>OY728148.1:755848778-757116218 GCA_963277665.1 Viscum album | reverse complement strand
GGTACAAAGCGACATTACATCCACATCACTGGATTGTAATTCCCTCTATATTTCAAGTCTCATATAGAGTTTTGGTGTTTCAATTTGAAACTATAGTATGATCATATATCATCTCTAGTGGAGTTTGTGGAATTGGAGTAACCTTCTTAAGTAGGTTATTGATCCTCCATCTAGAGGGATTCATCGTTAGGGTTTGGGGTGTCCCCAAGTGGTTCTAGACATTATCCCCTGCATAGTGGTTTGATCAAAATTGGGTTCATGGTTTCCCCTAGTGGTTCTAGATGTGACCGCCTATTTTTGTGTCATGGTTGATCTAGATTGGGATCATGGTGTCCCTAGTGGTCCTGGGTGTGATCCTATCTCTGTGTATTATAGTCTTCTCAAACTAATGTGTTCTATTTGGTTAGAACTCAAATGATCAGGACATCTTTTTCGAGTGTCTCTAATGATATCAAGGATTGTGGAGTGGGATCTCTCGGAATGAGCATTGCTTCGAACAAAAGCTTGTGGATGGTAATTGGTGATGACTGCCTACTAGTGTGGAGTCTATCTTGAGTATATTTGGGTGTTCTCATTGTCTCTTAGAATTTGTTATAGATTGATTGCTACATATTTTATTGATATTACTGCTTGGTGATTCATGTTTAGTGTTTACAGGGTTTCTTACTAGGAATCATCATGCTTACCTCTACACGGGCTTTACCCGCATTTGTCATGTCTTATGCAGATGAAAACCCTTTTGACGGAGTCCTAGGAGGACTAGGTGTGGGTAGAGCATAGCTGGAGATTGGAAGACCAAGGTGTTTTCTAGGAGTGTACCTTGACTATGTCCTCTACCTTGGATTAGGTTTGACTTCTACAATTTTTGTTAGAATTTTCTTACAGACTCTTGTGGTGGGCATGTGTTTGGAACTATTTCATTTATAGTTATTTCGTTGTTTTAATTTGATTTCTAGGATCTTAGTTCCATGCAAGAATTCTATCTGTATTTTTACATTTTTGAATTGTGTGGCTTTGAGAAGAGTGTGGGTGTCCATAGTTATGGAACCATTTTTTCCTTTTTCTACAAAATAGGAAATTCAAGAAGCACATAAAGGGATTCATGAGACCTAGGTTTTCTCCCTAGGCAGCCCAAATTTTGTTTTCTATAAAGGAATATGGGAGCTTGAGGTTATGTGTGAATTATTGGTTCTTAACCTTGGTGACTGTAAAAAACAAATATCTGATATCATGGATTTGTGACCTTTTTGATCAGTTTAGAGGGGCATTATTGTTCTTCAATGTTGACCACATGTCATTGAGTTCCAGAGTTGAGGAAGAGTTTGAAAAGTGCTCCAATCTGGAGATTACCAAAAGAGGGTTCCGTGTATGTAGTGTTATACGATGCATCAGAAACTAGGAATGGTTGTGTCCTGATGTAGAGGAAAGTACACATTTCTTATGGTTCATGCTAGTTGATACCACATTAGTATAACGAAGGAACCCGTGATATTGAGTTTTCAATGGTACTCTTCGCATTAGCCTCATTATAGTTATCTTTCTTGGATGGAGATGGAGCAGTTTACCTCTAGTAAATTGTTTTCACCCTTCTACTCTTTTAGAGAGTGATGGAGGCATAGATTTGGGATACTAACTATGAGACCTTACATGGTCATATATCCATAAGGCTTTCTCTTGATGGATATTCAAATGGTGGGGAGTACATTGATCTCCTCATAGGACTCACAGTAGTACCAATAGTGTTGCAGGGGGAGTTTTTGAGGGTGTTTCATACATCCCCTCTAGAGTTAACTTTATGTGTGGAAAAGATTTATCAGGACCTCTAATGTCAGTTTTGGTGGCTAAGTTTGAATAAAGGAGTGACAAAAAAATTCCTTGGTGCCTTACTTGACAGCAAGTGAAGGCTAAACACCAATTTCCAATTGTTTTAGCTCAACCCATTGAGGTGATGGAATGGGAGCGGTATGGGATGTTAATGGAATTTATGAGGGGTTTACCATGTGGTTCTAGGGGACATGATTCCATATGGGTGATTGATGGACACATCACCAAGTCATCCCAATTACTAGCTATCTGAATGAAGAGTTTATTTGAGAGATTAGGATGCCTCTTTTTGTAGGTGATAGTTCAGCTTCATAGAGTTACATAGATGATAGTTTCAGATCATGATGCTTGATTTACATATCGATTGTGGATGGGACTACATGAGGCATTTGAGACATAGTTACTCTTGACCATAGTGTTTCACCGACATAAGTAAAAACAAACTGAGTGGACCATTCAGGTTTTGGAGGACATGTTGCGAGCTTTCATGTTTGATTTTTTTCATATTTTGTAGGATCACCTTCTACTGGTGTAGTTTTCATATATAAATAGCTAACATTGCACTATTGGTATGGCACCATTTGAGGATTTATATGGGAGACCCTATTGGTCACCACTTTTCTAGACTGGCCTAGGAGAGTCGACACTCACGGGCTCAGAGTTGGTGCGAGCTACTATAGAGAAGGTAAAAATAATCTTGGAGTGTATGAATACTACACAAATCCATCAGAAGTCTTATGTTGATAGGAGATAGATTCCTTTATATTTTGAGTAAGGTGACCATGTGATCCTTTGGTTTTCACCTTGACTGTGATTAATTAGATTTGGATAGGGCATCAAGCTATCTACGAGGTTCATCAACCCTTTCTAGATTCTATATAGATTTGGTGAGGTGGCATACTACTTAGATCTACCTCCATAGTTAGACCAGGTACATGGTGTCTTCCATATGTCGCATCTAAGGAGGTATGTTAATAACCCATCACATGTCATCAACTAGGGTGAGCTGGACATAAAGGGTAGAGTGACATTTGCTAAGTACATGGTGGAGATCAAGGATATTCAGAAGAGGATCCTTTAGCAGTGATTTATTCTTTCAGTGAATGTTCGGTGGTAGGATGACAATATTCATGAGAGCACAAGGGAGCTGGAGGCTCAGATTCATGTTCATTAGCATCGTCTATTTGACTATCCCTTATTTTGGATTTTAGGGGATATAAAGCCCTAAGGTGGGTAGAATTAAACATCTCATATTTTCTATGTATTATTTTAAGATATTATATGGATTATTTTTAAGCCGAATCACATAGACAACAAGTGATTATGAGGACCGGTGTGACCGGAATAAATGTTTAAAAAATATTAAAATATCTAATAAAAATAACATGAAATTTACCAAAAAAAATTGAATAACTGTTAAATGAGTACCCAGAACAAAAATACAAGGGAACCATTGAGTTTAGAATGGATTTTTTACCCTATGCATGACCTAACTTTTGTCAGTGCAGGTCATCTATAGAAAAATTCACCTAGGAAGTAATCGTAAATAAAATTATTTTATTTTTAATGTTAATTCTAATAACTCATGAGTGGGGACTCTGATTGGAATTATAAAACCACCTTTAGTTCATAATTTCGTGTTTTCACAAGGTGTGACATAACCTTTTTCAGCACATGGCATTTGTGAAAAAGTCATCAAAGTCTTATATAATAAATAAATTAAAAAAATTTATTTATGTTTGTTTGATGATTAAATGAGCTAATAAACTCTTTTATAACCCCATTTAGAACCAAATTTTATGTTTGGTCTCATAACATTTTAATTTGAGAGAGTAGCCATTGGAGGAGCATCCATGGATGATCATTGACAAATCATGATTTGATGATTAGTGTGCTAACGAAAATTGAGTTTCTCGCCAACAATAATGGAAACAGAGAAGCCTCATTGTTATTCATCAATTGATGAAATTATAGGTTAATAATTTATTTCAATTATTTAATTCTTGGTTATTAATTTTTAAAACAAATGTGAGTCAATCGAAGAATGGATTGATTCACAGATCACATGTATTGCGAGAAGTGATTTATTTTGTAGGGATTATCTCAAGGGAAGTTTCAATGGTTTAATTTGTTGATGGATTCATTTTTACTTCTAAAGTAAATGAACTAAGATCGACATGAAATTTTTTTGACTTAATGTGACACAGCATGCACTCCCATAAAGAGTTATTGTGGCTCTTCTTTTTCCTTGTTTGGACCAGTATAGGTTGAGTGCATTCCCTTAGTACTTTCCTCAGGGGTAAAGTGCGGAATTACATCTACATCACTGGATTTTAATCCCCTATAGAGTTTGAGTCTCAGATAGAGTTTTGGTGTCCTTCTATAAGGCTAGATTTTTATCCTCTATCATCACTAGTGGATTTTGTGGAATTGGCATAACCCCCCTAAGCAGACTGTTGATCCTACATCTAGCGGGCCATATTAGTAGGGTTTGTGGTGTCCCACAATATTTTTGGGTGTGATTACCTATGTAGAAGGATGGTACAGATTGGGTTTGTTGTTCCCCTAGTGGTTCTGGGTGTGACCCCCAATCTATGTATTAAGGTTAATCGTGATTAGGTTTTTGGTGTACCCTAGTGGTCATGGGTGTGATCCCCTCTTTATGTATCATAGTCTTCTCAGAATAGTGAATTCTCTTTGGACGGATCCAAAATGAGCTAGACCTCTTCATCTAGTGTCTCTGATGATATCATGGATCATGGAGTGGGATCTCCAGGAACAAGAGTTTCTTCAAACAGAATCTTCTGAATGGCAGTTGGTTATAACTATATGATGGTGTGTAGTCTCTACTAAGTACATATGGGTGTTCTCTTTCTCTCTTTGAGTCTGTTATACATATATTTTCACATATTTTATTGATATTACTACATGGTATGTCATGTTTAGTGTTTTATGGGTGTCATACTGTGTATTATTTTACTCACCCCTACATTGTATTTTCCCACATGTGTTGTGTATGGTGTAGATGATGACCCTTTTGATGGTGTCCTATGAGGACTGAGAGTGAGTGGAGCACAATTAGAGCTGGGAAGACCCAGGTTTTTCCTGATAGTGTTCCTTGACTTAGTCCTCTCCCTAGTTCTAGGATTTAATTCTATATTTTTAGTTAGATTTGTGTTATATACTCTTGTGGTGGCCTTGTTTTTGGATCTATATACTTTCCAATACTTTCAATGTTGTACTATAGTTTTTGGGATCTTAGTTGTATACTTTCATTTTATAAGTTTCTTTACATTTCATCATTGTGTGGCATGAATATGTGTGCATGTGAACAAGTACATTAGGGTAATGTATCCCATTTATGGGAAATACCTACTCAGTGCTAGTCACTATCCCCTGGACTATTGCAGGCGGGCTTGGGGTAGTCACAGTACATGCCCATTTATGATGGTTCGTGATAGAAATAATTCTCCATGTTGTGTGATTGTGAAAGAAGAAATGAGAAGAATATGAAAAAAGAGAAAAATATGGATAAAGGTAACGAGGTAATGGATAATTTACCAACTTTTGATACCTATGGAAGGAATCAACATTATACATTGTTAAATATAAAATTTGTTTTCATCAAGTATGGTGAAATAGGCCACCATGATCATTCTTTAAAGGGAAATAATGAATATTTTAATGTTCAATTATTCCACTGCAAAGAGATAAGGCACTACACAAATGAATTCCATAATAATCAATGGAATATACCACATTAAAATCTAAGGGATAAACATTAAACTTATTATATTGATATAGATGATGTGTAATGATTACTATGATCAAATATTTAGATCCCAAAACTATATTGTAAAAGTATTTTACTAATGAAATTATCATAATAATATTCCTAAAATGTATAAGGATTATACTGGAGTATAATTTATTTAATGAATTGAAAGCACAAGTTTAATGATGTTGATAACCAAGAAAAGTGATTTGTGGTATGGTAAAGGGAAAGATAACCATTATTGTGTTCTTGATTTCATGTCAATAATGTTTAGTTTGGATAAAGAAAATATTAAAGTTAAAAAATTAATTAATATAGTAACGATGACAATGGAACTAATTTATCATTTGATGAAAAAATGTTTTATGATTGATTTTATTTCAATTTGGTATTTATAGAATATATTTAGTGATAATAGATTCTATTTAATGAGGGAGATTATTTTTTTAAGTATGCATGTTTTCATTATGGTTTTATAGTGATTCAAGTTATTACCATATTTTAGGAAAATATGTGATCATGGTATTTACATGTTAGGTGATACTTTATGGGGAATTAATGATAAGTTTATATTTTAAATTTAGTGACATTATTCATAATTTTTTTAGAGGTTCCTTAAGATAGAGTAAGTAGGGAATATATTAACATTAACTTGGTATATTATTATTTGTAGATAAACTATGATCTATCATATTGGATAAAATGTTATAACCATGTTAGTTTTAGTAAATATTTAAAGGGTGGAGGAATGAATTGTGGATCTTTTAATTCATTAAATTTGTTTCAATCTTGAAAGGTTCATCTCTAATATGTTTTTCATGGTGCAATAGGTGAAGTAAAAATAGATCGAAGCATGACCCATGAATGAAATTATTCATTGTACATGGAAAGGATATAAGAAGTTTTTTTCTCAATTTATTTATCTAGATAGTAAAATAATCATAGGATTTTATGAAAAATCCCTCTAAATAAAAAAAATTATTTTTTAAATTTTCTTACTAAGAAATCATTCTACATTTATCCCATCACATATTTACATTTTTTATGGTTATATTTCTCGTGAACATGTTCTCTATCACATTATATTAATAACTAGGGGTAAGTTTTCCCTTACATGTATCTAATTTAACTCCTTAAATATGTTTTGAAACATGAAAATATATTTATGTGATTATACCAAATGAAATTTGAACTTCCCTTTCACTCTAATCTAGAGGATGTTTTATGAACCCTTTTTACGATGTCAGTTTTCTACAATGTTATTTTAAAATTTCAAAAACCATTATTACTGATCACAAGTAAAAATTTATAGGAAAAAATTTATTTAATTTTAGGAGAATTTAACACCCCATGAATTTAAAAGAACATTATGTTCAATAGTGTATACAATACGCAACACCAAGCTTAAACAAACCCCAAAATATTATTATTTAAATATGGCCATTATAACATAGTTGTTAAATCGGTGGGTGTTAATAAGATTAAAAATATTATGAAACATATATAAATGTATTAATATATATTATTTTATTAAATAGTTCTTATTAAATAAATATTCAAATTTTAGTGTGGCCATGTTATATGTTTGTTATAAAAATGTTTTTTATTTTTTTGAGAAAATAATAAAATTAATTTTTTATTTTCTAGAAAAAATATTTGATAAAATTAAATTTAGTTTCTAAATAATCATATCAAAATAATTTTAGGTTAAAATTTTCAAATTTTTTGGAAATGATTTATTTTCTATTGAATAGTGAAAATATCATTTTTATTGTAAAATGTATTGTGTTTCATCCATTTGTGAAGTTCCATTTTCTTTTAAAATTGGATAGAATATAAATGAGTTCTATTATATAATTAATTATTTAATTAGGTTATTTATAATCAATTTATAATTTAATTTGTTATAAAATCATTTTACAGATATATATATATACATTTTTAAGAAGAAGTATATTTTTCTAAAATTTGATTTACATTGATTTTTTATGCTCTAAATTTTAAATTAATTTATATTAATTATAGGAATTTAATTTAAAAAAATGGAATTTATTTTTGGAGTCATAAATCCAAATTTATCTTAGGATGTTTTTTGTACATTTTTCTCAAAAAATCAATTTTTTAGAATAGTAAAAAATAATGTTTTTATAAAATAGAGTATCTTTTATAATATTTCCAAGACATAGACATAATATAAATATTTATATAGCTTAAGGAAAGACTAAATTATGATAAAATAATATAAATATAATAAAAAATTATTTAAAACATAGATATTATAATTTATTCTACAATAGATATAAAAACCATTTTTAGTGCTAGTGAAAACCCTACACAGCACTTGAAAAGCCAAATTTGGTTACCTAAAATAATAATTGGTATGAGATAAGTTTTTTATATACTTGTATATTATATATTATTTTTTATTTTTTATTTTTATAGTTATACATTAATTTTATAGCTATATAACAAGTGGATAATCAAAATTTTTGTGCAATACTTGTGCAATGCCAAAAAAGTCAACATAACACATTAAATGTATTTAAATGAGATAGATATGAGTTAAAATAAATATTTAAAAAATTATATTTATATTTTATTATCAATAAATATATTTTTATGATATAAATTTATATATAATTTTTATGAATTCTATAATTACCTTATATTATTGTGCAACGCTAATACAATATAAACTTAATTAAAAGAAAATTAAAATTAGTGATATTAAAACTATTAAATGTAACATTATTTGTAATATTTATGGATATACGTGAATTATATAGATGAAAATGAAATTTTTAGTATATAATAAAATATTTTGTTTGAATTTGAATGTTTTCTTGGTGTTTTTAAGGTCATTTTAATTAATAGTATCAAAATCGACAATAATGATATTTTATGTGATTAATATTTTATTAAAAAATTTATATATAATAAAAATATTATCTAAAAAATATGAAATAATATGTGGTCTAAAATTTCATCCATTATTCATTTATAATACATTTGTAAGTATTGGACTCCAGAATTGTCTTATTATATTTTAATTTTTGAAAAATTCCAAAAGTACCCATCATCTCAATTATAAAAGTGCACCTCCTCCCACACTTATTCATAAAAATTTTATCCTTATAACTCAAAAAAGTTATTCCTATAACTCTAATAAAATTCCTTATCAAAGTTATAAAGTTTTTGGTATCCTCAAAATACCAACTATAACTCCCTTAAAAAAGTATATAAAGAATATCTCATGAAGAAGAGATAGTTATCTTACCCAAAATCTTTCGATTTATTTATTATTATAATTAACCATAATTTGTTTTTTCAATCCTAAATTTATAAATACAATATAATTAATATACTGATATTTTATTATAATTATTTTATAACCATATTCCATCTCATTTCCATGCTATGAAAATAAAAAACATCACTCGTGTGTACGTACGGATTACTGTCTTTACATAGCATTGTTATTAGTTTATAGTCACCACTTTACTTGTATGGTTATAAATATGGAACTAATAAATATATAATATATATATTATATAATAATTATTTTATAAATGTTAATTATTCTTTACAATATTTCATTCCGTCCATCAAAATATAAAAAAAGTGTTCATGCGTACATACGACTTACCGTCTCTATGAATGGTTTAATTAAATTTTCTATATATATGTGTATGGTTGACTCTAAATATCTATATAATTAAAATATATGATAGTTAAAATATAAATAATTTTTTGTATATTTTGGAACTATGATAAAAGTATAAGGAGTATAACTACCGAATCAAAACATCCATGGAAAATGAAGTAGTTACCAAACAAAAAATAGTGCTTTCAAAAATGAATATATTATAAACATGTGGTAAAATATTATTAGTAAATAATATAAGGAATGATATATGTGAGTATTGTTTTGAAATATGTTTATAACAAATCAATTTTTATTATATAGTAGATTCATAAATGTTCAAAATAAATTGAACATAAGGTAAGGGTTTCTCATCTCACGTTTACTTCTATGAGACATATGTCATATTCACCACTTATTTATATTATGTCGTGTATATAAAACCAATTTGATATGTTATATCCCAAATAAATTTTCATCATATTATTTAAATTTTCATTTGAGGTTATTTCTTTCATGGGGATTATGACTCAAAAGAAACCCATGTTGTAAGTGTTTATTTCAAAATATCATCGTTATTCAGGATAGTTTATTTTTAAGTCTCAAATGAGGAATATTTCACTTCCATGTCCATGTTTTATAAAAAAAATCAATTTTATTTCTATTCTACAGTAAATTTTTAAGTCATTTTTACCCTATTCTTACTTTTAAAAAAATAAAATGAATCTCCTTTCTTTTTTCCAAACAAAGAACTTTTTTACTATTTATACAAGAGTGTGATATGAATGTTTTTTAACTTACATGAAATTAATGTAATTTCCTTCCATAATTATTATATAATTATTTAAATATTAATTTACAAGTTTACATGGTTCTTTTTAGAGAAAATAATTTCTTTATTACATATGTATTTTTTAGATTTTAAAAAACATTTTCAATGTAAAAAAAAGATTTTTCCTCTTGAAATATTCCAATAATATCTTTATGATGTTTTCATCTATGGAAACATATTTTATTGAATTTTATAAATATAATATAATTTAATAGTATAATTAAACATATTTCATTAGATGGTTTATTATCATTTTGACTAGAGAAATTATTAATATTTTGTATGACTAGTTCTTCAAGTAAGGAATGTTATTGATTTGGTTAAGGCATGTCAATTTAGTTTTATTATTTTTTCATATGAGGAATCAATTGGACTCAGTATGTGATGGATGGGGACTGCTATATCCCATCGATTCTTCAATAGGTCTCATAAGAAAAAATATCTTTTGTTTTGGCTAATTCATTACCCATGTATATAGATATCTTTCATATGTCTTGGCCAAGTTATCAATGGTGTTTTTAGACATAAAACATTATGACTTAATTAATTATAAAATTAGTTATTTAAGTCCAGGGAATTATTCAATTAGTTATAATATCCATGAATAATTTTACAGCTAATGTGGTTATTTATATCATAGTATTTGATCATCAATATTTCCTTCAATATTATGCTTAAGTTACAGGTCAAATGGAATTTGTTTTTAGTTATTTACTTTTTTCATATTCATTATTCCTTATTTATTCATGATATATTCTACTATATGCATACCCTAACTAAGAATTATAGCTCACCTGTTTCTTATATTTATTTTTCCCAGGATACTAGGAAGTTTTTTATCATTTATATAAATGTAAATTTAAGTGGGAATATATATGATCTCAAAGAAAATTATTTTTGGAATTTTATATTTTAAAATTTATGGGAAATTTATATACGTATCTATTTTACCAAGAATACTAAACTATTTGGTCATTTGGGATGTGATTCCTTGTATTTAATTCCAATTTAATAATGTAACCACCAACTCTGGGCTACTGTACTAGGTAAATTTACAATTTCCCTTCAATGTGGGTGTCGAGTTGTTCCTCAAAGGTGGAATGAGAATTTTCCTTAAAGGAATCTAGAGATATTTTGTATGATCTAATTCATACATTTGACTGTACATTATATTCTTATAGAATTTTGTTAAATTAGTTATGACTAGGGTTCATGGATTCTTAGGTAGCACACGATAATTTGGTATATGGTTGATTATATGATTGAGTGAAAATTTAATTTACATAATTTTGTAAACATCCATTCAAGTTATGTTTTGTTAAGGATTCCATGGTGGTGTCCTATGGGGTTTATAATCAAACATTTCACAAACATCTTTATGTGTATTCAGGCTTCATGAATAAGGATCCAATGAAGGAAAAGCGATCTTCGATAGGATACTAAGGAGAATAGAGTTGGGATAAGTATTTGGTAATAGTAAAAACTCATGATACATGTTGTTTCAAAATTATTTATTATGATTTCAATTTATACTATTATCTTTTTTTACAGGCCACATTTGGGGTCTTTTGATTATTTTATATTCCTTAGCATGAAATCAGTTAGTGAATTTATTCATGTTACTATTCTATTATGATATTTATTTTGATTATAGTTATGTTGTACCAATATATGGTGGCTATGATTATCGTGGGTATATTATTTCAAAGTTACTTTAGACCCTCACTGCTA
The DNA here is from genome assembly GCA_963277665.1 of Viscum album. Taxonomy (NCBI): domain Eukaryota; kingdom Viridiplantae; phylum Streptophyta; class Magnoliopsida; order Santalales; family Viscaceae; genus Viscum; species Viscum album. Next base: position 757,104,413 of record OY728148.1, on the reverse strand, counting down.
ATCAATAACCTCTTGCTTATGGGGAGGTTTTTATGAGGTTATGTGGCACTTTGTCTCGGACCTAAAGATTCAGGTTAGGTTTTTACTAGATTGTATCAAAGGCCCTTGGTTTCCTTTATCCTATTTCAGGGTAATGGTGGAAAAGAGATAGGATTTTTGGAACTCAGGTAGGGGATTTTCCATATTCCTATCCAAGTCATATGAAATAGACCTCCATGTTATCTGTGATGATTTTTTTTATTATAGTTTTGTGGGATTTGGATTATTTCATGGATCATGAGAAGGTACATAGGATCATATATCATATATATACCTATTGTGTGTTGAATACTAGTTCTATAATTTAATTCTTTGATTTGTGAAATTTATTGAGCGATATATGTATTCGATGTTTTTATGATATATATGATGACATTAGATAATTGAAATTGAGTATTATATTATGTTTTGTATATATATTATTATAAATAAGGTTCATGTATGAAGGGATAGGTTTGAACCTTAGGTAGAACAAGGAAGGTTATAACTTGTGTTTGGGTATCAACTATGATTTATCTTTCGAGAGAAGTTCCATGTGTGTGCCTTATAACTATTTAATTTATTCATGTTGTATTGTTTTTATAGGAATTATAAGTATTAATTTGTAATTTCAAAAAATTCCACCTCAGATATGTCATAATGTTCCTAATAGGGATAATGAAGTAGGTCCACTAACGGTTAAGCAGAAGGATACACCTAAGAGTGACCCCACACCTACTCATGTGGTTATGATGGTGAAATCATCCCAACACCTAGTCATACATATTTAACCTTCCCATTATTAAGTGGAACAAAGGATTATGGAAGACTATACTTGATATTTTAATAGGGAACTATTGTTCCTCATAGTGTTAGAGACTATGTGTACATCACTGAGTGAATATGACTAGGTGTATCCTCTTGGGTATAGGAAGGTGAATCATGTATCCTTTATAATATAGGGTCCTTCAAGGAGGTGGTGGGTGTCATGGGTTATAAAGGAGGGTATGTGGGACTTACTTGGGAGGCCTTGAAAGAGATATTATTTGAGTAGTTCTTTCTTGACATGCTGAAGTTAGTCCAAGATTTAGAGTTTATAGAGCTTTAGTAGTAGATGATTATAGTTTCTTCATACTCAAAACACTCTAAGTATTTGACATATTTTTCTCTTATTTAGTCAAGGAATGAGGAGAAAAGGTCATGGAAGTCTGATATTGTCATATTCCCATACCTCATACTTTAAGTTAGGGGCTTTAACCTCACAACTTTTGGATAGGTTCTTTGAAAGTCCCTAACTTTTGATTAGGGTCCTTGGGAGGACATGCTTTTAGGTTTTAATCCATCGTATAGTGTGCTGATGATAAAGACCTCTAGAGTGGGATTTGGAGCATCTTTTGGTATTAAGAAGAATAAAGGTTGTGTAGTTTAAACATGGTGGAATACATGCCGAGTAGAGTAGAGCTTATTCAAAGCCATTTATGGGAGGAGGCTTGAACATCTGCTACAACTATGGGAGAAATGAACACTTTAGTACATCGTGCATGAAGCCACCAAAGAAATGTAACCAATATTTAAATATTAGTCATCATTAGTGATTTTTTTCTAAGTTATAACATCCAAATTCAAATTGTATAGGTTAGGGTGTATACGGAGTTCCTCAGTAGTATCATATCCTAGCACTACAAATATCAGTGACTAATGAAAGTTGTGCTTTGATGATCGGATATATTTGTAAATGGATAAGGTTCAATAAATTAGTGGAGAGAGTTCTTTTTTGCTAGTGGTTCAATCTTCATTACCTCTATAATATCTGGTGAATTTTTTGATATGGGAGTTTTCCATTCTTTCATTTATTCTAAAGTTGTTACTAGCCTAGATTTACTTGTTATGTAATCTTCTGAGTTTCCCTCTCTTAACATAGACTGGAGAATGAAAGTGGACTGTCTCTAAATATTTCCAAGGTTTTTTATAGTTTTTTTAACTACAAGAATTTATAGAACATCAAGATTAATGAGATGAATAATTTCGATATGATATTCAGAATGAACTAGTTGACTAGTTATCGAGCACATATCTACTATTAATGGAGAAGTGTATCTTTTACCATGCCTACATGAGAGGGTTTTGTGTAACCCGCTGAATGGAATCTTCAAGAATATAGGAAAATACTATATCTAATTTATATTTGAGATATCATTAAAAAGGTAACATAGTTTTTTATTACTATAAAATCAGAGGTGGGTCCCCTCTTTTCCCTCAAGTGGTGGTTCATTATCAGGTTGTATTCCTAGATGAATTCTTAGGAATTCCTTTAGATAGTGCAATTGAGTTTGAGATTTAGATTATACCTAGGGTGAAAACAATATCAATTTCCCCCTATCATATAGATCTAAATAATTTGAGATAGTTTAAGTAGAAATTAAAGGGTTTTGATGAGAAGGGATTTATCAAACCCAACACGTATTCTTGGGGTGCGCCAGTTTTGTAACCTAAGAAAGAAAAATGACAGTCTATGATTTTTTTTCAAATACAGAAAGATGAATAAAGTAATGATGAATAAAAGGTACCCTTTGAATATGATTAATGATCTGTTTGATTAGTCACATAGAACATAGTAGTTTTCCAAGACTGATATTCGATTAGGCTATCATTAACTATGGCTCAGAGAGGAGTATATTCTTAATATAGTGTTTATGAATAGATTTATAATATTTTGGAACATTTCTTTTATTTTGTGTTAAAAAATATTCATTGGTGTTCATGTATATATTAAAAAGTTTTTTCAATCCATATACTGAATTCTTCATCATTGTATTCATGGATGATGTCCTGATATATTCCAGGACTCCAAACGCACATTCTAGGAACCTTTAGAATATAATGAGTACACATTGAACACATCATTTTTATACCAAAATAAAGAAATGACACTTTTTGATTTAATATGTGCATTTACATGGGCCTGTGATTTTAGAGACCAAGATTTCAGTCACCTAATGGTGATCGAGGTCATGATTTCATGGGATTATCCAAGGAATGTTTTCTAGATTAGATGTTAACTTGGACCTATGAGTTATTATCAATACTTAATTAAGTATTACACCCACTTATCAGCATTAATTAAATGTATTGATAAGAAGGGTATAAAGTTTTAATGGGAAAATATGTGTGAGGGGGATTTCCTTAATATGAAGATGGGTTTTATGATAGCTTCATTTTGGGTTCTTCGGGAGCCTAGGAATGGATAAGATGTGCACTGTCTTATCTTGGGTGTTGAGTTGGGAGATTTGTTGATGTAGAGGTATCAGTTAGTCACCTATGGGTAACACCAGGTATGAACCCATGGGTAAAACCACATTATTCATAACATAGTGATGGTAGATGTAGTTGACACCCAAAAGTGTTAGTGACACTATCCTTTTGGTGAGAGGTTTAATATATATACAGACCATAAGATTCTATGATATATATTATCTCAATGGAATCTAAATTGGAAGAAAATGTGTTGGGTGGAATATCCAAAAAAAATTGACTATGAGATGACCTATACTCAAAGGAAGGTTAATTTCATTACATATGTCCGTAGAAGGGAGACACTAGAGATGCAGTAGCTAAGATATAATCCTTCACAAGAGGAATGAAATTTGATGAGTTTAACATTAGAGTGCTAATTGGATACATGAAAGGATCATGGTGTGATAACATATGCAACTTTAGTTATCAAATCTTATTTTTTGGATCCTATGAAAATGATCCATGATTCTGATCCTGATTGTTTGGTGGTGTGAAAATGATTGAACTGAGATGATTTAGTCCTAGGGTGGTCTTCAGATGATGATGATGTGATTTATGTCTATGGTAGGGTAGTTTTTCTAGATTCTTAGAGAGATGAATTGATGAGAGACTCACATGCTCTAAATTATACAGTGTAACTTGGGTTGATGTAGATATTCCATGATATCTGAAATTAGTTTTATTATCATTATATGTAGAGATTCACTGCATGCTTTGTCTCAAAAATCCATACCCTCTAGAGGGTAAATTCCAAGAGTCAACATCTTAGTTGTTTTCTTTAGACACTTCTAGTAACAATGTGCAAGTAGGATGACATTAAAATAGAATTCATGAAAGAGTTACCTAGGACCTGAAGGATTCATGATGATTTTCAGGTTATAGTTGAACTTATTATGAAAGTATCTTATTTCTTATGTATTTGAGATACCATTTTAATGAATGAGTTAGGTAATTTGTATGTTTGGGAGATTGTATGAGTACATAGAGATCATTAGAGAATCATATCAGACAGAGGCGTGGGTTTCAAATCACTTTTTTTGGATGGGATTACAAAATGATTTGGTTTCCCAACTGAAACTGAGTCCAAAATATCATCCAAAAATTTATAGATTGTCAGTGATTACAATATATATATTTTACGATATGATGAAGACATGAATTATATATTTTTTTGGAGCTCAATATGTTATCCTGGCCATGTTTGAGTTTTTATACAATAACATCTTCCAATATTTTATTCTTATGGCACATTTTTAGGCTCTCTATGGTCAGTTGTGTCACTCATTGTAATTTTGTAATGAGGTGGATGTGGTTATTTTTGATTGGATGAATATGGTATAAGAGTCCTCTGAGAGGGTGAAGTTAATATGGAAGTGGATAGTCACCACTCATATGAGGAAATGATCATATAATGATAGGAGGAGGATACCCTTGGAGATCAAAGTGAGAAACTGAGTTTTCCTATGGGTGACTCCTTGACTATGGAATCAATGGATATAGAAGAAATGGAATCTATTACCAATAGTTTTTAGACCATTTGAGATTACCAATCATGTCATATCTCTATCTTACCATTTTGATGTTCCATAATATTACCATGATATAAATGATGTGTTCCATTTTTCTCTGATTTAGATGTACATTACTAGTTCTATGAATGTGATTGACTAAGAGGAAATTGATATCCATCCTAAAAATCATTCATGGAACTCACAATGTGTATCATAGATTAGAGTGAGAAGGCACAGTGGTGGAAAAATGTTTCACTTGTTCAGATCTTGTGGAAGCACTATCGAATCCAATTAGTATCCTAGGAGTGTGAGTTATATATTTAGTCTTAGTGACCTAATTTGTTCGAGAAAGTTTAAAATAAAAACTACTTGAGTGTATGAAGTATTCATAAGAGGATAATGCAAAAAAATGACTTTTCATGTGTTTTATGTGTTAATTTTAGCATTTATTCCCGCTTTTTTGAACTATTAATTGTTTGGGATGAGTTATAAGGGATTCCAGTGGGGTTGGGAGAGTTTAAGACACTTTTAATGGGGTACATGGTTTTTATCTTGTTTAAAGTAAACCATGTGGTTCTCACTAGGAACCCTTTAAACTTGTTTGGATATGGACATTGAGTGGTGCATGGTTTCAAAAAATCAAGAAACATTCTCCAAAAATTGGGTGAAATGGGATAGAGGAGAAAATCATGATTGGTCCAAATTTTACCAAACTATATATTTTCCTAGAATAGTTAGAAAGGATCCCATGGTTACTGCATTGTTTAGAAAACTGTGTGACCAAACCATGTGTGTTTGAAATTAAAAATATGATTTCACTATTTTTATCATAAAACCTATTATTTTTCTCTCATTATTCCCCTAATTAATAGGGATCTCAAACATAGGGACTCTAGAGGCTCTCATTAATAGATTCCATCTCTTTTAGTTAAATTTTGGTGAATCTAGTGGCATTGGATAATGGAAAATCAAGGTGAAAGATCTATACTTACCCATTCATCATTTTTCATATAAATTTACTCATATTCCCATGAAATGAATCACAGATCTCTCATTTTATGGACAAACCTATAGATTTATATTTCATATAATGATTAATTCCTAGATATTTGATAGATAGGTGATTAATCTAGTACATTGGAATCCTTCCTTTGATCCATCTCATATCTAGAATCATTGGAAGATACTAAGAGTTATGTCAGTGTAGAACCTTCACCACTATCATTGAATATTATTGAATCTTGTTATAGAATATTTCTATCATTGAGTTAGGATAGTTTCTATGGGTTCTTAGTGTGCGGGATCGATATGTTTAGATCTCAACTATGAATTAGGTATCACTCCTCAATTTTTTTTAGAAATTTTCAGGAATGAGATAAATATAAGAAATCTTTTCCATCTTATGAAATTTTGTGGAATTATTTTCAATGTTTTTTTATTTATTCTTATATATGAGACCCTTTCATGGTTAGTATGATTAATGTACATAGGGTGTCCAATGGGGCCTTCATTTTGATAGCTTGTGTTTTCCTAACAATACTTTGTAATATTTGGGTAATATTTCATTGCTCATGGAATGTTGACATGTCATGTGTTTATTACTATAACATTTATCATTTGTGTAACATTTAATTTCTTGTGAAATTTATTATCATGATATATAATTCTTTTTTATTTTATTCCTTATATGTAGTTTTGTGTATAACCGGTTGAACCTTTATTTGAATACACAAGTTGTTAGGTGGCCCGAATGAATTTAGTTGGATCCTTATATAGGTGACATGAATTATTGGACATGGATCTGATATGATGGTCAACACCTTATATTGGTATTTTTATCCTAAGGGAAATCAATAATCTATTAGAATAGTGTCCATTTATATTGGTATGACATACTAATGGGGAACTACCTTACATATAAGAGAGATTCCAATGTCTAGGCATGACTTGCATACATACCATTAAAGGTGAGTAGGTAATGATGTGATGTGGGAGATACTTTCCCTTTAAGGTATTCATGTAGTTTTTCATTAAAGGTGGAATGAGAATTGTACTTAAAGGTGGACAGATTTACATGGAATGATCTAATTCACTTCATTGATATGCATTGTTATTGCGCCAAAGAAGGTGTAACCAGGTGTTGTGTTGGCTTGGTTTGGGAATGATCACTCAGTATATGGAGGATTTTATTCTTTGGAATGAATTTACTTTAAATTGTTTCATAAAGTTCCACATACATGATAACTTATGTTAGAGACACATTTTTGGTGTCTTACTAGGATTATACTCTTACCCTAGATGAGCATCATAATGCGTGTGTAGAGTTCATGAGTAGGGATCCATCTATTGGAAAGGTACTTGTGATAGGTTTCTAATGACCATAGATATGGGAGATTAATGCAGTACCATAACATTCTCTTGATCTTTTATACTATACTTTTATTTATTATAATTTATAATTATAATGTTATTCTTTTTGAACTTCTACATTTGGGGTATGGTGATGAAATTGTATAACATATTATGGAATCTATTATTTTATTTATTCATGTAATTATTCTATTTTATTATTATTTATGTCTTATGTTTATGTCAAGAAAACCTAGGTTGTCTCTGATTACTGATTGTATAGTTTACCCATGATACATTAGACCCTTACTACTAGTCCACAACCTCTCTATATAGGGAGGTTTCCATGAGGTTATGTGTCACATTAGCTTAGACATAGTGATTTGTGTTGGGGTGTTAAATGCAGGGTGTATTATGAATCATAAATTATGATTATTCATTCCCTATAATATATCCAAGTCATACTCTATGTTTATCATGGGAAACTTTAATAAGATATCACCGTATCATATGAAACAATATACCCAAATGTTATAATGTATTACTTTCCTCTCTAGATATCATAGCATACAATATACCTATATCATCTCATATGGCATGATAATAAATATACCATATACATATTTATATGTGTAATAACTTAATTAATATCTCACTTTCACTAAATCCTCATAGATTTTATTCCTTTTCACCTTATATTGTATCATATGAAAAAAATAATTTATTAACATTTTATAAATTAAATAAATATCCCAAAATAACATTTTTCATAATTTATAAACATTTTTTATATTATATTATCATTTTTTAAATGAAAATATTTAAAAATAAGTTTTGCCTTATATATAATATTTTATTATATCATCAATGTCATAAGGCGCAACTAACATAATTAGTTATCTTATTGTATTATAAATAACTATCTACTATGACACATCCTTTATCACATAGCCTATCATCACATAGGATATACTGTGATGAATCTTTAGTGATGTGAGGATATTTTTGAAGTTACATATGTAGGAGTTATCATAGGCTATGACTGCCTCATGTCATATGTTAGGAAATGGAATTTTTTTAAGGATTTATCTATGACACTATTTATAGTATTGAATATCATATGCAATGATGTAATCATAGGTTGAAATATCCTCTTTGATTAACTAAAATATTATTGAATTATTTTTAACTACTTTATAATTTAATTCCCATGAATATAGAATAGTTTTTAACCATAGGTTTTCACCCAATTATTCTTGTTATCACCTAATGTTTATTCCATATATTAATGTTTTTGGTGTTTTCAATATCTAGGAAGTGTGGAAGTATAAGGATATGTTCGTGTGGATCAAAAAAATAAATATATAAATATTCATGTACATAATGAAAATAACATGGATTAAAAAGAAACATACACTTCTCAACATATTCCTATATGACCCCTTCATTATTTCTTTTATTAGTCTTACTTCCACTAAATGATCATAATATATCCTATGTGTAATCATTCACCTCTACCCAATTTTTTTGAAAATATAGTACACTCAAAAATCACCAAGAACACTATATATCAACCTTATCTAATGTCAATAAGGTATGTATGTCCTTAATCATGAGAAATCCTTAAATCAAATTCTGATTGGGTAATCTCACTCATTCAACCTCCAACTACTGAGGCTCTATCATTTTCCATATTAAATGAGTTAATGGAGGGATAATAGTTGGTATATGAATAATCATGACTAGAAACTACTATTGTGAGGTAACTATCAACATACTACACCATTGGCTACCCCAACCATACATAGAGTATAAATAAACTAATTAATATTAATTGAGAAAATGATACAAATCAGCACAGGATCACACCTGGAGAGTTTCCATGGGTAATTTCTCTACCATCATGGATTTTAGAGATCAATATAATAATAAGGGAGAGCGTTCATAATAAAATAAACAAAATACATATGAATGTAAAGAACCTAGTATTTATATAAAAACAAAACAAAATATATAATGGGAAATAATATATATTGATCCACTATAGGGTAACCCTATGCTAATATTAGGATCAGGAAACATTTACATTGTGGTATACCTTGTATAATTATACATGTTTCTCCCTTTATTACCTAATATGTCTTGGCCATATGGGTTTCTAGCTCCAATAGTAAAAATATTCCATTTATATAATTTTTTTCAACATGTCCTCATTTCATTTTACCTGATTTGGTTAGATAAATGATATAGATATCACACATGGTAACCTCAAGAAATTATTTTTGGAATGTGGAATACGATTTTGATCAACGGTTGTGGTGAGTTTGAATATTTCTCTCATTTGAATAAAATGTGGAAGATTTGGGAGACTGCGGTTGATAGATAGAATTGTCTTTCTGATATAGTTTTGCATTACCTTATGAGAGTGTATTAAGAAGAAATAATAATCTTGTGTGTGGGATCCAGACTACATTATTCTTTTCTCATAATGTTTCTATGAAAATTATGGAAACATTAATTAAGTAATGAACATTTTAGTTGCATCTTGGAGCTATATAGGAGGCAATTCTAGTATGATATTACATTAATGAGGTGTGATAAATTATTACAAAATAGAACTTCATGTAGCATCCTAACCTGGATCACTCTATACAAACCAGATTAGAATTAAAATAGACATTATGTGTGCCTCCTCATATTACATAGGATACCTACTAGTAGTGGGGGTGTAATAATAACATATGGATACTATACCCCCTAGGATAGGAAACCCTGAATTATAGATAAAGTAACAACTATAAAAATAATATGGATAAACTATACTAAACATAAATTATAGATAACTTTAAATAACATAAATATTAAAAAAATTATTTATCAATATAAACAATTGTGCATGTAATACAAATCAAATTGACACAATCTAGATCCCCATTGGGCGGATCTAACTCATTAAGTATAAAATGACCAAAAGTAAACAAAAATAGGGAAACTACAAAATTGGTTCTGAGTTCTACCACAATATCATCTCCAAATATCTAACTCTTTTGTTTGACTAAACCATCAAGCACAAGGTTGTTTCCCTTGTCTAAATCTAAAACCATTATGTTTGGGAAGGTACCCATGGTGGCTAATCAGGGTGTGATGAAAACCTAGTAGGTCACCACTAATGGTGTACCTTAATATATCTAGTCTAGCCAGTGGAAATACAAATGGATTATAATAAACAACTAATGTGAAAAAAAAAACAATCTCTTTAATCATCATCTTCAAAGGAGACACATGGTTTTGACCATATCTATTTTTTCTAGAGTTGGTGTGTCTTTAAACATGGTATATATTCGAACCATGGATCAAAATTTCACCGTCCCATTATATCATCAAAGCATCATCAATCACCCAAGTCTAAGTAGTCCCCACCCTCGGATCAATCACATACAATTAATCTCCCAAGTCAGTGTGGTGTTTAACTTGATATTAATTACATACCATTAATCCCATGGGTCATAATAGCACCTACACCCAAATCCTACATATTCCACCAATCCTTTGGGTCGAAATAGTACCTGAACCAATATCAATTACATGCCATCAATCCCTTGGGTTTGAATATATAATTTTCTAGATCGATCATATACCATAAATAACCGAGATTAAAATGTTGTTCATCTCATATCCATCACATAACATTAATCCCCTGCGTCAGAATAAACCCCCAAGTCTTGATCCATTACTTACCATAAATCACTCTAAGTCAAAATAGCACACACCCCTAGATCCATTACATACCACCAATCTCCTGGGTTTAAATTACATCCACCTTCATATCCATCATATAACATATGTCCCTTAGTTTAGTATAGTTCCCAACACATAAAAACATTATAACATTATTCCAATAATTGAAATAATTAAGGAGAAACAAAATCACATCTCATATTCTATGCACTAAACCATTTCATTTACAATTATCACACCTTATTTTCCTAGGGATCATTTTAGGGTTCATATATTTAACATTACATGTTAAATGTTCCATCATGAGAACCCTTAGGGTTTCTCCTAACATCTCCCATTTTGTTCGTTCATGACAGGACAAACATGGAGGGCATAGTTTTGGTTCTATAATTTTTAATAGGTTACTCACATCATAGAAAATGTAATTACATTATGAATAAAGTAATTAACCATTTATTTAATGTTATAGGTCAATTATACAATAGGTCTCCACAACTACACATCATACACACATAAGAAACAATTTATAAATTATCGATGGATTTGAGACCACCTACCTTATGGTTGTAGGAATATTCTCATTGATTATCAATGGTTTATTTGGTCCTAATTGGTAAAAATCAAGAGATCAGAGAAAATGTTGAAAATAGACATAAATTTACATAACCACATAAATCTATGAAATAATTAGAGAAACTAATCAATAAATACACAATGATGGCTCTTTATACATATGAGTACTCTAAACAGTGAATGATAAGAAGAATAAATAATATTTGATTAATATATCTCAATAATGAAGGATATATGAGATAAATAACAGAATTAGGCTATACCCAAATTTCTACTAGCTAAAAGTTTCTAACACCCCTTTATATTTAATTTAACCAATTAATTTATTATTTTAGAGAAACTATATATAATAATCATCACAATCAATTTTTGGAAGAGATTGGACTTTCATTAACCCTTGTCATATCTGGTAACCATTTCATATCAACCATTAATGTCTTGAAATTATTATGTATCACGAAGAGACAACTCTTAAATATCACCACATTAATACTTATATATCATAAACTTGACCATTTATCTATCACTTTGGAATCAGAATAATCCTTATGTATTATAAAATATTTCATGGTTACCCTTACATATCATACTTTAAAGCATCCCTGACCCAACTCTAGTAACCCTTACATGTTTCTGGGAAACCCTTTAACCCTTTCATATAAACCCTTCCACTATATAGGTAACACTTTTTTGACCCTTAAATATCATCTAGATAACACTTAATTATCATAGGGTGACTCTAATCCTTTATCAAATTTCACATCCCTCAATGAATCCTTGCATATCAAAGATACATTTAGGTATTTCATAGTGACCATTACATATGGGGAAATTTTCAATTTTATAATGCTTATCCATATGATTACCCTTATGCTTGGATATTTTACCCTTATATGTCCCTAAAAATACCATTTTCCTAGAAATTTGTCGCAAGCCCAAAACACCTTAAGATTTATTTCAAAAAATTTAGACTTACAGAATCCCCCAAACCACTTCTAAACCCCTCAAGAAGTAGAAATTCACAACAAACACTTCCCAAAGCATAAGAAAATTCCAGATACATGATCCCTAGCCTACACTAACACCTCTAAAACCTCAACATGATTTAAAGGCATATTTTTAATCAATGATTTTACCTGAATCTTGACTCTCTTATGCCCGACCACTACATAACACATAAAAACACTAAAATACTAGAGGTTTAGAAAAAAAATATTATTGGTTTTCACAATGACATGGTCTATAGTGTTACACATAACAAATGAGATTATATTTCAATGAGAAAAAATGTTTTACTATGTAATGATGTACTATTAGGGGTGAAATGTATTATCCTTGTGGTGATCAAGATGAGGTTGAGGCATGGACATATTTGTGAAATAAAAAATATGATCCTTTAAAAGTTATCATATTATTAGGTTTGATTCTGGACCATAATTGGAATTATAATTCCTTTTTGTGGTCAACCATGAGTACAATGTTTTGTGGTAATTTTATGTAAGGGGATTCTAGGAGATTTATTCAGAATTGTGTTGCCTCTTAAGAGCTTTATTTGTGGTGACATCATGAGAAGATATATCTTTCATTTATGCTCATCTAATTTGATTCCTCATCCATTTAGTGGATTCCTCTATCATTTCTCATGTATAATCATCAAAATCACTTCACAAATGCATAACCAAGGAATTAAAACAAAAATTATCAAATTAATCAAATTAATCATGTTTTCTGTATGTTTTCAGAATAAATTTCAATTTATTACTTATTACTAAAAATATAGAAAATGATCATATATTATCATAGTAATATGGTTATTATCAATGAATAATAGACTATAAATATGAGAATTTTTTATTTAATTACTCTCCCACATATATATGTTGCACTTCAGAGATAATATTTTACACTTTGTCAAAATGAAACTTCTCAATGCATAAAGAGAAATGAATTTTAATTATAAAAACACTATATATATCATTATTTATAAATATATTCAATCTCTTTAATTTTATTTTGTTTATAAAAAATCATTTAATATCTTGTCCACCCATGCACGATTAATAATTACTTTTTTAGAAAAATATATCACTTTACATGAATTTTAAAAAAATATTTTTTCATTACCAAGTTCATGAATGATTTCAATAGGCCTGTTACTATTATAGTTTCTCTATTTAGTATAGTCTTAATAGTTTTCCAATATTGAGTAATTAACAAGGGTCATTCTATGGTTGAAAGTGGGTGGTTCGAATTTGAATAACCCTATCAAAAAGAGAAGGTTTCGCTATTAAAAGATCTAAACATGATATATATGACTCAGAAATAATGAAATATTCCCCAATAAATACCCTGTATATGATTTATTCATCCATATACTCTTCTTTTATATATTTCCACATATTAAATGTATGCAATTATTTATTCTTGTTCAATTATATCTTATTTTTAACATTATTTTTATATATATTAATTTTTAGATAGAAATATTGAACTATGATTATAAATAATATAGTGTACTCTCCTACCTAAATTATGATGGAAAACCCCAAGAAGATTCTAATAAGACAATTTACCCTCCCATGAAACTCATGAAACAACCCCTTCCCATGCACACTATTTTTATAAAATCACACATAATGATAAAGAGTAGGATAGGTATGGATGATGACATTGTAATGTGGCTACATAATATGATTTTAATTACTTATACTGGATTACAAATCAATTCAATGTAATTGAATGCTAAAAAGATGTTGATATTTCATAATGGATTTTCAATAATGGTGCCTCAATCAGTTTTAACACAACACATGATCTCTACTAGTTTTTAAAGGAGGGGACATCAAGTTATATAATTCATTTTATGAATCAATACTCTCAATAAATGTATACATGATATAAAATGAAAACATGGTTTAGAAACATTTTCAGTCTTGTGAGTTAAGCATTGGAAAACATGCACATCAGTTTTAAAATTTATGAAACTTCATTAAATGAGTAGATTATAAAGTCCAGAGAAAAATAAATTAAAAATTTATTTAAACTTTAGATGAACATATCATGAATATTTTCCAAAAAATTCCAAGATAATTAAACATTACCAAAATAACTAGTACAACTCGTGATATATTAAAAACACTGCAAAAAACTAAAAAAACAAACATATACGTCTTATATCAGGTTGGTTCTTCTTACCCAATCTTAGATTATACAAGCCCCATTAAATTTCTATGAAAATTATATCAATATTCGTAGAATATGTTTTTGGTGGACATAAATATATGGAGAAAAATAGACACAAATCAATGGTTATTTCTAGTGAATAATATTTGATAATATTTTAGGAGCACTAGCTATTCTATTATATATAAAAACATAATAATTTTATATAAATATAATTAATAAAAATAATGGGAAATGTAAAGTAGATATTGTTTAAACCCCCAAGTGGATAATGGATTTATATTTATTATATTTTGATAGTACCATTTCTTACTCCCAATCCATAGATAGATTAGGTTTCATTGACAGAAAAAACCACATTGATTTACTTCTAGTGTATATACCTTCACACTAGTTGTAGAGGTCGCTTTTATTTTTGTAATGCATGTCCTTCCCCTTAAAAATGAGATATAACATTCATGGTGGATAGAGGAGTAAGTATGGGTGCTACCTTACCTATTATAAACATGAAACCTCTTTTTTGTACTCTGCCTTTAGTTCGTCCTCCATTGACACTATATCAATATGTTTAACCAAGGAAGTATTAAAGAATATTTCAAATTGATAGATGTTAAAATAGAATGAATTTATGAAATAATTTCCAACCTATATTTTATTATCATATAATTATATATCTTCAAGAAAATCCACTAAAACTCTTCGCTTATTTCCTCTTTAAGTAAATCTTCTTTTTTTAATCTCCAAGGAAACCCATTGGTTGACCTAACATATAAATTCATAGTAGTGGGAGTTAATTATAATTTAATATTATATAATCTTTAATAGTGATGAGTTTAATAATATATTATATTTCTATATTATATTAAATCTAAAATCTTCTAATATAAGGCCCCGGCCTTAAACATTACTTAATATTGAATTAAATGAATAATTCACATTGAGGATCTTTTCAGGTTTAGAGTTTCAGAGAATTAGAACATAACTACTACATCTCAAAAGATTTACAAAATATAAACTTCTACCATGTTTCCATAGAAATAAAAACTCTTAAAAAGAAACATGTCTAGTTTCTTGTTTTATATAGCATGACATTCCCTTGATCCCATCCTTGACCTTATTCCACATTATGTCCTGTGAAAAACATTTCAAAAAAACTTGGGGTGAGCATAAAAAGCTCAGTAAGGTATACACAAAGAATGAAAACTTTTAGTTTTTCAAACATCAAGTAAACCATATATACTTTATCAAAGTAATATATAAGGCCCCGACCTTAAACCTTACTTAATATTGAATTAAATGAATAATTCACGTTGAGGATCTTTTTAGGTTTAGAGTTTTAGAGAATTAGAACATAACTATTACATCTCAAAAGATTACAAAGTAGTCACTTCTAATAAGTTTCCATAAATAAAAAAACTCTTAAAAGAAACATGTCTAGTTCCATGTTTTATATAGAATGTCATTCCCTTAATCCCATCCTTGACATTATTCCACATTAAGTCCTGTGAAAAACATTTCAAAAAAACTTGGGGTGAGCATAAAAAGCTCAGTAAGGGAAACACAAAGAATGAAAACTGTTAGTTTTTCAAACATCAAGTAAACCATGTATACTCTAACAAAGTAATACCTTCACCTTCATGAAGTAGTAAAAACTCTTTACTGAATAAAGTATCATTACTTACCTTTTTGTAACCAAAGGATTACCATAAAACCCATATAAAGAACACATAACATATATAAAGGTAACTTGGGACATAAACATACTTAAGTGGAATAACCATACGGTCAACTTCCACACATATCACTTAATGGAATAGCCATACTGCCAATTTCCATACATATTTAATGGAATAGCCATACGGCCGACTTCCATACCCAATGCATTGGAGGTTATAACGTAACCAACCGTCCTGGTATTCACGGCACCACCCGTCATATGGTTTATAACGTAACCACCCGTTAAAATGTCCAAGTACCAATAAAAAATCATAAAACATAAAACCAATATAAAGGAATGATAACATTTCCACATTTCAATCACAATATATCATAAATATATTGACATAATAGAATCCTTTATCAAAACCATTTTCAATACCAAAATACATAAAAGAGTATATGGTATTTATTTTATTTTAAAAACATTACGGCTTGTTGAGGAAGCCAAAGACCAAATAATACACGTGGCGGCGGAAAAGGTCGTTGTCTCCGCATACGTAAAAAAAACATTCCTTTTTGTCGTTTAGTAAAACGCTTCGTAGAAAAATATTCCTTTTGTATAAAAGTAAAAGTCAACGGGGTTTATACACCGTATAAAAGAAAGTTGTGTATAAAACGAAATATGCCTCAATGAAAGGATATTGAGATGAAGTCCCTTACCTCGGGTCCAACTTGACTCGATCGTTCTTTAACGTACTGAATAATAAACTTGAGTTAATTTATACTTGATTAAGAACCTTTTTAAAGTTCATTATTCCTTTTATATCACTTATTTCCATGTTATAAACATTATGTAACCATTTAAGTTAATAATGTTTGTTTTTTCAATATTTGGTTCTTAAGTCGAAAGTGGACTTCTTACAATTACATGTTGTTCGTGTGGTCAAAAGTTCTTTATATCCAGAATGAAATTCCTGATTTGGATATCATATATATAATATATATCCAGAATATATATTTATTTATAATATTACATAATCATTTAGAGGTAAGAAATGAAATGCACCGTTCATGGAGACGGTAAGCCGTACGTACGCATGAACGCTACTTTCATTTCTATTTCATATTTTATAGAATGGAATCATAATGATATAAGAGTATATTATAATTACAGTATAATAACATAAATAATATCATTAACTTTATCCTTTACACATCCCACATATGGTATTAACGAATCAAATCACTTTCAGGGGGCGGTAGTCCGCACTTCCTAAAATGAAGATATCGTGTTTACCCATAATGGAAACAATAATGGTATGCCATAAATGAAAAATACAGAATATTAAGGAAAGAATAAACATATTTTATATCATATATAAAAATATTGACATCATAATGGCCACCTTTGAAGGTGTTAAATGAGTATTGAACAATCATCGTTTCAGGAGGCAGAATTTCACCATCAACGGAAATCGTATGTTCTTTAACCATTTGATGTATTTGTGTGAGAGTGTAGCTCGAATAAATACTATAACAACATCCTAGTATATTGAAGATACTGGTGTTGTTACAAAACAAGTAAATAAAAAGAGTTTAGGGGGTTGGAGAAGCAAAATAAAACAAATGAACAAGAGAGAATGAATTGCCTTTAAAAGTGTAACTTCTTTTGATTTGAGCCTAAAGGCTTCCTTTGAAAGGATTCTACCCAAAGGGAATCCTCTAGTACGAGGAGGGGGATGTGGATAGAGTAAATGGGCAGGGGATGGACGAGCCAAAGGCTTGAGGATGTGTGAAATGAGGTAGAGCTGGGGGCCTTTTATAAGAGGAAAGGAGGGGCACTTTTGGAAATCATGAAACTATTATTTTATTTTCAAAAGTGTTTCGAATTTCTAAGGTCCCACATTGATATATTTCTAAGATAAGATGATAAGGCTTAGAAATATTCCCATCCAATAGGTTTTGTACATGTGTAGGTTTTAGATATTACATTATCTTTCCATTTTATTTAAATCGTTAAATAATGAAGTCATCGCTGCATCATCATGATGTCATAAATAATTTAATTTATTTAAAGTCTAAAAATTATAAACAAAATACTATGATGTAGGAAATCTTTTTATCTTTCCAATGACTATTTATAATCAAATATTTTATCTTTATAACCCCATGTAAAAATTGTTTTCGTAAAACATATTATGTTTGTGTCATTTTTACTTTTACATTAAATAAAAAGTTATTTATGTCATTTCCCAACCAAAGTGGCTCCATGGGGTCCCCAAGTTGACCCATGGCTTGTCTTGGTCGGCCATTACACATCCAATGAGGGTAGGACATGTGTCAATCTCATCTCATATTATTAAAACATTATTTTTACCTTAAACTACACTAATTACCACTAATCGCGATTAAAAACTTAATAAGTTACTATTCACCAGAAAATTATTTTAATCTCATTGAACCACATTTTACTTCTTAATGACAACCATGTACGTAGGATTTTTTAAAATCAAAACACAATGATGGAAAAATTTCATTTAAACAGAAAATCAGTTTTTTATAAGTACCACTTAGTGGTTTCACTATTCATCAAAAATTGAAGTTTTTCATAAAATTACCAAAAATTCACCCTAAGCTATATTTGATATTAAGAATTCAAAAATGAAGTCTATTTTACAAAATTCAGAAAATAAAAGTCACATTAATTAATTTAATAATTAATTCCCGCTGTCAGAGCAAATAGCGTGTTTTTATGGAACAATAAGTATCAAAAGATTGACACTAGTTTATGTCCGATTTCAAAGTGAAATTAATTCCAACGACAACAATTGGATTTAATGGTAAAAATATTTTCTAATTTCACATTAAAACCAATTCAAAAGATAATCTAATCATATAAATAAATTAGATTAAAAAGAGGGTTTGAATTAAAATACAACATTTTACACTATTCATTAAAAAATGAACTTTATCGGAAAGGTACCAAAAATTTACACAAAGTAAATTTTGATGTCCCGATTCTAAAGAAGAGGTATTTTTGGTCCAATAGAAATTATAATATTGATCAAAACTATATTTAATGAAGGTTCACCGTCAAAAGGTGATAAGTGAACCCTTAGTGAAAATTAGGGTATAAATGCCTAAAATTGAACTCTTTCTGTATTTTAAGCCTTTATCTTTTATTGGGTAAATGTAAAAACATTTAAAAACATATATAATCATATTTTAGTTATTTATATCCATTCCTGCCAGTACAACGGCTACTTGTTAACTAATATTTAAAATAATATTATTTTATTACTTGTGTGCAACGTAAGTTTTCAAAGAAACTCATCGTTGCGTATAGAGTACGCTATCGAACGTAGAAAACCCTTTTAATTAAAATTAATATTTAATTCGTAAATATTAATAAATATGAAAATTATTTATTCTTTAATTACCTGGGATGTTACATCCTTCCCCCCTTTTGGGAATTGTGTCCTCGCAATTTTATTCACTTATCAAAATAAGTGGGGGTATTTATCCCTCATAGCATTTTCAGATTCTCACGTTGCCTCTTCAATCACATGGTTTTTTCACAAAACCTTTACTTGATGAATCACCTTATTCCATAACACCTGCTCCTTGTGGTCAAGAATCTGGACTGGTTGTTCTTCATAAGATAGGTTCTCCTCCAGCTGAACTACCTCTGGACTCAAAACATGAGATGGATCTGGCATATACTTCCTCAACATTGAAACATGAAAAACATTGTGTACCTGAGATAAACTCGTGGGTAAAGCCACTCGGTAAGCAACTGATCCAAATCTCTCCAGAATTTCATATGGTCCAATAAACTTTGGACTCAGCTTTCCTTTCTTACCAAATCTCATCACACTTTTCCAAGGAGAAACCTTGAGAAAAACATGATCTCCTACCTCGAAAGATAGATCCTTCCTCCGGTTATCCGCATAGCTCTTCTGCCTGATATAAGCTGTTCTCATGTGCTTCTGAATCAACAGAACTTTTTCTGCCATCCCTTCTACCAATTCTGGTCCCATCAGCTTCCTTTCACCCACTTCATCCCAAAATTCTGGAGTTCGACACTGCTTCCCATATAATTCCTCAAATGGTGCCATCTGTATACTGGAATGAAAGCTGTTATTATAAGAAAACTCAACCAAAGAAAGATCTTGGTCCCAACTTCCCTGATAATCCATCGAACAAGCTCGTAACATATCCTCCAAGGTCTGAATTGTTCGTTCTGACTGCCCATCTGATTGAGGATGAAAAGCTGTACTAAAATTTAATTCAATACCCAACGACTTCTAAAGGCCTTTCCAAAAGTTAGATGTGAACCTAGGATCATGATCAGATACAATGGAGAGGGGAACTCCATGTAACCTGACTATTTCTTTAAGATACAAACGGGAAAGTTGATCTAGGGAAAAAGTATCTCGTATAGCAAGGAAATGAGCAGATTTAGTCAAGCGATCAATAATAACCCAGATTGCATTATTACCTCGAGATGTCCTCGGTAATCCCACAACAAAGTCCATGTATATGTTTTCCCATTTCCACTCTGTCACTGGTAAAGGCTGAAGCATCCCTTTAGGTAACTGCCGCTCTGCTTTAACCTGCTGACAAGTCAAACACTTCACAGTAAAATCAGCAATATCTCTTTTCATTCCATCCCACCAGTAATACTCCCGCAGATCTCTGTACATCTTAGTACTGCCAGGATGAACTGAAAACGGGGAACTATGAGCCTCACATAACAAATCATTCTTCAACTGTGAATCACAAGGCACACATAATCTCTTCCCAAACCTCAAAACACAATAATTATCAATTTTGAATTCAGGAAACTTACCTTTCTGAACCAGCTCTACCTTTTTCTGCAACTCACTGTCTTGCTTCTGTGCTTGCTTGATTCTGTCTGATAGAGAATATTTCACTGATACCTGAAACAAAACAGAAGAACATCCTGTACCAACAACTTCTATGCCAAAGTTCATCAAATCTTTAAACAAAGGATCACGTTCCAAACGCAACATTGCTAATGAAGCATTACTTTTTCAACTCAAAGCATCAACCACTTTATTTGCTTTTCCCGGATGGTAATGAATTGTACAATCATAATCCTTGATTAATTCCAGCCATCTCCTCTATCTCGTGTTCAATTCTTTCTGAGTGAATATATACTTTAAACTTTTGTGATCAGTATATATTTTACACTTTACTCCATACAAATGATGCCTCCAAATTTTTTAAGCAAAGACAACAGCAGCTAATTCCAAATCATGTGCAGGGTAATTTACCTCATGAGTTTTCAACTTTCGTGAAGCATAAGCAATTACCTGATCATTATGCATAAGGACACAGCCATGTCCCTTCAACGAAGCATCACTGTATATAACAAACTCACCATTCCTGGAAGGAAGTGCAAAAACTGGAGCATTCACCAATCTTCTCTTCAACTCCTGAAAACAATTATCACATTCTTTTGTCCAGATGAACTTAACACCCTTACGAGTTAGCTTAGTCATTGGACTAGATAACCGTGAAAAATTTTCAACAATCCTTCGGTAGTAACCTGCCAAACCAAGAAAACTACGGATCTCGGTTATATTTGTGGGTCTTGGACATTCTTCAACAACTTTTGTTTTAGTAGGATCAACACTTATGCCATCTTTTGAAACAATGTGACCTAGGAAAGAAATTTGTTGTAACCAAAAATCACACTTGCTGAATTTTCCATATAGTTTCTTTTCTTTTATGGTTTGCAAGATAACCCTTAAATGACTTTCATGCTCCTCTTTACTTTTAGAAAACACCAAAATATCATCGATGAAAACAACCACAAACTTATCCAAGAACTCATGGAAAATTCTATTCATAAGGTCCATGAATACAGCAGGTCCATTGGTTAACCCAAAAGGCATAACTACAAATTCATAATGGCCATATCTAGTATGGAACACAGTCTTCGGAATTTCTGCTTCTTTTACTTTCAACTGATGGTACCCCGACCTCAAGTCAATCTTCGAAAAATACTAAGCTCCCTGGAGCTGATCAAACAAATCATCGATATGAGGCAAAGGATACTTGTTCTTAATAGTAATATTATTCAAGGCTCTATAATCAATGAAAAGTCTCATTGATCCATCTTTCTTTTTAACAAACAAGACAGGAGCACACCATGGTGATGTTCTAGGTCGAATGAAACCTTTATCTAATAACTCCTGCAATTGTTTCTTTAACTCTAAAAGTTCAACTTGAGCCATTCGATAAGGGGGTTTTAAAATTAGCTTAGAATCAGGAACTAAGTCAACAGTAAATTCAACTTCCCGATCACGAATAATACCAGGCAACTCATCAGGAAAAACATAAAGATACTCATTTTCCACTGGCACATCATTAATCTGAACAGTTCCTTTATTTTCAACAATATGTTCAAGGTAACATTCATTTCTATCTTTTACTAGTTTCTCAACTTCCTGATATGTTATCAAAATCAAGGGTTCATTCTTGTACACAAACTGAAAATCTTTCTGAAAAGAAACCATTTTAGCTCTGCAGTCAATCTTAGCATGATAAACAGAAAGCCAATCCATGCCCAAAATAACATCAAACTCTACTAGAGGAAAAACAATAAGGTTTGCTGGTAGATTCTTTCCACACACAAGGATAAGAAGGTTCTTATAATTCCTTTTTGTCTCAACGTTCCCTCTGGGTGTTTTTACCATAAGTTTAGGATTCATATCTTGATATGGAATTTCCAATTTACTAGAAAACTTCTCAGAAATGAAAGAGTGTGTAGAACCTGAATCAAACAACACATTGGCATAATCTGAACAAACAAACAGTGTACCTGATACCACTTCATTCAATGGCCCAACATCTGCTGAAGTTGTTGCAAAGGATTTCACCACCCCTTTCTGCTTGTAGTCTGGCTGCATTCCCCCATTTGAGTTCTTAGTTGGACACTCATTTGCATAATAACCCATTTCATTACACTTAAAACATCTTACCGTTGGCTTTTCATTTCCTGCTTGATCATCTTCCATACAGTTACGAGCAATATGACCAAACGTACCACACCGAAAGCACTTACCAGACTTGGATAAACATTCTCCAAGATGCATTTTACCACACTTCTCACAGGATGGATATTTGGTTTTCTTACCTCCTTGCTTCTTTGATGAATTCTTCTCCTTTTCCTGCCAACTAGACCTCTTATTCTGTTGTTTGTCATAGAACACCTGATCATCAGCAAACTCCATTTCCACCTTCACCGCACATCGAACAAGTTTTTTATAACTTTTGAACTCACGATAAGCTAAATCCCTTTGATACTTTGGCTTTAACCCTGAGTAAAAACGGTTTATTTTACTATCAAGATCTCGTATGAAGTTTGGAGCATACCTTGCCAATCCAGTGAACTTTGCTTCATAAGCAGCCACTGAATCATCCTCCTGCGTCAATTCTAGGAACTTTTTTTCCATCCTAAGACGAACCACCTTAGGAAAATATTTCTCAAGAAACATACCTTTGAATTCGTCCCAGTGAATATCCTCAATCTCATCACTATCCCTGATATTTTTCACCATCGACCGCCACTGATCAGCTTCACCTTAAAAACGGTAAACAGAAAGACTAACCTTTTGATGTTCTGAAAACTCCATGACATCAAAAATCTTCTCCAGTTATTTAATCCACCCTTCAGCCTTCACAGGGTCAGATGATCCTCTGAATGATGGGGGATGTTGCCTCATGAAATGTTCCACCGCTGACATGTTCCTCTGCGGTTGACCTGGCTGATCTCGTGCATGGATACCACCACCATTTATAGCCTGATTCAACTGTGCCATCACTGCAACAAACTGTTCAGTTCCGATTCCGACCATCTCAGGTTGCTGATTTGGAAGGTTGTCTTCCTCCTGATGTCGTCCCAACATAGTTTCTTTGTTTCCTCTGCGGAAAACCATTCTGAACACAGAAATATCTTAGGCGAAGCAACATGGTAATCCGTAAATGCTATATCATTTCAATCATATTATAATTTAACAGTTTTCTAACTCCTAAAGTTGTCCAAACCGACCTCTGATACCAACTATAAGGCCCCGACCTTAAACCTTACTTAATATTGAATTAAATGAATAATTCATGTTGAGGATCTTTTTAGGTTTAGAGTTTTAGAGAATTAGAACATAACTATTACATCTCAAAAGATTACAAAGTAGTCACTTCTACTAAGTTTCCATAAATAAAAAAACTCTTAAAAGAAACATGTCTAGTTCCATGTTTTATATAGCATGACATTCCCTTGATCCCATCCTTGACCTTATTCCACATTAATTCCTGTGAAAAAAATTTCAAAAAAACTTTGGGTGAGCATAAAAAGCTCAGTAAGGGATACACAAAGAATGAAAACTATTAGTTTTTCAAACATCAAGTAAACCATGTATACTCTAACAAAGTAATACCTTCACCTTCATGAAGTAGTAAAAACTCTTTACTGAATAAAGTATCATTAATTACATTTTTGTAACCAAAGGATTACCAGAAAACCCATATAAAGAACACATAACATATATAAAGGTAACTTGGGACATAAACATACTTAAGTGGAATAACCATACGGTCGACTTCCACACATATCACTTAATGGAATAGCCATACGGCCAATTTCCATACATACTTAATGGAATAGCCATACGGCCGACTTCCATACCCAATGCATTGGAGGTTATAACATAACCACCCGTCCTGGTATTCACGGCACCACCCATCATATGGTTTATAACGTAACCACATGTTAAAATGTCCAAGTACCAATACAAAATCATAAAACAGAAAACCAATATAAAGGAATGATAACATTTCCACATTTCAGTCACAATATATCATAAATATATTGACATAATAGAATCTTTTATCAAAACCATTTTCAATACCAAAATACATAAAAGAGTATATGGTATTTATTTTATTTTAAAAACATTACGGCTTGTTGAGGAAGCCAAAGACCAAATAATACTCGCGACGGCGGAAAAGGTCATTGTCACCGCGTACTTAAAAAAAACATTCCTTTTTATCATTTAGTAAAATGCTTCGTAGAAAAAGATTCCTTTTTTATAAAAGTAAAAGTCAAAGGGGTTTATACACCGTATAAAAGAAAGTTGTGTATAAAACGAAATATGCCTCAATGAAAGGAGATTGAGACGAAGTCCGTTACCTTGGGTCCGACATGACTCGATCGTTTTTTAACGTCCTGAATAATAAACTTGAGTTAATTTATACTTGATTAAGAACATTTTTAAAGTTCATTATTCCTTTTATATCACTTATTTCCATGTTATAAACATTATGTAAGCATTTAAGTTAATAATGTTTGTTTTGTCAATATTTGGTTCTTAAGTCGAAAGTGGACTTCTTACAATTACATGTTGTTCATGTGGTCAAAAGTTATTTATATCCAGAATGACATTCCTGATTTGGATATCATATATATCATATATGTTGGTCGGAGTGGACACTCAAGAGGGGGTGAATTGAGTTCCAATTAAAATTTCTGCTAAAAACAATTCCTAATAAAATCCCCCAATTTTAAAAACAGATTAAACTGTAGTGAATTTATACAGATTATAAAGGTTCAATTAGTTTCTCATTGATTAGTTCTCAGTTAACTTAATCTGATGATTAAATTAACTTTTGAAACTAACTTACTGATTTATAATAAATATAAACACTTGCGAGTTTAACTATCAAAGTAGCTTTGAAGACAAATTATATTTCAATGTAATAGCAGCGGAATATGAAATAGATATGTATTGTATGGATATAAACTTTAACTAAAAACACAGAGGAGTTAACCAAGAGGTTCAGTCTCAAGCCGAGACTTAGTCCTCTCAAAAGCTTATATAAGGATGATCCACACCTTGAATCGGGGTTCAACAGTTTACAACTGTCCAGGTCCAAGACCTCTACCACTGTTATCCGTGGGAAACAAAACAACAGCAACCAGCTGTCCAGGTCACACACGACCTCTACCACTATCTACAGTGGGAAAAAGAATGAAAAGATAGTGAGTGAGGATTTAGAAATCCTCCAGTTAAGGTTCAGGAGACAGTGTGTGTGTAAAATACAACAGATAACACACACTGCTCGTAATGTAAAAAGTAAATCACAGAGATAAAGATTTAGAGATTACAAATGGCTCTAGTGATCTTCATGTAGCTCTTGACTCCTTTTGTTGATTAGAATTCGTTCTAAATCTTATTCTGGTTTTTGTCTGGAAAAAAGAGTACCATCTGCTCCCTTGACTTCGAGGTTCATCTTGCTTATCGGCTCAAAGAATGATGAGTTTTGTGTGGTTCTTCTTT
This sequence comes from Viscum album, assembly GCA_963277665.1. Classification (NCBI taxonomy): domain Eukaryota; kingdom Viridiplantae; phylum Streptophyta; class Magnoliopsida; order Santalales; family Viscaceae; genus Viscum; species Viscum album. The sequence goes on along the minus strand of OY728148.1, from coordinate 757,077,721 downwards.
AGCATAGATTGCTCGATGTATGCTCTATGTTTTGGAGGCTGGAGGCTGGTAGTAGTAGTCTCGTGAGTGCTAGTTCTCCAGTTGATCTTGGCACGTTTAGAGCTTGATCGCAAGTGTGTTCTGTGTGCTTGATCTCTCCGAGTTTTCTTTTTACCCACACTTTTGATACATACATAATGTCCTCTTTATACCCCTTTTTGTTTTTCTGACAAGAAGGAATGATTATACTTTTTGATCGTACTTGGTACGGTTTCCTGAAATGTCAACATAAATCATTTAATAACATTAAATGCATCAAAAGTAACAAATGTAACCATTAGTATAATAAACAAATAGTGTCGAGGATATAGGATTTAACTCCACAGTTCATTATAGGTAGTCGTTTGTTTGTAGACGTGTACGGTTGACTCGGTGTAGGGATCTTCCATCGGTAGATCTTCAAACTCTTAGCGATGGCTCTTATCGGTAGCTCTTATCGGTAGTTCCCTGTGTGCATCGGTAGCTCTGTGTGCATCGGTAGCTCTGTATGTGCATCGGTAGCTCTGTGTGTGCATCGGTAGCTCTGTGTGTGCATCGGTAGCTCTGGCTATCGGTAGCTCTGGCTATCGGTAGCTCTGGCTATCGGTAGCTCTGGCTATCGGTAGCTCTGGCTCTTATGCAAACCACATCTAGTTGACTTAGAATTGTTTCAAATCTAAACATGGATAATCGAGATTAACATAAATCAGAGATTATTTAAACATTATTATTAACTTGATCACTGATTTGAAAGAATTAAAAAGTAGATCATCAGTAATTGAGAGTAGCATAATATATGAACACATGATTGGGATTATCAAAACATGTGAGGTCAACAATCTCCCCCTTTTTTATAATCACAACTTATGATATGACCAAAAATAGTGAGACTATAGTATAAGAGAATATAACGTTTATATTCTAATTTCTCAAAGAAAGCAATCAGAGTAAATAGTAATAGAATGAAATCAATCAAAAAATTATCATAGGATGTATTAAATACAATAGTATCAGAGATAAGCTTTGAAAGAGTTGGTACCAAAGAATGAAATGTAAGAATAGTAGCAAAGGCTCAAAATTTCTCCCCTTTGATATAGCCCCCCCTCTCTTTATATTTTCTCACCCTTTATAATTTTCTCCCCCTTTGTGATAATCAAAAAGTGGGAAAGCAGACGGAGAGAACTGAGAAACAGAGATAGTGTAAAGAAAAGAATTTGTATTAGACCAGACAAAACTTACAGAAATAGAATAGAAGAGAAAAAAAGAAAAAAAGACAATTCCTATCAAACAGCCTGACCACTTCAGCAATCCGGATCTTCAACATGAGTTTTGCCTTTTGGATCAGAAGAGGAGGCAGGTGGTGAGGATGTGAGTGAGGGATTTGGAATCCCAGAAATGATCACAGGAGGATGAGCCACTGATATAGTGTCTGGCCTGTATTGGGAAGGTTGTTGAGTGATCATAGGTGTGAGGCTTCGGATGGCCTGAGCAGGAGTCATCTGGACTGGAGACTCAGTAGAGGCAGAGGTAGGCAAGGCAGGAGAGACAATAACTGGTCTGGCATCAACATGCAAAAAGGGAAGCAACAGATTTCTGAAATCCATAATGATTCCTCCCCCTATTTCCATAGCAGATATAAAATCATCTTTGTTCTCCATAAATTTTTCTAAGGCAGGAGTCAGCTCTCTTAGCTTGCTCACTTGTTCTCGGAAGGCTTGAGTTACAGGGGGTAACTTCATGTTTTCCAACATCAGCTTGAAATGATGTGTGAGTTGTTTCTTGGTAAAAATCCTTTGGAAATAATAATCCACCTTGTTATTGATTTCCTCCTGAGAGGCAGAGGCCTCTTTCATAGTGTCGTGGACGATTTTCATTATTTCCCTTACTGAATCTCTTGTAGAGAGCACTACCCGGCTTAGATCTGATGAGTCCACAGAGCCACTGGTTGAAATAGAACCAAGCTCCTCCTTCATCATAGCATGTAATTGATTTAAATCAAATGCAAGTTTTGAAGCTAGAGGACCAACCGAGAAGGATACAGTTTCTTTGAAACTTTTGGTCAAACCACTAATCAGAGTTTGCAGTTGAGAGTCCTGATTTTTAACATGATCCTTTATAGAAGATTTGAAATCTTCAAATACTGAGACCATTTGGCTTACAACACTTTTCACATAGGCTAAATCCTTATCATCTTGAGGCTTTGATCTCATGTAGGAATCTAAAGTAGTAACATACTTCTTTAAGGCTTCAAGATCTGCTTCTATTCTAGAAGATTGGGTCTGGCATTCTTTGAATGCTTCCATTAGTTCACCCATAAAAGTTGACAGATTGAAACCAAGAGAAAGCTCAATAGATTGTTCTAACAACTTCATTTCTTCACGAAAATAGTGCTTCATCTCAGTAACTGAGGCAGTGAAGAATTCTTTCAGCTCATGCTTCAGGGATTCAAGATCAGACTTTGTAACAAAATCAGGAGGATCAACTGTAGTAGATACTCGTGTAGAAGCTAAGATGACTACTGAATCATTCATGACTGATTGAATCGAGGAAACTAAAAAGGATTCCATTGTCTTTACTTATTCTACAAAACTGACTTTGAGATTTTCTTTCAGCACATCTAAATCATGTACTCGGACCACATCATCAGGCAATAACTCAGAATTGATGTCATAGCTGATCTTTGGTCTATTCAAGGATACTTCATTATCCGAATCAGGATAATCCAGACCACAGACTATAAAACCTGGGTCTTCTACCCAGTCTTCAATCTCAACAGCCACTGTAACATTTCCAAGATTGGAATGATGCTCCCCCTCAATGGGTGCATTCCTATGTACAACAACTACATTTTCTGCTGGTATTTCTTCATCAGAATCTTCCACAACAACTTCCATCTCAGCAGCAGTAAGGAGATTTTCTGAAACAGGTACAACTTCTTCTCTTTCTTTTTCTACTTCATCAGTAGGCACAACTGAGTTTTCAATCAATGGACTCAGACTCAACCTAGCAGAATCAGATGATTCAGATACATTATCTTTTTCCCTTTCCTACTGAGGAACTGGATGGTCTTCCTCATGAATAGATAACACTTCCTCTACTTTTTCTTTTCTTGAGTATACAAACTCAGTAACAGGACTTGGTGGCAAGTCAGGAACTCCTCCAATATCCATAGGAGTTTCTTCTTCTTCTTCTTCTTCTTCTTCTTATGACTCATCACTGTACTCGGGTTCCTCTTCATCAGATCCTAAACCTGCATCTCTTTTATCCTTTGGCCTTGAAGGATAATCCACAGGATTAAACTTATCATACACCCTCAGGTCATCACTGACCCATTCTCCTTTCCATGGGTTCCAATTGATTTTCATATACTTACAAACAATATTAGTCATACAGAAGTTATTCTTAACTACAACTGTATCATCTTGAGACTCAGCTATCCCTTTCACTTTTATCATCACAGAGATCATTTTGGCAAAGAATAAAGCATTAGTCTTTGATTTTGGCCTAATCATGTCTTCCATTTGATTTAACAGCAGTCTACACAGATTAACTTTCACACCATGTCTTAACAGATGTAGAAGATAAATATCTTGATATCTTAGATTAGAAAAATATCCTCTCCTCGGTATCAAAACATGTTGAAAAAATTTGAAAAGCAGTCTGTTCTCTCCATCCAATTCAGTAGCAACCACTTGCCTTTGACTTCCATTACCCGTTAGCTCCTTTAAAGCGGTCTCATAGTCAAAGATGTTACTTATAGGCGGAATTGCTCTTAAGAAATACCCGGATACACCTTCATGTGGGACTTTTAAACATTCTTCCCACTCTACTGAAGAAAACGACATTTCTTTTCCATTTAAAAAAGAACTTACCCGATTCTCATTTTCAGACTTCTCGAAGCTTACGAATTCGTAGAACTGTTTCACTAACTTCGGGTAGTAGGGACCATTGTTATTTGAAAAACAATCTACCCATATCTGATCTTCCAGAATTGCAAGCACCAATGACTTGCTTGGTAGCAGCCAATCTACACATAGTTCCTTTTCAATCACAATAGCTCTATTCTGCAAATGAGGGTTTACTGGTCGCTTTCCCGACCTAGTTCTGACATTTCTGCCACGAGCTTCTTGCTGCACTTTCTGCTTCTTTGTTTTAGGCTCTACATTGTCATCTCTGCTGGCAGGAATCTTGGTTTTTGCCATCGCAGATTTAGGGTTCTCAGTCGATTAGGGAGCTAGGATTCAAAGGTGAAAGGTTTTGGGTCCGGTGGAGTGAGAAGCGGTTTAGGCTTAGTTTTATCATGTAGGAATCATAAATAAACAAATAAAGTAAAATAACATAAAAGTAAAACGATTCATATTCTTGGCGGCAGACAGAAGTTTTAAAATATAGCATCTGTGAGAATTTCAACATCGGTGAGAATTTCACATCGGTGAGAATTTCACATCGGTGAGAATTTCACATCGGTGAGGATTCCAGCATCGGTGAGAATTGATCATCGGTGAGAATTTCACATCGGTGAGAATTTCAGCATCGGTGAGAATTGATCATCAGTGAGAATTTCAGCATCGGTGAGAATTTTACATCGGTGAGAATTTCAGCATCGGTGAGAATTTCACATCGGTGAGAATTTCAGCATCGGTGAGAATTTCAGCATCGGTGAGAATTTCAGCATCGGTAAGAATTGATCATCAGTGAGAATTTCACATCGGTGAGAGTCTCAACATTGGTGAGAATTTATCATCCCCAGCTCGTGCCTAATGTAACTTAACCTATCAGAACTTAATGGTTTAGTGAAAATATCGGCCAATTGATGTTCAGTGACAATAAATTCAAGAGTAATATCACCTTTTTGATAATGATCTCTCAGAAAATGATGTCTTACATCTATGTGGTTGGTTATAGAGTGAGATACAGGGTTCTTAGATATGTTTATTGCACTATTGTTATCACAGTTGATTGAAACAGGTTTAAACTCAAATCCATAGTCCAATAAAGTGTGTTTCATCCACAGAATTTGTGCACAGCAACTACCAGCAGCTATATACTCTGCTTCGGCAGTAGACAATGCAACTGAGTTCTGTTTCTTACTACACCATGACACTAGGGATTTACCAAGTAAATGACATGTTCCAGATGTGCTCTTCCTTTCTAAATTACATCCAGCAAAGTCAGCATCTGAATAGCTAGTTAGGTCAAATGATTGTCCTTTAGGATAAAACAAACCTAAATTTACAGTATGCTTAAGATATTTAAAAATCCTTTTAACAGCTAGTAAGTGTGATTCCTTAGGACTAGCTTGAAATCTAGCGCACATACATACACTGAACATAATGTCTGGTCGACTAGCAGTAAGATAAAGTAAGCTCCCAATCATACCTCTGTAATTGGTTTGATCCACTGGTTTCCCAGCCTCATCTGTATCCAACTTACAGGTAGTACTCATAGGTGTATCATTTTCCATAATGCTATCCAATCCAAAACGTTTTAAAAGATCTTTTTTAAATTTACTTTGATTTAAAATAATTTCATCTCTAGTTTGAAAAATTTGAAAACCAAGAAAATATTGAAGCTCTCCCATTAAGCTCATTTCAAATTCATTTTGCATACTTTTTGAAAAATCAATACATAAAGAGTGTTTAGAAGATCCAAATATAATATCATCAACATATATTTGTACAACTAAAAAATCTTTAGAAATTCTTTTAATAAAAAGAGTTGGATCAGCAATCCCTTTAGTAAAACCTTCTGAAATAAGAAAATTGATGAGTCTATCATACCAAGCTCTTGGAGCTTGTTTTAAACCATATAAAGCTTTAGAAAGTTTAAAAACTTGATTTGGAAAATGAGGGTTTGTAAATCCAGGTGGTTGTTCCACAAAAACATCTTCAATTATAAAACCATTTAGAAATGCACTTTTGACATCCATTTGATATAACTTGAAATTCAGATGTGATTCATATGCAAGTAAGATCCTAATAGCTTCCAGTCGAGCTACAGGTGCAAAAGCTTCTCCATAGTCTATACCTTCTTCTTGACTATATCCATGTGCAACTAGTCTAGCTTTGTTTCTAACTATGTTTCCTGATTCATCAACTTTATTTCTAAAAACCCATTTTGTACATATTGTCAAGGTGTCCTTGGGTCTGTCAACTAATTCTCAGACTTTGTTTCTTTCAAATTGATTTAACTCTTCTTGCATGGATATTACCCCGAATTCATCATTGATAGCATCATTGATATTTTTGGGTTCTAGTTGTGACAGAAAAGCTTGATGTTCAACCTGGTTCCTTAGATAAGCTCTGGTTTGTGTTCCTCTATCAAGATTACCAACAACAGCATCTAAAGGATGATTCTTTAGAATCTTAGTCGATTTGGTAAAGGTTGGACTAGAAACTTCAGGTTCATCTATAGTTTCGGGTTCAACAGAAGCAGATTCTGGAGAAAGTCCAGAACTAGATGTTTTTATAACAGGTTCTTTAGATTTATCATTAAGGTCCAGAATAGACAAATCTTCTTCAAGATTCTCAAGAGAGGTTTTAGGCTCATGTGGATCAGTTTCATCGAATTTGATGTGAACAGATTCTTCCAAACATTTGGTTCTCTTATTGAAAACTCTATAAGCTTTACTTGAAATAGAGTAACCAAGAAAAATTCCTTCATCGCTTTTGGGAGCAAACTTATCCAGATTATCTTTAGTATTAAGTATAAAGACTTTGCAACTAAAAACTCTGAAGTAATTAACCTTAGGCTTTCTATTGTTCCATAACTCATATGGGATTTTCTTAAGAACAGGTCTGATCAAGACTCTATTGATAACATAACAAGCTCTATTAACAGCTTCAGCCCAAAAGTAAATAGGCAGTTCATATTCATTGAGCATAGTTCTAGCTATTTCTTGAAGGGTTCAGTTTCTCCTTTCTACTACACCATTTTTTTGGGGGTGTCCTAGGGGCAGAAAAATTGTGACTATAGCCATTGTGTGAGCAGTAAGATTCAAACTCATGATTTTCAAACTCACGGCCATGATCACTTCTTAGGGTTTTAATCTTAAGTCCACTAAGGTTCTCTACAGACGTGGAATATTTAATAAAGTAAGGACAAGCTTCACTTTTGTGAGCTAGAAAGTACACCCAAGTATATCTAGAAAAGTCATCTACAAGGACATAGACATAATGATTCCCATTTAAACTAGAAACTCTTGATGGTCCAAACAAATCCATGTGATCCAACTCAAGTGGTTGAGAAGTTGAGACTTCTTTCTTTGATTTAAAAGAAACTTTGTGTTGTTTTCCCTTTTGACAGGGATTACACACTTTTTCATTTGGGAATTCTAACTTAGGTAAGTCTCTAACTAAGTTTTTCCTAGCCATTTTTCTAAGTGAGTGAATGTTGCAGTGTCCTAATCTTCTGTGCCATAGCCAAGATTCTTTATGAAAAGCATTCAAACAAGAAATATTTTGTTTGGATAAAGAATTTAAATCAACAGCATAAACATTTTCATTCCTTAGAGCAGAAAATACTAAAGAGTTTTTGGAGTTAAAAACATCACACGAGTCATTTTCAAACTTGAAATTGAAACCATCGTCACATAATTGAGATATACTAAGCAAGTTATATTTAATTCCATCAACGAATAAAACTTTAGAAATTAATACTAAGTCAGTGTTACCAATCTGGCCTAGGCCGATGATTTTTCCTTTAGAGTTGTCACCAAAGGTGACATGACCTCCATCAATCTTTATTAAGCTCTTGAAGCAAGAATAATCTCCAATCATGTGTCTTGAGCACCCACTGTCTAAATACCATATCTTCTTGTGACAGCTCTTCAAGCAGGTCTCCTATAAAACAGATTTAAACAAGAAATGACTTTGGTACCCAGATTTTCTTGGGTCCAGATAGGTTAGCAATCAGGGCCTTAGGTACCCAAATTTGTTTTATGGGTCCCATACAATTAACAGAAACAACAGATTTTGAAAGATAAACTTTATTTGGTCTATAACCATGTGAATAACCTGTTGAAGCATATGAATTTCCAAAACTGGAACTAGCAGAATTTTTTTCAGACTTAGGAATAAATCGGGTTCTAGTGAACTGTCTCTGTCCAGGTTGGTATCCCAAACCAGTAGCATATCTAGGTGCAACTTTCTTTCCTAGAATTTGAGTTAATGCATCCTTTCTATTTGTGAATTTTTCTAAATCCTTTCTAAGTTGCTCATTTGACAGTTTCAGTTCTGTATTTTCCTTTAGTAGTTGAGTATTCTTTTCCTTTTCTATATCAAGATCAGATTTATGCTTAACACTTAAAGCATACTGTTTCTTTAAACCTTTGTATTTGTCTTTAAGCTCATTACATGTTTCTTCCAACATATCACAGTACTCAAATAGTTCAGATTTTGACATGTTTTCTGAATCAGAATCATCTCCAGAATGATATGAATTTAAAACAGGAGTGTCAGATGTTACCTCAGAAGTATTTGTCATGAAACACATGTTGGCTCGATTCCTTTCAGAGTCCGAAGATTCTGCTTCACTAGTGCTGTCTTCTGAAGCACTCCAGGTAGCCTTCATGGCTTTCCTGTACTTCTTGTCTTTGTAATCATATTTCTTTTTGAATTTTATCTTTGGAAAATCTGCTTTGATATGTCCTTTTCGCTTGCATTCATAGCAGACAACTTCATCAGTCATGTCCGCCTTCTTCCAATCCTTTTTCCATTTGCCTTGTTGATCATACTTTCCTTTGTAATTTGGTTTCCTAAAGAATTTCTTTTTCCTATAAAACTTTTTGAATCTCCTGGCTATTTGATCCATCTCGGCATCACTGTCAGATTCTGAATTTTCACTCATTGAACTCTCAGTCTCCATTTGTAGTTTATCCTTGTCTTTACTCTTAAAGGCAGTAGTTTTAAACGCTATATATTTTCTTTTGGGTTCCTCATCTTCTTCTTTATTTACTTTAAGCTCTTCTTCATACATCATCAGCTTACCAACTAACTCCTTGACGGGCAGTGTTCCAATGTCACAGGATTCTCTAATTTAAACGGATGTACCTCTCCATCTATCTGGCAAACATCTCAGTATTCTCATAATTTGATCTTTTGCAGGAACAATCTTTCCGAGTGAGCTCATTATGTTCACTATCTCATTGAACCTGAGATACATGTCAGAAATAGGTTCATCAGGCTTCATTTTGAAATTATCATATTTAATAGTATAAGTGTTTAATCTCATTTCTTTAACATTAGTTATTCCTTCGTGAGAAACAGCCAAGGTATCCCAAATTTCAAAAGCAGTTTTACATGCAGAAATTCTATTAAATTCTTCATCTCCTAGAGCACAATACAGAGCATTCATAGCTTTACAATTATTATTCTAAGCAGTCTTTGTAGGTTCATCCCAAGTAGATCTATTAGTAGTGGGAACTTTATATTCAGATTCAATAGTAGTCCAAATATCAAAACTCATGCTTTCTAGATGAATTCTCATTTTAAGTTTCCACTGAGCATAGTTATTTCCATTAAAGAAAGGTGACCGGTTAGTAGCAGCACCCTCAAGTCTATTATCCATTATAAACAAAATTTAAAGAGATAAAATTAGAAATAATAGAAATTTTAAGAACTTTAAAATACAACTAAAATCACAGTTGAAAACAGAGTAATTTAGAAGGTATTAATAACCCTCTGATACCAAATGTTGGTCGGAGTGGACACTCAAGAGGGGGTGAATTGAGTTCCAATTAAAATTTCTGCTAAAAACAATTTCTAATAAAATCCCCCAATTTTAAAAACAGATTAAACTGTAGTGAATTTATACAGATTATAAAGGTTCAATTAGTTTCTCATTGATTAGTTCTCAGTTAACTTAATCTGATGATTAAATTAACTTTTGAAACTAACTTACTGATTTATAACAAATATAAACACTTGCGAGTTTAACTATCAAAGTAGCTTTGAAGACAAATTATATTTCAACGTGATAGCAGTGGAATATGAAATAGATATGTATTGTATGGATATAAACTTTAACTAAAAACACAGAGGAGTTAACCAAGAGGTTCAGTCTCAAGTCGAGACTTAGTCCTCTCAAAAGCTTATATAAGGATGATCCACACCCTGAATCGGGGTTCAACAATTTACAACTGTCCAGGTCCAAGACCTCTACCACTGTTATCCATGGCAAACAAAACAACAGCAACCAGCTGTCCAGGCCACACACGACCTCTACCACTATCCACAGTGGGAAAAAGAATGAAAAGATAGTGAGTGAGGATTTAGAAATCCTCCAGTTAAGGTTCAGGAGACAGTGTGTGTGTAAAATACAACAGATAACACACACTGCTCGTAATGTAAAAAGTAAATCACAGAGATAATGATTTAGAGATTAGAAATGGCTCTTGTGATCTTCGTGCAGCTCTTGACTCCTTTTGTTGATTAGAATTTGTTCTGAGTCTTCTTCTGGTTTTTTTCTGGAAAACAGAGTACCATCTTCTCCCTTGACTTCGAGGTTCAGCATGCTTATCGGCTCAAAGAATGATGAGTTTTGTGTGGTTCTTCTTTAGCATAGATTGCTCGATGTATTCTCTATGTTCTGGAGGCTGGTAGTAGTAGTCTCATGAGTGCTAGTTCTCCAGTTGATCTTGGCAAGTTTAGAGCTTGATCGCAAGTGTGTTCTGTGTGCTTGATCTCTCCAAGTTTTCTTTTTACCCACACTTTTGATACATACATAATGTCCTCTTTATACCCCTTTTTGTTTTTCTGACAAGAAGGAATGATTATACTTTTTGATCGTACTTGGTACGGTTTCCTGAAATGGCAGCATAAATCATTTAATAACATTAAATGCATCAAAAGTAACAAATGTAATCGTTAGTATAATAAACAAATAGTGTCAAGGATATAGGATTTGACTCCATAGTTCATTATAGGTAGCCGTTTGTTTGTAGACGTGTACGGTTGACTCGGTGTAGGGATCTTCCATCGGTAGCTCTTCAAACTCTTATCGGTGGCTCTTATCGGTAGCTCTTATCGGTAGCTCCCTGTGTGCATCGGTAGCTCTGTGTGCATCGGTAGCTCTGTGTGTGCATCGGTAGCTCTGTGTGTGCATCGGTAGCTCTGTGTGTACATCGGTAGATCTGTGTGTGCATCGGTAGCTCTGTGTGTGCATCGGTAGCTCTGTGTGTGCATCGGTAGCTCTGTGTGTGCATCGGTAGCTCTGGCTATCGGTAGCTCTGGCTATCGGTAGCTCGGGCTATCGGTAGCTCTGGCTATCGGTAGCTCTGTGTAACACCCCAAGATTTCATAGTGTGTTATTTCTTCAAAATAATTCAACAACTTGCACTACACGCAACACCGAGTTCAAGCGCACCATGACTTACCAAACAAGCCATTCAAAAAAGGTTATGAATAGTATTAACTAAATTTTAAACTTTATATAATCCTTATAATTTTAGAATCCATATTATGAGTTTCTTAGACATAATGTAAGAACAAATTCATCTTCAGTATTGTAGTTTTACCAACTTTTAATAGTGAACCCTTTTTAAATAAAATATTTTAAACTTTTTGACTAAATGGGGACATCAAAAAAATTTAAAATAAAACATCCCAAGCTTCCACGTTACGCTTTCCTTTGAATAAAACAGTAGCGTGTGTTGTACGCAACTTCGAGTTTTAACACACACCACAACCGATCAAACTAGCCGTTATGAATAGTAATACTTAATTTTTTGAAATTATATATATTTTATATTTCAAAATGGACTTCATTTTTGGATTCGGAATATCAAATTTAGCCTAAGGTGAAATTTTGGTACTTTTCGGATAACTTTCATATTTTGATGAATAGTAAAAATTACTAAATTTTAATTAAAAACAACTTTTTTAATCAAGATAATTAATAGTGATAAATTATGAATTTGAGTGGTTTTAAAGTATATTTAGAATATATTTTTACCATTTAATATAATTTTGGTCATTGGACATAATTTTACAATTAAACCGAACATAAACAAGTGTCAATCTTTTGATAGTTATTATCTCTTAAAAACACGCTTTTTGTTTTGACAGCGGGAATTAATTTTAAATTAATTTCTGCCACTTCTGTGTTTTGAATTTAGAAAAATGGATTCCATATTTGGAATCAGGATCTCCAAATTGTGTAAATAGGTAACTTTTATTTTTAGACATTTTGAATAATTACTGCGGTAAATATTTTATTTACCATGGTTAAGGGTAAATCCGGTAAATAAGGGTTAAAAAATAATATTATAATAATACAAAATTACCCTAAAACGTGTCCTAACCTTATTGGTGGACACATACCCGACCATGGGCATCCTTGGGTCGATTTGGGGACCCCATGGAGCCACTTGTATGTGGTAGGGACACATTATATTAATAAAGTTAAAATAAAAATAAAAATGGCATAAGCTTACATCTTTTAGAAGAACAATTTTTACATAGGGTTATACATGTTGGATTTTCGATTATAAATATTCATTAGAACGCTAAAAAGATTTCCTACATAATGATATTTTATTTATAATTTTTAGACATCAAATAATTTAAATTATTAATGACACAATAATGATGCAATGTTTACCTCATTAATAAATCATTTAAATAAATAAGATTATAATGATTAAAATATTATCTAAAACCTGTCCAATTCTTATTGGTTGATGTTATTTAGAATATGAGTCATTTTATCTTCGACCTAAATGATTTTTGGACCATTATAAACCTAATATAATTATATTATAAAGTAATACTTTCACTCTTTCCTAAAGAGCCCCTCCTCTCCCTTATAAAAGGAGACCACTTCTACTCATTCCTCACACCTCTCAAGCCACTTGGCTCAACCAAACTCTACCCAACTAAGCTCCCCACATCCCTCTCCTCCTCCTTGAATCTTCCCCTTAGGAAGAAAGCATTTCAATAAGTCCTTTGGTTCCAACCAAAGTGAGTTACCTAAATTAAAGGTAACGTTTGCTCTTAAATTATTTTCATTTATTTTGCTTCTCCAACCCCCAAACTCTTTTTATTTCATTTCTTTTGTAACAACACCAGGAACCAAAATATACTAGGATGTTGTTATAATAAGGATTCAAACTACACATACACACAACTCCATCTAATGGATGATGAACATAATGTTTCTGTGGATGGCAAACTAACGCCTCACGAAACGATGATTGTTCAAATACATCTTACCGCCTCTCATGGTGGCCATTATGATGGAACTGTAATTAAATATGATATTAATGATATATATTTTATATATAATCTTCTTTAATTCCATTTTATTTCATACCATTATTCGTTTCATGTTGTATATACATACGATAATTTCATTTGAGGAAGTGCGGACTACCGCCCCCTTAAAATGATATGACTCGTTCATACCACACATGGAACGTATAAAGGATGGTGTTAATGAACTTAAGTAACATATATAGAATATTATATTTTACTGGAATAGTAATATACCTATGTATCATTTGGATTCGATTCTTTTAAAATAAAAATTAAATGGAAGTAGCATTCGTGCGTACGTACGGACTACCGTCTCCACGAACGCGATGAGATTCATTATCCATCGTATCCATTCAAGTATAATTATCATTTGATGATTTAAAAATGATGTTTAAGGACTTGATACCATTCTGGATATGAATAATATACATCCCATTAATAACGAATATGGCTCACATAACAAAGAATATAAAGTAAAATGAACCCGTTAACACCTGAAATGACGATAATTCTAAGATATTATTAACAAATCAATGTTAAAAGATCATATATGATATCATATTAAAGTAACTGATTCTTGTATTATTCAATAACAATTATTTCACCATTATACAGGAGGTAAACCTACCATCGACCAAGGAAAAAGTACAAAGTAAGGGATTCTCTTATCTCACTTTCAATTCTGTGAGATTTCCATTGTTCGCTACTAAATTATTGAAAGTGGTGTATTGTGTACTTCCATGATTCACTTTATATTCATGTTATTCTGTAAATCATTTGGTGGTTATTAAATTTTGGCCATGCGACTCAGTTGATTAACGTGGTAAGGGGTTTCTTGTCTCACTTTTAATTCCGTGAGAATTCCATTGATCACCACTTAATTATTGCATGTGGTGTATGTGTACTACCCATGATTGTATTCATTGTGTAATATACTTTATTTTATGGGTATTTACATCATCATGGTATGATCTTTCTTTCATGGGTGTTTGTTTCTTAAGTTACCTAATCAATAAGGGAATTTGAGATTTCAATTTCCACTCATTTGGCTTTACGCATATTTCATTGATTTTATTACCCCAAGATTATGTGTGGAATCACTATTCATTTGATTATGTCGTAATTTCCACTCCCCTTCCTGTGGATATACTTTTGATACACATAATCACTCCATTGAAAATTCTCAAGTCATTGATATGAATTTGATAAGAGTAATTTTAACTCTTTCACCATTTGTTGAGTTAAACATCCAATTCGTTGGTGTTGTTTTTACAGGAATATGTGTGAATATACTTTGATTGTTTTACACTGAATATCCAATCATATTTAGTGTATTTATATTTTTCACACATAATTATGTTGTTGATTTATCCTTAACCTAAGGATATGGCCTTTATGAGAGATTTCATCTCAACTTACATTCCATTGAGACTTCTTTGTTGATATACACCAAATCACTTTTATGTGGTGTATATAATGTACTTTGACATAGTATATCATGAATTCCCTTTATTCTCATGATATTACAATGTTTTGATTACCTCAATTATTTTCATTCAAGTGTCTCTCTTTTGGTTAGAATCTCTAACTAAAATACCATTTTTAAATGTTTTAAAGACTTATTCATCTAAATCTTTCTCATTAATGTCCATGTTTTAAAAATGGTTTTAAGGATTTATTTATATGGACATTAAAGTTTAGAAATTAAAAATCCTTTTAAAAAGTTTCAAAGTGGTATGGGACACTTTGATTCAAAAATCTATTTTTAAATGGCTTCTTGACAAATAGTGTGACTTTTAAATGTTTTCAAGAAAAGGGGGATATTTCTCTCAAATAGTTTTGATGATTATTTTCATCTATGTCAACATCCTTCATTATTCATGATTGAGGTTAATGTGATACAATGCAATCTTCCATATTGTATCAAATGAGTTATATTTGACTGTGGATGTTCTATTTTTATACCATTCATGGTTTGTGGTTAAAGTATTGACATTTCGTATGTTAGTTTTAATACGAATGTTTATTTTATGCTTAAACCTATTCATATGTGGAATGCATTGGACTTAATAAGTGACGGGTGGAGCCTGCTATAGCTCCTCGATGCATCGGTAGGTCTCATGAGGCAAACTAGTGTCTTGGCACAAGGCCTTGGCAAAATCTTATTTGTAGTCTTGGCACGAGGCCTTGGCTATGTGGTTATGATAGTCTGGCATTATGCATTCCATCATTATGAAAGTGGTTATTGATATTGCATGTGATCATTCGACTAGTAGAATATCCATGTGAGTAAGTAAATGGCATTATTTCATTTTATTTATGCCATACCATGTTGAAAGTTCAAGTTTCAAAGGCTTTTGTTTTAGTTATAAATTTCCTTAAGTGTTTATGATTATTTATGAAAGCTTCTGCTATAATGTTATCCTTACTGAGCATCCGAGCTCACCCCTTTCAATGTTTTATTTTTTTCCCAGGATTATGAAGATGTAATTTATGAATGACCTGCTGGGATAGTATGAGGGGATATGAAGACAAAATGTTTTTTTTATGATGTAATGTAAAAATTTATAGATGTATCTAGTTATTCCAAGGCTACTAAACTAATCGGTCTTTCGAGACTTGATCTTTCTCATGATCATGCCAATGTTATGTAATAATGCACCGACTCTGGGTAACTAGGGTCGGGGCGTTACAGTTGGTATCAGACGAAGTTTAGTACAAACCTTGGAAACTAGATTTAGATAAACTCTGATTAGAGCACGTAAACCTAAGATGAACTTTGAGGATTAGTATAGAAGAACTTCCTAGAATTTTGGTATTGTAGAGATTTTGTGAGTTTTCCGAGCAATACATCCCTGTCTGGATACGAGCAGGTAGAGGCGGCTCTGGCACAAATGTACCTAGGGGTAAAACCCGAAAACACCGCTTTGAGCTAGACTCGAACGGGAACTGGTGCACGACAACGGGCCTTGCTGCAATCTTGGTTACGACACTCCCGGGGGATATGCTTTGGTAAATTCACAAGATTAGTATAAACCATTATTAAGGGAATACAAAAAAATGCCCCTAAGAATATATGTCGGCAAATAGATAGTGGATAACCTAGATTTTAACATAGGGTACCCCAAGTTAGGATATATTGTTCAATTACAAGATTATCCTATTATGTCTATTTTTTTTACATTCTTATTAGATAAGTATTCAAAAACCCTAATTGTATTTTCTTTTGTTAGTTGAAACCTGGAGGGAGCAAGATCACGAACAACTCTTCTCTCTCTTCCTGAAGAACTACTTACAATTATTATCCAGAAGTCATGTGCAGACGATGTTGAAACTTTTTCAAATGTCCATGTTACATGCAAACAACTTTATGAGATATCCAATACCTCTAGCATTGCACGATTCTTTCAAGGATCAAGTACCGACTATGGGATAATTTTGCGCTCTCAACTTTCTTACCACGCTAAGCGTGGGAAGTACCATCAGGGGCTTTTCAAATTATTCACTTTATCTCAAAATTACGATGCACTAAATGATTTTCTAGATGCTGCAGAAGAGGGAGACCTTCGAGCAGCCTATATGTATCAAATTATATATTTATGTCTTTTGGGATATACGAATACTGATTTACCAAAATCTTATTTTGAAATATTTGAAGATTAATCAGTGAGAATTTTTCTAAAAAAACATGTTAATGACGATGTCTCAAAATTATATATAAGAAATACCTATTTTTTTATGATGCATCGATGCTTCCATCGATATAATCCAAAATGGATGAGGAGTTTTTGGGTTAAGGAAGTAGATGATTTTGAAAAATTCCTGAGGTACCATTGTGACACATGAACGCATTCTACCAAAAGGCAAACCCGCCTAGTCTCTCCAGAGTTCATGTTGTGATCCACATACCTCTAGTGACAAAATACATGCCTGACCCAATGCATGTACTCACCTATGAAGAATTATAACTGGAACTCGATCTATCTTATTGTGGAGAGCCTATCAGAATTATTCATACCAAAGATCAAGTGTTGAGAAACCAGATGACTTGTCTGGTAAAAGATCTATGGAGAAATCATAAGATGGAAGAGGCAATGTGGGAACCCGAGGAACATATGATGAAGAACCTATGTGGAAATAAATGGATGGTGAAATGTTTAAAAGTGTTAGTGCTCTTTATTGATGGGTTTACTTTGGAATAATTTTCTCTTGTATTTATAACCCCATAGTTTTCCATGTGAGAATGATATTTGAGGAAGAATTGTCTCTTCTATTGTGGATATAGGTATAAATAACCATTTGGTTTTATATGATCATTGAGGTTTGAGAAAATGATAAGTTATTATAATTTGGGATGAAAATGCAAAGTATGATATAACATTTGTGGTTAAATTATGTTATTTTGAGGAATTTATCTCATTTTGGTAATATTATAAAATATAGTTTTTGAAAAAGGACAACACGTAGACCGTATGACAACCCGTCGCGTCGGACAAAGCTGTGGGAATCGAACCCACATCCAAAGTGCGATTGGGATTTATCGCCTACCACTGGACTACGTGAAGTCCCTGGTTAGTGTGACTTTTTTTGTTGTTAAATGATTTTATTGATCAATAATAAGATGATTTGGGTTCTTATGTCTTATCAAATGAATACCCTTGGTATAGGAAAATGATTTGGTGATTAAGTGATAAATGTTATTTTGGAAGATGTTTGTTTTGTTAGGAACACTATATGCCCAAGGAAAATAGAATACAATGAGGTTTCATTTGTAGAGTAATGGTGGATTTTTATCTACATTTTTATTGTTGATTTATAGTGATTTGGGTTATTTATGGAAATGATTAACCTATAACAGAGAATATGTGATGATGTTAATTACTTTTAAGTATGTGACTTTAAGAGTATTTGATGTCATTTGGAGATACAATGTAACATGGGAGACTACATAATCAAATTCTTCTATGTTTTGGGTTTCAATATTAGTTTGGATTATATTAAAGGATTTTAAGGACAATTGGTTATTGAATGGTATCTATTTAACTTTGGGGTATTGTTGGTTTAATTTTAGAAATTAAGATTAGTGCATATTTATCTCAATGAATATCCTTTTGGGGGATCATTAGATCATTCACTAACCATTTTGGTTTTGATTAATCTTCAAAGACAATGTAAATATATGGTTTATCCTGCATGGATCATGTGATTCTATAGAAGTTTATTCTAGCTCTTCCAGTGTGACCAAGTCTTCTTGAATACTCATCGTTTAAAAAAAATTGAGTTAGTGGTGGAAATTTATTAAAGAATGAAAATATACTTAAAATTTAAGTATATCTCATAATGTTCTTAGTCAATATCATAAATGAATTCCTCTTCCTTATGTAATGTAACATTAAAAAAAAATGTTGTCCTAGATGGTACCTTAAATCATCACTAATTTATGGCTTTGTGATTGTTGGCCTTTTCATAGCCATGTTCTCTACCACTCTCCATCAGATAATTGATGGTTAGATTTCTCCTCCATATCCATATTTTCCTACATGGAACCCTAGTATGTGTTATTTTCGGTAATCTTCATACTTTCCACTCTTTATTTAAAATAGAGGCCTCATTAATTCATTTTTCGATGTGGGATTTCAACTAAGATATTTTGAAATGTCAAAAATGTGTGATCCCAATACCCTATATTTTGTTGAACCGATGGTACTTCAAATCATCATAGATTGATGAGTTTAAGGACCTCAATTTTATACTTGTTTGTGATTGATGACCTCAACCACTACCTATAAATATTTACGTTTTTCCTCCAATTATATGTCTCTAATTGCCACCAATGTTCTCCTAATCGAGATCATAATTTGGTGGTGACCCTTTCATTTCTCTTTTCCTCATATTAAGACTAAATTTTAGTAAACCAATTTCCGATGTGGGTTTTCCCACAAATATATTTTCTATTTTCAACCTTTTATTTTCGAAGAACAATTTCAAATTGCGAGGACGCAATTTATTGAATGAGGGGAGAATGTAACACCCCAAGATTTCATAGTGTGTTATTTCTTCAAAATAATTCAATAACTTGCACTACACGCAACACCGAGTTCAAGCGCACCATGACTTACCAAACAAGCCGTTCAAAAAAGGTTATGAATAGTATTAACTAAATTTTAAACTTTATATAATCCTTATAATTTTAGAATCCATATTATGAGTTTCTTAGACATAATGTAAGAACAAATTCATCTTCAGTATTGTAGTTTTACCAACTTTTAATAGTGAACCCTTTTTAAATAAAATATTTTAAACTTTTTCACTAAATGGGGACATCAAAAAAATTTAAAATAAAACATCCCAAGCTTCCACGGTACGCTTTCCTTTGAATAAAACAGTAGCGTGTGTTGTACGCAACTTCGAGTTTTAACACACACCACAACCGATCAAACTAGCCGTTATGAATAGTAATACTTAATTTCTTGAAATTATATATATTTTATATTTCAAAATGGACTTCATTTTTGGATTCGGAATATCAAATTTAGCCTAAGGTGAAATTTTGGTACTTTTCGGATAACTTTCATATTTTGATGAATAGTAAAAATTACTAAATTTTAATTAAAAACAACTTTTTTAATCAAGATAATTAATAGTGATAAATTATGAATTTGAGTGGTTTTAAAGTATATTTAGAATATATTTTTACCATTTAATATATTTTTGTTCATTGGACATAATTTTGCAATTAAACCGAACATAAACAAGTGTCAATCTTTTGATAGTTATTATCTCTTAAAAACACGCTTTTTGTTTTGACAGCGGGAATTAATTTTAAATTAATTTCTGCCACTTCTGTGTTTTGAATTTAGAAAAATGGATTCCATATTTGGAATCAGGATGTCCAAATTGTGTAAATAGTTAACTTTTATTTTTAGACATTTTGAATAATTACTGCGGTAAATATTTTATTTACCATGGTTAAGGGTAAATCCGGTAAATAAGGGTTAAAAAATAATATTATAATAATACAAAATTACCCTAAAACGTGTCCTAACCTTATTGGTGGACACATACCCGACCATGGGCATCCTTGGGTCGATTTGGGGACCCCATGGAGCCACTTGTATGTGGTAGGGACACATTATATTAATAAAGTTAAAATAAAAATAAAAATGGCATAAGCTTACATCTTTTAGAAGAACAATTTTTACATAGGGTTATACATGTTGGATTTTCGATTATAAATATTCATTAGAACGATAAAAAGATTTCCTACATAATGATATTTTATTTATAATTTTTAGACATCAAATAATTTAAATTATTAATGACACAATAATGATGCAATGTTTACCTCATTAATAAATCATTTAAATAAATAAGATTATAATGATTAAAATATTATCTAAAACCTGTCCAATTCTTATTGGTTGATGTTATTTAGAATATTATTCATCTTATCTTCGACCTCAATGATTTTTGGACCATTATAAACCGAATATAATTATATTATAAAGTAATACTTTCACTCTTTCCTAAAGAGCCCCTCCTCTCCCTTATAAAAGGAGACCACTTCTACTCATTCCTCACACATCTCAAGCCACTTGGCTCATCCAAACTCTGCCCAACTAAGCTCCCCACATCCCTCTCCTCCTCCTTGAAGCTTCCCCTTAGGAAGAAAGCATTTCAAGAAGTCCTTTGGTTCCAACCAAAGTGAGTTACCTAAATTAAAGGTAACGTTTGCTCTTAAATTATTTTCATTTATTTTTCTTCTCCAACCCCCAAACTCTTTTTATTTCATTTCTTTTGTAACAACACCAGTATCCACAATATACTAGGATGTTGTTATAATAAGGATTCAAACTACACATACACACAACTCCATCTAATGGATGATGAACATAATGTTTCTGTGGATGGCAAACTAACGCCTCACGAAACGATGATTGTTCAAATACATCTTACCGCCTCTCATGGTGGCCATTATGATGGCACTATAATTAAATATGATATTAATGATATATATTTTATATATAATCTTCTGTAATTCCATTTTATTTCATACCATTATTCGTTTCATGTTGTATATACATACGATAATTTCATTTGAGGAAGTGCGGACTACCGCCCCCTTAAAATGATATGACTCGTTCATACCACACATGGAACGTATAAAGGATGGTGTTAATGAACTTAAGTAACATATATAGAATATTATATTTTACTGGAATATTAATATACCTATGTATCATTTGGATTCGATTCTTTTAAAATAAAAATTAAATGGAAGTAGCATTCGTGCGTACGTACGGACTACCGTCTCCACGAACGCGATGAGATTCATTATCCATCGTATCCATTCAAGTATAATTATCATTTGATGATTTAAAAATGATGTTTAAGGACTTGATACCATTCTGGATATGAATAATATACATCCCATTAATAACGAATATGGCTCACATAACAAAGAATATAAAGTAAAATGAACCCGTTAACACCTGAAATGACGATAATTCTAAGATATTATTAACAAATAAATGTTAAAAGATCATATATGATATCATATTAAAGTAACTGATTCTTGTATTATTCAATAACAATTATTTCACCATTATACAGGAGGTAAACCTACCATCGACCAAGGAAAATGTACAAAGTAAGGGATTCTCTTATCTCACTTTCAATTCCGTGAGATTTCCATTGTTCGCTACTAAATTATTGAAAGTGGTGTATTGTGTACTTCCATGATTCACTATATATTCATTTTATTCTGTAAATCATTTGGTGGTTATTAAATTTTGGCCATGCGACTCAGTTGATTAACGTGGTAAGGGGTTTCTTGTCTCACTTTTAATTCCGTGAGAATTCCATTGATCACCACTTAATTATTGCATGTGGTGTATGTGTACTACCCATGATTGTATTCATTGTGTAATATACTTTATTTTATGGGTATTTACATCATCATGGTATGATCTTTCTTTCATGGGTGTTTGTTTCTTAAGTTACCTAATCAATAAGGGAATTTGAGATTTCAATTTCCACTCATTTGGCTTTACGCATATTTCATTGATTATATTACCCCAAGATTATGTGTGGAATCACTATTCATTTGATTATGTCATAATTTCCACTCCCCTTCCTGTGGATATACTTTTGATACACATAATCACTCCATTGAAAATTCTCAAGTCGTTGATATGAATTTGATAAGAGTAATTTTAACTCTTTCACCATTTGTTGAGTTAAACATCCAATTCGTTGGTGTTGTTTTTACAGGAATATGTGTGAATATACTTTGATTGTTTTACACTGAATATACAATCATATTTAGTGTATTTATATTTTTCACACATAATTATGTTGTTGATTTATCCTTAACCTAAGGATATGGCCTTTATGAGAGATTTCATCTCAACTTACATTCCATTGAGACTTCTTTGTT
Source organism: Viscum album (assembly GCA_963277665.1). Lineage (NCBI taxonomy): Eukaryota > Viridiplantae > Streptophyta > Magnoliopsida > Santalales > Viscaceae > Viscum > Viscum album. The sequence goes on along the minus strand of OY728148.1, from coordinate 757,055,011 downwards.
GATATACACCAAATCACTTTTATGTGGTGTATATAATGTACTTTGACATAGTATATCATGAATTCCCTTTATTCTCATGATATTACAAAGTTTTGATTACCTCAATTATTTTCATTCAAGTGTCTCTCTTTTGGTTAGAATCTCTAACTAAAATACCATTTTTAAATGTTTTAAAGACTTATTCATCTAAATCTTTCTCATTAATGTCCATGTTTTAAAAATGGTTTTAAGGATTTATTTATATGGACATTAAAGTTTAGAAATTAAAAATCCTTTTAAAAAGTTTCAAAGTGGTATGGGACACTTTGATTCAAAAATCTATTTTTAAATGGCTTCTTGACAAATAGTGTGACTTTTAAATGTTTTCAAGAAAAGGGGTATATTTCTCTCAAATAGTTTTGATGATTATTTTCATCTATGTCAACATCCTTCATTATTCATGATTGAGGTTAATGTGATACAATACAATCTTCCATATTGTATCAAATGAGTTATATTTGACTGTGGATGTTCTATTTTTATACCATTCATGGTTTGTGGTTAAAGTATTGACATTTCGTATGTTAGTTTTAATACGAATGTTTATTTTATGCTTAAACCTATTAATATGTGGAATGCATTGGACTTAATAAGTGACGGGTGGAGCCCGCTATAGCTCCTCGATGCATCGGTAGGTCTCATGAGGCAAACTAGTGTCTTGGCACAAGGCCTTGGCAAAATCTTATTTGTAGTCTTGGCACGAGGCCTTGGCTATGTGGTTATGATAGTCTGGCATTATGCATTCCATCATTATGAAAGTGGTTATTGATATTTCATGTGATCATTCGACTAGTAGAATATCCATGTGAGTAAGTAAATGGCATTATTTCATTTTATTTATGCCATACCATGTTGAAAGTTTAAGTTTCAAAGGCTTTTGTTTTAGTTATAAATTTCCTTAAGTGTTTATGATTATTTATGAAAGCTTCTGCTATAATGTTATCCTTACTAAGCATCCGAGCTCACCCCTTTCAATGTTTTATTTTTTTCCCAGGATTATGAAGATGTAATTTATGAATGACCTGCAGGGATAGTATGAGGGGATATGAAGACAAAATGTTTTTTTATGATGTAATGTAAAAATTTATGGATGTATCTAGTTATTCCAAGGCTACTAAACTAATCGGTCTTTCGAGACTTGATCTTTCTCATGATCATGCCAATGTTATGTAATAATGCACCGACTCTGGGTAACTAGGGTCGGGGCGTTACAGTTGGTATCAGACGAAGTTTAGTACAAACCTTGGAAACTAGATTTAGATAAACTCTGATTAGAGCACGTAAACCTAAGATGAACGTTGAGGATTAGTATAGAAGAACTTCCTAGAATTTTGGTATTGTAGAGATTTTGTGAGTTTTCCGAGCAATACATCCCTGTCTGGATACGAGCAGGTAGAGGCGGCTCTGGCACAGATGTACCTAGGGGTAAAACCCGAAAACACCGCTTTGAGCTAGACTCGAACGGGAACTGGTGCACGACAACGGGCCTTGCTTCACTCTTGGTTACGACACTCCCGGGGGATATGCTTTGGTAAATTCACAAGATTAGTATAAACCATTATTAAGGGAATACAAAAAAAATGCCCCTAAGAATATATGTCGGAAAATAGATAGTGGATAACCTAGATTTTAACATAGGGTACCCCAAGTTAGGATATATTGTTCAATTACAAGATTATCCTATTATGTCTATTTTTTTACATTCTTATTAGATAAGTATTCAAAAACCCTAATTGTATTTTCTTTTGTTAGTTGAAACATGGAGGGAGCAAGATCACGAACAACTCTTCTCTCTCTTCCTGAAGAACTACTTACAATTATTATCCAGAAGTCATGCGCAGACGATGTTGAAACTTTTTCAAATGTCCATGTTACATGAAAACAACTTTATGAGACATCCAATACCTCTAGCATTGCATGATTCTTTCAAGGATCAAGTACCGACTATGGGATAATTTTGCGCTCTCAACTTTCTTACCACGCTAAGCGTGGGAAGTACCATCAGGGGATTTTCAAATTATTCACTTTATCTCAAAATTACGATGCACTAAATGATTTTCTAGATGCTGCAGATGAGGGAGACCTTCAAGCATCCTATATGTATCAAATTATATATTTATATCTTTTGGGATATACGAATACTGATTTACCAAAATCTTATTTTGAAATATTTGAAGATGAATCAGTGAGAATTTTTCTAAAAAAACATGTTAATGACGATGTCTCAAAATTATATATAAGAAATACCTATTTTTTTATGATGCATCGATGCTTCCATCGATATAATCCAAAATGGATGAGGAGTTTTTGGGTTAAGGAAGTAGATGATTTTGAAAAATTCCTGAGGTACCATTGTGACACATGAACGCATTCTACCAAAAGGCAAATCCGCCTAGTCTCTCCAGAGTTCATGTTGTGATCCACATACCTCTAGTGACAAAATACATGCCTGACCCAATGCATGTACTCACCTATGAAGAATTATAACTGGAACTCGATCTATCTTATTGTGGAGAGACTATCAGAATTCTTCATACCAAAGATCAAGTGTTGAGAAACCGGATGACTTGTCTGGTAAAAGATCTATGGAGAAATCATAAGATGGAAGAGGCAATGTGGGAACCCGAGGAACATATGATGAAGAACCTATGTGGAAATAAATGGATGGTGAAATGTTTAAAAGTGTTAGTGCTCTTTATTGATGGGTTTACTTTGGAATAATTTTCTCTTGTATTTATAACCCCATAGTTTTCCATGTGAGAATGATATTTGAGGAAGAATTGTCTCTTCTATTGTGGATATAGGTATAAATAACCATTTGGTTTTATATGATCATTGAGGTTTGAGAAAATGATAAGTTATTATAATTTGGGATGAAAATGCAAAGTATGATATAACATTTGTGGTTAAATTATGTTATTTTGATTAATTTATCTCATTTTGGTAATATTATAAAATATAGTTTTTGAAAAAGGACAACACGTAGACCGTATGACAACCCGTCGCGTCGGATAAAGCTGTGGGAATCGAACCCACATCCAAAGTGCAATTGGGATTTATCGCCTTCCACTGGACTACGTGAAGTCCCTGGTTAGTGTGACTTTTTTTGTTGTTAAATGATTTTATTGATCAATAATAAGATGATTTGGGTTCTTATGTCTTATCAAATGAATACCCTTGGTATAGGAAAATGATTTGGTGATTAAGTGATAAATGTTATTTTGGAAGATGTTTGTTTTGTTAGGAACACTATATGCCCAAGGAAAATAGAATACAATGAGGTTTCATTTGTAGAGTAATGGTGGATTTTTATCTACATTTTTATTGTTGATTTATAGTGATTTGGGTTATTTATGGAAATGATTAACCTATAACAGAGAATATGTGATGATGTTAATTACTTTTAAGTATGCGACTTTAAGAGTATTTGATGTCATTTGGAGATACAATGTAACATGGGAGACTACATAATCAAATTCTTCTATGTTTTGGGTTTCAATATTAGTTTGGATTATATTAAATGATTTTAAGGACAATTGGTTTTTGAATGGTATCTATTTAACTTTGGGGTATTGTTGGTTTAATTTTAGAAATTAAGATTAGTGCATATTTATCTCAATGAATATACTTTTGGGGGATCATTAGATCATTCACTAACCATTTTGGTTTTGATTAATCTTCAAAGACAATGTAAATATATGGTTTATCCTGCATGGATCATGTGATTCTATAGAAGTTTATTCTAGCTCTTCCAGTGTGACCAAGTCTTCTTGAATACTCATCGTTTAAAAAAAATTGAGTTAGTGGTGGAAATTTATTAAAGAATGAAAATATACTTAAAATTTAAGTATATCTCATAATGTTCTTAGTCAATATCATAAATGAATTCCTCTTCCTTATGTAATGTAACTTTAAAAAAAATTGTTGTCCTAGATGGTACCTTAAATCATCACTAATTTATGGCTTTGGGATTGTTGGCCTTTTCATAGCCATGTTCTCTACCACTCTCCATCAGATAATTGATGGTTAGATTTCTCCTCCATATCCATATTTTCCTACATGGAACCCTAGTATGTGTTATTTTCGGTAATCTTCATACTTTCCACTCTTTATTTAAAATAGAGGCCTCATTAATTCATTTTTCGATGTGGGATTTCAACTAAGATATTTTGAAATGTCAAAAATGTGTGATCCCAATACCCTATATTTTGTTGAACCGATGGTACTTCAAATCATCATAGATTGATGAGTTTAAGGACCTCAATTTTATACTTGTTTTTAATTGATGACCTCAACCACTACCTATAAATATTTACGTTTTTCCTCCAATTATATGTCTCTAATTGCCACCAATGTTCTCCTAATCGAGATCATAATTTGGTGGTGACCCTTTCATTTCTCTTTTCCTCATATTAAGACTAAATTTTAGTAAACCAATTTCCGATGTGGGTTTTCCCACAAATATATTTTCTATTTTCAACCTTCTATTTTCGAAGAACAATTTCAAATTGTGAGGACGCAATTTATTGAAGGAGGGGAGAATGTAACACCCCAAGATTTCATAGTGTGTTATTTCTTCAAAATAATTCAAAAACTTGCACTACACGCAACACCGAGTTCAAGCGCACCATGACTTACCAAACAAGCCGTTCAAAAAAGGTTATGAATAGTATTAACTAAATTTTAAACTTTATATAATCCTTATAATTTTAGAATCCATATTATGAGTTTCTTAGACATAATGTAAGAACAAATTCATCTTCAGTATTGTAGTTTTACCAACTTTTAAAAGTGAACCCTTTTTAAATAAAATATTTTAAACTTTTTCACTAAATGGGGACATCAAAAAAATTTAAAATAAAACATCCCAAGCTTCCACGGTACGCTTTCCTTTGAATAAAATAGTAGCGTGTGTTGTACGCAACTTCGAGTTTTAACACACACCACAACCGATCAAACTAGCCGTTATGAATAGTAATACTTAATTTTTTTGAAATTATATATATTTTATATTTCAAAATGGACTTCATTTTTGGATTCGGAATATCAAATTTAGCCTAAGGTGAAATTTTGGTACTTTTCGGATAACTTTCATATTTTGATGAATAGTAAAAATTACTAAATTTTAATTAAAAACAACTTTTTTAATGAAGATAATTAATAGTGATAAATTATGAATTTGAGTGGTTTTAAAGTATATTTAGAATATATTTTTACCATTTAATATAATTTTGGTCATTGGACATAATTTTTCAATTAAACCGAACATAAACAAGTGTCAATCTTTTGATAGTTATTATCTCTTAAAAACACGCTTTTTGTTTTGACAGCGGGAATTAATTTTAAATTAATTTCTGCCACTTCTGTGTTTTGAATTTAGAAAAATGGATTCCATATTTGGAATCAGGATTTCCAAATTGTGTAAATAGGTAACTTTTATTTTTAGACATTTTGAATAATTACTGCGGTAAATATTTTATTTACCATGGTTAAGGGTAAATCCGGTAAATAAGGGTTAAAAAATAATATTATAATAATACAAAATTACCCTAAAACGTGTCCTAACCTTATTGGTGGACACATACCCGACCATGGGCATCCTTGGGTCGATTTGGGGACCCCATGGAGCCACTTGTATGTGGTAGGGACACATTATATTAATAAAGTTAAAATAAAAATAAAAATGGCATAAGCTTACATCTTTTAGAAGAACAATTTGTACATCGGGTTATACATGTTGGATTTTCGATTATAAATATTCATTAGAACGCTAAAAAGATTTCCTACATAATGATATTTTATTTATAATTTTTAGACATCAAATAATTTAAATTATTAATGACACAATAATGATGCAATGTTTACCTCATTAATAAATCATTTAAATAAATAAGATTATAATGATTAAAATATTATCTAAAACCTGTCCAATTCTTATTGGTTGATGTTATTTAGAATATGAGTCATCTTATATTCGACCTCAATGATTTTTGGATCATTATAAACCGAATATAATTATATTATAAAGTAATACTTTCACTCTTTCCTAAAGAGCCCCTCCTCTCCCTTATAAAAGGAGACCACTTCTACTCATTCCTCACACCTCTAAAGCCACTTGGCTCATCCAAACTCTGCCCAACTAAGCTCCCCACATCCCTCTCCTCCTCCTTGAAGCTTCCCCTTAGGAAGAAAGCATTTCAAGAAGTCCTTTGGTTCCAACCAAAGTGAGTTACCTAAATTAAAGGTAACGTTTGCTCTTAAATTAGTTTCATTTATTTTGCTTCTCCAACCCCCAAACTCTTTTTATTTTATTTCTTTTGTAACAACACCAGTATCAAAAATATACTAGGATGTTGTTATAATAAGGATTCAAACTACACATACACACAACTCCATCTAATGGATGATGAACATAATGTTTCTGTGGATGGCAAACTAACGCCTCACGAAACGATGATTGTTCAAATACATCTTACCGCCTCTCATGGTGGCCATTATGATGGCACTGTAATTAAATATGATATTAATGATATATATTTTATATATAATCTTCTGTAATTCCATTTTATTTCATACCATTATTCGTTTCATGTTGTATATACATACGATAATTTCATTTGAGGAAGTGCGGACTACCGCCCCCTTAAAATGATATGACTCGTTCATACCACACATGGAACGTATAAAGGATGGTGTTAATGAACATAAGTAACATATATAGAATATTATATTTTAATGGAATAGTAATATACCTATGTATCATTTGGATTCGATTCTTTTAAAATAAAAATTAAATGGAAGTAGCATTCGTGCGTACGTACGGACTACCGTCTCCACGAACGCGATGACATTCATTATCCATCGTATCCATTCAAGTATAATTATCATTTGATGATTTAAAAATGATGTTTAAGGACTTGATACCATTCTGGATATGAATAATATACATCCCATTAATAACAAATATGGCTCACATAACAAAGAATATAAAGTAAAATGAACCCGTTAACACCTGAAATGACGATAATTCTAAGATATTATTAACAAATCAATGTTAAAAGATCATATATGATATCATATTAAAGTAACTGATTCTTGTATTATTCAATAACAATTATTTCACCATTATACAGGAGGTAAACCTACCATCGACCAAGGAAAAAGTACAAAGTAAGGGATTCTCTTATCTCACTTTCAATTCCGTGAGATTTCCATTGTTCGCTACTAAATTATTGAAAGTGGTGTATTGTGTACTTCCATGATTCACTTTATATTCATGTTATTCTGTAAATCATTTGGTGGTTATTAACTTTTGGCCATGCGACTCAGTTGATTAACGTGGTAAGGGGTTTCTTGTCTCACTTTTAATTCCGTGAGAATTCCATTGATCACCACTTAATTATTGCATGTGGTGTATGTGTACTACCCATGATTGTATTCATTGTGTAATATACTTTATTTTATGGGTATTTACATCATCATGGTATGATCTTTCTTTCATGGGTGTTTGTTTCTTAAGTTACCTAATCAATAAGGGAATTTGAGATTTCAATTTCCACTCATTTGGCTTTACGCATATTTCATTGATTATATTACCCCAAGATTATGTGTGGAATCACTATTCATTTGATTATGTCATAATTTCCACTCCCCTTCCTGTGGATATACTTTTGATACACATAATAACTCCATTGAAAATTCTCAAGTCATTGATATGAATTTGATAAGAGTAATTTTAACTCTTTCACCATTTGTTGAGTTAAACATCCAATTCGTTGGTGTTGTTTTTACAGGAATATGTGTGAATATACTTTGATTGTTTTACACTGAATATCCAATCATATTTATTGTATTTATATTTTTCACACATAATTATGTTGTTGATTTATCCTTAACCTAAGGATATGGCCTTTATGAGAGATTTCATCTCAACTTACATTCCATTGAGACTTCTTTGTTGATGTACACCAAATCACTTTTATGTGGTGTATATAATGTACTTTGACATAGTATATCATGAATTCCCTTTATTCTCATGATATTACAAAGTTTTGATTACCTCAATTATTTTCATTCAAGTGTCTCTCTTTTGGTTAGAATCTCTAACTAAAATACCATTTTTAAATGTTTTAAAGACTTATTCATCTAAATCTTTCTCATTAATGTCCATGTTTTAAAAATGGTTTTAAGGATTTATTTATATGGACATTAAAGTTTAGAAATTAAAAATCCTTTTAAAAAGTTTCAAAGTGGTATGGGACACTTTGATTCAAAAATCTATTTTTAAATGGCTTCTTGACAAATAGTGTGACTTTTAAATGTTTTCAAGAAAAGGGGGATATTTCTCTCAAATAGTTTTGATGATTATTTTCATCTATGTCAACATCCTTCATTATTCATGATTGAGGTTAATGTGATACAATGCAATCTTCCATATTGTATCAAATGAGTTATATTTGACTGTGGATGTTCTATTTTTATACCATTCATGGTTTGTGGTTAAAGTATTGACATTTCGTATGTTAGTTTTAATACGAATGTTTATTTTATGCTTAAACCTATTCATATGTGGAATGCATTGGACTTAATAAGTGACGGGTGGAGCCCGCTATAGCTCCTCGATGCATCGGTAGGTCTCATGAGGAAAACTAGTGTCTTGGCACAAGGCCTTGGCAAAATCTTATTTGTAGTCTTGGCACGAGGCCTTGGCTATGTGGTTATGATAGTCTGGCATTATGCATTTCATCATTATGAAAGTGGTTATTGATATTGCATGTGATCATTCGACTAGTAGAATATCCATGTGAGTAAGTAAATGCCATTATTTCATTTTATTTATGCCATACCATGTTGAAAGTTCAAGTTTCAAAGGCTTTTGTTTTAGTTATAAATTTCCTTAAGTGTTTATGATTATTTATGAAAGCTTCTGCTATAATGTTATCCTTACTGAGCATCTGAGCTCACCCCTTTCAATGTTTTATTTTTTTCCCAGGATTATGAAGATGTAATTTATGAATGACCTGCAGGGATAGTATGAGGGGATATGAAGACAAAATGTTTTTTTATGATGTAATGTAAAAATTTGTGGATGTATCTAGTTATTCCAAGGCTACTAAACTAATCGGTCTTTCGAGACTTGATCTTTCTCATGATCATGCCAATGTTATGTAATAATGCACCGACTCTGGGTAACTAGGGTCGGGGCGTTACACTCTGGCTATCGGTAGCTCTGGCTATCGGTAGCTCTGGCTATCGGTAGCTCTCTCTATCGGTAGCTCTGGATCTTATGAAAACCACATCTAATTGACTTAGATTTGTTTCAAAGCTAAACAGGGATAATCGAGATTAACATAAATCAGATATTATTTAAACATTATTATTAACTTGATCACTAATTTGAAAGAATTAAAAAGTAGATAATCAGTAATTGAGAGTAGCATAATATATGAACACATGATTGGGATTATCAAAACAGGTGAGTTCAACAATATATATCCAGCATATACATGTATTTATAATATTACATAATCATTTAGAGGTAAGAAATGAAATGCACCGTTCATGGAGACGGTAAGCCGTACGTACGCATGAACGCTACTTTCATTTCCATTTCGTATTTTATAGAATGGAATAATAATTATATAAGAGTATATTATAATTCCAGTATAATAACATATATAATATCATTAACTTTATCCTTTACACATCCCACATATGGTATTAACGAATCAAATCACTTTCAGGGGGCGGTAGTCCGCACTTCCTAAAATGAAGATATCGTGTTTACCCATAATGGAAACAATAATGGTATGCCATAAATGAAAAATACAGAAGCTTAAGGAAATAATAAACATATTTTATATCATATATAAAAATAGTGACATCATAATGGCCACCTTTGAAGGTGTTAAATGAGTATTGAACAATCATCGTTTCGGGAGGCAGAATTTCCCCATCCACGGAAATTGTATGTTCTTTAACCATTTGATGTAGTTGTGTGAGAGTTTAGCTCGAATAAATCTTATAACAACATCCTAGTATATTGAATATACTGTTGTTGTTACAAAAGAAGTAAATAAAAAGAGTTTATGGGGTTGGAGAATCAAAATAAAACAAATGAACAAGAGAGAATGAATTACCTTTAAAAGTGTAACTCCTTTTGATTTGAGCATAAACGCTTCCTTTGAAAGTATTCTGCCCAAAGGAATCCTCTAGTATGAGGAGAGGGATTTGGAGAGAGTAAATGGGCAGGGGATGTCCGAGACAATGGCTTGAGGAGTGTGTGAAATGAGGTAGAGGTGGGGGCCTTTTATAAGAGGAAAGGAGGGGCACTTTTGGAAATCATGAAACTATTATTTTATTTTCAAAAGTGTTTCGAATTTCTAAGGTCCCACATTGATATATTTAGAATATAATATGATAAGGCTTCGAAATATTCCCATCCAATAGGTTTTGGACATTTGTAGGTTTTAGATATTACATTATCTTTCCATTTTATTTAAATCGTTAAATAATGAAGTCATCGCTGCATCATCATGATGTCATAAATAATTTAATTTATTTAAAGTCTAAAAATTATAAAAAAAATACTATGATGTAGGAAATTTGTTTAGCTTTTCAATGACTATTTATAATCAAAGATATGATCTTTATAACCCCATGTAAAAATTGTTTTCGTAAAACATATTATGTTTGTGTCATTTTTACTTTTACATTAAATAAAAAGTTATTTATGTCATTTCCCAACCAATGTGGCTCCATGGGGTCCCTAAGTTGACCCATGGCTTGTCTTGGTCGGACATGACACATCCAATGAGGGTAGGACATGTGTCAAGCTCATCTCATATTATTAAAACATTATTTTTACCTTAAACTACACTAATTAACACTAATCGCGATTAAAAACTTAATAAGTTACTATTCACCAAAAAATTATTTTAATCTCATTGAACCACATTTTACTTCTTAATGACAACCATGTATATCGGATTTTTGAAAATCAAAACACAATGATGGCAAAATTTCATTTAAACGGAAAATCAGTTTTTTATAAGTACCACTTAGTGGTTTCACTATTCATCAAAAATTGATGTTTTTCAGAAAATTACCAAAAATTCACCCTAAGCTATATTAGATATTAAAAATTCAAAAATGAAGTCTATTTTAAAAAATTCAAAACATATAAGTCACATTAATTAATTTAATAATTAATTCCCGCTGTCAGAGCAAATAGCATGTTTTTTATGAAACAATATGTATCAAAAGATTGACACTAGTTTAAGTCCGATTTCAAAGTGAAATTAATTCCAACGACCACTATTGGATTTAATGGTAAAAATATTTTCTAATTTCACTTTAAAACCAATTCAAAAGATAATCTAATCATATAAATAAATTAGATTAAAAAGAGGTTTTGAATTAAAATACAACATTTTACACTATTCATTAAAAAATGAACTTTATCTGAAAGGTACCACAAATTTACACAAAGTAAATTTTGATGTCCCGATTCTAAAGAAGAGTTATATTTGGTCCAATATAAATTATAAGATTGATCAAAACTATATTTAATGACGGTTCACCGTCAAAAGGTGATAAGTGAACCCTTAGTGAAAATTAGGGTATAAATGCCTAAAATTGAACTGTTTCCGTATTTTAAGCCTTTATCTTTTATTTGGTAAATTTAAAAACATTTAAAAACATATATAATCATATTTTAGTTATTTCTATCCATTACCTCCAGTACAACGGCTACTTGTTAACTAACATTTAAAATAATACTATTTTATTACTTGTGTGCAACGTAAGTTTTCAAAGAAACTCATCGTTGCGTATAGAGTACGCTATCGAATGTAGAAAACCCTTTTAATTAAAATTAATATTTAATTCGTAAATATTAATAAATATGAAAATTATTTATTCTTTAATTACCTGGGATGTTACATAATACCTTCACCTTCATGAAGTAGTAAAAAAACTCTTCACTAAATAAAATATCATTACATACCTTTTTGTAACCAAAGGATTACCATAAAACCCATATAAAGAACACATAACATTTATAAACGTAACTTGGTACATAAACATACTTAAGTGGAATAACAATACGATCGACTTCCGCACATATCACTTAATGGAATAGCCATACGGCCAACTTCCATACATACTTAATGGAATAGCCATACGGCCGAATTCCATACCCAATGCATTGGAGGTTATAATGTAACCACCCGTCCTGGTATTCACGGCACCAACCGTCATAAGGTTTATCATGTAACCACCCGTCAAATGTCCAAGTACCAATATAAAATCATAAAACATAAAACCAATATAAAGGAATGATAACATTTCCACATTTCAATCACAATATATCATTTAAATATATTGACATAATATAATCCTTTATCAAAACCATTTTCAATACCAAAATACATAAAATACTATATGGTATTTATTTTATTTTAAAAACATTACGGCTTGTTGAGGAATCCAAAGACCAAATAATACTCGCGGCGGAGGAAAAGGTCGTTGTCACCGCGTACGTTAAAAAAACATTCCTTTTAGTCATTTAGTAAAACACTTCATAGAAAAAGATTCCTTTTGTATAAAATTAAAAGTCAAAGGGGTTTATACACCGTATAAAAGAAATTTTTTTATAAAACGAAATATGCCTCAATGAAAGGAGATTGAGACGAAGTCCCTTACCTCGGGTCCGACTTGACTCGATCGTTCTGTAACATCCTGAATAATAAAATTGAGTTAATTTATACTTGATTAACAACCTTTTTAAGGTTAATTATTCCTTTTATATCACTTATTTCCATGTTATTAACATTATGTAACCATTTATGTTCATAATGTCTATTTTGTCGATATTTGGTTCTTAAGTTGAAAGTGGTCTTCTTACAATTACATGTTGTTCGTGTGGTCAAAGGTTCTTTATATCCAGAATGAAATTCCTGATTTGGATAGCATATATATCATATATATCCAGCATATACATGTATTTATAATATTACATAATCATTTATAGGTAAGAAATGAAATGCACCGTTCATGGAGACGGTAACCCGTACGTACGCATGAACGCTACTTTCATTTCTTTGTCATATTAATGGAATTAAAACTAAATGAGAGGTATGTATATTTTAATTCCAGAATTATATTCATCATTTAGATGTATCATTCATTATATATATCCATTATATACATGTACTTTTAATAGTACATTACATTTGGGGATAAGAAATGAAATGCATCGTTCATGGAGACGGTAAGCCGTACGTACACATGAACGCTACTTTCATTTCTATCTCATAATTTAATGGAAAGAAATAATAATGATTTAAAGGTATAATATAATTCCATTATAACATCATATATAATAACTTTAAATCCATCCTTTATACGTCCCACATATGGCATTAACGAATCACATCACTTTGAGGGGGCGGTAGTCCGCACTTCCTTAAATGAAGATATCGCGTTTACCCATAATGGAAACCATAAAGGTATTCCCAAAATGAAAAATACAGAAGATTAAGGAAAACATAAACATATTATATATCATATATAAATATAGTGTCATCTTAATGGCCACCTTTGAAGGTGTTAAAAGAATGTTGAACAATCATCGTCTCGGGAGGCAGAAATTCGCCATCCACGGAAAAAGAATTTTATTTAACCATTAGATGTAGGTGTGAGTAAGTGAAGCTCGAATCCTTTTTATAAAAACATTCTAGTATATTTAGGATACTGTAGTTGTTACAAAAGAAAATAATAAAAAGAGTTTAGGGGGTTGGAGAAGCAAAATAAAACAAAAGGACTCAAAAGAAGACATTACCTTAAAATCGGGTAACTCTCTTAGATTTGAGCTCAAAGGCTTCCTTGGGAAGACTTCATCCCAAAGTGAGGCTTCAAGGAGTAATATAGGTATATGTAGAGCCAAAATGGGCAGGTTTTTTCCGATCCAAAGGCTTTGGGAGTGTGGGAAAGGAGGTAGAGGTGGGGCCTTTTATAAGAGGAGAGGAGGGGCACTCTTGGACGGTAAAGAAAAGTCACCTTATTTTAAAATGGTATTCAGATTTAAGAGGTCCCACATTGATGTGTTTCGAGGATAAGGTGATAGGGGTTCGAAATCCACCCATCCAATAGGTTTTGGCCATGTGTAGGTCTTATATTTTACATTATCTTTCCATTTTATTTAAATCGTTAAATAATGAGGTCATCGCTGCATCATCATGATGTCATAAATAATGTAATTTATTTAATGTCTAAAAATTATAAAAAAAATATCATGATTTATTAAATCTTCTTAGATTTCTAATGAATATTTATAGTCAAATATCTGACTTGTATAACCCCATGTAAAAATTGTTTTAGTAAAACACCTCATGTGTGTGTCATTTTTACTTTAACATTTAATAAAAAGTTATTTATGTCATCTCCCAACCAAATTGCCTCCATGGGGTCCCCTAGTTGACCCATGGCTTCTCATGGTCGGCCATGATCCAATAAGGGTAAGACATGTGTCAAGGTATTTTCATTTTATTATAATATCATTTTTTCCTTAAATTGCACTAATTACCTCTAATCGCGATTAAGAACTTAAAAGTTACTATTCAGCAAAAAAATATTTTAATCTCATTGAATCACATTTTGTTTATTAATAACAACCATTTATGTCGGATTTTTGAAATTCAAAACACAGAAGTGGTAAAATTTCATTTAAACGAAAAATCTGTTTTTATAAGTACCACTTAATGGTTTCACTATTCATCAAAAATTGAAGTTTTTCAGAAAAATACAAAAACTTCACCCTAAGCTATATTTGATATTCCAAATTCAAAAATGAAGTCCATTTTACAAAATTCACAACATATAAGTTGCATTAATTAATTTAATAATTAATTCCCGCTGTCAGAGCAAATAGCGTGTTTTTATGAAACAATAAGTATCAAAAGATTGGCACTAGTTTAAGTCCGATTTCAAAGTGAAATTAAGTCCAACGACCACTATTGGATTTAATGGTAAAAATATATTCTAATTTCAATTTAAAACCAATTAAAAAGATAATCTAATCATCTTAAAGAAATTAGATTAAAAAGTGGTTTTGAATTAAAATACAACATTTTACACTATTCATTAAAAAAATGAACTTTATCGAAAAGATACCAAAAATTTACACAAAGTAAATTTTGATGTCCCGATTCCAAAGAAGATTTATATTTGGTCCAATAGAATTTATAAGATTGATCAAAACTATATTTAATGACGGTTCGCCGTCAAAAGGTGATAAGTGGACGTTTCGTGAAAATTTGAGTATATAAGCCTAAAATTAAATTCTTTTCGTATTTTAAGCCTTTATCCTTTATTAGATAAATGTAAAAACATTTAACAAACATATATAATCATATTTTAGTTATTTATATCCATTCCCGCCAGTACAACGGCTCCGTGTTAACTAACATTTAAAATAATATTATTTTATTACTATTGTGCAACGTAAGTTTTCAAAGGAACTCATCGTTGCGTATCGGGTACGCTATCGATCATAGAAACCCCATTAAAGTAAAATTAATATTTAATTCGTAAATATTAATAAATATCAAAATTCTTTATTCTTTATTTACCTGGGATGTTACATCCTTCCCCCCTTTTGGGAATTGGGTCCTCGCAATTTTATTCACTTATCAAAATAAGTGTGGGTATTTATCCCTCATAGCATTTTCAGACTCCCACGTTGCCTCTTCAACCATATGGTTTTTCCAAAAAACCTTTACCTGGTGGATTACCTTATTTCGCAACACTTTCTCTCTTCGGTCACGAATCTGGACTGGTTGTTCTTCATAAGAGAGATTCTCTTCCAACAGAACTACCTCTGGGCTCAAAACATGAGATGAATCCGGCATATACTTCCTCGACATCGAAACATGAAAAACATTGTGTACCTGAGATAAACTTGGAGGTAATTCCACTCTATATGCAATTGATCCAACTCTCTCTAGAATTTCACATGGTCCAATGAACCTTGGACTCTGCTTTCCTTTCTTACCAAATCGCATCACACTTTTCCATGGATAAACCTTGAGAAAAAAACATGATCACCTACCTCGAAAGATAGATCATTCCTCCGGTTATCCGCATAACTCTTCTGCCTGCTCTGAGTTGTTCTCATGTGTTTCTGAATCAACTGAACCTTTTCTTCCATCTCTTCTATCAATTCGGGTCCCATCAGCTTCCATTCACCCACTTCATCCCAAAATGCTGGAGTTTGACACCGCTTCCCATATAATGCCTCAAATGGTGCCATCTGTATACTGGAATGAAAACTGTTATTATATGAAAATTCAACCAAAGAAATATGTTGGTCCCAACTTCCCTGATAATCCATCGAACAAGCTCGCAGCATATCATCCAAGGTCTGAATTTTTCATTCTGACTGCCCATCTGATTGAGGATGAAAAGCTGTACTAAAATTTAATTCAGTACCCAATTAATTCTGAAGGCCTTTCCAAAAGTTAGAAGTGAACCTAGGATCACAGTCAAATACAATGGAGAGAGGAAATCCATGTAACCTGACTATCTTCTTAAGATACAAACGGTAAAGTTGATCTAGGGAAAAATTATCTCGTATAGGAAGGAAATGAGAAGATTTAGTCAAGCGATCAACAATAACCCAGATTGCATTATTACCTCGATATGTCCTCGGTAATCCCACAAAAAATTCCATGGATATGTTTTCCCATTTCCACTCTGGCACTGGTAAAGGCTAAAGCATCCCTTTCGGTAACTGCTGCTCTGCTTTAACCTGCTGACAAGTCAAACACTTCACAGTAAAATCAGCAATATCTCTTTTCATTCCATCCCACCAGTAATACTCCCAGAGATCTCTGTACATCTTAGTACTGCCAGGATGAACTAAAAACGGGGAACTATGAGCCTCACATAACAACTCATTCTTCAACTGTGAATCACATGGCACACATAATCTCTTCCCAAACCTCAAAACACAATCACTATCAATGTTGAATTCATGCAACTTACCTTTCTGAACTAGCTCTACCTTTTTCTGCAACTCACTGTCTTGCTGTTGTGCTTGCTTGATTCTGTCTGATAGAGATGATCTCAATGATACCTGAAACAAAACAGAAGGACAACCTGCACCAACAAATTCTATGCCAAAGTTCATCAAATGAAAAACCAAAGGATCTTGTTCCAAACGTAGCATGGTTAATGAAGCATTACTTTTTCGACTCAAAGTATCATCCACTTTATTTGCTTTTCCCGGATGGTAGTGAATTGTACAATCATAATCCTTGATTAATTCCAGCCATCTCCTCTATCTCATGTTCAATTCTTTCTGAGTGAATATATATTTTAAGCTTTTGTGATCAGTATATATTTCACACTTTACTCCATACAAATGATGCCTCCAAATTTTTAAAACAAAAACAACAGCAGCTAATTCCAAATCATGTGTAGGGTAATTTACCTCATGAGTTTTCAACTAACGTGAAGCATAAGCAATTACCTGATCATTCTGCATAAGGTCACAACCAAGTCCCTTCAACGAAGCATCACTGTATATAACAAACTCACCATTCCTGGAATGAAGTTCCAAAACTGGAGCATTCACCAATTTTCTTTTCAACCCCTTCGGTAGTATCCTGAGTCAACTAAGCCATCACTGCAACAAATTGTTTAGTTCTGATTCTGACCATCTCAGGATACTGATTTAAATGGTCATTTCCCTCTGTATGCCTTCCCAGAAAAAAAAACCTCTCTGTTTCATCTTTGAAAAACCATTCTTAACACTGAAATATCTTATGCGAAGCAAGATGGTAATTTTTAAATGCTATATCATTTCAGTAATACCATAAATTAATTTATAATTTAACAATTTTATAACTCCTAAAGTTGTCTAAACTGATCTTTGATACCAACTATAAGGCCCTGGCATTAAACATTACTTAATATTGAATTTAATGAATAATTCACATTGAGGATCTTTTTAGGTTTAGAGTTTTAGAGAATTAGAACATAACTATTACATCTCAAAAGATTTACAAAGTAGAAACTTATACCAAGTTTCCATAGAATAAAAAACTCTTAAAAAGAAACATGTCTAGTTCCATGTTTTATATAGCATGACATTCCCTTGATCACATCCTTGACCTTATTCCACATTAAGTCATGTGAAAAACATTTCAAAAAAACTTGGGGTGAGCATAAAAATCTCACTAAGGTATACAGAAAGAATGAAAACTGTTAGTTTTTCAAACATCAAGTAAACCATGTATATTTTATCAAAGTAATACCTTCACCTTCATGAAGTAGTAAAAAACTCTTCACTGAATAAAATATCATTACTTAACTTTTTGTAACCAAAGGATTACCAAAAAACCCATATAAAGAACACATAACATATATAAAGGTAACTTGGGACATAAACATACTTAAGTGGAATAACCATACGATCGACTTCCACACATATCACTTAATGGAATAGCCATATGGCCAGCTTCCATACATACTTAATGGAATATCCATATGGCCGACTTACATACCCAATGCATTGGAGGTTATAATGTAACCACCCATCCTGGTATTCACGGCACCACCCATCATATGGTTTATCACGTAACCACCCATCAAATGTCCAAGTACCAATATAAAATCATAAAACATAAAACCAATATAAAGGAGTGATAACATTTCCACATTTCAATCAAAATATATCATTTAAATATATTGATATAATATAATCCTTTATCAAAACCATTTTCAATACCAAAATACATAAAAGAGTATATGGTATTTATTTTATTTTAAAAACATTACGGCTTGTTGAGGAAGCTAAAGACCAAATAATACTCGCGGCGACAGAAAAGGACGTTGTCACCGCGTACGTTAAAAAAAATTCCTTTTAGTCGTTTAGTAAAACACATCGTAGAAAAAGATTTCTTTTGTATAAAAGTAAAATTCAAAGAGGTTTATACACCGTATAAAAGAATGTTTTGTATAAAACGAAATATGCCTCAATGAAAGGAGATTGAGACGAAGTCCCTTACCTCGGGTCCGACCTGACTCGATCGTTCTTTGACGTCCTGAATAATAAACTTGAGTTAATTTATACTTGATTAAGAACCTTTTTAAAGTTCATTATTCCTTTTATATCACTTATTTCCATGTTATAAACATTATGTAACCATTTAAGTTAATAATGTTTGTTTTGTCGATATTTGGTTCTTAAGTCGAAAGTGGACTTCTTACAATTACATGTTGTTCGTGTGGTCAAAGGTTCTTTATATCCAGAATGACATTCCTGATTTGGATAGAATATATATCATATATATCCAGCATATATATTTATTTATAATATTACATAACCATTTATATGTAAGAAATGAAATGCACCGTTCATGGAGATGGTAAGCCGTACGTACGCATGAACGCCACTTTCATTTCTTTGTCATATTAATGGAATTAAAACTAAATGAGATGTATGTATATTTTAATTCCAGAATTATATTAATCATTTAGATGTATCATTCATTATATTTATCCATTGTATACATGTACTTTTAATAGTACATTACAATTGGGGATATGAAATGAAATGCACCGTTCATGGAGACGGTAAGTCGTACGTACGCATGAACGCGACTTTCATTTCTATCTCATAATTTAATGGAAAGAAATAATAATGATATATAGTTATATTATAATTCCAGTATAACATCATATATAATAACTTTAAATCCATCCTTTATACGTCCCACATATGGCATTAACGAATCACATCACTTAGAGGGGGCGGTAGTCCGCACTTCCTTAAATGAAGATATCGCGTTTACCCATAATGGAAACCATAAAGGGATGCCCAAAATGAAAAATACAGAAGCTTAAGGAAATCATAAACATATCATATATCATATATAAATATAGTGTCATCTTAATGGACACCTTTGAAGGTGTTAAAAGAATGTTGAAAAATCATCGTTTTGGGAGGCAGAAATTCGCCATCCACGGAAACAGTATGTTCTTTAACCATTAGATGTAGGTGTGTGTAAGTGTAGCTCTAATACTTATTATAACAACATCCTTGTATATTGAGGATACTGGAGTTGTTACAAAAGAAAATAATAAAAAGAGTTTAGGGGGTTGAGGAAGAAAAATAAAACAAAAGGACTCAAAAAAAGACATTACCTTAAAATCGGGTAACTCTCTTAGATTTGAGCTCAAAGGAATCCTTGGGAAGACTTATGCCCATAGTGAGGCTTCAAGGAGTAATATAGGGATGTGGATAGCCAAAATGGGTAGGGTTTGGCTGAGACAAAGGCTTTGGGAGTGTGGTTAAGGAGGTAGAGGTGGGGGCCTTTTATTAGAGGAGAGGAGGGGCACTCTTCGAAGGTAAAGAAAAGTCACTTTATTTTAAAATGGTATTCGGATTTAAGAGGTCCCACATTGATTTGATTGAGGATAAGGTAATAAGGGTTAGAAATCCACCCATACAATAGTTTTTGGCCATGTTTAGGTCTTAGATGTTACATTATCTTTCCATTTTATTTAAATCGTTAAATAATGAGGTCATCGTTGCATCATCATTATGTCATAAATAATTTAATTTATTTAATGTATAAAAATTATAAAAAAAATATCATGATGTAGGAAATCGTTTTAGATTTCTAATGAATACTTATAGTCAAAAATCTGACTTGTATAACCCCATGTAAAAATTGTTTTAGTAAAACACCTCATGTGTGTGTCATTTTTACATTAACATTTAATAAAAAGTTATTTATGTCATTTTCCCAACCAAAGTGGCTCCATGGGGTCCCCAAGTTGACCCATGGTTTTTCATGGGCGGCCATGACACATCCAATAAGGGTAGAACATGTGTCAATGTATTTTCATTTTATAATAATATCATTTTTTGCCTTAAATTGCACTAATTACCTCTAATCGCGATTAAGAACTTAAAAGTTACTATTCACCAAAAAAACATTTTAATCTCATTGAAACACATTTTACTTATTAATAACAACCATGTACGTCGGATTTTTGAAATTCAAAACATAGAAGTGGTAAAATTTCATTTAAACGAAAAATCAGTTTTTATAAGTACCACTTAGTGGTTTCACTATTCATCAAAAATTGAAGTTTTTTAGAAAAATACCAAAACTTCACCCTAAGATATATTTGATATTCCGAATTCAAAAATGAAGTCCATTTTACAAAATTCACAACATATAAGTTTTATTAATTAATTTAATAATTAATTCCCGATGTCAGAGCAAATAGCGTGTTTTTATGAAACAATAAGTATCAAAATATTGACACTAGTTTAAGTCCGATTTCAAAGTGAAATTAATTCCAACGACCACTATTGGATTTAATGGTAGAAATATATTCTAATTTCAATTTAAAACCAATTAAAAAGATAATCTAATCATCTTAAAAAAATTAGATTAAAAAGATTTTTTGAATTAAAATACAACATTTTACACTATTCATTAAAAAAATGAACTTTATCGGAAAGATACCAAAAATTTACACAAAGTAAATTTTGATGTCCCGACTCCAAAGAAGAGTTATATTTGGTCCAATAGAATTTATAAGATCGATCAAAACTATATTTAATGACGGTTCACCGTCAAAAGGTGATAAGTGGACCTTTTGTGAAAATTAGAGTATATAAGCCTAAAATTTAATTCTTTTCATATTTAAAGATTTTATCCTTTATTAAGTAAATGTAAAAACATTTAACAAACATATATAATCATATTTTAGTTATTTCTATCCATTCCCGCCAGTACAACGGCTACGTGTTAACTAACATTTAAAATAATATTATTTTATTACTAGTGTGCAACGTAAGTTTTCAAAGGAACTCGTCGTTGCGTATCGGGTACGCTATCGATCATAGCTACCCCTTTAAAGTAAAATTAATATTTAATTCGTAAATATTAATAAATATCAAAATTATTTATTCTTTATTTATCTGGGATGTTACATCTACCCCACTCAATGTTTTCTAGATGTAAGTTGTTAGTGATAGAGGTTGGTAGACAATATTCTCTTTTCGTTTTTCATATTCCACCATGATAGTGATATCTTATTTTTCTAAATATATGGAGTAATTGAATGATGTTTATGTTTATTATTTGAATATGATAGATATAATTTTAATTTCACAATCTATAAAGTTACTCGAGTATAAATATAAGAGTGTTTAGTCTCCCATATATATATAATTAGAAAGGTTTTCTTTAGGGATATACCTTGGAAATGGTAGACTATGGTGTTAAATTAGGAGTTAAAACTACTCATTCTAATCCTCTTTGATTTCATCAACATGAATGGTGAGTGGGGTGACTTATTCATCCACATTTTTTATTTTTTATTACTCTAACTATTTTTCATTAGATTTTGTGATATATGCATCTATCAGTTCTACTTTTTTCAACATTTTCTTCATCTCTAAGTGAATAATTTGAAACTGTGACTTTATTCAATTATAAAGTTCTTCCTTTACCTAATATTAATTGTTCAATGCATAATATTAATTTTAATATGAATACGGTATGCAAAAAATAATTTTTATTAAAAAAATACTAAACAAGAAAGAAATAAATGAATTATTCATAGAGTGATAAGGATAATAAGATATTGACTTAACTTCCAAAAAATCATGCCATAAAGTGATGGAAAAATAATATTAATGTATTTTGTGCCACTTTAGAATATAACTCCAATTAATGCAATAGGGGTATTGACCGTAGGTTATCTCTTTGGGAGCATTTTATTACCTACTATGATTCTATACTTATTAATGATTTGTGTTTCTTAATATCATGAAATTATTGAAATATGTGTCCATGTTATTGTGGAAGTCTAGGAGAAATTAAAATATGTGAAATCTAAGAAAAAAATTGATTATTAGTAAAGGTAAAACTCCTCAGGATATTCCCCCATGTGTTGCTACATTGTCTCTTTTTTAGTCTCGCTTCAACTAAATTATCACACTCCATATTATTTGAAATCCTCTTTCTATACCCATATTGTAACACCCGAGACTTTTATGTTATATAAATCATCAAAGGAATCTTTTTCTACACAACACTTGCTTGGCTTTCTTTACACGAAATTGCGACCTTCCTCGATAGCTTGCGTCGTACGCAATACCGAGTTTCACTAAACAACGATATGCTATTAAAATATTATTAAAACTAGCCGTTATGAATAGTAATAACCACTTTTTAAAATTTTATAAATTTTATTTTTTTCAAAATGGAATTCATTTTTTTATTCGGAATATCGAAATTAGCCTAGGGTGAAATTTTGGTATTTTTCTGAAAACTTTCAATTTTTGATGAATAGTGAAACCACTAAGTGGTAGTTAAAAAACTGAATTTTTCATAAAACTTAATTTTACCGCTTCTGTGAGTGGAATTTCAAAAATCCGAGAGACACGGTTGATGTCAGTAAGTAAAATGTGGTTCAATGAGATGAAAATAATTTTTTGGTGAATAGTAACTTTTTACTTTTTTTTACCACGGTTAAAGGTAAATAGGGTAATTAAGGGTAAAAATGATATTATTATTACCCTAAAACATGTCATAATTCTATTTGACAAGTTTAATTAGACCAAAAACAAACTTAGGAATAAAATATGACCATTTAGGCCCACTTGGATTAGATTAGGACATTTATTATTAATTTAGTTAAAGAAGGGTTAAAATAGTTAAAATCAATGTTTAATAAGTAAATAATTTTTAATATGGGGTTATACATAAGATAAATTCTACTATAAATATTCATTAGAAATCTAAAACGATTTCCTACATAATGGTATTTTATTTGTAATTTTTAGACATTAAATAATTTAATTTAGTTATGACACAATGATGATGCAGTAATTATCTTATTAATGAAATATTGACATAATTGATGTTATAAACACAAAAATAAATGTAATTTGAGACTTTTTATGAATCCCACTAATTTTATAGGTTAATATGACATGTTAGTATTGATTAAATTAACTTGGTTCGAACTAATAATTCTTTTATGATTTTCAAAAAAATCAATTACTAAATAGTGTCAAAATTGACATAAAATAGTTTTTAAAACAAATATTATATTGGTAATTGTTATTTTATTCCTAAAAAATCTACGGATAGGCCAAATGACTTAGATAAGGTTATATATATTAATAATAAACAACTTGGGGTTCGTTTGGCTGCTTATAGTACGTTTATTAACCTTATAGTATAAGAACACAAGAAGACATGGTAAAAGTAAAATTATTTAACTTAACGTTAAATCTAAATGATAAGGTAAAAATAGGAACCTAAACTTGTCTAAATTCTATTGGATGAGAGTATTTAGACCCATCCCCACCTTATCTTCGAAATAAATTGATTTGGATCTATTTAAAACTGAACTTGACTTTATAATAAAATAATATTTTTTGTTATTCCAAAGGTGCCCCTCTCCTCCCTTATAAAAGGGAACCTCCTCCCTCTCTTCCTCACACCACATTGAGCCTTCAAGATCGGCCAACCCCTGAAACTTTCTCCTCTCCACTTCCCTAGAGACATCCTATAGGTCCTGGTCTTCTTCAAAGACCAATTTTAGTGCCCTAAAAGAATGTCTCGAAGAAGCACTTCAAAGAAGAGGTAATGTCCGTTACCGATTCTTTCATCTTTATTTATTCTTCCACTTCTTCTTCTTTAGTTGTTTCATTATGAAGTAATAACATCAGTATCACTCATATACTTATATGTTATTATAAGTATGAAACAACCCTATTTCACCATCTATCCATCCTACGGAAAAAGAAATCATCGCGCGTGCGTATGTACGGAATACCGTCTCCACGCCGTGGTGTAATCTATTTTCCACCACCAGCTTACTTGGATGGGTATAATGGTGTAAATAATGACTATATATGACTATTATAAATTGATATTGATTCTTAAATATCATACATACACTCCAATGCAATTCCACGATCATATAATGATATCATCACTCGTGCGTACGTACGGAATACCGTCTCCACGATGTGATGTGACTCGTTCTACATGATCTTCATTTCATAATGATTATATAAATGAATTGAATGAATGAATATGATATATATTACACTAATACCATTATGGAAATGAGGTATCTGTAACGTAAAGAGAAGAATAATAATTTATTCGACAAAACACGCATAAGAACAAAAAGTTATAAACACCCGAATAACAAGTAGCAATGAAATATTACTACTAAGAAGCTAAGAAAATGACCATATATGATATCATAAAAATACGTATGATTCTGGAATAAGTCAATAACATTATTTAAATCATTATACAGGAGGTTCGGACACTTACAAAGAAAGTCGGACCTAAGGTAAGGGAAATATCACAATCTCATTTTTATCCGAGATTATTTATACTTTGGTATTTACTGGGGTGTATTTTATCATCCACATCCAGGTTTCCTCAATATGTAATATTTACATCATTATACAATATTTTATATCAACTTTTACCCTCCAGTGAGTTTTTAGTAAAAGATATGAAAGGAATCTTTTGTCGTTTTTCTTACGAGGTACTTTTTCACTTTTCTGACAAAAGTACGAGAGGAAGGTTTTCTTTTAACTTATACA
Source organism: Viscum album (assembly GCA_963277665.1). NCBI lineage: Eukaryota > Viridiplantae > Streptophyta > Magnoliopsida > Santalales > Viscaceae > Viscum > Viscum album. The sequence goes on along the minus strand of OY728148.1, from coordinate 757,029,303 downwards.
GCATGAATGGATTTTTAAAACATTATTTCCAAGAATATTCCTTTAAATGTTTTCAAGTTTATTTTTAATCAACTTCTTTTAGTTTATAATTGTATGACATATTAAGAAAGGAAAAGTGTTTTTGAAGAAGAAATGATATTTTCCTCAAGAATTCATTTCAAGTGTTTTATCAAAATTATTTTCCATCTAAGATAATATAGGGTTCTGTTTCTATCCCTATTATTACATTGATTATGTTGTGATGGAAATATTTTTATGAATTCCTTTATCTTATATGAATTGTTTTATGATGTCCTGATGTTTAAGATTCCCATTTTTATTATATTGGTTATGAAATGATGTATGATTTAGGATTTTGTGGCACACATAAGAATGGTATCATTATGAGATGGGTGGGACCTATATCTCCCTCCAATGCATCGGGTAAAGATTTTATATCTCATGAGATAGACATGGCTGGAACGGTAGGTTATACCGGTTCAGTGAAACAGGACTGAAACGAGGGTAACTCGGTTCAGAAAGGGACTTTGTCCACTAAGATAGTCTTGTCAATGAGTCTTGACTAACAAGAAATGATTCTCTATGATTATGTGTGTATGCCACAAAGTTTCATGTTTTAAGTTATGATTATTGTGATTACATTTCACTGCCATGATTTATCCCATGTTATGAAATTATGATCTCTTTTGCAGGTTAAGATTTCCAAAAGTTATGTGCTTGTGTATACGATGTGATTGATATTTCTTTTGTTTACCCTTACTGAGAATTTGAGCTCACCCTTTTGTATGTTTTCTTTCCCCAGGTCAGGAAGAAGGTTATTAAGTAGGATATGCCAAAAAGGGACTCTAGATATGATGAAATAAATGGGAGGAAAAGTTGATGCTTTATGAACCAGTTGTTTATGTTTCCCAGTTTCTAAAGACACTATACCTATATGGTCCTTTCGTGGTTTTGTTATATATTGTAATAAGTATGCTTCAATTTTGAAGTATTAACAATGTATGTAAAGTATGGGTCGTTATAGTTGGTATCAGAGGAAAGGTATAGTCAACCTTTGGAAACTAGGATGTGAAAGCCTTAGTAAGAACCCTAAGGATAAGTCTAAGCATAGAACACAATCTTAGTGTTTTAGAATTGGCCATGAATAACCTAGGATAAGACCTTAAGTGTGAAATTTTATTCTTGATTATGTGGTTTTCCTATTATAATTAGTGTTGCTCACACTATTCTTATTGGTTTTAGTCAATGGCTGGAACCCGAAGGAATTGTGTTAATGCGGAATGTGACAGGCAATGCAATGATTGTCCCCCTGAGCAACCAAACGTTATGGGAGATGGAATGCAAAATCTTGTAGCCTGCTCACACAACTTTCTCAAGCTATGAATCATGCAGGACTTCCAAACGAGAAAAAGAAGGAGCAACATTCTGTTGAATCCTTCATGAGATAGCGTCCACCTTCTTTCAGTAGGTCTACTGATCCATTAGTTGCTGAACAATGGATTAGTACTACTGAAAAGATATTTTCAGTTCTTCAATGTTCTGAACATGATAAAGTCATCCTAGCAGTGTATCGTTTGGAAGGAGATGTTGATCATTGGTGGAATATTATTAAGAATACGAGGCAAAGGGTTGAAATCGAGTCCATGGAATGGGACGAGTTCAAGAACTTATTTTTCAATAAGTACTTCCCTCGTATTCTCCGAACAAAGATGGAGAAAGAGTTTCTTGAACTGAAGCAAAAGGATGATGAATCTATTGGTACCTATGAAGCAAATTTTACAAGACTTGCAAGGTACGCTTCTGGTATTATTATCCAACCTGAGAGTAAGATCGATCGATTCTTTAGTGGCTTAAAACCAATTCTTCGAAGGGCGTTAGCCATAAGGGACTTCAATAGCTATGAGGAGATCGTTCGATGTGATCTCAAAGTCGAGAATGAGATTGGAGTAACCCATCAGTCATATGGGTTTGACAAGAAGAGGAAAATGGAATTCAAAGGAAAATCTAAAGAGCACACTGAAAAGAAGATGAGCTTTCCCTTATGCTCAAAGTGTGGAAAGAAACATGGAGGTAGTTGTCTTAAAGGGACAAGTAAATGTTTCAAATGTGGAAAGGAAGGTCATCGGGCATTTGAATGCCGCGATGATGGGAAGAAGATGTCTAATGATGGAAACAAAGGAAGGGATACACAGAATGAACCTACTACACTTCAATGTTTCAAGTGCAAGGAGATGGGACATTATGCCAATAAATGCCCTAATCCAAGGGTTGATGAAGATGGTCGACGTCAACAAAATCTTAAGGCTAAAGACAAAGGAAAGTCACATGCAATTTCTATCAGCGATGTGGAGTACGATAACGATGTGGTGAAAGGTACACTTACCATCCACTCTAAAGTAGAAAAATGTTTTATTTGATTCTGGATCCACCCACTCTTTTATTTCTGAAGAATTTTCTAAGGGTATCACTGTATTACCTCAACAATTAGATGTTGAGTTAGGTGTGACAACACCTAATGGCACAACAGTCGCATCAAAAGTTTATAATTCTTCTCCGATCGAAGTTTGTGGGAAAGTGCTTCCTGCAAATCTTGTGATCCTTACTATAGTGGAATTTGATGTGATTCTTGGCATGGATTGGATTTCTTTATATGGAGCTCATATCAATTTCCAAAGAAGGGAAGTCACATTTCATATTCCAGATCAATCTATGATCGTCTATCAATGCAAGGATGAACATAACCTTCCAGTGGAAATTTCTTCCATTTTATGGGTATTGATTCCACAAAAAGAAGGTTATTTATCTCAAATGGTTGGTGAGAAACTCATGATTAAGAATATTCCCATTGTACGGGATTTTGATGATGTCTTTCCGGAGGAATTACCGGGTCTTCCACCAAATCGTGAAGTTGAGTTTTCAATAGAACTCGTACCGGGTGCTTTGCCTATTTCAAAGACACCTTATAGAATGGCCCAAATTGAGTTGAAGGAATTGAAGAAGCAACTCCAAGAGAATAATGATAAGGGATTCATACACCCAAGTGCGTCACCTTGGGGAGCACCGGTTCTATTTGTTATGAAGAAATATGGATCAATGAGACTCTGCATTGATTATCGAGAACTTAACAAGATCACTATCAAGGACAAATATCATCTCCCACGCATTGATGACTTATTTGACCAACTACGCGGAGCTCAATACTTTTCCAAGATTGATCTTTGTTCAGGGTATCATCAATTAAGGGTCAAAAGGGAGGATATACCAAAGATAGCTTTCCTTACAAGGTATGGACACTATGAGTTTATAGTGATGCCATTTGGTCTTACTAATGCCCCTGGTATCTTCATGGATCTGATGAATAGAGTCTTTAGAGACTATCTTGATCAATTTTTGGTAGTCTTTATAGACGATATTCTTGTCTATTCAAAGAGTAAGGAAGAACATGAAGATCACATGAGAATTATATTGAAGACCCTAAGAAAGGAGAAGCTTTATGCCAAATTTACCAAGTGTGAATTTTGGCTTCAAAAAGTTGCATTTTTTGGTCACATAATCTCAAAAGAGGGGATATCTGTGGATCCAGCAAAAATAGAGGTTATCGAAAGATGGTCGAGACCAACAACAGTAACTGAGATCCGATGTTTTCTTAGTTTGTCTGGATATTATCGACATTTTGTGAAAGATTTTTCACGATTATCTAATCCACTAACCAAGTTGACTCGGAAAAGAGTTAAGTTTTTCTGGACGGAGGAATGTGAAGAGAATTTCAAGGAGTTGAAAAGAAGGTTATCCAGTGCACCTATGCTCACACTGCCTTGTAGTGGAGAAAGGTTTGTGATCTACAGTGATGCATCCAAGAAGGGATTGGGGTGTGTTCTTATGAAAAATGATATGGTGATAGCTTATGCCTCACGACAGTTGAAAATCCATGAGCAAAATTACCCAACACATGATTTGGAGTTAGCTGCGGTAATCTTTACATTAAAGATTTGGAGGCATTACCTTTATGGTGAAAGGTGTGATATTTATACTGATCATAAAAGTTTAAAGTATATTTTCACACAAAAGGAGCTGAATATGCGTCAAAGAAGATGGTTGGAGCTGATTAAGGATTGTGACTGATCAATCCATTACAACCCTGGGAAAGCAAACAAGGTGGAAGATGCATTAAGTCGACAAGACCATGCCAGTTTATCCATGATGAGGATCACAAAAGATCCAATATTTATGGATTTACAAAGGATGGATCTTGGAATTATAATGAAAGGGGAAAAATCTTATCTTTCTAAAATGAATGTTCAACCATCTATACATGTGAAGATTAAAGAGGTACAGAAAGAAGATGTCGAGTTACAAAAGAAGTTGAGAAATGTTCCTGAATTCAACCTTGATTGTGATGGGATAATAAAGTTCAGGAATTGGGTTTGTGTTCCTCCCATCCCCGAATTAAAGAAGGAGCTACTGGATGAGGCTCATAGTTCTTCATTCTCTATTCATCCTGGAAGCACGAAGATGTATAGGGATCTGAAAGAGTACTTCTGGTGGGATGGCATTAAAAGAGATGTTGCTGAATATGTCTCTCAATGCTTGGTTTCTCAACAAGTTAAAGCTGAGAGACAGAAGTCTAAGGGGATGTCACAATCATTACCCATACCCGAATGGAAATGGGAAAACATCACTATGGACTTTGTCACAGGACTTCCTAAAACATCCAAAGGCAATAATGCTATCTGGGTCATAGTTGATCGTCTTACTAAGTATGCACACTTTATTGCTATTAGATAGGATTTCTCTCTGGATCAGATTTCCTGGATATATGTAAAGGAAGTTGTAAGATTTCATGGAGTACCACTTTCTATTATATCTGATCGGGATTCGAGATTTACCTCGAAGTTCTGGCGAAGTCTTCATCATACTCTGGATATAGAGTTGAGTTTCAGCACTGCTTATCATCCTCGGACAGACGGTCTGTCTGAGAGAACAATTCAAACCCTAGAAGATATCTTGAGAGCTTGCTCTATGGATTTCAAAGGAGGTTGGGATCAACACCTACCTTTGGTGGAATTTTCTCATAATAATAGCTTTCACTCCAGTATTCAGATGGCTCCTTATGAAGCTCTCTATGGAAAGAAATGCAGGACTCCAACTTGCTGGGATGAAGTTGGGGAAAGAAAGCTATTAGGACCTGATCTCGTTGATGAAATGGCAGAAAAGGTCAGATCTATTCAACAACACATAAGAGCAGCTCAGAGTCGACATAAAAGTTATTCCGACAACCGAAGAAAAGACCTAGAGTTTGAAGTGGGTGATAAAGTGTTCTTACGAATATCTCCCTGGAAGAGGGTTATGAGATTTGGAAAGAAGGGGAAGTTGAGCCCTAGATATATTGGTCCTTTCGAAATACTGGATCGTGTTGGGAAGGTAGCTTAACGATTGGCGCTTCCACCGAATCTCTCTCAAGTTCACGATGTGTTTCATGTATTTCTCCTGAGAAAGTACATACCTGATCCTTCACATGTACTTAGCTCAGAAGTTGTACCGCTGGAGCAAGATCTTTCTTATGAAGAACAACCGATAGAGATTCTGGATCGTAGCAAAAAAGTCCTACGAAACAAGACCACTCGATTGGTGAAAGTTTTATGGAGGAACCACCAATTAGAAGAAGCTACATGGGAGCTTGAGGATATGATGAGGGAGAGGTATCCTCATCTGTTTGTTACAAAGTGACGAATTTCGAGGGCGAAATTCATTTTAAGGGGGGTAGAATGTAACACCTGAGACTTTTATGTTATATAAATCATGAAAGGAATCTTTTTCTACACAACACTTGCTTGGATTGCATTACACGAAATCGCGACCTTCCTCGATAGCTTGCGTCGTACGCAATACCGAGTTTCACTAAACAACGATATGCTATTAAAATATTATTAAAACTAGCCATTATGAATAGTAATAACCACTTTTTGAAATTTTATAAATTTTATTTTTCAAAATGGACTTCATTTTTGGATTCGGAATATCGAAATTATCCTAGGGTGAAATTTTGGTATTTTTCTGAAAGCTTTCAATTTTTGATGAATAGTGAAACCACTAAGTGGTTGTTAAAAAACTGAATTTTTCATAAAACATAATTTTACCTCTTCTGTGAGTGGAATTTCAAAAATCCGAGAGACACGGTTGATGTCAGTAATTAAAATGTGGTTCAATGAGATGAAAATAATTTTTTGGTGAATAGTAACTTTTTACTTTTTTTTACCACGGTTAAAAGTAAATAGGGTAATTAAGGGTACAAATGATATTATTATTACCCTAACACATGTCCTAATTCTATTGGACAAGTTTACTTCGACCAAAAACAAACTTAGGAATAAAATATGATCATTTAGGCCCACTTGGATTAGATTAGGACATTTATTATTAATTTATTTAAAGAAGGGTTAAAATAGTTAAAATCAATGTTTAATAAGTAAATAATTTTTAATATGGGGTTATACATAAGATAAATTAGACTATAAATATTCATTAGAAAGATAAAGAGATTTCCTACATAATGGTATTTTATTTGTAATTTTTAGACATTAAATAATTTAATTTATTTATGACACAATGATGATGCAGTAATTATCTTATTAATGAAATATTGACATAATTGATGTTATAAACACCAAAATAAATGTAATTTGAGACTTTTTATGAATACCACTAATTTTCTAGGTTAATATGACATGTTAGTAGTGATTTAATTAACTTGGTTCGAACTAATAATTCCGTTATGATTTTCACAAAAATCAATTACTAAATAGTGTCAAAATTGACATAAAATAGTTTTTAAAACAAATATTATATGTGTAATTGTTATTTTATTCCTAAAAAATCTAAGGATCGGCCAAATGACTTAGATAAGGTTATATATATTAATACTAAACAACTTGGGGTTCTTTTGGCTACTTATAGTAAGTTTATTAACCTTATAGTATAAGAACACAAGAAGACATGGTAAAAGTAAAATTATTTAACTTAATGTTAAATCTAAATGATAAGGTTAAAATAGGAACCTAAAATTGTCTAAATTCTATTGGATGAGAGGATTTAGACCCATCCCCACCTTATCTTAGAAATAAATCAATTTTTATCTATTTAAAACCGAAGTTGACTTTATAATAAAATAATATTTTTTGTTATTCCAAAGGTGCCCCTCTCCTCCCTTATAAAAGGGCGCCTTCTCCCTCTCTTCCTCACACCAATTTGAGCTTTCAAGCTCGGCCAAACCCTTCCACTTTCTCCTCCCCACTTCCCTAGAGACATCATAGAGGTCCTGGTCTTCTTCAAAGACCAATTTTAGTGCCCTAAAAGAAGGTCTCAAAGAAGCACTTCAAAGAAGAGGTAATGTCCGTTACCGATTCTTTCATCTTTATTTCTTCTTCCACTTCTTCTTCTTTAGTTTTTTAATTATGAAGTAATAACATCAGTATCACTCATATACTGATATGCTATTATAAGTATGAAACAACTCTATTTCACCATCTATCCATCCTACGGAAAAATAAATCACCGCGCGTGCGTACATACAGAATATCGTCTCCACGTCGTGGTGTAATCTATTTTCCACCACCAGCTTACTTGGATGGGTATAATAGTGTAAATAATGACTATATCTGAATATTATAAAGTGATATTGATTCTTAAATAGCATACAGACACTCCAATACAATTCCACGATCATAGGAACGATATCATCACTCGTGCGTATGTACGGAATACCGTCTCCACGATGTGATGCGACTCGTTCTACGTGATGTTCATTTCATAATGATTATATAAATGAAATGAATGAATGAATATGATATATATTACACTAATACCATTCTGTAAATGAGGTATCTATAACCTAAAGAGAAGAATAAGAATTTATTCGACAAAACACGCATAAGAACAAAAAGTTATAAACACCCGAATAACAAGTAGCAATGAAATATTACTACTAAGAATCTAAGAAAATGACCATATATGATATCATAAAAATAAGTATGATTCTGGAATAAGTCAATAACATTATTTAAATCATTATACAAGAGGTTCAGACACTTACAAAGCAAGTCAGACCTAAGGTAATGGAAATATCACAATCTCATTTTTATCCGAGATTGTTTATACTTTGGTATTTACTGGGGTGTATTTTATCATCCACATCCATGTTTCCTTAATATGTAATATTTAATTTATTCTACAATAGTTTATATCAACTTTTACCCTCCGGTGAGTTTTTAGTAAAAGATATGAAAGGAATCTTTTGTCGTTTTTCGTACGAGGTACTTTTTGACTTTTCTGACAAAAGTACGAGAAGAATGTTTTCTTTTAACTTATACGACATGAATGGATTTTAAAAACATTATTTCCAAGAATCTTACTTTACAAGTTTTCAAGTTTATTTTTAATCAAATTATTTTAGTTTATAATTGTATGACATATTAAGAATGGAAAAGTGTTTTTGAAGAAGAAAGGATATTTTCCTCAAGAATTCATTTCAAGTGTTTTATCAAAATTATTTTCCATCTAATATAATATAGGGTTCTGTTTCTATCCCTATTATTACATTGATTATGTTGTGATGGAAATATTTTTATGAATTCTTTTATCTTATATGAATTGTTTTATGATGTCTCGATGTTTAAGATTCCCATTTTTATTACATGGGTTATGAAATGATGTATGATTTATGATTTTGCGGCACACATAAGAATGGTATCATTTTGAGATGGGTGGGACCTATATCTCCCTCCAATGCATTGGGTAAGATTTTATATCTCATGAGATAGAAATGGCTGGAATTGTAGGTTATACTGGTTCAGTGAAACAGGACTGAAACGAGGGTGACTCGGTTCAGAAAGGGACTTTGTCCACTAAGATAGTCTTGGCAATGAGTCTTGACTAACAAGAAATGATTCTCTATGATTATGTGTGTATTACACAAAGTTTCATGTTTTAGGTTATGATTATTTTGATTACATTTCACTGCCATGATTTATCCCATGTTATGAAATTATGATCTCTTTTGCAGGTTAAGATTTCCAAAAGTTATGTGCTTGTGTATACGATGTGATTGATATTTCTTTTGTTTACCCTTACTGAGCATTTGAGCTCACTCTTTTGAATGTTTTCTTTCCCCAGGTCAAGAAGAAGGTTATTAAGTAGGATATGCAAAAAAGGGACTCTAGATATGATGAAATAAATGGGAGGCAAAGTTGATGCTTTATGAACCAGTTGTTTATGTTTCCCAGTTTCTAAAGACACTATACCTATACGGTCCTTTCGTGGTTTTGTTATATGTTGTAATAAGTATGCTTCAATTTTTAAGTATTAACAATGTATGTAAAGTATTGGTCGTTATACATATATATCGTGAATATGAAATAAACTCAAAAATATAAAATTACACTATATATCAACAACCTACAAAGAAGGTAATATAATGATATCCTCAATTGATACAACTCCCTAAATCACCTTAATATTATGAAATCACACCCATTCATCCCACAAATACCATGGATATATCATATTCCATAGCAACTGAGTAGAGAGAGGGTGGATAACTGGTAGAGGATAAAACAAATCCAAGAAATATCATCATAAAAAAAATAGTGGAAAAGAAACTATTAAACCTAATTGAGTATAGACATTGAATATTCACAAGATTATCTCATTAGTGTTTCCTCATTAGTTAGTTCTAATCCATGATGGAGTTCATAAATCACAGTGATAGTGGAGGATAGAAAGGATGAGAATATGAAAAAAATGGGTAATTCAATAAAATTATAATTTTACAGAAAATGAAACAAGATAAAAATGGAAGGAAATTATACCAACATTTATATTTATTCAACATTTAAACAATATTTATTACATAGATTTTCACTTAATATAACTCATAATATTGATAGGTCTAATGTATGGGGAAATTAGAAACATCACATAATAACTTAAAAAATGAATTACGACATCTTTATAGAAATCTTTTTTTATATGACCAAAATATTCTTTCATACTTAACACTACATAGGATAACCAGAGGACATACATAAGAATGAGGTAATCTATAAATCCTAGTAATAGAATAAAGATGGTATAATATGAGAATTATAATACATGTTATGAAATACATATCAATGAGGAATGAAAGAACGTGAATATAAATGCATGATATGACACAACAATCATAACATGGAAATATGGAATCAACTTAAAACATTGCATCATAATCAAAAAGGAACCCGATAAACCCTTTTCCCAACATGGTGGAAAACTTACTATAAAGGAATCAATTAAACCATTATCCCAACTTGATGTATCATGATACTAAACATTACTCAATGCATTGGAGCGCTATCAGGGTGCACCCTTCATAATCATTTCAATATCATGCTTAAGTGTGCCAAATAGATCATATAACATGGATTCATTCAACAACTTAATTTATTCTATGATCAAGGAATTCAGAATGCATAAATGTATTTCCTTAATCAAAAATTATATGTTCATAATGGTGAATCCCCTTGGCATATAAATTTTTATGTTATTCACTACAATATGACTTTGTCATGGAAAATTGTAGTGCAATTTTGGTTTCATAACGACATCATATAGAAATTCATAAAATTTGATGAAGAGATATAAAGGGGAATATCACCATTTATACCTGAAATGGATAGTAAATGGATCATAGAACATAATATCCCAACATATGAAATGTAATTTAAGATGCATAATATAAAATAAGTGCTTTAATGGGAATGAGGAGAGAGAAATACCTTACAGTATATCAACATGGTAATAGGTGTATATAAGGGATCGGGAATAGATTAACGAGAGTTAAAGGAAAAATTAATCATTTAAACATAAAATTTAAAGTAGGGGTCTTTTAATATCATAACCCAACATATTAAAATGGAATATAAGAATCACAATATAAAAGTGGTGCTTGAATGGAAAGGGAAGGGAGGAATCCCTTACTTGGATATGTGAGTCCAAAGGCTTGGGAGGGGTGTCATGGGAGCTTCGAGAACCTTGGGAGGACTATATAAAGCAAGATGTAGAGGGTGTTCTGCCTTCAAAGATTTTGAGTGAAGATAAATGGATACTTGTGTGGGTTTATATATGAAAGGAGTAGGATTTCTTTATTATTTTGGTTTTGGATGCTACATAATAAAATATTCAAAACCAAAAACCATCCCATGGTTTTTTCCCATTGATTCTCGAAATAGGGAGTGGTGTAAATTATTTTATAAGGCTAAGGGACGAAGATATTAAAATATTTCCGTTTCTTATGAGGAGGTGAGTCATAGTTTCATGAAAATGATTTTAAAATCTTAAAATACATTATATGTTTTGGATGATTCACTAAGGATTTATAAAATAAATAAAATATGATCAAAACTAAATTATTTTAAATTAAAAATATATATTTTTCCTAATACCCCTTTTATATTATTTATTACATCATTCTTGGGCCATTACGATGACATAAAACACATATTATATTTACAGGGTATTAATTTTTTACCCAAATATTTATTATCTCAGAAAATTATGAAAAATTCATTGTTGGATAATTTATACATCTTGATTCCAAAAATAATATTAATTTTATAAATATGTAAAGTTTCACTTTAAATATAAAAACCAACATTTATTGAAATTTGATAGGTTTTGACAAAAACAGTTTTTAAACCTTAATAAAAATTATATTGGATTTCATAAAATATATATGATCATTTATATTTAATAAAAGTAATTTAATAATATTATTTTATTAGAATATTATTAATTTCATAAATCCATTAATTCATTAAAAATTGATTTCTTAATGAAATTTGAATATTAACCTAAAATATTATTTGTACATTAAAAATCATTTACAATGTGACAATAAAAGAATGAATGTATATTAATTATTATATAAAAAAAGAATGTAAATAATAATAATGTCATGTTATTGTTAAATATCTCTTTTATTACACCAGTATACGCACTAAGAGTAAGGTGTGTGATGGTCGGGCTATCATGGGGTCGTTCGGTGAACATTGTTTGTGTTGTGATCTTGATGGGAATGAACATCTTCCATAAACAGGTTTTATTATGCCTAATTTGTTGGATCTCATCTTGGGATTGGTCTAGGTAATAGACTATAAATTCTATCTCTCTCAGTAGCTCTGATAAATAAGCTTTATAAGGAACAATTTTTCTGGTTGAGGCCATCATATCCTTTTTCCGTGCCAAAAGGATTTGTTAAAACATTATATTTAAACTAGTCTTGTGATCAAATTTCAATGGATATATTATCAATGATAATTATACTTAATATATATTTAAATAAAAAATACATTCATGTGTATTTTATATGCATAGTACATTTAATTAAATCAAAAGGGGGATTTTATTCATAATAGTTTGGGTAATTACAACCTTCCCCTTAAGAAATTTCACCCTCAAATTTTGATTTTCCAACACTAAAAAATATGGGGGTAACTCTGCTACATCACCTACTATGGTTCCCATATTTCTTATTCAAACTTTTTGTTTCACCAAAATAGTTTTACGAGGGTAATTGTATTAGTTTATAGAACTTTTTCTATACAATCTATGATTTTTACTGTCTGCTTCTCATAGAAAAGGTAACTATCAAATGGTACCACCTCATGATTGAGTACATGTTATGTTTATTGTATTTACTTTATTAAGAGGGAAACATGGAATACATTTTGTACTTGATACAGTTTTGGTGGGAGTTCTATTCGATAGGCCACTTCTTTGATGCGATCAAGGATCTCAAAAGGTTCGATGAACCTTGGACTAAGCATTCACTTCTTCACAAATATAATCACTATCTTCCATGAGGATATGTGGAGGAATAGAATGTCTCCAACATCAATCTCTAGGTTACATTAAATATTGTCATCATAGCTCTTTTTTTTACTTTAAGCAGATTTGATGTGATGTTGGATGGTCTTAACCTTATCCAGAATTTCTTCGACCATTTACTAACATAGAAGTTTTCACTCCCCCAAATTATACCAGCATGCTAGTGCTCTTCACCTCTTCCCATAAAAGGCTTCATAATGGGCCATTGGGATACTCGAATGAAAACTGTTGTTGCAATATAAATCCACCAAAGGAAGATGTTAGTCCCATCCCAGCATGCTAGTGTTCTACACCTCTTCTCATAAAAGGATTCATAAGGGTCCATTTGGATATTCCAATGGAAAATTTCTTTGGAATTTTGGTGACAAAGTCTATGGTGATGTTTTCCCATTTCCGCATTGGTATGGGTATGGTTGCGTCATCCCCTTGGACATCTACCTCTCAACCTTCACTTGTTGACTTACTAGAAACATTGATGTATATTCAGAAATATCCTTCTTCATGTTATCCCATCAATATTGATCCTAGATATCTTAATACATCCTTTTGTTTCTTGGGTGAATGAAGAAATTCAAACTATGTGCATCATCCAAAAGGTCTTTCTTTTACTCAGTATTTTATGGAACACATATCCTTGACCAAAATATCACAATTCCTTCTTCATTAACACTAAACTCTACGGATTTCCCTTTGATGATAGCTTCAACTTTATTCTGAATTTCTTCATCATATTTTTGATCATCCTTTAACCTTTCAAAAAGAGATGGTTGAGAAATAATTTGTGAAACGATTAATGATTTTCCCTTCTTTATGATTCCCAAGTCTATATTAATTAAATCTGAGAATATTTTATCCTTTTCAATTATCGTTAATGATAAAACTATTGGGTCCTTTCTTCTTAAATCATCGTCCAACTTGTTCTCTTTCTCAAGATGGTAGTGGATTGAGCAATAATAATATTTAATGATCACTAACCATATTAGTTTGTTCATATTCATATATTTCTATTTAAATATATATTTGAGAATTTTTTTATCTATATATATTTCACACTTCTCCCCAAAGAGATAATTCCACCATATTTTCAACACAAATATCACTTCCGCTAACTCTAGATCATGCGTGGGAAATTTTTGCCCATGATTTTTCAACTTCTTTGAGGCATAGGCAATGAATTTGTTAATTTTCATCAACACACATCCCAATCCCTTCTTTGAAGCATCCCTTAATATTATGGAAGTATACTCACATTCAGGTAGTATATGAACAGGGGCGGTGAAAAGCCTCTTTTTTTTTAACTCCACGAATATTTCATCACATTAATCATTCCAACAAAACTTTACTTCCATTAGAGTTATATATGTAAGAGGGTTTGAAAACCATGATAAATTTCTCAAAAATCAGTGATAATATATAGCTAACCCAAGGAATATACATATATCCATCATATATGTTATCCTTGTATATCCCTAAATTACCTTTGTCCTGTAAGGATCCATAGATATCCCATTGATTATGATAATATGCCCTGAGAATGATACTTCCTTCAACTAGAAATCACACTTGTTTTAATTTTCATAGAGCTTCTCCTTCCATAAGGTTTTTATAATAGTTCTCAAATATTCCTCATTATCCTCATCAGTTTTGGAGTATATTAGAATGTATTCTATAAATACTACCACAAATTTGCTGAGTTAGTCTGTAAATAATCTATTCATCAAGTCCATGATGATTTCTAGAGCATTAGTGATTCCAAAGAGAATCATTGTGAACTCATAATGCTCATTCAATGTATGAAAAGAAGTCTTAGGGATATCCACCATCTTCACCCTTACATAGTAATATCATAACCTCAAATCCACCATGGAGATGTATTTTGCTCCACATAGCTAGTCAAACATGCCATAAATTTTTGGAAATGGATACATCTTCTTTATCATTCTTTGTTTGAGGTCACGATAAATGTATTGGTGCATTTTACCATCCTTCTTCTTGACGAAGAGGACTGGTGCACCCCATGGTGAAGCACTTGGGTGTATAAACCCTTAATCTAGATTCTCTTGTAGTTTTTTCTTTAGTTCCTCATGTTCCACAAAATCTATTCTATATGGAGTCTTGGATTTTGGAAACACCCTAGGTTTAAGATCAATAGAGAATAAGTATCTCTTCTAGGGGTAAGACCAATACATTCCTAGAGAAACGCATCATTGGATTCAATCATAATAGAAATGTCTTCGAGGAAGGTTTATTTCTTATACTCAATCATCTAAGAAATATAAAAGTTCTCATAGGGAAGTAATATCCATGATTGGTATGATGGTGCGGAGGATGATTCATCCTCCTCCTTGGACTTGAATAGAATTTTGGGTTGATTCTCTATATGGAGAGTGATTTACCTCTCATAGAAATTTATGTTGTCTCTATATTGGGAAATCCAATCCATTCATAGAATTGCATCAAATTCCACCTAGGGAATTATAACAAGGTTTGTTGGTAAGTTCAATTCTAAAATGGCGACAGGGGAGAATTTATATTCATGGGATGAAATAATTGACCCATTTTTCATCTTCACCAGCATTTCTACATCCATTATTTATGGTGATGTTTGAATAGTTCTACTAAACATTCATGATATAAAGGAATGTGTAGAACCAATGTAAAAAAGAACATTCTCTATTCTTGAATGAATAACTAGCATACTTGTCACCACTTCATTATCAGGATTCACTTCAGCAGTAATGATGGAAAACAATTGCCCTTTATACCTTGGAGCTTGTTTTTTTCCTCTAAAAATCCTTGTCTTGGGGCATTGGTTCACAAAGTTCCTTGTTTCCTTATAGATTTAGCAATAAATAATGTATTGAGGATTGATTTTAGAATTACTTTCCTCTGCCACATTGGAGGCTTTCTCTTATCGGTATTCATTTTCTAGGTTCCCTTCTCTTCTAAACCTAAATCTTTTCTCATTCCCCTTAGGCAGTTTTTTGGGTTCTAATTTCCGCACCTTTGACAGGAGGGTTACAAGAATTTCTTTTCACTATTGGATTTATCCATCATACCACTAAGATTTAGAGTCTAATTCAGGTTTATTAAACCCATTATACCCTTAAGATTCCCCAATCTTCATCTCTAATTGGAGGGAATATTATAAAATTCCCTCATAGCTTTCAAAGTCATAGATTGTTAAGGATTTTCATAGGCTAGGATTTAGCACACCAAAGAAGTGGTAAACCGTGAATTCTGGGGTAACAACAAAACCGGAGGCATATAGTGAAAGTCTTGGGATTTTTTATTCATACGTCCCATTAGATTTATAGTTCTTTCTTGAGTTCAAGGAAGTATCTTTCCATCTTAAGATTTAGGGCGTGGGGAAGATATTTATTAAAAACATTTTCCAGAATTCCTTCAACGTTATTGGTTCAATCTATTTCTCAGGCTTCATATTTTTTATCAACATCCACCACTGATTACATTCATCCCTCATATGATAAATAGCAAGAAGAACCTTATCTTTTTTATAACATTAAAGGGTATAGAAGATCTTTTTGATGGAATTGATCCATTTCTCCATGATTAAGGGATCAAATGATCCATTGAACATACGAGGCCTTTGTTGCATGAAGCTCTAGGTTACAGGTTGATATCTCTTATGGGGGTTCAAGAATTATTCTAGGTCCAGGTTTTGATTCAGAACTTGAGTTAATAGAGAGAGTATCATAAAAAAATTTTTGATTCCTACTCTCATCGGGTCAGGAACCTCAATGGGGAAATCCTCACATTTTACTTCACATCATTTTTCAACATAATTTCTCTTATTACCATCCATTCTTTAGAATAAATCGAAAATTAATTATGAGTGTCTTTAAAAGTTAAACACATAAAGTGAACCCAAATAAATGGAAGGGATAACTTTTAAATTACATTTATATCCTTAACTTATGAGTTTCTAGGCTTCAGTCTAAGTTATCCCTGATCTACTTCCTAACATATATTATTATGGGAATTTTTTTCCATTAATAATGATTCGTAATGAGATTTTTAATTTACCAAATCATATCCCCTAGGAGTGTCAAACTAGGAGTGTAGAATAACCCATTGTCATGCACCATTTCTCATTCGAGTCAATCTCAAAGCGTTGTTTTCAGGTTTTACCCCTACATAAACTGTGCCAGAGCCACAACCAGTTGTTAATATTCAGACATGGATGTATTTTCATAATAAACCACTTACTATATACTAAAAAAAATTAGTGATGTTATAATTATTCTTAGTCTTATACCTAAGGGTTTTCACTAGGGTTCTCTAATCCTAATCCCAAAATTAAATAAACATATCCTCTGATACTAATTGTAACAACCCTTCTTTTTATTACACATTTTAAACCTTGTCTATTAGATAGATTTTTACTTAATAAAACTCTAAATATTGAGAGGTCTAGTGTCTTGGGAAATTTTGTAAATTACATAATAACTTAAAACATTAAATATTACATCTCTCTTGAAAACTTCTTTTACCTGACCATAGCATTCCTTCGTACTTAACACTATATGGGATAACTTGAGGACCAACATAAGAAAGGTTTGGTATATAAATCACAATAAAGGAATAAAAATGTCATAACATGAGGATAATAATACATGTTAGAAATGGAATATCAATGAGCTGTGAAGGAACAAGAATGTAAATGCATGATATAGAATGATAATAATAACATGGAAATGTGGAAACAACATAAAAACTACATCATAAACAAAAAGTAATCAATAAACCCCTATCCCAAACTGGTGGAAGAAAGTCACATTAAAGAATCAGGTAAACCATTATCCCAATTTGACTTATCATTGTACTAAACATTACCCAATGCATTGGAGTGCTTTTAGGGCACACCCTTCATAATCATTCCAATCTCAGGTTTAAGTGTTCCACATATATCATATAACATGGATTTATTCAACATCATCATTTATTCCATGATAAATTATTGTAGAATACATAAATTTATGTACTCAATCAACAAGTATATATTCATAAAGGTGAATCCCCTTAATAAATGAATTTGTATGATATTCACTACGTGGTGATTTTGGTATGAAAAATTATAATGCAATTTCGGCAGCATAACAATGTCATATGGAAACTCATAAAATGGGTTGATGGGAAAGAATTAATGATCTCCTCATTTATACCTAAAATATATAGTAAAGGGATCATGTAACACAATACCCCAATATATAAAATGTAATTTAAGATGCATAATATAAAATAATTGATTTAATGGGAATGAGGAGAGAGAAATCCCTTATGCAATTTCAGCATGGTAATAGGTGTATATAAAGGATCATGAATGGATTAATGAGAGTAAAAGAAAACATTCATGATTTATACATAAAATGGAATGTAGGGTGTCATGGAACATAAAAACCCAACATATTAAAATGGAATTTATGAAGCATGATGTAAAAGAGGTTCTTGAATGGAAAAGAGAATGGAGGAATCCATTACTTGGATATGTGACTCCAAAGGCTTAGGAGGGGATTATTGGGAGATTTATGAACCTTTGGAGGACTCTTTGGAGTTTGGTGCAGAGGGTGGTTGAGCTTAAAATAGTTTAAGTGAAGATAAATGGATTCTTTGGTGGATTTATATAGGAATGGAGGGGGATTTTTTTTATTGTTATGGTTTTGGAAACTACAAAATAAAATATTAAAAACCTCAAAATAACCCATGGCTTCATGAAAATTGTAGTGATATATATTATTTTATAAGGCTAAGGTCTAAGGATATTAAAATATTTCCCTTTATAATGTGGAGTTCATTCATACTTTCAAGGAAATTATTTAGAATCTTAAAATATATTATATGTTTTTTAGGTTCAATAAGGATTTATAAAATAAATAAAATTAATGAGATTTAAAATATTTTAAATAAAAAACATATATTTGGCCAAATAACCATTTTATAGTATTTATTAAATCAATATTTGTTCATAATTATGTCATAAAACACACCGTATATTTATATGGTATTTAATTTTTACCTAAGAATTTAGTTGTCTCAAAAAATTTTGAAAAATTCACCATTCAGTAATTTTGATGTCTTAATTCCAAAAATAACATTACATTTATCTAAAAAAGTTTCTAAATATTTTAATTTTTACTTTTAAAATAAAAACTGACATGTATTGGAAATCGATCGGTTTTGACAAAATTATTTTATAAACCATAATAAAAATTACATTTGACTTAAAAAAATTATATGATAATTTATATTTAATAAAACTAATTTAATAATAATATTTTATTATAATATTATTTATTTAAAAATCAAGTAATTAATTAAAAATATATTTCTTAATTGAATTTGAATATTTACCAAAAATACTATTTTTTCTTTAAAAATTATTTACAGTGTAACAATAATAAAATGAATGTTTATTCATTATTCAATAGAAATTAATGTACATAATAATAATTCTAGGGTATTTTTACAGACCCCTTTATTACACAAGAATATGGTCTAAGAGTAAGGTTTGCAATGGTGGGGCATTCACGAGGTCATTCGGTGAACATAGTTTGGGTTGTGATCTCAATGAGCTCGAAATTATCCCGTAAATGGTTTCAATCATGCTTAAGTTGTTGGATTTAGGATTGGAATTGGTCAAGTGAAAATTCCAAAAATACTATCTGCCTTGGAAGCTCTGATAAATTAGCCTTATAAGAAACTATCTGACTGGTTGCGGCCATCACATCCTTGGTCTTTGCCAAAAGGATATGTTAAAAACCTATATTTATACTAGTCATGTGCTCACTGTTCAATGACTATATTATCAATAGTAATGATACTTTATGGTCATATAAATAAAAAATAAGTTTATGTGTCTTCTATATCCACAATAAATTTAATTAAATAAAAAAGGGGAAATTTTATTCATAATATTTTGGGTCATTATAGAATTCTTATATTAATCCTCTAAAGAATAACCCTTTACTAATCACAAGATCAATCATACTTTAGATAGTTGACTCCCTTGTCTCTTTATATATAGTTATCTATTCCTTCTCCACTATGAATTAGATATTTTAGTTTTCACATCCCATGATAAAAATATTCCCTTACTATAGATGTTTTAAATGCTCTCTTTTTATTATTGCTTTACCTAATTCATTTATAAAATTAATATATAGATCCTAGAAGGTCCACTTGGTTCATATTCGTTTTCCTTATGAAATTTCTTGTGGATTGAACTTTATGGTGAGGTTGGATCTCTTCTCCCATATGTATTGAATGTAGAATATATGAGAGGTATCAGTGGATAGATAGTGTTGGACAACTAATGTATTCATGCATTATCTTATGAGTGTTTTTTATGGGTGTACAAAATCATAGGCGTGGGATTAAGAATTCATTGGGGGCAGATGTGTTGTTTAAGTGGAACTTTTGGTAGAATTAAGTCAAAAATAGACACTAGTTTTGCATCTTGGGACTAAGTTAGTGGTCATTTTGGTTTCATATTACATTGATGATGTGTAATTGTTTTTCAAAATATAGAGCATCACAATTTTTATAACATTATGATGATAAAAAATGTTGCATAGGGGGGAAAGGTGTCATTCGGGGCATGAAACATTATGGGGGTGGAGCTAAATATGACACTGGATGATGGATGTTGTGTATATATAAACAAAAAAGAAACCATTGGATGTTGATTTATTTTGATGTGTGATCATTGATAAATATTTTATGTTATAATTTCCTTCACAAGCATATGTTTTTGTGGTCATAATTAGTTAGTAGGACTCCAACAACATTATAGAGAACCAAGATAAATATTCCTTTATTTTAAAACTTTTACATGACATAAACCTTACATTCCATAAATAATAATATCCCATGAACATGTAGGTCCAGTGTTATTGGAAACTAGCTAAATAGTAAGTTTATATTAAAAATATCACAATCATTTCTCATTAAAATAAAAATGATAGATTATCTTATAAAAAACTCAGTGATAAAACTCATCCTCAAAACATAGGGAATGGAAATATAATAAATGGGTGAGATAAAAGTCTTGGTACGAGATGAATAAACATTTCATCAAGGATGATTTCCTAGGACCTATGAAAAATCATGATCATAAGGGAAATATCATAACATCATTAGTGATAATCAATTGACTTAATTTATTTTCAAAGTACATGGTATAACAACTTAAATCTGAAAAATATAAACATATCATGATAATATATATAACATGGAATTAAAAAATTTAACATTAATCATTAATCATGAGAGTATAATATCATGATTTATAACTTCCTTTAACTATGGAATACACATTATTATATGGAAACATTACTTTCTTGATCCACACCATTGGTGATAATTCCTTTGAGAAACAAAAATATAATCATGAATACATATCTCATGAGATACAAACTCTTAACCAATTAACTGAAGAGATATATAGGACCCCACCCATCATCATCCATACACATGTGTTCCACTTAAAAATAATTCACAATTAAAATTCCAAATAACCCATTGAAATAAAAATGGGTTTCATAAAACATCTAAGTGGAATAAAATAACAATATTAATTAAATTGATTAATACTGAAAAAACATCACCCAAAGTAATGAAATAATAAATTAATAATATTTTGTGAAATAAGAAACATAACTATATCATAGATATATCATTTTAATATAATTAAAACCAAATAATTCCAAGGTATTTTTTCAAAAAAAAATTGTATTTTTCGATATAAAATTCATAGTTACATATCTCTTTTAAAAAAGTCTCATTTTTATTAAAAAAAGTTAAAAGAAAAAAATTCATGCATTTTAATTTGGATAAAAAACCCCATTTTATACATTAATAAATAGATAACATAATTAAAAATTTAAATTTATTAAAATACATAGTTCAATAAGAAATTGTATAGCTCAAATAAATGAGTTTAGGTTACCATGTCCCATATCATTACCCTTAAATTAAATGGATGTTCTTTAAGCTCATGATTGATAAATATAAAAATATTAATTACCTATTTAAAAAAATTATTTATTTAAAATTTTAATTTTACTCTTCATTAATAAAAATTCACATCATGTATTAGACTTTTATAATATCTTTTTAACATCGAGTGTTAATAATATTTTCTATTTGGAACTAGGTTTATAAAAGAGGTTTCAATATTATGTATAATTAAAATTTTATTCATTAAAACCAGTTAATGGTATAATAACTTATGTTTTATAAATTCATATAAATTGATAATTCCATTACAAGGGATAATTAGTTGGGTTTCATGAAGATAAAGTCATTGTTGAACTAGTTTTGGGTTATTTACTGATATTGATTGATTACCTTATGATGATAATTACTTTTCTTATCCACAAAGAACCATATTCATGATATATGTTGCTTATTTAAATATTATATACTCATTAAATATAAACTAAACCCATCCATGAAGGTGGTAATGAAGAACAAGATGCATCGTTCCATGGAGGAGGTAGTGCACACATATATATGGATGATGATTTCATTTTTTATAGAGAAGATTAAAGAAGTAACAAGTTTTATCAATTAAAGAACATAAATATGATATATAAATCATATATATTTCATTAATTTCATTAATTTCATTAATTTCATTTTTGGACCATTTAGTTTCGGTGATGAAGAAAAATAAATCACATATATTTATGAAGATGGTAGTCTGCATGTACAGATGATTCACATTTTAATTTTTATTAAAGTAAAAGGGGAAGATGTTTAATGATTATACCGTCATTATAATAACATATCATAAAATAATGACACCAATGTAATTATTTTAAGATGGTGTAATGAAATTTTAGGAATAAGAAGTGGATTTGAAGAAATAGAAATGAGATAGAAGAGGTTATAAATTTATACATCACTTCTGGGATTATCTCCTTTCATAAAGTGGTTAAACCATTGAGGGATGGTATTTTGAGATTACCAAAACATACTGAAGGAGTATAAAATGGTTTATCAAAGGTTGTGGTATAGTTTGGGATGAAATAAATGGAATTTTGTGTGAGGGGAAGTAAGGAGTGGAGTTCCCCTTTTATAAGTTAAAGGGGGTTCAATTATTTTAAAATATCTAAAAAAAATTATTCTGGGAGGAAACAATCAAGGAATGTAGCTAAAATTAGAAAATAATGGAGATAGGAATGGATTTGATCAATAAAGGCATCAAACACCCATTCCCACACATTTTTTTAACAACCCATTTTTCAAAGAAGGTAAATATCATTAGTTTTCCAATTAGAATTCCATAAACAGCCAAATAAAGATGTTTAATCAAGCCAAGGAGGTCTCGAGAGTGTTTGGGGCTCATTCTGATATTGGAGCCCCAAAATGGTAAGAATGAATTGGGCTACACATTGTTTCTGAAACCATGTGACCTAGGGTGAACGTTCATGAGGCTGGATGTAGGTTTGGGATAGATCTGACTTTTACTGTTTGCACACAGCTAGTCAAACCATGTAGTATGCCCCAAGTAGCATTGAACTAGGTAGGGTTTTCAGATGGTTCACCCAAACCCTATTCCTTGATATTTTGGTGTGAAATGACCACTTTTACCCTCACTCAAAATTAAATATTTTTCTTTCTTTCCTCTCCTCCCTCAAGAGACCATCCTTGGATTTTCCTATACTTTGATATCAAAATCCTCTCAAGATAAGAATTAAATAAACATCTGCATCTGGTCTATTTTTATTGATCTATTGGAAGCATCAGATCTATCTTGGTAATCTCCCCTATTCTCTTAACTTTTTTCAAATATAATCTTTGAATCCATTACGCTATTTGGATGTGGGATCATTTTCCCTATTTTCAAGGCATTGGACAATTTCTAAAGTCTCCTCTAACATGCTTAAAGTATGAGGATGATATTGAGTGAGGCGTTATATATGGTCTTTAGGTAGGTGTTCAATTTGATTTCCATTTGAGTTTTTTAATCTCTTAGCTATGTCATGGTGTGACATGTTGACCTTTATTAAGTTTTCCTTTTTATGTTTTTTTATCATATAGAATTGATCCTTGTACCTAGAAACATATTGATTAATCCTTTTCTATTGGTTTACTTATTGGTTACCAAACTTATGGACACCCCATGGGTGTTCCACTTCGAATTGGACTTTGTAGCTAATTGCTAAATGGATCAGAAAACTTATTTGGACTTCAGATTAAACATGAAATAAAATTTCCCTTGATATATGAATTTTCATAGAATTTGAGGCACCTCTTAGGTGTTTTGGTTCATCCTATCCTTGTAATTTCCCAAGTAGGTAAGTTCATTAATGACAATGTAACCCTCTACGTGATCCCTTTTATCTTATAAATAGTGTTGGCATGTTTAAATGAATTGAATGAGTTAATTAAAATTTGTCACAAGTGTAATATTACGTAAGATGATATGATCTACCTTAAATAAAATGAATCAATTGATTTAAATGGAATGAATTAAAGGGTTGGTAAATTTGTGCCTTTTGTTCATGCCTAAATGTGTTCTTTAATGGAATGTATTTTCTTTTGTATTATGGAACTCGACCAATAAAATGCCCAAGATTTTATGCCTTAGGAATTATATTATAAATGATTATTCCCTTTATATATATGTGGGCTTGGTAAAAGTGACGTATGGGAGGTAATTTCCCATGCCAGTTATAATAATAATACGCCTTTATAGAGGCTCTGTATGGCAGTAAGGGGTGTTGAGCATGGTAGATAATCACACTTCTTTACATCAAGAGTTGAGTATGGTATCTCAAACTAGTGATACTACATGGACATTGGGATTTACACACAAAATTCCATGATTTGAGTGATTAAATGATGGATAAATCATCATATAGAGTGTTTTTTCATGACCTCTCTCACTCTTATATAATGTATGGAATTTACCATATTTAATGAGATTTTAGGCTTGTTAGACTAGTGATGGACATTTGATTTACACCCCAGTCTATCCATAAACTAGTATTTCTAGTATATGGAAACTTACATCTTCATGTACATGGTTCATATTTGTGGATTCAATATATAATATTATGCAACATATATATATTATTAATATATATATATATAGTGACTATTCATAGATTCCTTTTGACAATGATCCAAAGAATGTAAACCGACAAGGTGTTCTACAAGAACCTGAGTGGTCTGGTTATTTATTTTTTCTTCATTATTAATGAAAAACATATACCTATATACAATTTAGTTATGATCACTATGTGTATTACACATATACACCATTGTGGTGTCACACTGATATTTTATCTCACACCCTACTTGGGCCACCTTTGGTGCCCAATAATTTTATCAGTAAATTGGTATTGAGAAGGGAAAGTAAAATTCTACTTTGATTTTATGTGTTTTTCCTTTAGTTTTATCTTAGGAGTATATTATTGAGTGTACTCTTGAGATTCATGGAGTTGATTTGTCTTTAGGTCCTTTTGCACTATTATGTAGAAAGCTTGTATCTAATTGTTTCCTTTATGGATGAAAACATGACTTTCATCCATGTACCAAACACTACCATAGAGGGTTTTGATTATATTATTAGTTTTTATTTTTATTATTTTATTCTTCTTACTTATTTAGTTATCTATTATTCTTGTACAGTTTTTTTATTCTGTCTGTTTATATTATGCTTCTATTTTCAATTTTTCTGATTTTTTCACTATTCTACTCTAATATGAGGGTATGGACTCCCCAATATACCACCTTTACACTCTATCTAGTAGTTATCAGCCTCTGACCTATGGTGAGGTACACTTGAGGCCAAGTGACCCCGCAGTTCAGGGCATGGGTTAAGCGAATCCCAGGTTGGGACATTACAAAGTTGTATCAAATATTTTTTTCCCTTTTTCTTACCATTTGGGAATTATAAAAGAGACTAGGTGTTAAAGGGATTTGGGATTTACCATGCTCTTATATGTAGTATACCCATGTATAGATGAAACTAAAATTTCTTACTATGGGAAATTAATGTTACTAATTAATCCATTTATATTTGATATGACTTCACCATTGGGTGACACAATTGTTTTATGATGTTTTTGATATTGATATTATTGAAATGTGATTTCTCTACTAGGTCAAATGAAATGGGTTCATTTTATTATACCATGCATCATTATTTGAAACACTCTGACTAATATGCCATGTATTGTTTATGCCTTATTTATTTCCAGTATGTATTTTCTTGTTTCATATTGATTATTCCTTGAATATGTGTAAAATTGTGCTAAAATTTCTTACAGGGATTGGAAAATAATAATTGATACTTAATGTGACATTTTTAACTAAACAGGGTTTTATAATGTCTTTTAAATCTAACACATTGAGCTATAAATTATGGCATGTCGATTTATAGACTATTGGTTTCCTGATCTGGAACATGTTATGATATGTGTTAAGGGGATTTCATGTTTTGATTCATAAAAATTATGGTCCCTTATGTATCGTAAAATGGTAATCCATATAATTTAGCCATTTTATGTGATTTAAGTATTTGAATGATCACAATTTGATAATGAATATGACTTCTATATCAAGAACAATTGTCTTATATATTTATTTTACATAGAGACTTGAACCTGAAATATACATTAGTAGTGGGTATATGGGTATCCCTTATGTTCCTATGACCTATTATGGTATGTTATATCGTATGGACCTGGATTTTAAAGCAGGTAGAGATATGTAATCACTTCTATAAGAAGACTTTATACCTATACTAGTTTCTATCTATAATCTATTCAATTTTTTAAATCTCTTATTTGTTGTTTATTTGGAATAGTAGCATTGTACTGCCATGATTTCCTCTGGTCACACTCCTTAAAGGTGGTGATGAACAAGTTCCTAGAGTAGTGGGTCATGACCTACCATTGATCCCTCTCATAGAGACACATATGGATCCTCTTCCTATTCTAGATGTTGGAACTAAATCCTAGTTTTGAGAGGGTTTCCTTCATATGTTGAATTCTATGCAAGGTGTAGTTTGACCTGTCTTGAGCATGGAAGAGTTGACTCGTAACTTCTAGTAGCAACATCCTCCCACATTTTCGGGGTATGGAAGACCGCGCACAGATGAGTCATGGATCAAAGAAATCTTTTATGTATTCGAGCATCTAGAAGAACCTTTATAGTGGTTGTTTGATCTTTCATCTTACAAGATTCAAAATTCTACTAAGTGGTGGTGGGATGTAGTCACCCTAGAATATTAGTATAGATATATGGTATGGGAATATTTCTGAATGATATTTTACATTTACTTATTTCCCCAGACTCTAAGGGATGGAAGACCCAAATAATTCTTGAAGTTTCATCAGGAGAGTATGTCAGTTATGAAATAATCCACTCATTTCATAGATCTGCAGCAGTTCACTCCTTCTCTACAAGGTGGCAGTCTTTTAACCTCTAGGTGATTAAAGTATGGGTTTGACTATGCCATCTGATCATGGGTCAACATTTTTAGGTTCAATATCATTTCTTAAATCAACAACTAGTCCCTTATTACAGAGCGGAACTTGAGAGGAGCTGAAGGTGCGATTTAGGGTGGTTTGACACCTAGAGCTATTAGTGGTTCATCTTTTATGTGAAAGAGAGGCATTGAGGCTACTCGCAGAGGTAGAAATAGTCATACACCACGTGAATATATATTTATTATCTATCATCAATGAAACAAATCAGGGAATACAAAACCTCAGTGCCTGTGCGACCAAGTTAATTTTCGAGGCTATCGAAGGATGGGCTATAATCAATTTTTCTGTAAGACATTCCCCCTAGTTCATAGAGAGTGGCCATCTGCACCTACACATTATTCAGTATATGGGCTGGTAGGATCAAAATAAGAAGGTGGCTATAATACCACCTTCTGATCAGGTCGAGCTGGCAGTAGAGGCATAGACAGTAAAACTTATGATTCTCATAGCCAATAGAGTAGGCTTTCTCAAGGAAGTCAGGTAGTGACTAAAGGTCATGGTACAGGGTAGTTGCATGAAATCTAAGCAATAATGAATGAGTATAGTGTTATTCCTTCTACTATATGACTTACTATTCTAGTAACATCCACATTAGTTTATACCTTATTTGATACAAATGTGTCTCACTCATTTATATTTGAGATAATCATTGGGAGTCTGGGCCTTGAGAACAAGAAATTTTATAGAGTTATGATGTTAGACACCCCATTAGGTATCTATTCAGAGGGTGTTCACCATTGTAAGGGATGTCCCCTTGAATATGAAAGTTACCTTTTCATTTGGAGTTTCTTCTTCCTCATCTTGATGGGTTTTGACATAAACACCGGGAAAAAATAGTTAGTTCCATATCAAACCCATATTAAATTCTACCATTTGAGGGTGGTGTTTACATCACCAGAGGGAATTAGGAATGTTAATAAAGGAGAATGTTATGTCAGTTCTATGTGAGTAGGACCTAAGTAGAAAACGATAGGTGGTCTGATATCTCAGGTCGTCAGTCCTTTCATAGACAACCAAGGGTTACGACCCACTATTTTTCTTTCTATAATGGAGTGTTTTAGAGACATATTTCCTGATGACTTCTATGGTCTACCTTAGGTGCGAGAGGTAGAGTTTACCATTGATCTAGTAGCTGGAGTTTCACCAGTGACCATTCCTCTTATAGGAAAACACCTAATAAGATTCAGTAGATCAATAAGTAATTGATGGATCTTGAGGCTAAAGGATTCATACACCAATGAACTTCTACTTGGAGTTCATCAGACCTTTTTTCCAAGAAGGTAGATGGTACCCTTCAGCTCTATGTGGATTAACATCATTTTAATCTTCTCAAGATCAATAAATGATACACACTAACTAGAATAGATGACATATTTTATCATTTTTAAGGAGAAAAGGTGTTTTAAATGATATATCTAAGGTCAATATATCATCAAGTGTGTGTCAGGACTTTGGACATACTTTACATAGCCTTCACAAGAAGGTATAGTCCCAATAAGTACCTGGTTATTTTGTTTAGACTCATGAACTCACAAGTGTTAAAAATCATTACACGACCATAAAACCCATGCTAAATACACCGAGTCAGCATCAACTCTATGAAAAACACATTAAATGACATTTTTTGGATCGACAAGTGCACTTCCTGGGTAACATCATCTCAAATTCAGAAGATTCAGTAGACCTAGAGAAAGTGATAGTTTTAGTTTCCTAGGAGAATACCAAAAACATATTTGACATTGGCAATTTCTTGGTGCTATCCAAATATTATAGATGCTTAATCTAGGATTTATCACGTCTTTCAATGTTTCATAATAGATTGAAGAAGAAGAGTGTAAAATTCATATGGTCATAAGCTTGTCATGTAGCCTTTTAGGAGTTGAAGGTATGTTTGAATTTAGTGTTGAAAATGATTCCTTCGAAGCTTGGTAGGAGTTATACTGTATACCATGAAACATTATGTATCAGTCTTGGAGATGTTTTGATGTAAGAAAAGTTAGACATTGCATACGGTTCTCATCAGTTGAGGCCTCATGAGTGGAATTACCTAATGCATGGCCTCAATCAAGATATTGTTATACATGATTTACACTTTTAAAGACACTATCTACTTGGAGAAAATTTTGAGTTTTTCACTAATCAAAAAATAATCATGTATATTATAACACAGTAGGATCTTAATCTCAAACAATGTAGGGGGTTTAGTACCTATAGTCATTTGATTTTTCACTTTCCTACACACCTAGAAAGGGGAATTTAAAATACTATTATTCAAGTAGAAAGACTCAGAAAAATGTGGTTCAAGAATCTAGTGGTGAATGGAATCTTATGGACTTATTATTAGAGGTAAATATTTAGGTTTAGGAGGACCATGGATAGATTATCCTCACATCCATGGAAGTGACTTCTACTCTTCTAAAATGGGTAAGAATGATGTAGTTATCTAATACTAAAGGCCTTTTATTTAGAGAATTCATATTAGATGATAATAAATATTCATGTATGACTATGGATAGGGATTATAAATCACTTTCAAATGGGTGTTAAGGTTCCTAGTAGATATCTGGAGGAGTTGATGTAGTAATTTCCTGCCTCAGTGTGGGCAGTTCACCACAATGTCACCAAAATGTATCGATATATATGACACCATTATTGGTGTCCTATCATGAAATGTGAGATTTATAGTTTCATCACTGGGTGTTCCACATGTCAGAAGGTGAAAGTGGATCATCTGCAATAGGAATGGATTTTTTAGCCATTACCCATTACTTAGTGGAAATGAGGTGATGTTTTTATGGACTTTGTGAATGGTCTAACTAGATAACCTCATGAAAAGGTTATAATGTGGGATGTTTTTTATTTTATGATGAAGGTCACACACTTGTTACATGTGTGAGAGAACTTCTTGGTAGATGAGCTAGGAAGGTTTTACATCATAGAGGTTGTACATCTCCATGGAGCTATTTATTCTATTATTTTTGATAAAGATTCACATTTCAAGTCATGGTCCAAGCAGGGGTAGAAAAATTAAATGGGTAAACAGGTACTTATGGTTATTTTTCTATCACCCATAGACTGATTTATTGATAGAGTGTACAATTCTGGTGCCAGAGGATATGCACTGTGCATGTTTCTTTGACTTTGGAGGTTCTTGGGAGAAGCACCTTCCACTTCTGGAGTTCTCTAATAATAACTAATTTTATGATACCATTGATATGAATCCTTATAAATCCTTATATGGTAGGCCTTCCCACTCAACACTGTGTGGGCTACAGGTAGATAAAGCATCTATGCTTGGACAATATCAAGTGAAAGTTACTATAGATCAGGTTCAGCTGATCAAAAATTGTATGATGATATCTCAGTCTAGATTGCAGTAATATGCCAACAGACGTTAGTGACCTCTCAAGTCTGAGGTCAGAGACCAGGTTTTCTTATGACTCTCCCATTTTGGACCATAGATGTATTTCGAGGCATGGTAAGCTCTCATTAAGGTTCATTGGACCCCACGAGGATCTGAAACAGATTAGACGAATGGATTTTCAGTTGGCACTTCCCCAGAGATACATGTCTATTCAAGATTTCTTTCATTTATATTATATTTTTTGATACTATCTAGACCTAACACATATAATTCATCCTAATGAGGTTTAATTGGATGTTGATACTTAATTCAAGGAGTACCCAGTACGTATCACAGAATGGAGGGTGAAGAAACTCCGAGGAAGGTCTTTTCCTTTGGTATGGGTGCTGTGGCAGTATATTTGAGTATAGGATGATACCTAGGAGCAAGAAGATGATATAATTTCTTAGTTATTGGGACTCTTCACAGACGATACCTCTTTAACCACATATAGAAAACTCTGATATGAGTCTTTTTAATGAAGGGAGGTTGTAATGGCCCTTATTTTCAATGAAGTTATAGATCATTAGTTCTTTTTTTTACTTCCCTAAATGACCTAATAAATATTTCTAATCAAGATAAGGTGGTCACAAGATCATCTGGTTCTCGTTCGGAGCCCAGAGCCATGAAAAAAGAGAAGGAACTAGGCTGAATTGGTTTTCTACAACTGTGAGACCCAAGGAGTATGGCCAAGTAACGGGTTGTAGGTTTGGGACAAATATGATTTGCATGGTTTGTACATGATTAGTCAAACTGAGCACCTAATTGTGTGGTGTTTCCCAAGAAGTAGTGAAGTTAGAATGATTTGAACATGTTTTGGTTAAACCGTGTATCCAAACTATGTACCTTGATATTTTGGTTTGAAATGACCATTTTAAACCTCACATAAACATAAATAATTTCATTTATTTTCTATCTTTCTCTAGTGGATAGCCTTGGTTTTTCTTATCTATTGAGCTCAAAATCCTCCCAATCTAGGCACTGAATCAACTTCTCTATCGGGTGTCCATTCATAGATATGTTAGAAGTGTCAAATCTATATCATTAGTCTCCCATAATCCCTTAACTCCTATACAAGTTAATCTTTGAATCTGTTGCACTATTTATGTACAAGATCATTTGGCATGTTTTAGGTAATTGGAACACTTCTCATATCTCTTCCAACCTGCTTCAAATCTGAGGAGGATATTGAGCGAGATGTCATCTATGGCCTTGAGGTAGGTGGTCACATCATTTTCCCTTTTACTTTTTTCATCTTATATCTATGTCATTATTCCATATATTTTCATTTTCTTAGCATCCCTTTTTATGTGGTTC
Source organism: Viscum album (assembly GCA_963277665.1). Lineage (NCBI taxonomy): Eukaryota > Viridiplantae > Streptophyta > Magnoliopsida > Santalales > Viscaceae > Viscum > Viscum album. The sequence continues at coordinate 756,997,137 of OY728148.1, read as the reverse complement.
CTTCCTATTGAATTGATCCTTGTACCTAGATACATTTTCATTGATCTATTTTTAGTCGTAAATAGGTTGATTTATAAATTTATGGATATACCATGGTTGTTCCAACTTGAATTTTCTTTTATATCTAATTTTCAAATTTCATGAAACACCTCAGGATCTTTTTCCTTAAACATAAAATGGAATTTCCATTGATATATGAATTTTCATGGAACCTAAATCACATATTAGGTGTTTGTTTCATCCTATACTTTGAATTTCCCAAGTAGGAAAGTTCCTTAGTGGCCATGTCACCCTCTAAGGGACCCTTTGATATTATAATTCGTTTTTCCATGTTTCAATGAATTGAATGAGTTAAATGTAATTGATCAAATGGGGTTTTTATGAAAAATGGAATGATCTCTATTAAAAAATGAATTAATTGATTTAAATGGAATGATCTCAATGTATGGTAAGTCCATGCATTTTTATGATTAATTGGGAGATTTAGGGGAATGTATTTCCTTTTATATGATGGCACTTGGACAATGAAATGCATTATAGGTTATGCCTTATGTATTATATTAGACATGATTATTCCCCTTCTATATATATATATGGGATTTGTAAAATAGATGGATGGTAGGTAATTACCAATGCTAGTAATAGTTATAATACACCTTCCTAGAGGTTGTGTTCAATGGTAAGGGGTGTTGATCAGGGAAGATAATCATGCTCCCTTACATCGGGTGTTGAGTATGGAATCTAACACCAATGACACTATATGACTGTTGGGATTTACATACCATGTTCCATGATTAGTGATATTCTATGATGGTTAACTCACCATTCTGACTGTTGTTATATGACGTCTTTCACTCTATTCGGATGTATAGAATTTACCCCAATAGATGAGCTTATTGGCTCATTAGATTGGTAATGGACGTTTGAGTTGCACCCTAGTCCAGACAACAACTAGTATTATAGGTATATGTACACTTACATCTACACTTTCTTGGTTCATATAGGTGGATTCAATATATATATATATATATATATTACTACTATATATATAGTGATTATTTAGACATTCTTTTCACAAATGATCCAAAGAAGGTAGATCGTCCAGGTGTTATATATAAACCTGAGTAGGATGGTTATTTATTTATTCTACATTATTAATAAAATATATATGCATGAACACTATTGAGTTTCTAGAATATCATGGATTACACATATACAACGTTAGCGGTTTCTTATTGATATTTTATCTACACTCTACTCAGAAAACATTTTGTAACTTAGAAGATTAATTTTCTTGTATTTACAGGTAAGGTCAAGCACCCTAATACTTGTCTTTGGAATGATTTAACTTTAGTTTGAACTTAAGAGAAGAGGATAGGGTGTAATCTCAAGTTCCATGGAGTTATTTTGTATTATTTTACTTTTTTATTGTTATGTAGCATTCTTGTATTTTCTTATTTCGTTTATGTATTATAGCATGCTATGAATCCATGTATCATACATTATCATAGAGGTTTTTTATTATATTTTTAGTTATTTATACTATTATTTTCCACTACATATTTAGTTATCTATTACAATTTCATAGTTTTTATATTCAATATTTTTATATTATTTCTCTACTATTGAATGTATTTGATTGTGTTTATTGTGACACTCTAATATGAGTGTAAGGTTTTCCCACCCTATTGTCTTTACACCTTTGCTGCTAGTTGGCAGCATCTAGAATATGAGGATGTGTGCTTGAGGCCATGTGACCCACTAGCTTAGGGAATGTGTTAAATTGATCCTGGGTCGGTACATTATAGTTTTAAACTTATTTATATCCATTTAGTCTTATATTTTTTTTACTTCTACCATTGTATCTTTAATCATGGTAACAATTTTTTACCTAAGTAACTTATCCTTTATAATTAAAAAAATGGATCTTTTGAAATAATAATTCCAAATTTTAAATCAATTTAATTGTATTCAATTTATAAAATTTATTGAAAATAATCTTTAATTACTTGGTATAAAATTTGTTAAAAAAATTCTTGAGAACATTATTAACTATGTTTTAAAAAATTAAATATTTTTTTTATAAAATATAATCAATAATTTTAAAAATATAATATAACTTATTAAAAACATAATTTATATAAATGAGGGTTTCATTAGCTTCTAAATGATAGTTATTATCTAATAATGCCATAAAATTCTAGATATTCATTAAAAATAATATATTTCACTATTCACCTAAATATATTTTTTTAAATCGAAAAAATATTAAGTTATTATTAAAATTATAAGTTAAAAAAATGAATATAATTTTCAAATTCACATTTAAAATTTTATATTTTTTTATTTTTATTTAATAACATAAAATATAGTGAAAAGCTCTTTTTATATGAAAGCAGATTTGGTATATTAACTATTATTTTTTCTATAAATTATTTATCAATGTAGTTTTATCTTATTATCTATGTTATCAATTTATCTTGATATTATTCAATAATAATAAAATTATTTCTTTGAAATAAAATTCAAATTATGGAAAAATACATTTTTTAAGCAATAAGTGAATTAAGAAAAAAATGACATTTCAAAATTTATAAAATAAATGATATATATAAACATATAGATATTTTTTTACAAGTTTTTATAATTTTTATTTATACTTAAATAATCCCTGATGATATCTACATAAGATCTCATAATAAAATAATCTTTGGTGGTAGTTTCTAGTGGCAGTTCAGCTAGCATAGATCTCGAGGAAATCTCTATGAGCTGGAAGTTATCCCAAATATTTTCATCCCTCAAATAATAATTTCTCAATTTTGCATTTGGATTAGTCTAGGGAAACCAATTTTGAACATTCCACCCTTTATCTCTAAGAAAAACGGGCTTCATAAGAAAGACTCATGCTTCCAAATTCCATTTCATCCTTCTTTATTTATTTATTTTATAATATGGTTACTTCAATTAATACCAACTAATTTAATTTCTATGTTTTAATAGTCATTTTTTAATATTAATAATTATATCTAGGTTTTTTATCTTGGTATTGTGTGTTAAACATTCTATTAAAAAAATTAAATTATGAAGAATATGTAATCAAATTTTGAGTCATAAAATTGGGCCCCTTAAACAAATTTTGTCTTCAAAATTTTAAATATAACTTATTAATGATACTAGATATAAGTATTTATAAGATAACTAAATATTTATTTTCATAATGGTATATAAATAAAATATATTCAATTAGAATAATAATAATCCCAAATATTCTATTTTATCCTGGCTATTTGAGTTAAATACATCTCATGGTTTGGTGTAAAGGCCTATTTTATTTTTACTTCATTTCGTAGAAAAAAGTATATTGATATATTATCATAAATTTGTTTGAGGTATAAAATTTGATTCCCTGTTTTCATAATTGATACACCACACAAACCCATTTCTCATCCCCCATGCTTCTTCAACTTTGTGGTGTCAGTTGAATGTTGAGGCTGAGCGATGTAGTTGAGGAAGAATACTTCTCCCCCTTATAAGAATATTATAGATCCACATTCAGACCTATATTGGTCAATTATAAATAATCCCCCTTCAAATAATTGGCATAATCCCTCTCCATATTATCACATTCCAATTTCTCTATGCTCAACATATAACCATGCATCTTCTCTCCAACCAGTTGCACTAGCCCCTGTGTTTCCCACTTTGTGAATCCCTCCCAACTAATGGTTGGTGGGGGATGGAAAACTCACCAAATCTTCTCTGGGTGGTTATTCAAGTTCCTTAATTGGGACTTCTATGTCTGAATATTTTTCCTGCACATGTGGAATGGGCTTACATGCTCTGGGGAATTAGAACTGGTTGTTGAACTACTCCCACCCCCATGGTCACTAGGTGGCCTCATTGTCACCTAATCATGATACTGTATTATGCTAGTACTGGTAGAGTGGGGTTATATACATTATTCACCATTTAAATAGTTATTTTAACTTCTCTCAAAATATTGGAGCCTATATAAAGTACTGTTGAATTGATGGATAATGAATAATGTGATATGTTTTTATCACCTTCTATTATAGTGATGTTAAGATCTACCTATGGAAGATGTCGATTGTTGTCTCTACCCCATCCATTTTTTTAATAACGAACTTGTTGAGGTGAATCTAAACATGATTAGTTTAAATGGATTCTTTGTTGAAATGGGTAATTCATTACTATAATAATTTCAAATCCATCTAAAGGACCCATACTAAGATTCATATTATAAGGCCCTGACCTTAAACATTACTTAATCATGAATTAAACAAATAATACACATAGAGGATCTTTTCAGGTTTAGAGTTTTAGAGAATTAGGACATAACTATTACATCTCAGAAGATTACATAGTATCCACTTCTACTAAGTTTCCATAAAATAAAAAAAAACTTAAAAAGAAACATTTCTAGTTCCATGTTTTAGATAGAATGTCTTTCCTTGATCCCATTATTGACCCTATTGATCTTTAAGTCATGTGGAAAAAATATCAAAAACTTGGGATGAGCATAAAAATCCCAGTAAAGGATACACAAAAAATCAAAACTGTTAGTTTTTCAAAACAACAAGTAAACCATGAATACTTTACCAAAGTAATACTTTTCACCTTTATGAAGTAGTAAAAACCCTTCACTGAATAAAAAGAACATTACTTACCCTTTTGTATCCAAAATATTACCATAAAACCCATATAAAGAACACATAACATATAAAGGTAACATGGGACATAAAAATACTTAAATGGAATAACCATACGGTCGACTTCCACACATACTTAATGGAATAGCCATATGGCCGACTTCCATACCCAATGCATTGGAGGTTATAACGTAACCACCCGTCCTGGTATTCACGGCACCACCCGTCATATGGTTTATCACGTAACCACCTGTAAAATGTCCAAGTACTATCATTACACATAAAATATTGAAAATATAAACATTTCAATAACAACATTTCATTTGCAATCACAATAAGTAATTCCAAGATATTGAATTAATCAATCCATTTTAAAAAACCATTTAAAAGAGATTTTTGAATCAAAGTGTCCCATACCACTTTGAAGATTATAATGGAATTATATTTTTAAAAAATTAATGTCCATATAAATAAATACTGAAAACCATTTTGAAAACATGGACATTAAAGATAAAGATTTAGAATAATGAATCTTTAAAACATTTAAAACGATATTTTTGTTAAAGAGTTTTTAACAAAATGAGAGACCCTTGAATACAAATAATTTCGGAATAACATTTAATACGAAATTTATAATATCATTAGAATAAAGGGATTCATGATATAATATGTCAAATGACAGTATATACACCATATAAGAGTTAATTTGTGCATAACAACAATGAAGTCTCAATGTAAATGTAAATTGAGATGAAATCCATTATAAAGATGGTATCCTTAAATTAAGGATAAATATATCACATAATTATGTGTGAGAAATATAAATACACCCAATTTAAGTGGATATTAAGTGTGAAACAATAAGAGGTCATTCACACATATTCATAGGATGACATGTTCAAGAATTACAAGTTGAACAAAAAAAAATCGAAATTGGGTTAAGAAGTTCCCTTGTAAAAATTCGACAGCCTAACGACGTCACTTAAAAATTCAGAAAATGAGTTGATGAGACAAAAAGGGTATATAATCACTTGGAAATAAATGTTACATCAATAAGGATATATAAGAACATATCCCAACATAATAAGATATAAATTAAAGACATAACAAAAATAAGTCTTTTAAAAAGAGGAGGGTGAAAGGTCCCCTTACCGAGTTGGGTAACTTTCGAAACGTACACCCCATGGAAGAAGGTTAATACAATGAAGACGTAAATACCCATAAATTAAATTATACTACACAAAGTGTATAATAATGGGCATTACATACACCTCTCACAGGAAATAGTGGAAAACGTATCATAAATGTCACAGGAATAAAAGTGAGATGAAAAATACCCTACAAAAACTCGGCCGCCTAACGGCGCCACTTAAAACTTCAAAAATGGATTGATGAGATCAAATAGGGTATCTCATCATATTAACATAATATTTACAGTAATATTAATATAAAATAACTTCCCAATCATAAGAAATATGAGCTTAAAAGAAATGACATAAAAGAGTGTACTTAAAAAGAAAGAGAGGGGTAGGATCCCTTACCTCGGGTCCGACTTGACTTGATCGTTCTTTAACTTCTTGAATAATAAACATGAGTTAATATATACTTTCTTAAAGAATTTTTTTCAAGTTTATTCTTCCTTTTATATCACTTATTTCCATGTTATAAACATTATCTAATCATTTAAGTTAATAATGTTTGTTTTGTCGATATTTGGTTCTTAAGTCGAAAGTGGACTTCTTACAATTACATGTTGTTCGTGTGGTCAAAGGTTCATTATTTCCAGAATGATATTCATGATTTGGATATCATATATATCATATATCTCCAGAATATACCTGTATTTATAATATTACATAATCATTTAGAGGTAAGAAATGAAATGCACCGTTCATGGAGACGGTAGGTCGTACGTACGCATGAACGCTACTTTCATTTCGTTGTCATATTAATGGAATTAAAAATAATTGAGAGATATATATATTATAATTCCAGTATAATATATATTTTATATAGGTCACATATGTTCATTAATTTCATTCTTTATAAATTCCATGTATTGCATGAAAGAGTCTCATCACTTGAGGGGGCGGTAGTCCACACTTCCTCGTATGAAATTATCTCATTTGCACAACATGAAAAGCATAAAGGCATGATTTAAATATAAAATTCAGAAGCATATAGAAAACATAAATACCATATAAATCATATATAAAATATAGTGACATAATAATGGCCACCATGAAAGGTGTTACGAAGAGATTGAACAATCATCATTTCGTGAGGCAGAAATTCACCATCCACAGAAACCGTATGTTCTTTAACCATTAGACAAAGGTGTGTGTAAGTATAGCTCGAATACTTCACATAAAAACATCCTAGTATATTGAAGATACTTGTGTTGTTAGAAAATAAATGAATAAAAAGAGTTTAGGGGTTTGGAGAAGCAAAATAAAACAAAAGAACACAAGGGAAGACATTATCTTTAAATCGGGTAACACTTTTTTATTTGAGCTCAAAGGCTTCCTTGGAAAGAATTCTACCCAAAGGTGAGGCTTCAATGATGAAGAGAGGGATTTGGAGAGTTGAAATGGGCAGGGGTTGGCCAAGACAAAGGCTTGAGAGGTGTGGGTAAGGTGGTAGAGGTGGGGGCCTTTTATAAGAGGAGAGGAGGGGCACTCTCGGAAAGTTATAAAATATTACTTTATTATATAATTCTTTTCGGATTTTAAAGGTCCCAAAAGGATATATTTCGAGGATAAGGTGATTTGGTTTCTAAATCAACCCATAAAATTGGTTTGTGATAGGTGTAGGTCTTATATTTTACATTATATTTTCATTTTATTTAAATCATTAAATAATTAGGTAATCGATGCATCATCATGGTGTCATAAATAATTTAATTTATTTAGTGTCTAAAAATTATAAAAAAATATCATGATGTATAAAATATTTTTATCTTTCTAATGAATTATTATATTCAAAAATATGACTTGTATAACCCCATGTAATGATTTTTTTAGTAAAACAACACATGTTTGTGACATTTTAACATTAAATTTAAATAAAAAGGTCTTAATGTCATTTTCCTACAAAAGTGGCTCCATGGGGTCACCAAGTTGACTCATGGATTGTCTTGGTCGGCCATGACACATAAAATGTGGGTAGGACATGTGTCTAGGTCATTTCATATTATTAAAACATTATTTTTACCTTAAATTACACTAATTACCTCTAATCGCAATTAATAAACTTAGAAGTTACTATTCACCAAAAAAATTATTTTAATCCCATTGAACCACATTTTACTTCTTAATGAAAAACATGTATGTTGGATTTTTGAAATTCAAATCACAGAAGTGGTAAACTTTCATTTAAATGAAAAATCAGTTTCATTAACTACCACTTAGTGGTTTCACTATTCATCAAAAATTAAAGTTTTTCAGAAAATTACCAAAAATTCACCCTAGGATATATTTGATATTCTGAATTCAAAAATGATGTCTATTTTAAAAAATTCAAAACATATAAGTTACATTAATTAATTTAATAATTAATTCCCGTAGTCAGAGCAAATATCGTGTTTCTATAAAACAATAAGTATCAAAAGATTGACACTAGTTTAAGTCCAATTTCAAGATGAAATTGATTACAATGACCACTATTGGATTAAATGGTAACAATATATTCTAACTTCAATTTGAAATCAATTAAAAATATAAATTAATCATATAAATAAATTAGATTAAAAAGAGTTTTTTAATAAAAATACAACATTTTCACTATTCATTAAAAAATGAACATTATCGAAAAAAACCAAAAATTTATACAAAGTAAATTTTGATGTCCCGATTATAAAGAAGAATTTTATTTTGTCAAATATAACACATAAAATTGTTAAAATGAGTATTTAAGGGAGGTTCTTCATCAAAAGGAGGTTAATCACCCTTTTAAATAATATTAGAATGTTTACGCTTAAAATTGGATTCATTCGCATTTTTAATCCTCTAACATTTATTGTAAAAAGTAAAACTATTTGCCAAACATATATAATCATTTTGTAGTTAGTTCTTTTCATTCCCTCCATTACAACGGCTAAGCGTTAACTACAATTTAAAATAATATTATTTTATTATTAGAGTGCAACGTAAGATTCCCAAGAAACTCGTTGTTGCGTATTGGGTACGCCATCGAGCATAGCATACCCTTTAAAGTTATATTAATATTTTATTCACAAATATGGATAAATGTGAGAATGTCACATTCTTTATTTACCTGGGGTGTTACATCATTCCCCCCTTTTCGGAATTGCGTCCTCGCAATTTTAAAATTGGGCTTGGAAACTTCATTGGAAATCCCACATCGGAACAAGAGTCAGTAAAACTATCACTTTAAAATAAAGAAAGAGAAGTACAAAGGTCACCCGAGTTAACCCATACTAGGATTCCAAGTATGAAAATATGTATATGGAGGAGAAAACAAAGGGTTATGTCCTGATGGAGAGTGATAGTAAACATGTTTAGGAGAAAGTTAACCACAAGAAAATCAAAAACTTGTGGTGGGTTAAACGGTATTCGATTCCCCAGTAAGAAATGTTAACAGACAACATTTTTGTTTTAAGTTACTCTTCATTGAGGAATTTATTTTCAAGCTTAACTAAATCATAATGAAACATACTTACTTATCACGTAGAGTTTCATCTTTTAGTAGATTTCTTTAATCAAACTCATATTTTCTCCAAAAGATGAGTTTTTAGGAAGACTTGTTCACATTAAGAGTGTTATAATCAACTTCTTGAGAATCACCTAATCCACAAAAGAGAACTATATATTTCCCATGTCTTTATACAAAATTCAAAACCAAAATTGTTATTATGATATCAGATAATCCACAAAAGTATAATCCTTTATAAAAAGAAAATCTATTCTTAATCTCCAAAATTTGTCCCAAAAAAACCCAAAGTTCAATGAAGACCATTCGATAAACAATTGTTCCATAATATTCTTCAAAGTAAACCAAACTAAGATTGAAACCCAGATATTTGAAGGATTTAATCACATAGTCTTCCAAGGTACAAATTAACTTTTATCTCCAAATAACATCAGTTTCTCTTAAATTATCATATTGAAAAGTAATTAACCTAATCACATTAATAGATTAATCATTTCCATAGATAACCAAATATAAACTTAATCCTGATTCCAAAAATCATCTAACTAAAAAGACTTAGTCAAACTAACCAGGGACTTCACGTAGGCTAGTGGTAGGCGATAAATACCAGTCGCACTTTGGTTGTGGGTTCGATTCCCACAGCATTGTCCGATGCGACGGGTTGTCACACGGTCTGCGTGTTGTCCTTTTTCCAAAACTATATAATTCATAAAAAATTCCCCAAAACGAGATAAAATCTTCAAAAATAATCATAACATAATATAACCTCAATTGTTTTTCTCATGCCTTTCACTTTCCATCATAACATATAGTAACCCATAATTACCTCAAAAGTAAGGATCATAAAAACCCAAATGGTTCTTTATAACTATGTCCAAAAAAGAACAGATAAATATTCCTTGAATAAAATTTTAATATATCAAACATCAGGGTTACACATACTATAAAAAGTCTTCTAATGTAACCCTATCATCAAAAGAGACTTAATACTCTTAAAAATTTCACCATAACTCTTGAAGCCCTTATATGATGACTTCTTACTCATTCAACATTCTTCATGATCCATTAACCATTCCATTCCAACTTATTCTAAAATACTTCTTTCCTACAAACAAAATCATGAATCATAGCCCAAGATTCCAAAATAGGAAAACAAAAGTTAATAAATAATCCATACCTTTGATTGGTCATTGTCAGTTTCTTCATCCTCAATCGAGATGGCATTATGTATTGGTAAACGAATATTTGTACGATCTTGGTGATCCCATTCCTGAAACTTCTTCATAGGACATGTGTTTGCATAATGACCATGCACACCACATTTAAAACATTCAATTGATCCCTCAGAAAGAACTTCATTCTCTTTCCTCAAGTCAACTGAATTATTCCTTTTTCCATGGTAGGTTCTTGCTTTATGACCTTCATTTCCACATATATAGCATATTTCTGTCCCTATGAAACATTTTCCTAGGTGTTTCTTCCCACATCTTTGACACATAGGTTTTTGAACCCACATACCTTTATGATTATTACCTGTAGTTCCGTAGGGATTTGTTTCTCGCATATATGATTCCTTGTAGAAGTCGCCAAGGTTGAAGTGGTAAATCATGACTCCAGATAGTTGGTTGTGGATAAACACAAGAGTTCTCATTGCAGCTCCCATATCATTCAGTTGCCCGCTCAGAAAACTATCACAGTTTCCTTCACATCCACTTTTACTTTTGTTCCTGCTAGATCCAGCCATTTACTAAAACCAAAAAGGTCAGTGTGAGTATATCAAAAAAACCATCATGTACTAATGAGGAATATAAATGATAAGATATACTTAATCATTCACTTTATCTAAAACTAGGACTCTTTCTGAAATCCTAACCATTATGGTAATCTCACTTATGCTTAGAGAATACCCTAACCTCTAAAGTTATCTAAACCAACCTTTGATACCAACTATAAGGCCCCGACCTTAAACATTACTTAATCATGAATTAAATGAATAATTCACATAGAGGATCTTTTCAGGTTTAGATTTTTAGAGAATTAAGACATAAATATTACATCTCAAAAGATTACATAGTAGCCACTTCTACTAAGTTTCCATAAAATAAAAAAACACTTAAAAAGAAACATGCCTAGTTTCATGTTTTAGATAGAATGTATTTCCTTGATCCCATCCTTGACCCTATTGATCTTTAAGTCATGTGGAAAACATTTCAAAAACTTGGGATGAGCATAAAAAAGCCCAGTAAAGGATACACAAAGAAGGAAAATTGTTAGTTTTTCAAAACAACAAGTAAACCATGAATAATTTACTAAAGTAATACTTTTCACCTATATGAAGTAGTAAAAACCCTTCACTGAATAAAAGACCATTACTTACCCTTTTGTAACCAAAAGATTACCATAAAACCTATATGAAGAACACATAACATATAAAGGTAACTTGGGACATAAACATACTTAAATGGAATAAACATACAGTCGACTTCCACACATACTTAATGGAATAGCCATACGGTCGACTTCCATACCCAATGTCTTGGAGGTTATAATGTAACCACCCGTCCTGGTATTCACGGCACCACCTGTCATATGGTTTATCACGTAACCACCCGTAAAATGTCCAAGTACCATCATTACACATAAAATATTGAAATTATAAAGATTTCAATAACAACATTTCATTTGAAATCACAATAAGTAATTCCAAGATATTTAATTAATGAATCCATTTTCAAAAACCATTTAAAAGATATTTTTGAATCAAAGTGTCCCATACCACTTTGAAGATTTTAATGGAATTATAATTTTAAAACATTATTGTACATATAAATAAATACTGAAAACCATTTTGAAAACATGGACATTAAAGATAAAGATTTAGAATAATGAATCTTTAAAACATTTTAAACAATATTTTTGTTAAATAGTTTTTAACAAAATGAGAAACTCTTGAATACAAATAATTTCAGAATAACATTTAATCCGAACTTTATAATATCATGAGAATAAAGGGATTCATGATATAATATGTCAAAGGACATTATATACACCATATAAGAGTGAATTGGTTCATAACAACAATGAAGTCTCAATGGAAATGTAAATTGAGATGAAATCCATTATAAAGATTGTATCCTTAAATTAAGGATAAATATATCACATAATTATGTGTGAGAAATATAAATACACCCAATATAAGTGTATATTAAGTGTGAAACAATCAGAGTTCGTTCACACATATTCATAGGATGACATGTTCAATAATTACAAGTTGACCCAAAAAAATCGAAATTGGGTTAAGATGTTCCCTTGTAAAAATTCGACAGCCTAAAGGCGTCACTTTAAAATTCAGAAAATGAGTTGATGAGACAAAAAGGGTATCTCATCACTTGGAAATAAATTTTACATCAATAAGGATATATAAGAACCTATCCCAACATAATAATATGTAAATTAAAATACATAACAAAAATAAGTCTTTTTAAAAGAGGAGGGTGAAAGGTCCCCTTACCGAGTTGGGTAACTTTCGAAACGTACACCCCATGGAAGAAGGGTCATGCAATGAATATGTAAATACCCATAAATGAAATTATACTACAAAAAGTGTATAATAATGGTAATTACATACACCACTCAAAGTAAATAGTGGCAAACGTAGCATAAATGTCACAGGAATAAAAGTGAGATGAAAAATCCACTACGAAAACTCGGCCGCCTAACAGCGCCACTTAAAACTTAAAAAATGGATTGATGAGATCAAATAGGGTATATCATCATATTAACATAATATTCACAGTATGATTAATATAAAATAACATCCCAATCATAAGAAATATGAGCTTAAAAGATATGACATAAAAGAGTGTACTTAAAAAGAAAGAGAGGGGTAGGATCCCTTACCTCGGGTCCGACTTGACTCGATCGTTCTTTAACATCTTGAATAATAAACTTGAGTTAATTTCTACTTTCTGAAGAATTTTTTTCAAGTTAATTCTTCCTTTTATATCACTTATTTCCATGTTATAAACATTATCTAATCATTTAAGTTAATAATGTTTGTTTTGTCGATATTTGGTTCTTAAGTCGAAAGTGGACTTCTTACAATTACATCTTGTCCGTGTGGTCAAAGGTTTATTATATCTAGAATGATATTCATGATTTGGATATCATATATATCATATATCTCCAGAATATACATGTATTTATAATATTACATAATCATTTAGAGGTAAGAAATGAAATGCACCGTTCATGGAGACGGTAGGCCGTACGTACGCATGAACGCTACTTTCATTTCTTTGTCATATTAATGGAATAAAAAATAATTGAGAGATATATATATTATATTTCCAGTATAATATATATGTTATATAGGTCACATATGTTCATTAATTTCATTCTTTATACATTCCATGTATTTCATGAACGAGTCACATCACTTGAGGGGGCGGTAGTCCACACTTCCTCGTTTGAAATTATCGCATTTGCACAACATGAAAAGCATAAAGGAATGATTTAAATATAAAATTCAGAAGCATATAGAAAAATTAAATACCATATAAATCATATATAAAATATAGTGACATCATAATGGCCACCATGAAAGGTGTTAAGAGGATATTGAACAATCATCATTTCGTGAGGCAGAAATTCGCCATCCACAGAAACAATATGTTCTTTAAGCATTAGATGAAGGTGTGTGTAATTATAGCTTTAATCCTTCACATAACAACATCATATTATATTTAAGATACTGGTGTTGTTACAAAATAAAGTAATAAAGAGATTTTAGGGGTTTGGAGAAGCAAAATAAAACAAAAGAACACAAGGGAAGACATTACCTTTAAATCGGGTAACACTTTTTTATTTGAGATCAAAGGTTTCCTTGGAGAGGCTTCTACACAGCGGTGAGGCTTCAATGATGAAGATAGAGATGTGGAGAGTTGAAATGGTCAGGGTTTGGCCAAGCCAAAGGCTTGAGAGGTGTGAGTAAGGTGGTAGAGGTGGGGGCCTTTTATAAGAGGAGAGGATGGGCACTCTTGGAAAGTTATAAAATATTACTTTATTATATAATGATTTTCGGATTTTAAAGGTCCCAAAAGGATATATTTCTAGTATAAGGTGATAAGGTTTCTAAATACACCCATCCAATAGGTTTTTGACAGGTGTAGGTCTTAGATTTTACATTATATTTTCATTTTATTTAAATCCTTAAATAAAGAGGTAATCACTACATCATCATGGTGTCATAAATAATTTAATTTATTTAGTGTATAAAAATAAAATAAAAACACCATGATGTAGAAAATCTTTTTATCTTTATAATGAATATTTATATTAAAAAATATGACTTTTATAACCCCATGTAAAAATTGTTTTAGTAAAACAACACATGTTTGTGACATTTTAACATTAAATTTATATAAAAAGGTATTAATGTCATTTTCCTACCAATGTGGCTCCATGGGGTTCCCAAGTTGACCCATGGATTTTATTGGTCGGCCATGACACAACCAATGATGGTAGGACATTTTTCTAGGTCATTTCATATTATTAAAACATTATTTTTACCTTAAATTACACTAATTACCTCTAATCGCGATTAATAAACTTAAAAGTTACTATTCACCAAAAAATTATTTCAATCCCATTGAACCACATTTTACTTCTTAATGACAACCATGTATGTCATATTTTTGAAATTCAAATAACAGATGTGGTAAAGTTTCATTTAAATGAAAAATCAGTTTCTTTAACTACCACTTAGTGGTTTCACTATTCATCAAAAATTGAAGTTTTTCAGAAAATTACCAAAATTTCACCCAAGGATATATTTGATATTTCGAATTAAAAAATGATGTCTATTTTAAAAAATTCAAAACATATATGTTATATTAATTAATTTAATAATTCATTCCCGCTGTCAGAGCAAATAGCGTGTTTTTATGAAATAATAAGTATCAAAAGATTGACACTAGTTTAAGTCCAATTTCAAGATGAAATTAATTAAAATGACCACTATTGGATTAAATGGTAAAAATATATTCTAATTTAACTTTTAAACCAATTAAAAAGATAATATAATCATATAAATAAATTATATTAAAAATAGGTTTTGAATTAAAATACAACATTTTTCACTATTCATTAAAAAATGAACATTATCGGAAAAATACCAAAAATTTACACAAATTAAATTTTGATGTCCCGAATATAAATAAGAATTTTATTTTGTCAAATATAACACATAAAATTGTCAAAAGGAGGATTTAAAGGAGGTTCGTCATCAAAAGGCGGTTAATCGACCTTTTAAAGAATATTAGAATGTTTACGCTTAAAACTGGATTCATTCACATTTTTAATCCTCTAACATTTATTGTAAAAAGTAAAAATATTTGAAAAAAATATATATTCATTTTGTAGTTAGTTCTGTTCATTCCCGCCATTACAACGGCTAGGCAGTAACAACAATTTAAAATAATATTATTTTATTATTAGAGTGCAACGTAAGATTCCCAAGAAACTCATTGTTGCATATTGGGTATGCCATCGATCATAGCGTCCCCTTTAAAGTTATATTAATATTTTATTCACAAATATGGATAAATGTGAGAATGTCATATTCTTTATTTACCTGGGGTGTTACACATATTCCCATAAACATGAATTTTGAAATGAAACCATCATACAACTAGAAGTTTTATTTGATAAACAAAACATCAAGGTGGTAAAATTATAAACATATCTTGGAAATATAGAGTATCTAACATAAGATCCCATATTCAAAATCCTGAAGTAGAGGATTTATTTAAAATAATTCATATCATCAATGGCCGTTGAATAGGCTCCACCATGTTCCCTTGGTTGTGGTGGTTATTCACACCTATAATTCATATCATCACTAGGATTATGAAAATGAATTAGATAATATCTATGTTTCCACACATAAAGTATTAGACCATTATTAGTGATTTTGGATGCAAATTTACACTCCTATAGTGCTAACTAGAGTATTCATTTTCCTATTGTAGTTTAAAGCTCGATGACCCCCACATCCAAAGAATCTTCCATTCCCTTGAGGAAGTTCCCTTGGTGCTTATTCCAACATTTTTTTTGAATATAATGGTTACATATCCCTTATTTAACCATCATCATTACCTAAATTTTAAGGATTCTCTATCCTTATCTTCATCGGTGAACTCTGGATTTCAACTATGGATATATTGTTAATCATATTTCATGATAGTTGGTTTGGAATAATCAATATATTTATCAGTACTTCTCCCATTTTAAGGGGATTATTTTTGAGATAATCACTAAGTTTTAGCTCTGGTCCATTATTAACTTGGTTCTTTTTGGTTATAGATATCACTAATACCAAAATCATTAACATTTAAGAGGAATAGTTAACATCATATGGGGGGTTATAATAATAAATGGCATAAAATGGATTCATCACTAAAACCTTTGACCCTTTTAAATCATTACATTTGAATATAATTCTTTTAGTTCGAATTATATAAATCTTAATTTAACTTAGGTTAATCTAAGTTGGGTTATCATATACTTATCAACACTATCCCTCAATGTAACTAGGATATAAATCATTCATAGTGGTTCATAAAGAGAATGTGATTAGTCAAGGAATATACCCCAAGAGTTTCAAACATGGTGTGAAGATAGGTCTCTTTTCCATGTACCATGTGAAGATTTAGTTCATACTCATCACACCCTTTTCACGGTAACTACCCCTAGGTACATCTATGACAGATCGTACATCCACTTTTATTATCCACACATGGAATTATTAGTAGGAAAACCATCTAATAAAAAATTTAAAAATATTTCCAGATGTCATCCTATATGTAGAATCATATATGGATTTTTTTTAAGGTTATATATAACTAATACCAATGGTAACTAATCTAATATCCAAAATAACTAAACTTTAACTTGGATAATAACTATAGTGACTCAAGATAAACATATATTTCACATATTTTACATGATTTAAACATTATAGTCCATAAATAATAATACCCCAAGAACATATAAGTTTAGTTTATTTAGATACTAGACACATAATAAGAAGATTTTATAAAAATCATGATAATCTCTCATTAAATACACCATAATATACAATATTCTAGAAAAATAATTAGTAAGACTGATCCTCAAAACCCATGGAATGAAAATAAAATAAAGGGGTGACCACTAAATCTCAATAAGGGATGAATGAAAAATTAATCGAGGATGAGTTCATAAGAATAAGTAAAAAATACGATCATAACAGAAATTAAATAACCTTAGGAGTGATAATCATAAGACATAAGTGATCTTCAGAGTAAATGGAATAAGAAATTAATTCCACATATTATCAATATGAAAGTATTCTTGATATAACATATATTAAAATTATTAAACATAAATATTAAATCATGAGAGCATAAGATCATAATGAATAACAACTGTTAACTATAGAAAAACATTAGTATAGGGAAACATTATATTCACGAGCCTCACCATTAGTTCCCATGATTATGAAAAAGAAAAATGTACTTGAGGATACCTATCTCCTGAGATAAAAAGTATTTACCAATGCATTGGATAGAGATATAGGACACCACCCATCATCATCCACACATATGTGTTCCACTTAAAAATAATTCACACTTCAAATCATAATGAACCCATGTAAAAAATGGGATTCATAAAACATCCAAATGGTATAAAATAACATCGTAAATTCAATTAACTTATAAAAAACGTGATATTAAAAAATAATCACATAATAAAAAGAAAACTCTTGGGTAAAACATTGTTATATACTCACCCGTGTGCCACATGTGGGTGTCCCGAGCCGGTTCCCTATTTGACCTCAACTGCGGCTCCTCGTATTCCAGAGGCTGTCGACTAATATTCATGGATTAATATATAACTTGGTTGGACTATAACATATTTATTAAAGAATTAAACATTATAAATAAGTAAACAGTAACAAAATTTTATAACCAATTACCTAAATAGTATCAGTATCACATGATGACCAAAACTAGAGATGGAATAACAAAACCAAAACATTATATAGGACATGTGATATATGTTTCAAGTGTCAATATAAAAACCCAAAATAAAGACACAATGATAAATCCTAAATTGGTCTTGACATCATGTTTGGAGCCCTCATCCATGATCCATCCTAAATCATCCATCTAACATAGGGCCCTTAACCTTATCCAATCCTGCAAATAAGAATTCTGTTTGGGTACCAATCAGGCAGCATGAGTATGGTGTGAGTAAAAACTAGTAGGAAACCACCAACAAAATAAAAAAACAATTCAATAATAGTGTATACAATTTTACAAAGAATAATTAAAAGTGATAAAATTAGAATTTTACCAATTGAATTATCTATTTATTAATCACATAAGTATACCAGGTTCACAATAACACCTAAACCATAAATACATGTTTCATCTCATGATTGTGTATAAAATATCCCCAAGGGATATCACATATAACATAACTCATGGTTTTTCATTTATCATTTAATTTTAATTTAATATTACACAAACTTGGAACCACAGTCTAATGCCAACATATTTGGCCTATAGTGACAGATCTAGCAGCCCATGGGTATTTGAAATTTAAGTCTGTGTCCCAAAATCCATTTTAGCAAATATAGGATTTTGAAGCATCAATACATGTCCCACACATGAATATCTGTCAATCACATATGGTATTTTGAAACATCAGTCCATATCCCACACATGTAAATCACATATATCAAAATTTCACATACATAAAGGTTTACCATTATTAACCTTCTTATCAAAATTTCTCATTAAATTCTACATATTAAATTTATTAATCAAACATGGTTCATCACTTTAATTCTCATGGAATAATTTGAAAAATTCAATATTAAATCATTTATCAACATTAAATCATATAATCCATTAAACCTTAAAGGGTGATCCAATTATCCCATAATTCCCATTTATCAATCAATTCCATATATCATCAATTTACCAATTACACAATCCCATTAATTGATCAATTTCGTAATCCTAATATCCCATAAATTTATAATCACATCATTCCATTAATTAATTAATAAATTAACAAATCTTATTAAAGATATGATTTTCAAACATGGAAATTTCTATTTCACAATTCCTTACTCAAAATTAAAATCAAGATTATAGAATTTTCAATTTATACCACCTACCTCAAGGTCATTAGTAATCATTATCCAAAAAGAAACTCCCCAAATTGAAGTACAACATTTAATTGTAAAATGAAAAATGAGATCTATAAGAAAAACATAGATCCAGGATCTAACATAACAAAAACCATATAATCCTAGATTTAAACCCATGATAATGGATAAAACATTTTTATTCATCCAAAAATAGGGATGGGATGGAGTGGAAATCAAATCGGAAAGAGATCTCATATCAAGAGTGGTTTAGATCCATCAATCTGGTATTTAATTGATCAAGAACATGGTTTAAAGGGTCGAATTATGCATATGGGAGCTACCAAAAATGAAGGATTTAGGTTATACCTGAGGCAAGGTGATTTGGGGTTAATACTATGGGGTTTAGTATTTTAAAAAAAAAATAGTTAGATAACATAAATACACACACATTATTTTCATGGGTAGGGGTTAACGGTTGGAAAAACCATGTTCCCTAACCGTATACCTAAATTAGGGGTCGTACAATTACTACTTAGATGGAAGAATTTTGAAAACCATGCACCAACAATAATGACCCCCGCTGTTTGGGTTTGTATGATTTTTGGGCTGGGCACACGGTTTGGGAAAACTGTGCACCAATCGTGCATTTCCCAAACACCCCCCCCCAAATAAAAAATTTCTCCTAAAATTACCCATGACATGAAATAACCAAAACATAACCAAAAAAGGAAAAAATAATACCTGAAAACGAGCCTGATACATCTCTATAAAAATTCAAGATCTTAAAATCTCTAAACCTTATAACATCTCATCATTGAGGTGTACTCCCAAGCATCTCTAAAATTCTGAGTTAAAAATATCAAACCACTAATCCTATATATTCACTTATTTATACCATGTTTCTTCCTAAATATGACCATGTTTCCATGATACATGAATTATTCGCATGGTCTTTCCCTAAAACATTTTCTCACTATGATCTGCAAAATGTATTGGATGCTTCTCAAAGGACGCATCAGTCTCAATCTCAACATCATCCACATCAATCACATGAGAAGGGTTATGTGATGCCACTGAAGCTGTGACACATGAAAAATTCCATGCATAGCACTTTACCTCTATGGAAGAGTCATTCGGTATTCCATCAGCCTAATTCTCTCTATGACCTCAATAGTTCCAATATATATGGGTTCTAATATTCCATGTTTATGAGTCATAGGGTGGACTAATATAGGCCACATCTGATGTAACAAAAAATAACCCACTAAAACTCAAGGGGTTGTCGATGTCTATCAACATACGATATCTTCCTACTCTGATCCATAGCACAACATTTCAGAATTAGTAGAACATTCTCTGAAATATCCGGCATGAGACTCGATCCCAACATTTTGAAATCACCTGCCACCATCCAGCATAGTAGTGATCTCCGTGTCCTACCAAAAAGAACCTAATATGTTTCCATATGAACTTTCATCTGATAACTTGTTCTATAGGAGGAATCAATGAGTGATAGGTTCTTCTCCAAAGAACCATCAAAGTATAGAATTCACACTTAGAGAATATCCTCCAAAACATGTATGGTACATTTAGACTTCCCATATATCTATGAGTGTAAATGAAATTCGTACTTAGTAATACCTTCATAATAATCACCTTTTGCAGGCCGTCTTATAAGAATATAGTGAAAGTGATTCATGGTCTGAAACTATGTTCCTTCAAATCCCTATATAGACGGATTATCTTAGGAATGTACAAGTATCTAAACTGATCCCCTAAAAAATTCATATATATAGGCAAGAAATGTGCTACTTACATCAATTAATCCACTATCACCCAAATATAATCATTCTTACGAGGTGTCCTAATATGTCCTACTAGAAAATCCATGGTAACGTTGTCCCACTTCCATTTAATAATGGTCAATGGATGTAGTAAACCACCATGTTATTGATACTCATCCATCACATTTTAAATGGTGTAGCATCTTGTCAAAAACCCTACAATCTCATTTTATCATTCCCAGCCACCAGTACTATCGACATAGGTAATGGTACATTTTGGTCAAACCCGAATTCACCACCATCTTAGAAAAGTAAAATTCACTCATTAGACTATCCTGCATACATGCAGGAACAACTACACAACCCCAAATTCTGATGATATCATCCTCATATATAGTCCAATCTAAAGGTGACTCCCCACTATAAAGGCCTTCTCTCAAGTCCAAATACCTAGGATCCCCATACATCCTCTCCCTAGTCAAGCTCAAAAGCATGGATTGAACTCACACCAATATGAGGGTCATCTTATCCTAGACTTCCTAAACTAAAACATTCATCTCTACCAACAAGTTCATCATCTTCCACTCATAATTAGACTCCTGAACTACCTGAGTCTAATTTTTACTGCTCTAAGCTTCAGAAACACTATTTCCATTTTCAGGTGTATATGTTATCTCAAAATAAAATGAATTCATATAATCAACCCACATCCACTATCAGATATTCAAATACTATTGAAAAAATACATAATTTAAGATTTCTTGATTAATATACACAATAAACGTTTTTCCCAACAGATAATGCCACCAACACATCAAGGAATAAACCACTTACACTAACTCGAGTTTGTAAATAGGGTAGTTCCATTCATGTTACCTCACCTTTTATGAATCATACAACACAAATCGATCTACCTACATCAAAATTGCTCCATGTCCAATCCCAGATGTGTCAAAAAAACACTATATTCTCCTCACCTATCTCAGGTCAAATCAAAATTAGAGTGGCATTCAACCACTTAATAAACTTTCTGAAATCATTCCCCCAATCTTTGTAACAATCAAACCTAATCCCTTCTTCATCAAGCCCAGAAAGTGGTGATTCCATGTGGAAAAAGTCCTGGATGAGCCTCCGATAATAGCCTTCTGGCCCTAAAAAATAGTATATATCAAAGAAATTATTGTGATGTTCCTAGTAAAAAACTACCTACACCTTCTCTAGGTCCACTGACACACCTTCCTATGAGATGATGTGACCCAATAAATGCACCTGATTGATCCATAATTGGAACTTATATAGATTGGAATATAAATTATGATCTCTCAGTGTACTCAATATGATTTCAAGGTGTTAGAAATGATCATCGTGAGTCATGGAGTACAACAAGATTTCATCCCAAACAACAACCACAAACTAATCCAAGAATGGGTGGAAGATTTATTCCATGAAGGCCATAAACACTGTAGAAGTGTTCGTCAGCCCAAACGACATAAAAATAAACTCATAAAGAACATTCCTTCTTTGAAAATCAGTCTATGGTATAACTAAAGTTCGGACTCTCAGGTGATGATAACTTGAATTCAAGTCAATGCTGGCGAACACACTAGATCATTTCAGATTTTCAAAGAGATCATCGATACATAGAATAGAATATTGGTTCATTGTTATCAACTGATTCAAATTTTGGTAGTCAACATATAAATTAATGGTTCTATCATAATTATTTTAACAAAAAAATGTGAGAACCCCATGGTGAATTACCCAGAAAAATAAACCCCTTATTTATAAAATCTTTCATTTGATTCTTAAACTTTTGATGCTCTGTCAGTTCAATTCTGTAAGGTGGAATGGAAAATGGATAAGCTCAAGTGAAATATCAATATTAAATTACACATATCTCTTGGGAGGAATCCCTCAGATGTACTCAGGAAACATATCCTAGAACTGGTCCATGATGGGTAGATAGACATCATGATTCACACTCCCATCATCCAACAACACCCTTGCAACTTTTTAGGTGTACTCCCTTAGTTATTGATGAACTGGACCTTTATGGACCACCATGTTATACTACTCTCCACAATGAACATAATTTTCACCCTCAGGAGACATATAATCACTCTTTTATGGTAACAATAAATGTGGGCTCAATATGCAACTAAACAATCCATTCCCAAAATCTTGTCAAATACAGCCATATCAATAATGTAGAAATCCCATAGAAAATGGTACTCCCCAACCTTGAGAGAACACTCCTTCACTAATCATATGTCTCTTGACCATACTCCCAAAGGTGTATCGATCATCATAATTCCTCTCATGAACTCCTCTGTCAGACTTAACCTGTTAAAAATATTTACAGATATAAAATAATGAGAAGCACTTGTATTAAATAAGTCCCTAGAAAGCATGGAATCTACCATAATAATACCTCTAAATGTTGATAGTATATCCTCGTTATCCACAAGTGTATGCTGGAATGCATGTAACTGTCCTATCCCTATTCTCTGTGATGCATTCTGTGTCCCCTGAGCTGCACCACTCTGTTGATATTGGTTCTATTTCCTAGAATTAACACATCCCCTACCTCAACCACCACATATAGTATAACTATAATTTAGATACAGATATGGGGTAGAAGATATCCTTCATATACTCTGTTTCGGTCTATCTACTCCATCACTACCCATTGGTCATCGATTCATATAGAACCGCTGTAAATTCTCCATCCTACCACAATCTTATAACTCTAACGATGGTCGAGGAAACTTTCAATGAATTTGACCCAACCTACCACACTTTTAGAAGATCACTTGGGTAATGTCTTGAGCAACTAACCCTTCCCCATGGCCACTATGCTTTCTACTACTCTGGATGACATTTTCATAGTTATTATTCATACTCTTGGAAAATGCACTACCTAGTCATTTAGTAGAAATAACCTAAGTCTCTCTAGAATCCTCCTTCAGGTTGACATCAAATATAACAGCTTGATTCACTTCTTTTGAAAACTTATTCAACATGATGATGTTATACTAGAACTTAATCTCTCATTTAATCCTAACCTAAAACTATTTTTCTATAGTAAAATCATCCCATACCAAATCAGGAACAAAGAGATTCAAATCAATAAAGCATCCTTCACAATCTATCATGGACATAATCCCTTGGTTCGTCCTCATGAACTCTATTTCCTTCTCATACCAGAGCATATCATGGTAAAATTTATCCAAGAAATTATCTTATAAGTCATTCCACTCCATATTTTATTGTTATCCATACCAAGACTAGATGTCCCATTATCACTTCTCTTGACCATTTAACAAGAAAACAACCAATTTGACTATCTTCTCACAAAGAGTCCCAAAGGTGTTCAAGTATCATCTTGATAGACTCAATCTAGAACATAGCTGCCTTAGGTCCACTGTCTCCGATTAAATTTGGAGGGTACTATAACTGGAACAATGGTGTTAATTCAGACATACTTTTCACAGTGCACCCGGGGTATCTTTCCCTACACTATAAATCGAGAAAAGTTCTCTCAATACTATTGTCCTTCCTCCTCACCTAGAACTATCAGATCCTCTAATACCACTACTAGAGGATCATTTCAATCCATGTCATCCTACCATCCTATAAACATGCATCATTGTGGAGTAATACCTCTAAGATTACAAACACACATCTTAAGACATATTAAGAAAATATTATCACATTTAACAAGATGGATTGACATAAAAATTTACAATTAGTCTACCATGACATGCCACATGGTCAAAACTGAGGCACTATCACAACCCTCAACCATCTCCCAACTAGGTCCTAGTTCACATAGGGTAAAAAATTCCCATTATTCATGTTTATCATTAAACACCCATTTTTCTATTTCAATTTACCACATTTAAAATCTCTTAAAATTTTCAATTTCATATTTTTTACCTATTTAATTTAAACTACAAAAACAAGAAAAGAATTTTCAATAAAAAAATCAACCCCAAAACCCACTTTTATGTGCATAACTAAAATGATGCATTTAATATAAATATTTAGTTCCTAAAATGATTCAAGTATACAAAATTTTGGTTCCAGTCTAGCCCATGAGTACAATATTAAAAAAATATCACAATTAATCACATCACAAAACAAGTGTATCACACAAGGTGATATAGTATTAAACTATAACATAAAGCTTTAATAATAATAATCCCCGCCCTGGGTGCTTAGATTTTACCCCTATACATGGGTTAGTTACTCCTATTTACATGCTCTTATCAATGTCTTAACTTATCCTAATCCTTTTTCTACCTTTCCCAAATAGTAAGAAAAAATAAAAGACAATAAACCTTATATAATACCACTTTGTAATGTCCTAAACTAGGTGACACATGCTGGTTCCCCACACCGATTCACTATGTGACCTCAAGAGTTCCTCCCTATATTTTAGAGGCAGCCAACTAATAGAGGGGGATTAATATATAATATGGGGAGACTATAATCAATTTATCAAATAAGTACAATATCAAAAATAAGTAAACAATAACCAAATGACATAACCAATAACCTGAATAGTACAAGTATCACATGATGACCAAAATAAGAAATATAATATCCAAACAAAAACAATAGATATGAAATTTCATATATTTTTCAAGTGTCAATATGAAAAAACCAAAATAAATAAAGAATGAAAACTCCAATATAGGTCCAAAAATCATGTCTAATTCCATCATCAATTCTCCATCCCAAACCAATCATCTATCATAAGGTTATTTCCCTTATCCTATCATGGAAAAAGAAATTCTATTCAACTAATTATTAGGTAGCCTGAGTAGTGTCTGAGTACAACTCAGTATTTCACCACCAACGACCTATAAAAAAATATGTATTCAATTGAGTGTATAGTGTTGTATAAATAATAAGTAAAAGTGATAAAATAAGAATTTTATCAATTCAATTATCCTTTAATTAACAACATAAATATCATAGGTTCACGATGAACATCGAACCATCAGTACCTACTTAGTCATGTAAAAAAGTCTAAACTATCCCCAAGGGATTTCACATATCACATAACACATGGGTTTTCATTTATCATTTCATTTCAAATTAATATTATAGAAACATGGAACCATAGTCCAATACCAACATTTTGAACCTAGAACGTCATGTTTTAGTACCCTATGGGTATTTAGTGCATTATTCTATGTCCCACAACACATTTTATCAAATATATGATATTTAAGCATCATTCCATTTTCTACACATGAATATTAGTCAATAACATGTGGGTTTTTGAAGCATTAGGTCATGTCTCACACACATATATCTCATATATCACAATATCACATATATAACAATTTCATATACATCAGTGTTAATAATCATTAACCATCATATCAAATAGTCTCATTAAAGTTTTCCTTTTCAATTTATTTAATAAAAAGGATTCATAACTTAAATTCACATGGAATAACATGAAAAAATATCCATTAAACTATTTATCATCATTTAATCATATAAATCGTTAACCCTTTATGGTTAATCGAACCATCCCATAATTCCCATTTATCAATCGATTCCATATCCCATAAATTTACTAATTACACAACCCCATTAATTGATCAATTTCATAATACCAATATCCCATAAATTTCATAGTCACATCATCCCATTAATTAATTAACCAATTAATTAATCTAATGTAAGATGTGATTTCCAAATGTTGGAATTTCTATTTCAAAATTCCATATGCAAAATTATAATCAGTACTATGAAAATTAAATTTTATAGCACCTAACATAAGATCTTTGGAGAGAGTTATCCAAATGGATTATCCCAAAATTGAAGTAGAACATTCAATTGGACAATGAATACAAAGATCTTGAACCAAAAAAGGTTTCACAACCTAAATTCACAATAAATAATAAGAAAAATTATATGTTAAAAAATTTATCAACATTTAAAAATATAAATCATTAACCATTTAAGGTCACTAAAACCATCCCATACATCCCATTTATCAATCAATTCCATATCCCGTTAATTAACCAATTAACAATAACATTTACTGATCAATTTCATAATCCCAATATCCCATTAATTTCTTAATAACATCATCCCATTAATTAATAATCCAATTAACTAATCCAATTCAAGATTTGATATCCAAACAATGTAATTTATAATTCACAATTCCTTACACAAAATTATAATAAAGACTATTGGATTTAAAATTTAGACCACCTATATCAATATTGTTGGTGACAGTTTTCCAAACAGAAACTACCCAAATTGAAGTGTAACATTCAATTAAAAAATGAAGAGATTGATCTAGAACCAAAACCTAGATCCAATATCAAATGGATCAAAAACCATAAAAACCAATATCTAAACCCATGTAAGTTGTTAACAAAATATTCCTTTTCATCTTGAAAGAGGTATGAAACAGATAGGATATTCAATCGGGAAGAAATCACATGTTGTGAGAGGTGTAGATCCATCAATCCAATATTATATTCATTATGAATGGATTTCAAAAGGTGTAAAAATATATATGAGATATCCAAAAAAATAAATTATTTAGGTTAGGGACGAGTAGGGGTGTTTAATGGTAAATACTAGTGGGTTCGGTATTTAAAAAAAATTGATTAGATAAAATCAATCGGCATGCATGGTTTCCTGGGAAGTGGAAAATGGTTTTCTATATTGTGTGCCCTAAATGTGTGCCTCACTTAGAGGTTGAATGAATACCATTGTGAGGGTGTATGGTTTGACCAAACATGTTCCAACCATGAAAAACTCCACTATTTGGGTTTGCACATTTTTTGGGGATTAGTACACGGTTTGGGAAAATCATGCCCCAACCATGCACTACCCAAACACCCCCCCCCCCACAAAAAAACTCACAAAATTCTCATGAACACACCCAATACATGCCTTAACCAAAATATAACTATAAAAGGAAAAAATAACACCTGAAAAAAAGAATGATAAATATCAAAAAAGGTCAGGATCTTACAAAAATTAAAAATAAATAAATGGGATATAGATCATTTTTATATAATGAAAACCAAATCATGAAAAGAGATTTTTTTAAAACCATTTTGTATTCATCATTATAAAAATAATAGTTATGTGTATAATTTGAAATAGGATACTTTTAAAAAAAATTGAGAAGTAAATCATTCATTGAAATTTATTTGGTTCAAAAATAATTAAAGAGATTATATCATTCATAATTGAATGTCTTAGAAAAATTAAGTTTAATAATAAATTTTAAAACATAGGGAAATGTGCTTGAGTTACCAAGTCCATTAACATTATCATTTTTTATAGATGTTATTTAACCTCCTTTATAATAATTATAAACATCTTAATATCCTTTTTAGACCTTTATTCATGTATATTTTCTTTAATAATCTCAACTAATGAAAATTCATTTCATTTGTTATATTTTTATAATCTCTTTTCAATATTTGTTATTAATAATGTTGACTATTTTGAACTTCTTTCATAAAAGTAGTGCCAATATTCCTTCATCTCCAAAATTTCATCATTAAAATTTCATTAAAGGTACTATAATTTATTATTTTATAAATACTTATAATGTTATAATTCCATCACATGAGAGTTTTATTTTTGTTTCATGAAGACAAAGTTGGTATTGAACTAGTTTCAAGTTATTTACCAATATCAATGGATTTACTTAGAATAATCAATAAATTTTTGTGTTTTACATAAAGAAAAATATTAATGATATATATTACTTATATATTTATTTTAAACTCATCAAATATAAAGTAAAATCATCCATTAATGAGGTAGTGAAAAATATAATGCATCGTTCCATGGAGGTTGTGGTGTGCACCTATGCATGGATGATGATTTCATTTTATAAAGGTATAATGAAATAAGTAACATGGTTTATCATTTTAGGATCATAAATATGATATATGTATATATATATCATATATATTTATTTATTTCTCTTTTTGGATGATCCATTTTATGTGGTAGAGGAAAAACATATTTCTTTATGGGAGTGGTAGTCTACAGGTACGAACAATTCATGTTTTTGTTTTTCTTAAAGGAAAATGGAAAGGTGTTTAATGATTATACCATAATTATAATAAAATAAAATTATAATAATAACTCTTATAATATTATTTTATTTGGGTGTAATTGAATTTTAGGAATAATAAGCATACATACAGATATAGAAATGAGAAATAATTGATTATAAATTTATACCAAACTTATTGGATTATCTACTTTGCGAAGGGGGTTAAGCCTTTGAGGGATGATATTTTGAGTATAACAGACCCTATTTAAGGTAACCATTAATGTTTAAAATCGGTCTAGGTAGATTTTAGGATGAATTAAGTGGGTTTTAATATTATGGGAATTTATCAAATGAGTGATGATTTTATATGTGAAAAGGGATGAAATTTTTGTGCGTAGCAAAAAACATTTAAAATTGGGAAGTCACAATCATGGAAAGTAACTCAGAAATTGGGAAATAATAGAGAGGTTAAGTTTTAATATTAATAAATTAATCAACTAACCATTCATAAATATGATTTAAACTAGTTTTTTATCATTCACTAGTATATTTTTTTTCATTTTCAATCTTTTCTTTTACCATGCTAAATACCTTTTACCTATGTAGCTTATAATTTATGCTTAAAAAAATAATTTTCTCATAATTATATAATTTGGAACTAATAATTATATATTTTAAATTGAATTAATTTGATTCAATTTTTAAAATTTGTAAAAAATTATTTTAAAATATTAATTTATAAAAAATAATTTCTTGAGAAAAATATTACTTAAGTTTTAAATCATTAAATATTGGTTTATAAAATAGAATAAATATTATTAAATATATAATATAACACATATTTGTTTTTTTAATAAATGGTATTACAAATTTCCAAATAATTATAATAAAATAAAAATTTTAAAAAAGGCCTGATATTTTTAAAAACATCGTATTTCAATATTCAGCTAAGAATCCATTTTTAAGAAAAATATCATAAATTAATCTTAGGTTAATATTGTTATGATAACTTAAAAGATTATTATTTTTAATTAAAATTCATATTAAAAAATTTATAAATTTGTTTTATCTTAAAAAAATGAAATAGATTGTAAAATAATTATAAGAAAACAACTTTTAGTATATTAACTTTTCATTTTTCATGTAAATTAATAATTAATCCACTATTAATGTATTATTTATATGATCACTATATATTTTTATTATTAAATTATAATAAACATAGTTATTTAGAAATAAACTCTAATTTCTAGAAAATAAATTTTTTATTCATCACGTGAATTGAGAAATATGACCTTTCAAAAAGTATAAAAATTTATGATATATCTATAAGAGTAAATATTTTATAAACAATTCTTAATATAATCTTCATTTATACATACATAACACATTATGATATCCATGTAAGACCTAAACATCATATAATCTCTTTTTCTAGTTTTGGTTGGTGGTTCAACAAGCATGGATCTTGTAGAAATCTCTACAAGCTTTAACATCTCCTGTATATGGTTTTTCTCTAACTATAATTGATTCAGTTCACCTTTGCCTTAGTCAAGGTAAATACCTAGTGAATCTACTGTAAGTTTATGATTTTTATATAAGTTTTGGATCTTTTTTATTTTGGTTTTACTCTTTTTTTACCTATTATGAATTCCTAGTGATGTTATGGAGGAAAAGAGGTTGTTTATAGCCTGTTTGGAGCCCGAAACCTCGGACAGTGGAAGAAACAGCTAGGTCACATGGTTATTAGATACTATATAGTTCAATACATATAGTTTCTCCTAACCAATTGGGGTGTTCAATGAGTAAAAGTGAGTTTCTTATATTTCCCTAACCGTATGACTTAGGATGCATGACCGTGATAAAACTCTTTAGTTTATAATTAATGAAAAACACACAGTTATCACAATGTTCTGAAAATTATGTGCATGAACTATGTGACTCCCCTTCTTAGAATTTAACCCACATTCAGTTTCTACAAATACTTTCCAAACATAAGATAAAACCATGATACTCCTATAATTTGGGTAAAATTACCTTTTGACCTTAATTGGTTTTAAATTAACACACCTCCTCCTTTATTGTTTCCAATGAACAGAAGAAATCCCTTTTCCCACTGAATCTCTCAAGCCTCCTAAGTTATTTTTGTTTATTTCATTATCATACAACCTCATAACCATGTTTTGATTGACTCATTGTATCCCTCTAGATTATTGGTTAAATACTTAGTCTCTTTTCATCATTTTTCTTCCTATCGATGATGTTATTTTGGTGTGATCTAATATGCCCTATTTCTATGGAGTTCATACATTCTTCTATTTTATTCTAATACCGGAAAAATTGAGGTATGATATTGGATGGGGATTCTAACATGGGTATAAGGTTGGTGGTCTATGAATTATCCCGAAATGTCTTGCAAATCTAGAAATTGTTTCTATTTTGCACACACTAGTTTCATTAGGAATTCCCCTCTAAATTCATATACCTTAAATTTGATCAACTAAATTGTCACCAAAGGCTCTAATAACAACTATATACAACATTGGAGGTTTATAAATCAATTTTTACAACACCAACTAGGGTGTTCACAATATTATTCATTTAGTCACCCATGATGGGATCACCTGGGACACTATTCATGTGCGCTTGACTTGACCTTTGGCAAGGTGAGACTTTGTTCATAATTAATAGATCATAAAAATAATGTTACGAAAGTATATATTTATAAATATCACTTAATAATGTATCCAATTATTTACAATTTAAAACACATAAGTGAATATTTATAAGCATTTATTTTTTATAATATTATTACCATACTTAAAATGAAATAGATTAAATAAGGATAAATCAAAATGATAAGGGTTAAAATAAAACCCAAACATGTCTAAATTTTATTTTTTGAGAATATTTTGAACCAAAATCATCCTATATTTGGAATAATCCACTTTTGAGGTATTTTAATTTAAAAATTAATTTATATTAATTTAATAGTTTTGGTATTTCCAAATGTGCCCCTCCCCTCTCTTATTAAAGAGTACCTTTCATTGTCTTTCAATCGCATCTCTAAAGCCATTTTTCTCATCCAAACACTGACCATTTCCTCTCCCAATGTTCATCACTTCATCCTAGAAGTTACACTTTGGAAATAAAGCCATCTGAAATAGGCCTTTTGTACAAATCAAAAGAAGATACTTGAAAAAGAGGTAATTGTTTTATCACCTCTTTAAAAATTATTTTATTATTATACTTCTTATTATTATGTTGTTCTCATAAGAAAGTAATAAATCCAGTATCCTCTACATTATGAAATGATATTATAATTATGAGACAACCTTATACCTTCTTTTATTCATCCTGCGATTAACAATATCACCATGCGTGAGTACGTAAAACTTACCATCTCCACATCGTGGTGTTATTTGTTAGTCAACAATAAATAATTTGGATGGGTATAATTATGAGTATAATGGATATAAATAAGAATATAACATTATAATTATTTTTTATAATTAATATACCATCCAATTAAATACCATTTAACCATTAAGTGAATGATATCGTCGCTCGTGCATACGTACAACCTACCGTCTCCACAACGCGATGATATTCAATCTCCACGTTAACCATTCATGAATAATTATAAATTTAATATAATAAATAATTATGAAAAATATGACATAATAACTCTACAATATTTATGTATATATGTATATACTTTACTTGCTTCCAATCAATTCAATAAGGAAATGGAAACATCGTTTAGGCCTACGTATGGCCTACCATCTCTAGGAACGACGTATTCCATTCCATTTATATATCTATTATCTATATTTCTATACTAAATATTTATGATATATAAATCATGTTTTACATTCTGGAAGTAAATCATTATTTGAGTAATAATATCAAGAATAATAAATCAAAACATGTACTATAAATAAAACTATTATTACCCAAAACATTGATTAAACATAAAATTGATAAATAAATGGGTAATATACAGTCATAAGTGAAAATATATAATATCATAAATGTTATTATGGTTCTGTTACAAATTAATAATATTTTTAAAACCACTATATAAGAGTTTTGAACACATATGAAAGAAATCAGACCTAAGGTAAGGGAAAATTTTGAAATCTCATTATTATCCGAGATTGTTTATTCATAAGTATTTACTGTGGTATATTTATCATCCACATCCATGTTTCCTAAATATTTATTATTATTTTTATTATTATAATTTTTTTGGAAGTCAATTTTACCCATTATTAAATTTTTATTAAATTGTACTGAAGGATTCCTTTGGTGTTTTCGATACTATGTACTTTTTGAATTTTCTGATAAAAGTACAAGAATTTTTTTTAAATTATACGGCATTAATGTATTTTTACAGTTTCATGAAACCTTATTTACAAGAAGATTATTCTACACAATTTAATGTTTATTTTAAAAAAAAATTATCTAATTTTAAAATTTTATAGCATTTTGAGTATAGAAAACATTTTTTAAGAAGAAAGTATATTTTCTGCAAGAATTAAGATCAAGTGTTTTATGAAAATTATTTTCCATCTGAGATGACATTGGGTTATATTTCTATAAATATTATTACATTGATTTTATTCTGTTTATGATGGAATTTTTTTATGAAATCCATTTATTTTATATGTTTTATTTTTTGATTGAATGATTTTTAAGAATTCCATTTTATTTCATGAGTTATGCTATGATTAACGATTTCTATTTTTGTGGTACATGTAAGAACGATTTAATTATGAGATATATGGGACCTATATATCCCTCCAATTCATTGGGTAATTATTTATATCTCATTAGATAGACATTATTATAATGGAAAGTAAATTTGGTTCAGTAATATAGGGCTAGAACGACAAGTAAATATGGTTCAGTAATACATGGATGGAACTGCATGTAAACCCAGTTCAGTAATGGAATTTTTCCTCAATGATGGTATTATAATAAATGCCTTGGCTACTATGTAAATCATATTATCTGCTTTTATATTTACCAAATTTCCATTTTTTTATACCAATGCTATTTTTTCACGGTTCATAATTCTATTATGATTTATGCCTTATGATGTACAAATATTTATTTCATGACTCAATATTTTGGTTTATGTTAGATGCGGTTTGCTTTTTTTAAGGCATTGTTCATGTTTTTACATTATTATGTTTAAGTTTTATAATATATTTTCCATGCTTGCCCTTACTATGCATTTTAGCTCACCACTTTTCAGGTTTCTTTTTCCCTAGTATTTGAAGAATGGTATTAAGTAAGGTGTGTCAAAAAGGGGTTCTAGGTATGAAGGATAAAGCAGGAAATGATGTAAATGTTATATAAACTAGTTGTTTATGTTTTCTAATTTCCAAAGGCACTAAACTAATATGGTCTTTGGTCATATTTTTGTGTCATATATTTGGTATTCTATAAAACTAATATAATTTATATTTATGTCAATCTAGATTCTTTACAATTTCATTCACATAGTAGATGAACCATTGTAAAGGATAAAACATGATATGTGGACCGCATAGCATGGTCCAAAAGGAAGGATTTACCAGATCTAAGATTTGAGAAAATCATATTAGCGGGATTTTTGGATCTATTTTCCAATATAAGGACCACTAATAGGGTCATTGTATAGAATGAATCCTATTATAAAAGATCATATATCTAGGAAGAATTTAGTTAAGTCCAAAAGAGTTTGTGAGGGAGTCCGTGAAAGAGAGGATTTTGCGACAGAGAATTCTATAAATTTTAAGTAGTTTTTAGGAATATTTTGTGAAAGAGACAGTTCATGAAGAAGAAATTTTTTGAAGGGTGTCCATGAAGACAGTTCGCGAAAGGGTTTTGTGGGTAATTGTATCTTGAAAAGGGAGAAGGGTCTGCAAAGGAGAGGAATTTCATGGAAGAAGAATCTGTCCACAAAGCGGGGACCATCCGCAGAAGGAGAGGTGGTATGCAAAGCACTCACGCCACATGGTTCATAGAAGTTCATGGAGTACTTGAGGAAGTTCTTGAAAGAACAAAAATATTTTGGGAAAGTAATTTCATAAAACTAACAGAACACGGAAAAGTGGATTTCATCTACTGGTGAAAACGAGACTTCAATATAGAACCTATTTACCATTGAGTATGTGTGCTTTCATGAAAATGAATGGATCTTAAAGTTTATAAAATGTGTCTTGATCCTTTATATAGAAGTGATAAATGAAATAAGAAGATGATGATCCTTTCCACTGGTAATAAACCTGAAAATGTTACATAGGGCGTGACCCTTAAGAGAAAAGTGAGTTGACCCTAAACCTTGTAAAGGATGTGATCCTAGGAATAAAAGTGATCTAGCTCAGACCTTGTAGTTTGGTAGTGATAATTAGTGTATTTGGTACATCAACACATTTTCATTGTATTCTCCTTGGACATATCTCACTGAAGGTGAACCAAGTAAAATTGTTGTGTCTCGTGAAAGATTTATATTTTTTGATATATTACAATCAGAAAGAGAGAGAGAGAAGCATGTTTTGTTTAAACATGTAACAAGATCTAAAGGGGTATTTATTTTAGTTTATCATACCTGAATCCCCCATATGGTATTTAACATAATTTGGATAATAAGAATACGCATCCTAATTTTGTTGCATGAACCCTAAAAAAAGACATTAAATCACCAAAATAAATTAACACTATAGGATATGTCATCATCTTCATGATTATCTAAATACCATGAATGATACTCCCCAATATAGGATTCTATTTGGGTCTATATATTCTAGGCATGAAACTGGATTTTAGTTTATTAAGAAGATTGACTTATCAAAAAGGTTTATGGAAAATGATTCTTTATCTTATAAATTACTTTTAATTTAATTTATTGAAAAACCAAGACTACACATATATATCGTTTCAAAAATCTAATTAAAAGAAAATACATCCAGATATTTTAAAAAAACATAATGTAATACATTTATTTCACATCATTACCAAAAAGTAAAAAAACATAATGTTACAAAACAGTTTATTCTACTTGGTAATAATAAAAAAATTCCATGATTACTCACAAAGTGTAAAATATATTCCATTTAGAAATTACCAAAACAAAAGATACTAGAATGATTTAGTACATAATTTTCAAAACAATCAAAATTATGTATTAGTGAACTAGGTATTACTAACATGATCAATGGTTTTATACTAAACATAGACAAAAAAATAATATTACTTAAAAATATGATGTAATATGAAAAATAATGGTATAATTAGTAGATATCATTAACCAGAATTCAGTTCCATTCTTAATTGTTAACACTAAATGGGAATTATATGAAATGATCATTATTAAATTGATAATAGAGAAAAAATATTATTTCCAATGGAGAAACATTTAATTGGAATGATATTGGTCCTAGAAATAGTAAATACCGTGAGGGGAGAGGGGTGTATCATTTTTTTTATATTTCACTACCAACCCCTCACCAATAATCTTACTTAATATTTATTATGAACACTACTCTAACTCAAAATTTATTCAAAGTGGTAATGTAAATAACAGAGGGATAGAAAATTTACTTGATTTACCCAAAATAGATTAATCCAAGGAGAATGAAAAGACAAAATTTCATACACCATAAGTACTAAGATCATTTATTTTATTACAATTTAGAGTTATTACACTAACCCTTCAAGTTTACAACTCACACAAAAAATATATAATTCACTTATCTCAAGCAATAAAATGCTCAATTCCTCGATGAGTGTAATTTTTTTTGATACTCATGAACATGAATTGAGTTTACACTATAAGGGGTGTATTATTTCTTCCCACATAATCCATTACTGAACTCCAAAATCCTCCATCATGAATACCTCTAAGATCATCTTCCATATTCACTTACTTTCTAGTACTAACATGGAATACCTCCTTTTTTTATCTTTTGTTTCTCTAACAAATCAAATATTCTTTTACACCATATAAAGATAAATATATACATTTTTATTTCTCCAATAAATCACCATATTAACCTATAAATAGATCATTAAATCTTCTTCAGTAATTGAGTCAAATCAATCAAAATACTCTCTTTTAATTTTGATTCAAGGTCACTTGTTTTAATTTTAGGGTCATCCTACTTAGATATAAGAACATTGAACACAGGATAATTCTTACTCACCTTTAACATTATGTGAACGATAACACCATAGGTTGGTAGAGTGAAAAAATCATCATAGTTGGAATTCATAATAAATTCACATAGAAACACCTAGAACCATTATTACATTCTTATTTCCATATTTTCATGAAAGGAAAGATGAAAAATGCACCTTTGGACATGACACAAGAGATCACCAGTATCATACATGATCTATCCACATATGAGTTCCCCGTGACAACTAAAAATCCCATAGTGAGACTCCCTATTTCTCAAAAGGAACTTATAAACCCATTATTTCATCTACCATGATGTTATCTCCATTATTTTCCAATTTTGATAGAATTTTACATACGGTGAAAAAAACATTTAAGCACAATATCTAAAATTTTACACCCCACTTTGAAAAATGAGACATATATAGTAAATTCACAACAATTAATAAATAATTTGTGAGCCCCAAAAACAGTTGTGTATGAAAAATATAACATAAATTCCATGAATTTAATATATTTACAAGGAAATTATTTATACCAACACTTCCATAATATATGTGTTCTTATTCCTTATTTACATTGGGATACTCCGAATAAAAAACACCATGTTCCATGGTGTGAGGAAGAAGTTGTCCTCATTTTGTAACCACCATAAAATGGCCCCCTCTCTCTCTCTAACAATGTGGTCAAACCTTAGTCATTTTCCCAACATCATGTAGGAAAATTTATAATACTTCTACTACATTTTCAAAAAATACAAGTCAAAAAACACAAAGAGTATTTTTCTGACAATATCTCACTTTGGGTTTGTTGAAAACTCCAAAATAAATTCAACACCTATATAACTATTCCATGTAATATATAGACTATTGTATTCAGATAGTGAATCCATGATTCTATAATCATCAACTCTAAGCTCACATGAGTCAATATCATAATTATATGAAATAGTTAAATGAAAATGTTCCCATGAAATAAGTTTTCAGAATAATCGTTATAATATAATCATACGTAGTTCTACAAGATTTTGTTCCTAATAAATAAAAATTCATGTACTGAACCCATTTCAA
The DNA here is from genome assembly GCA_963277665.1 of Viscum album. Lineage (NCBI taxonomy): Eukaryota > Viridiplantae > Streptophyta > Magnoliopsida > Santalales > Viscaceae > Viscum > Viscum album. Next base: position 756,958,506 of record OY728148.1, on the reverse strand, counting down.
AAACACCATTATTGTCTTTATCCCCATTTTTCAATAGAAAATAACAATCATAGATATCTTTAACACTAATCATAGAAAAATTATCCAATGAAACTTATGGACATCTTCTCTCAAAAAATAAAAATACATATTCTCCCCATTTTTCAATGAACCCAATGATAATTTATTAAAGGTTCACCAGAGAGGGTTATAAAGTGAAAATTTTAATTTATGGGAGTGTTCTCAAATGTTTCTATAAATATAAAATCATATCATGGAGTTTGGTTCCCATCTCTATACTATATAGTTTTTGTGTGGAATGGTTGGACTCTAAGAGACAAATGATGCCCCTCAAAATCTTCCTCTGTCTGTTCCTTCATCATGATATCCATAATATGATCCTGAATTGGTATGTACTCTAGATACACATGACCTCATTCATCCTTCTCCTTGATAAAAAAATTATTTATCTAAATTTGTTTTTTCCTTGAATGATATACCTAATTTTTTCTAAGATTAATATCACTATAATTATCACCAATGATTGTAATAATGTATTTTACATTGACTCCAAAATCCACAATTTTTTCCTAATACAAAGTATTGAATTATTTTCTTGGGTGGACTTTATGTATTCAGCCTATGAAGTTATAATTAAAATATATCCATGTTTCATGCTCATCTAAAAAATTAATAAACCTCCATGATATAATGAATTGTCTGATGTCAGCTTCTGATCATCCAATGAAGTAGCTTAATGTGTATTATTGTATCAAAATAACTCAAATTGTGATGTTATATGATAAAATATCATAAAATCCACCATGTTATTGAAGTATTGAAAAACTAATTCCACTAATATAACATTTTTTTCCATTGGAAAAACATTATTTTTGTGTTTCTTGATAGGTGGAAAACATAATTTTTTTTCATGTTGTTGTTATGTAAAATTGACTTCAACTAATTTTCCTATATTCTATTAAAGAGACCTTCTTACCAATATTGTCTCTTAAAATCATCATCTAGGTATCCATCAGTGTTATTATTAGAATATAACGATCTATTACAAATCTATTAATTATCCAATTACCGTATTTTTATTGAGAAATAAATTTTCGATGACCTCTATATGTTTATTGTGAACTATGGAAACATTTTAACTCCCCAATAAAGGATATATAAAACTTTCACCTAATTTATTCTATAAAAGACATATATTATGATTTAATCAATTCTTAAACAATTATTTCATCCAAAAAATGAGAACCAATATTCTTTTATCATTTTCTTTCTTAATGTAGAGATTGTTTTCAACTCCAACTCAATGGAATCCATGATTTCTCATGTAATCATCAAGCCTTGAATACTAAGATCTTAGATCATTATATAACATGTACAAATCCTTCTTTTACAAAAAAAATCTATCATCTTTGTATATAATAAATCCATTAAGTTTTTCAATGTAAATTTCTTCCATAATAACTCCCTTTGGGAATACTAATTTGACATCCATTTTGGAATCCATGAATCCTCTTTTCCTGAATATAACCAAGAATAGTCGAATTGTTTCAAATTTTGAAATGGTTTCAAATTTTCCATCATGATTGATCTCATTAATTTAAAAATACCTCATGTACCCAAGCTTTACTTTTTTTGAGTCACCTCATAGTATTCATTGAGATTATTAAGGATAACCAAGTTGTTTCCAATGAAATATTTTTCGCTTATCCTCGAGACAATTTCCCTTGTTTTATTCTTTTTAATTTAGTAATGTTCTTCATGTATCTATATGACCAAATTTTTATCTTTAGTATCCTATTTAAAAAATATAGTATCTATTATAGATAAGAAATAGGTTTGATGTTTAGTATTAATTCTCTATGTTTTCATGATATCTATCTAGTCACCAATAATATTTCCTTCACTGATTCCATCCCTTATTATTAACTTCTTTGTAGTTTTTGAACCTGTTGTGATTTCATCATCACTGGGATCAACATCTACGTTTTATGAATCCCCATGGACCTCGTAACATTATAAATTCATTGTCACCCCCTCTAATAATTCACAATTATTTTTATCAAAAACTCACTTGGTTGTAAAATATGATCTATTTCTATAATAGTTATGTCTTGAATTTAAACAATTTTCCCACAAATTGTTTCATAGAATTTGTGATAATTTGTTTTTGTATTATTATATAATAAAAATATCTTCACCCCCACATACTCAAATTTTATTATTCTTTTTGTTATTAAGAATATTTAATTTACTTCCACAAAATGCGAAAGTTAGAGTTGGATTTTTCCCATTCAATATCTCATAGGATCTATTCTACTCATTTGGATATAACAAACCCTTATTTGAGATGAAAACTAATGTATGAACTGATTTATTCAAATATTTCCCTTGTGGATATTTCTTTAAGGGAATGATTTAATACATGTTATTTATAATCTTGTTCCTCCTCTCATGAAATTTGTTTTGTTGATCACTCACCACTGAAGCATTGTTCCTTATCCAAAAATTCTCAATATACTATTCCAATAAATTATTTTAAAATTTCATACAATTTTTAGTCATAAAATTTTGAATTTTCATTCTAAACATCTTCTCCACCAATATTTGGTAATTTTTAATGCACTAAAACACTTATAATTTTTGAGATATTACCATAATTTTTGACATCCTACTATAATCATACAAAAAAATAACATAATATCTTTTTTAAATCAATGTATTTAGGAGATATTGTTCATCTTGCATCAATGTGAACCACCTCAATAAATCTCATCCCATTATTTTTCATCAAATTTTAAGTGTTTTGAATGATCATCCCTTTTTGAAAAGTATCACACATTTGATTGTGATCTAATGAATGTTTATGAATATGTTGAGTAATTTCATTTTTTCCCCATGTCTTTCATATATTTTTAGCTCAATAGTCTAGGAATTTTGTGCCACTTATTTTTTTTATACTTCTCTAAATAGAAAACAATAATCCTTTTTCTCCCATAATGAGATAGATATTACCCTACATGCACTCCCCTTACATTAGAATTTAAACATGTCTTAATTTGATGTTTTAATCCTTCTTTTTGAGATTTACTGCATCCTTTAAGTCACACAAGTGACTTAAATAAAGTAAATTGTGATCAAGGTCTTCAACCGCCATTACATCTATGCACTTAAAATATTTTCAATGAATTTTGGTTTTTACTAGGACAATTTTCTTTAAAACTTCATCATTTATAACAATAAAAACACCTTATTTGTTATATTTTATTCTAGTAAAGATATTTTTTTCCCATCATTTTTAAAGGATTCTACAATCAATTATCTACACTCAAGATAAATTTTGTTCTTTAGTGAAACATTTATAAAAATCACTTCCACATATTTTCCTTAATTGATCTTATATCACTTCTTTCCTTCCATTAGTGGTAAATTAGATTCTTTTACCTCTATATCCATTGTATCAACCTCGTCATTTAATGATCAAAATTCATTATTATTTTTCATCCCACTTGGTAATGTTTTTAGATATTGATATCTAATTCTCTAGGCCTCCATTGAAATAGTTATTTATAACCTTTATGAGTAATTCATGACTAACTTCCATAAACTTCACACTAAAATATATATCCGTTAAAAATATACCAAGAATAAGAATTTATTATTATATATTTTTTCTACTATACCCGATATTTTGTTTTATTATTTTATATAGAACATTCATATGATATATTCCCCATATTTCCTATAAAATAAAACTAAACTTTTGTTCATTATATTGTGATATCACTGCCCTGCGAGTTTCCTTTTGGGACATTTCTATATCACTAAAATCCATCTTGATTCGGTCTATGGGTGTTTGTGGTTTCACATCAACCACCATTGATTGTTGTTTCCAATCAAGCCCCTCAAAAATAATTTTCCTTATCATGTAATCACTATTATTGTGGGTAAGTTTCAACCTTTTCTACTGAATCCTCACACTCCTCCATATCATTTTCTAAAGCCTATACATTCTAATTTTTTATGTAATTTCAGGTGGTAAAAGTAATTATTGATCATTAAGACTTTTTTAGATGGGATCAACTTTCCAATTATGACCCCCTATAAATTTGACATGAAATTTCACTAAATAAATCAATCCATCAATAATTCAAACCTAATATTCCTCTTTTATCTTGATATCAACTTCCTCTTATCATTTTCTATAATCTCAAGTTTACAGGCATTCGATTTTAGTCGTCAACTAATATTTTTCTTCTTCTAGTTTCTCTATGTTTTATTTAGAATCATAAACCAATACATTGGATATATTCATTTTATCCCTCCAAACATAAATTTATACAATATAATATTTTACTTTAATGATGATATTTAATCTTCCCATAACTTCAATGCATTCATCATCATTATCCTCTAATCATGTTTTACATTTGATATCCATAATACCATACTCACTCAGGTATTTCAGACCCTCAACTTTCTCCACATTCATTTATTATGAGACAAAAACGTCATAAGAATGAAATTATTGTTTATGAGAAATTTGTATCTTGAATAGATCATATTTCACATACATAGATGATTTATATAGGATTAATCATCTTCAACATTATCTCAAAATTTATTTGGGAACATTACAACCAGATCCCCAAATTTTCCACATTGAAATAATGAAAGTGTAATAATCCATCTACATATTCATTTTCCCTATTTTAGATTTAATTAAAGGAATTAAATCACCTCATCAATTTATATTTCTTTAGTATCATCTTCCACTATGAGTTTCTTCATCTCATTAAACACCACATCATGAGAATTATCCTTTGTGAATGACTTGTTATTATTATTCTTAATCTCATGTATAATGTGAGTTTTTAGGAGAATATTTTTCATTACCTCCATTGGTTCTTTTTATTATAGTACCAATACCTTCATGTTAAAATATACTGGTAATATTCTCAACATACTCTTCATGATCTTGATATCAAAAAGGTTTTCTCTGAATCCATGCATGTCCCCTATAATGATATTCACCCCATCAAAGGATGAACTGATGAAATCATTAGGTCACATCACCAAATCTTTATACTTCTTCTATAGTACATATAATTTTTCTTCACATAACTTGTAATAACTTAAATATATGTTGAGAATTTTTCCCATCAAGGAATATAGTAATTTACATGACATTGAATTCAAGTAGCTTACACTATAATATGTACCACCAAACGTGTTTAATTCTTTAGAGTTAACTTAAATATCTATGTGGCCTTTATAATATAATGTTACACTCTCCTTATTGGACAAGACTCCATCTATGGAATACGTGAAAGCATCCATTTATAATTATAAAAAATAGTCATACATTAGATTCATACTTAATTGAAAATTATTATATTAAAATATTCAACTTTAGAGAGATAAAACTAGACCAAGAACCTTTAGCTTTGATCACACTCGTCGGTATTAGGATACATCAAGACCCTAATATGGTGGTGAATTATAGTATATCAATATATCCTAAATGACACCTTGTCAATGTTCTTGATTTATTATTATTAGGAACACTTCTCTCCCTTACAATTGATATCAACCAATAAAGTAAATAGTAGAGGTACACAATCAGTTTTACATGATTTACCCATACTAGGTGATTCCAAGAAGAATTCAACAGAAATTTTTCATACACCCAAAACCCTAAGAGAACTTATTGTATTGAAATTTTAAATATCCACACTAACCCTCCATGTATACAACCCTCATAGATATAAATAGGTCACTGCTCACGGACACTCTAATAGATCACCACTTCAATAAGTGTTGTTTTTTAATAATCATGAACTAAGAGTGATTTCACATTGGTAGGGATATATAAACTTTTCCTTACTTAATCCAATGATGAAGTTCACAAACCGGGAGATTTTGGGGAACAATAGAGGCATGTTGGGTAGTTCCACACAAATATTTTTCACCAACTTCTTTTTATTTTTCCTCAGAACTATATGGAAGTGAATTCCTAGAATAATTTAATAAAGAACCTCATATGTAAATTATAACTAATTTTTATGGGTCAAGAATTATCTCATCTTGTAATTATTTCTTCATTGTTGAATAATCTTGACCCTTTTTATAGAACCATCATTGGGATTGATGAATCAAGGATGGACCCCATGTAGTGGTGATTCACACAAGTACCAAGAAACTCTGAATGACATCATAGGGTTCTCTAGATTCTAGTGTAGATGTACTTATGCCTTCAGTTTTTCTTTGTTGATCATGTTTTATAATCCCAATGTGGCATGTTGGATTCTCTTAGTTCTCTCACAAATTGAGTGGGAGGATGAGGATTTTCAATGCTCAAGAAACATGGAGTGTTCTTAATAATGTCATTGGATAGAGATAATTCACTGTAGATTTAAATATTTCAATCAACAGTTGTATTTTTTAATATAAATTCACATTTTATATAATTTTATATTTACATGTTTTTAGAGATAGGGTTATAATATTATTTTCAAATAGATTCTTTAATATTCAATTAATCCCTAGCATACCCCATGTATAAATAATAATAATAATATTAATATTATTTAATTTACATGTGTATAATGTAAAGACTAAATAAATATTATTTTTACTAATTAAATTTTTATTTATTAAATTAATATTCCAATCTCACTAGACCATTACTCAGTTGGATCTACCTTCTCATTTTTTTAAAGGATCTTGTATAATTACTATTTATTTAAATAAATAAATATCACTCTGTTATACACCAATAAATAAATATTTACTATCAATTGAAAAACCTAGTGAAATATTATTTATGAGACCTACAAATAATATTTTTATCTACTTTTTAAACTTATATAATAATTTAACTAAGGATCTTGGATACACTTAGTGTATGATCATCTAGACCCATTTCTCAATGATATTTGACTAAGTCACCTAAAAACCAAGGTTAGAATCTAGAAACATGTCAAGGAACCTATATATAAAAGAGTTAATGTTTCAGTGATATTAAAACTTCTATAAACACCATGTAATATAATCCCTTTTTCATGATATCTCATAGGATTCCAATTTCATAGCTTGTGTCATCAACCTGTATGCTTAAATCCTTTTCTTTAACTTTCTAGAGACAATCATACAAATATGTATTTTAATCAACATTGAATTCTTATGATATTTTAACTCCATAAAAAGTTTTTAGATATTCACTTCTAATTGAAGGTAAAAATACCATCTCACACTATTCGTTAATGAAATGTCACCCATGATGCACCCAAAGTATCCAACTTCATCACGAATGATATTCACCGTGTTTTATGAATTATATCTATTTACAAAATATATAAAAAACATTAATAACAATCTTTGAGACAAATTATTATTATTACACATATCCATAGATATAAATATCCAATGATGTGTGAAACATGTCAAATTACTATTAGAGGGTCCTTTCAAAAAACCTCTTTTTCTACAGATTACTAAGGTCAATACTATGATACAATATCTTAATGTCTTACGATCCTCCTACTCCTGATATCATGTATCACCTTTGTCCCTTCATATGATGTCATAGAGATTTAGAATAAAGGTTTATGGTATATTTTCAAAGCAACATACATATGTCATAATATCAGGGAACCGTTACATACTTTCAATGTGATAAGTATCCTAGGACATCACCATGTACACGATCACATAAAAGAGTAATTAGAATGTGATAATAAATTAACTAATATTAAAATATTGAATATCAATTAAATAAAATTACAAAGAAATTTGGTTCTGCGAACCCACTCCAACCAAACCTCAACTGAGAATACCTCATATATATTGTTGCATTGTTTTGAAATTTTAAAAACTACGCTAAAATTCCAGCTCTCTTCATTGAAATTCTCTCTATCTAAAATATCCATGATTCTTATCCCTCTTTATAAAGATAAAGATACATCTTTTTCAATCACTAAATTATCAAAATAGATTAATACATCCCTTTTGTTATGTGAGAAAAATTATTCCAAAATACCCCTTTTAATGTTGATTCAAGATTACTCATATAATTCCTAGATATTCTTCATGAAGTATAGAACATTTGATCATATAGGGATACTAAATTATATTTACCATAACACAAACATCACCACTATGTTTTGGTAAAGTGAAAACCTCAGAATAATTGTCCTCTTAACAAAGAGTTGTTCAAAATGTGTTTCACTACACTCACTTACCCCTTTCCTCCCTAACACCAAAGTCCATATACTCAGAACATCATTGGGTATAGTGTAGGGGATCTCTGACATCCTACATTTTTTAGACTCACACAAGTCTCCCATGACAACCAAAACACTCTTAGAGAGCCTACCCATTTCTAACATGGATTATAAAAACCCATTATCAAATCTACCATGGAATAGTCACCACATGTTGCCTATTTCTATCAAAAATTACATATGGAGAATAAAAAACATATACCAGAGCTTTAAAATATTACACACCATTTTTAAATATGTTATATATATAAGGAGTGCTCAAAATTTATCAAATACACTACTAGAACCTAAAAAACAAATATGTAAACATTATCATATGAACTATATGCCTTTTCTTAATTACATTAAAAACCTTTCAAACATAGATTATACATTTCATGTTTTATTGTTCCCCAATTAACATAGGGATAATCACAACACAAAACTAAAATCTCTATAGTATGGTAAAAAACTTCTCCTTATTTTAAAACCACCACCACTTAGTTCTTCATCCCTCTGTGTGGTTGGCCTTAGTCATTTTCCCAACACTTTGGAAACCCCTTTTGAATTCTTCAACTTTCTCATCTACAAAAACAACCCCAAAAATCACCAAGGTGGGTTTTGATAATAGATAACTATATAAAATAATTAATATGTAGATTTATTACAACCAAATGAATCAACTATTAATTTATATTAACCTAATAATCACCAGTATAAAAAATTGAAAATACTAATTATATATTACTGATGTTTCAGTTAATAATATCCTCTAATTGGCCTCACTATAATCGAAAAAACACAAAAAATAATTTAATATGGTTTGGAATCCTTTTAAAAAATACCTATTGATTCCTAACATGATTTATGGACCAATATTGATATTTGATCCCACTCAAGACTTATAAAAACTTCTTGAGTTCTATTAAATATACAAAATTAAATTAAATGAAAGCCTCACTCGAGTTTATAAGACCTATAATATACCCTAACTTCCCATAGTAACTTGAGATTCCTCAATAAATAGGTTCACAATGACTTTAATGGATTAATTATAATTTATTTACTATCTAAGATCTTATCTAAAAGAACTAATAAACCCTTCAATCCTAATATCACATAGATACCACTTGTAGCAACCTTGATTTGGACACTTAAACTATATGACAATTAGGATTCTAGTATCCTAATGGGTGTTATCTAATCCTTATAGTTGGTGTCTAGTATCGTAGGTCCTATTATACAATTGGGGATGATTTGAACTTATTCATTTTGATCAAAATAAAAGGATGTATCTTGTCAAGAATTCATCATGACCCATCCATAGGTTAGACATTCCATTAATAAATTCTATTTCTAAATAGTATAGAAAAATGTATAAACATTACAAAACTCACAAAATGGATGCATAAAAAAATATTATACTTATAGTCTATCATAATAAAATAGTCCGCAAAAATGTTGAAGACAAAGAAGTCCAAAGGAACAAGTAAAAGGTAAATAGAAATAAAAAATTCCAAACATGACTCCAATAATCACCTAATAAACTCTAGCACATTCATGGGGTCTACCCACCCCATTTCATGCATAACTAAAAACTCAGGGACATTCACATTTTTCCAACATACTTATTAGTACCTAAAAAAGTGAAGTTATATGTACACATTGGTGTTCATTTATGATATGAACATCAATACTTAGTAGGGCACCATCAATGATGGAACAGATCATATAATGATATGGAAGGTGTATGAATGAACATGTCTACACATTTATAAAAATTCAAAAAAAAAACATTTTACAAGAAGTTTTCAATAAAAGTACTTTAAAATACAACCATTAAAAAATATACTCAATCAAAGAACAAGTTAAATAAGTTTTATGTGATTTTCCATAAATTGGGTAAACAAATACCATACTTTATCATAACACTAAAAATTTTCAACAATATCTATTAAAAAACTTTTATCCATGATTAGAATCTGTATAGCGTACCTCCAACATAAGGGACCTATCCATTGGCAGTGTCTATCAGAACCCATCCTTTATAAGAAGTAGTTCACATATATATGTATCTTCATATAAGTGTGTCTGTGTGTACGTATATTTGTAGGTATTGATTATTTATTTATTTAAATATATATTTATGTATATATGTATGTCTTTATTTATGTAAGAATATATTTATGTATGTATTTATGTGTCTATAACAATCCTACCCTTGAGTCATCATCTTCCCATTACTAGGAATTGTATGCATATAAACTTAGATTATATATATATAATCATATACATATACCTAATTTTTCATCTATATAAAGCCTCTATTTTTATATGGAGAAACTAGATATACATATAGATATATCTTTTATTATAGATAGTATAAAATTCTCATGATATAACCCACAAGACAAGGCCCACATATCACATATGTAATACATAGATAAACCAAGGTTATATATCTGAAACATTAAATAAGGAAACATCTAAACGTGGTAATAACATTTACATAAAAAGATAAAAGCTGGAAAAAAAATTCCATATTTCTATAATAATAATTCACTACATCATAAAAATACACATGATTTAGATAAAAACAATATACATAGTCTTTATTAATGAAATAGATATTCTCTATATCAAATTATAAACACACGACATATCATAATAGTAACCATTCTCTAAAGGAAAATAATACTATCCCTTATCACTATACACCATCATAAAACAACATTATAATAATAATAATGAACATGATTAGTAAGAATGGAAAAAATAATAGGATATTCATAAATAATGTATAATGAAGAATCTGTCAATTAATCTCGACTCATTCCAAAATAAATCTTGGGGTATGAAAAGATCAACCCCTAATGAAATCTAAGGAAGGTTCCAAACAAAGTGATAATGAAGGTATATGAAATAGTTTCTAATGACACATGAAATAAAAAAAGAGGCACTAATTAGGGAACACTAATAGAAGTTATCAAAAATAAAGTTCACAAGGCGTAGTTGATAACCAGATGTTCATGTTCCTAAAGGAATGTCTTCGATGATGGGGTCAATTTATGTCACCTCTTAGAGGTCATGTGTTTACCAAAATATTTAAATAATCACTTTTCTTAATTTAACACTCTATTTTTAAATACATGCCTAATTTATATAAAATACCTAAGTAAAAAAATTATTTAATTGAAAAACTCCACGACAAAGGGGATGTTGGAATCCCAAAACATAGGTCACCAATTTATTATAATTGTTACGACACATATTTATAAAAAAGGGTTTATAAGAAAGTAAAATATATAATTGGTCTGTTACATTAAAAAAATGTTATAATAAGTAATTAAAAAGAAGAAAATAGTTTTACCAAGAATGATTTTTCAAAATAAACAATTTACAAAACAAGGTTTTTATATAAAATACCACTCACATTGACCATTATAAAAACCATTTATATCATCATATACATAATTTTTAATTCATAAATATATCATTAGGATTTTGAGGACAAAAAACCTCCTCCCACTTAACTGATCCAACCAACACCTCGCCATTAAAATATTCTCATAATAAATGGTTAATTGTAGTTAATTGACTCATATTTAATTAAATATTAAGTTAATGAGGGGATTATAATTTATAAAACAAAATATAAGCTTAATAGGATAAATTTAACCCCCTTTAAATTTATCTAATAGGGTTTACTCTAAAGAACCACTATATTCTTACAAACTATCATTTTGGAGGTTTGATACAAGGACATGATTAAGTCCTCAATTTTATTATCTTTTAGAATAAAAATAAATTTCATGATGCTTTTTATAATAATAGTCCAGATGGTACAACATAACATAGACCACACAATTCATGTTTCAATGTAAGTTTAACAATAAGGTGTAAAGGCCCAAAAATAATTAACCATAAAAAAGGATAAAAAATTCTATAAAAGTATTAGATAAATTAACCAACGAAACATAATATCCCATATGAATTTTTTGAAACATTCTATGGTTATACCAATATAAACATTTGAATCCATTGATTTATTTTTTTCGAAAATATATTATGTGTTGTATAATTGTTTTTAAGGAAAATAAGAGGAAATCATTTTATAAGAATAAAATGTGAATCATTGAAAGGGTTTATACCACCTACCAAACATTTGAGAGTTTTAATCATCCCTTGAACCACCAATAGAAACATCAATCACCTTTTCCTAGAAATAGTGAAGAATATGTATAAAAACACCAATATGAGCCTCAATGAAGTAAGAGATAAAGAATTCCAATAAATTCAGATCAATTCCACATTATTAAGGTGAAATTCATCTATAAATCCCTAATCCACTAAGAAAAATAAAATAATAAAGCAATAATATAGAATACAAGAGAATTGGGGTGGCCTATCTTATATTATTTATGGAAAACACCCATGGTTTTATATTGAATAAAGAGAAATAAATAATAGAGATTAAGAAACCAAGATATCTCTAAGAGGGGATCCTGATAAACTAGAGTAGAGTATAGATCAAAGGATAAGGGGTGACAAATATTTTGTAAAAGAAAAACAACCAAAAAACATTATAAAATATACCTAAATGTTTTTTGGTACCCGGTCAAGTACCATCGGGTGCCCTATTATATCCCAATTCTATTGTGGTCGTTTTTCATGTTTAGTGAGTACATAGTGGCCTCCCACTAGGTACATGATGTGAATTGAAACTCTAAACTATAGATGGAACCAATATTAGGACCAACATAAATTCTCAAATTCCATGTTAAACCTCAAAAAAGTAAAAAAATCCAAATAATGCATTCTATAATATCAAGTTCTAATAAAAATCAATAAATAAAAAATGAACCCTTAACCAAAATAAAAAATAAACTAATACCTTACTTAAAAAATTGAAAATTACCACTAAATGCCTCAATGATACCTTAATAAAGGTAATCATAACACTATTTGTTACATGTGATCCTTACCATTTCCTACATTCCTATTCTATTTTCATTCATGTAATTTTCTATTAGGTTAATCTTGGGTTTTATGGTGTGATTCCACTAGATCATGGTGGAATAAAATTGATATTATAGGTCCTTGGTGTGTGGCTTATAGAGAAGGCTAAACAAGACTGTATTATTTTCCATTCTATCCATTTGAATTAAGATGTTACTACTGGTGAATTTTTCCTTTTTTCCCAATGATTTTGGTTGAAATTATCCATTATTTAGAGTTCGTATTTTTGGGATTTCATATTTCATAGTCTTTAGTGTGTGTTGAGAGTAGACTATATACATTTTATTATAGATTTAGTTCAACATGACAACTTAGTGATTTTGGTGTTGATTACGAAATTTTTTGTTCTTATTGTTTAATGATTTTTAAATTTATTTCATGGTGTTTATGTTTGAGTTTGGTTCTCATGGTCATTGTTGATGTAATTAAGATCTTGGGATCGATTTATGGATCTTCGTTTAAGGTAGGTGGAATTTAAATTCCTATGTATCTTTCTAATTTATTGATTTGATGTCCATGTGTGATCATTTTTATTATTTTTTGGATTTTTAATTGAAATTCTATAATATCACCTCATAAAATTGGGATGAGATTATATTTTAGTAACAGTAAACAAGCACAAAATATCACTCTAAATAGTTTAGTAGGGATACCTTCATCAAATGAGATATAAGGGATCATTTTATAGTTATTATGGTGGAATCAATTTATTTTTGAAATATAAAAAAGTTTCATTTTAAAATTAGTTTTTTAAAATGGGTTTGGTTTAAAGTAGAATTTCATTGGAAAATTGTTTTGGTTGGAGGAATGGTTTTAAAATTTGATATTAAAGGGAGCATATTGTTTTGAGAATGTCTTGGAATTGATCTACCTAAATTAAGTTTCGTCTTATAAAGTGACTAGATATAAGATTATGGACAAGGGTATTGTTTGGGGAATGAAGGTACATGGTGCTTTTTAATTAAATTGGGGTTGTTGTTTTTGGGTCATGTTTTTAGGAAATTATAGAGTATTTTTAATGGGGTTTTAAAGTAAATCTAGGATGGATCATTGCCAATTTTTTAGGTCCTTATTACCATGTTTGGTTGATTCCCTATATTTTAAATCATGTATTATTATGTTTGCACATGTTGATTATGGTTTCTAGGAATGTTATTTTTTCATGAGTGATTATGAGTGATAACATTGGGGATATAAAAAAATTAACCTAGGGTATTAGTTGGTTAGAATGGTTGAGAATTTGGTTAGGATTTATTTTATCATAGGTCCATAAGAACCTTGATTTACACAAGGGATGAGTGATGGGTGTGACCTTCACCATTTTTCATTTAGGAATATTTTAATATTATTGTTTTTTTTAGTTTTCCATATTATTTTCTTATAGGACGGATTTTTGTTTGAATTTATTTTTTAAGGTGACTATTAATCCCTATGTCCTTGATTGATATATTAGAATGATTTTTTGGGGTTATCTTTCTTGTGATATGATGGTCTTTATTTTTTATGTTTTGATATGATAAAAGATTTGAATACTTTTTATTATTCTAAGAATGATAGTGTGCATCCTTCTCATATATTGTTTTGTTAGTCTATTATGTGACAGTGTGATAGGTCTTATAGACTATGAGATAGTGATAATTGTTTATAGAACTCTTATATTTGATGTGATAGCTATATAATGTGACATCTTGGAAGAAATAAACTATTTTTATTTATATCTTAGAGTGTGATGTTCTCAAAAGTGAGGTAATGTGTTCTAATTATAATCCACTTGATAATGTTGCCTCTCCTAGAAGGGATCTTTACTATTATTGATTAGATGTAATGAGAGAGAGAGATAGGCTCTAGAAAAGAAGTGTGGTTCATTGGTGTAAGTGACATAAATTACATGGGAGGGGGGTTCATCCATTATGAACCACTGAATTAAGATATTGGACATGGAACAAACTTAATAAAATGATGGTGTGATATAATATCAGAGGTAACGATGTGGTGATTATGTGGGATCTAATGGATCCATGTATAATTGTATAGATGTTCTACCATGTAGTAGGATCCAACCGCTATGATGAATTTTGATATGAAGGATGGATGCAGAGGTGCACTGTGGGTATTCTATCAAATATAATTAGTGAGGAATAATGATATTATATTGGGAAGTGTGTGAGCATTGATATTATTAATTATTTTTATTTTTATCCATCCTTTAGTTTTCACATAAATTTTATTACGTGATTGTTTTTCATTAATTATTTGATGCCTTAGGTCCCTATTTGATTAGTCATTTTATTTTTTATTATAATTCAATATTTAATATGGATGGTTTGGACCTATTTTATTTCCAATTATTGATATTTTTAGTTTGATTGTTATTTCTCATGATATTTTAGGATTCTTTATTTAATGGGTAGTAAGATGCCCAGTGGATCTGGAGGGACTCTGAGGAGTGTGTCTTGGGGTTACGTTATAACTAATTAGGATGTCTTATTTTCATAAAAAAAGTTATTTTGAGGACAATAGGGTCATGAGGTTATTTGAGTTATAGATTATAGGTATATAAGGACCTGGACTATGTTGGGTAGTACCAATGTGATTCAACAGGGTTTCTGTATTTTGGACATAATGGAATATAGTTATAACTTAGATGTTTATGCATGTGTTATGTTTATGGGTAGGTGTGTTTCACTAGTCACTGAAACTACACTCTCCTGATATTCTCATTCCCATAAACCTGATTCAAATATCACCCAGTGTTTTGAGGCATTTAAGGGAGTCCTACAGGGTCATCGGACTCACCCCTACCCACGTACACGACACGGTATTTGATATGTGTATGTGGTCTTCATTTTTCATTTCATGTAAATTTATGTGATTATAGTTGGACTCATGGATTTAGATATTCATGGCCTTTTAGGTTGAGTACTTGATAGGAGTTGATCATTATGATTTGGTATGAGGGCCATTGTACCCTTTACTTTCAAGTTGTATATTACAATTATAGTATCCAATACACCAAAGATTTATTTATTTTAGTGATTCCATTGTTTAATATTATATAGTTTTTTATCTTTTTTATTCTATGCTTCATATAAACTGTTTATTTATTTTATATTTTGGATTATAAGGTCCATATTGGATACATATTTTATGTGAATATTTTTTTGAGTATTTTTATTATATATGACAGTTGTACTAGATTTTTTTGTGGAATCATGCACGAATGTTATACTTTATATTAAATATAATAGTCTTTCAATCACTATACCATGAAATAACTCATATATTAATGCCTATGACATATGGGGAGTCATTATTGAGGTCATATAGAGACTCATTCTCAAGTATCATTTGAGATTTCATGGCCAGGGAATTATAGAGATGCAGACACAGAACCAATTTTTATTTTATGCATTTATTGTTTTTCTCTTTTGTATAGACTTATATATGATTAGCACATGTAGTTACCTTACTTTTCTATTTATGATTGTGTGATTATATATTGTTGTTCTATTTTCTTATAGTATGTGATAAATATTTTTGTACAGTTGGCTCATAGCTATAAAATCTATATTATATTAATATATTATGATGATGGTTTATTAATATTGATTATTATTTATATTTATATTTATTTTATCTAGAGGATATAGTATCCCCATTATACCTATATATCTTCACAATTGGATGGCTATAAATACCATTACCTTTAAAGGTTAGTAATCCCCTTTAAATTTAGTATTTAAATTCCATTTTGAGGTATTTTTGAAGTGAGGTATAGTTAGAAAAGTTTGAGTGGAGAAGTAAAGGAGGAGGAGAAGGTGACCAAGTGTTAGAATAGTATTGAATACCTATTGGTGGGAATAAAGTGATCATTGAAACTATAGTGGTTGTAAATCCATTGTCTTCACCATCTCGTACCCAGTGGACCTAGATTAGGTTATTAATTGAGATACAAATTTTTTTATTTAGGGGATAATTTGTTGTTCTAAAACAAAATAAAATACCTAAAATAATTTAATCATTCTATTTCCCTCATTTTAGTTTTTTTAACCCCCTGAATCTTTCCCCATCCTCTCCTTTATCTCAAATAAAACCAACCTAAAACTATCACTAGATCTATATCAATTTACCATGATATCTCAACCTTAGTAAGGTAGTATATATCTCATTAATTCCTTTGATCTTTTCCTTCCATGTAGCTATTATAGGAGTTAAGGATGTCTGAATCCAAATTTGGTATGTTGTATCTTGTTAAAGAATTTCATCATCCTCTTAACCTCAAAGGAACAATATGTATTTATCTCAATAGGTCTACTCCTTATTATTATCATAATTTTATAGTATTATCCTAAAAATGATTTAGTTTACTGCTAAACTAATTAAAATAAATTGTTCTTAATTAATTAATGTTTTACCTTTTTTTAAAAAAAATGAATAATTTGAATAATTTGATTTATATTTTCATTGTAATGGTTCCATATCTATTGATCTCATGCCTTGTATTTTTTTCAATATCTTGGTTGGAATATTTATTTTTTTGGCATAATTGGATGTGACATTGGGTATAATCATCATTTATACCACAGTCAATTTTTTTTTAATTTATCTCTTTATTATATGACATGAATTATTTTCTAAGCATGTATTAAGGCTTGTTATATCATATCTTAGCTATATTAGGAATATTGGGATACATACATTATAGTATCAGATCTTGATAGTGTGTACACATGTTGATGAACATGTGGGTGATATGGGATGGTCTCATAAAACATGGACATTTTATACCATTTCATCTACTCCCTAAGAGATGGGAAAAAATATTTTCCCAACTAATTATACAAAATTCATTTTCCCCTGATGGTATGGGTATTCCACCTTGACTTAGTTATATGTGTTTATCTTATACATCAAGAATGGGCTAGAATCTAGTATCTTAGTAAAACCATCTACTCATAGGTAGTTAATTGATATTTATTATGTTTTTTAATATGTATATTATGTTACATGATTACATTTGTTTTAAAAACTCCTCTATCCTCGCATAGTTTCTACATGCAAGTTATTTTATCTTGAGACCATCTGTTGTATTTTTTTCAACGATATGTTAATATTTTTTTGCTTAGTTAAGGATGAAGTAGTTATGATCGAATAATTTTTATATATTCATAGAATGGAATTTGATTTCAAGATTAAGAAAATCACCTTGTAATTGTGATTATTTTTGAACTGGTCATAAGTTCAAAGACATGGTTCAATTGTTTCAGTGATGAGATATTATTTGAAAAATGGAAAATGAGTTGATGAAAATGAATAATAATTATTAATTCATGAGGTGTTACTTGAGGGACATGTAAAATACATTAATAATTTTCATGATTAATTCTTAATGAATAAATGTGATGATAATTTTTGGAATTCTTATATGGTTTATTTTTTACTTATATATTATCTAAGTGATTCTTTAAAAACATTTCAACCAACTAGCCAACCATAGGGTCCCCAAAATCACCACTTAGGTGGACAGGGATAACCACTATCCAGCTAAGGTAGTATCTACAAATAATTGAAGGTTAGGATCCTAAATAATTTGGCATGTAGGTGTGTGGGGGTAGACACATAGCTCCCATAGAGAACACATGTTTCAGAGATAAAGGTTATAGAGCCACCGTACAAGGCATTATGATGGCATGAGGTGGTGTTGTACACTGTGGTTCTATTAGCAGAACCTAGGATACTCATTGATCCACTAAAGGAATGTAGATATATATATATATATATATATATATATATATATATTAAAGTGATTTACCATATTTACGTTTTAGGTGGGGGTAGAATTTTGGGAACAATCCATATATAAATAAAAAAGATATGTAAATCTCATTAACCATACGATTTGATTGATCATGGTCATCTGATTGAATAATAATCATCATCTTCAACATCTATCCTTTAAGGATCCTCACATGAGCTCAAAAATTTCAATTTCCCCATTCCATAATTCTACATCCATTCCTTCGGTGATAAGTCTAAGATATCGAGGCAAGCTCTATCAACTTCAGTCCATGAATGCAATTGAAGTCTTATATGTGTTAGATATATTGAATAACATGATATCTCTAAATGAAAATAAAGATTAATGTTGCATTTGTGTGAATAGGTGAGTTTGAAATTTTTTAAATTATGATGATTAAGATATAGTAGGATGTGTGTGATTCTAGTATCATGGAATAATATCGTACTGTAAATATACCATTATTCACTCCATTTTTTTAGAAATTTTAAATGCCTCAGGTGAGTAAATTTTTTTGTAATATAGAATATTTTTTAGGATCCTTGACACAACATAAAATTTAGATTGACGACATTGATTCTCTTCTATAAAAGGATATCATCCAGGTAAGGATATTGAGATTCCATTTTGGGAAGAGATATCATTTTATAATTGAGAAACAAATATTCCATGAATTTTATTATTTCATGAAGATGATATCAAATAAATAACTCTTACTATGTGAAAAAGAATATTGAGATACAAAAATCATTCTAATTGTATTAAACACACACTTGAAGTGTTTCTTGAAGAATTGATTATTTGAGTCTCATCAGGTTTGCACAAAATAAATGAGACATTGCATAGACATATAGTTACATAATGGCATGAAGTTCCTATGTTTCACGAAGTATTTTATTACATGTAAGGATAATTTGGAAAGGAAGTGAGCTTGAATAGTGTGGTTAACTCATGAATATGTAAATGAATAAGAATTTTAGAATAAAACTAAAATAGAAGAACCATAACATAGATTACAAATAAAATAATAATGGGAATAAATATATTTTCATGGATTTTATTAAAAAACATACACCATTCATATTAAAAGAAGTTTACTTGGGGAAAGCTGTTTTGAAAATTCAAGAATAAAATAGATTGAGATTGGGAAATATTATTCTTGGATAAAATGCTGAATAATATTTTTGCACCACTTGCTCACATTTAGTGAGTCTAGGACTTCATCAGACATAAGTGATAATTTATTGAGGATTATTTTACTGAGAAAACTGACCACACGCAGGTGATAAGAGTTATTTGAGAGAGTTCATGAACTCTGAATCATTGGGGGTTCAGAATCATGAATTGTACATGATCTATTCATATGTATAAAACTCATGGAGAAAGACTTTCATCCAAAAGTTTTGCGATATTTATAACTATAGATCAACCCAAAAGAATAGAAGAAGTCATTCAGTTGGTTCTGAAAGAAATATTTCAATTAGTTTAGTTTGGAGTAGGAGAATACTTACTTTTGGTACTATAGGTAATGAAAAATTCTTCAGGTTAGAGTTGGGATAAGAGAAAACATTCTTTTTGTTCATTAAGAATTAAAGAATAATTTTATTTAGTGTTAGAAGTAGTGTAATAACATGTTTTATTGTGAACAATCAAAAACCAAGAGAAACATGGTTTCAACAATTTGTAGGATTTTTTAAATCCTTGTAAAATTTTCGGTACTTATCTATACACTATTACAACTACACGTGATGTGATATTTAGAGATAATATTGAGTGGATCCTGAAATTTAAAAATTTTGAGAGGTTGGATTGGGAAGGAAATAAATTCAACAAATTAAACCACATATTCACCCCCTTCTCTCGTAGTAGTCAATCCAACCTTGGAAAATATAGTTTATGACAAGTAGTGAAGAAGTGGAGTGGTGACCACCTAATAGATATTTTTATATTTATGTCATGTTTGTGATCCGGGTAAGGGTAAGGTTCTAAGGATTGATAGTTGGTTCCACTTGGATTCAAGAGCTTGGTTGGAGTCTTTTAAGATATTTTGATGGTCGGTTTGGATGTAGACATTGGGATAACCACTGATTCTTTTATGTAATATTTCACTTATGTTATTTATTTCTCTTGGTCAAAAGTATTTGTTTCGATCCTTATTATGTTTATAACTTTTTAATCAAATTTTACCCACTTTATGTTCACTATAAAAATTTATTTGGGGATTGGATTATATGAAATGTTGAATATATAGATTTTATATTTTTTTATCTTATTAACTTGAAATATAGGTTCATCTTAAGTACTCATGTTCATATTGTTTCCTATGTTCGGTTTCCCTAGTGGTTCTTCTAAATATTTTTCAAAAAAATTAAATTATTCACTATGGATTCAAAGGGAGAAAACCCCTACACATATATGTTGTGTTAAACCCTAGAATTCAAACATTGATATGGAAATCCAAAGTTGGGCCTAAATAATTATGGTATCTTCCCCCAATTTAATTCTAGTAATTAGGTGACTATTATTACAAAATGATATCAAATATCACTTATAGCTCATTGGTATGGTATTTTAGAGTACTGAGGTTATAGGTTTATTGAGACATAGGAAGTAACTCCTAAATGTTCCTAGAAAACATAATTATAGTGGAATATCGAATTAATAGGGGTATTCAAAGATAATCGTTTCTTTATTTATTGAGATAGAACTATATTTTCAATTATAATGAATCATGTTAGAAATATATATGTATGAAAAAGTAGAGTATCATTCCACATTGTATGTTTACTTGTATCTAATTGTTTTTTAAAAAATCAAATTATGATTCATATTAAATGAAACAGCAATAATAAATAAATAGCATTAGTAAATCAAGATTTCCTTAAAAAACTAATGACCAGTAGAATTAAAATGGAAAGAGGGAAGTATCATTTGAAGCATTTTGGTTCATGATGATCATCTGGGGTGGCTGATCACTTTAAGAATCTACCAATTTTCATGGCACATAGACAAAGTCCACTAGGACTCCATGAGGGGTGGCGATGGAAAGATATGGATGTATCTCTTGAGTGTGTACTTGAATGGTAGGATCGTAGGAAGGTTTAAGGGGCTATTATAGTTTGAGTCTTCATGCCTCTAGGCCTTTGGGTTATATATCTGGGTATTTCAGTCCATTTAATGGTTCCCATAGAACCTAGTTAAAAAGTGGTATAATCACAAAAATTAAATAAAAATTTGAATTAGAGGAAATAAATCAAGGTTTACTATATATTTGTTGGTTATGGATAGGTCAATATGAGTCCATAATTGATTCCTTTGGTTAATAACACATTTAACTACTTTTTATAGAAAAATTATTTCATATTATGTTTGAATAATGGCTTTAATTTTTTCTAAGTAATATAATAATATTGTGAGATTCGTTTTAATGTCTTATAAAAGGTGTTTTAAAATGAAAATTATATTGATAAATAGAGGTAAGATATATGGAAATGGGTTTGTACATGACCTTTAAATATTGGTTCTAAAAATTCATTATTTAATTATTGAGAGATGGTTTTAATGTATATCTATACCTTATTATAGAGTATTAAACTTAGATGAACACATTATAGAATACAGGAAGGGGTATATGATCATTCACCACCAGAACGACCTGCGGATGATCCTTACATTTTGAAGTATTTTATCAGTTACTTAACTTTTTCGCTAGGGATATCGTCATTGGGATCCCAAGAACATTGATATCTTGAGGGAATTTCAATTTCACCATACTCTAACCTTATGGGGGAATTGTATCACCTAAAAATTATGATGAATAAATTTATCACCTCTACCATACATTTGAGGGAATTGAAACCCAAAATAAAATTTAGGTTAGAATCATTATCTTCATGCTAAAATGGGAAGATTGATAATTGTGGGACATTTTGGTCAAGGATAAAAAAGACCAAGGTCTTACCTGTAAGAACATACATGATATCTTTTTCAATAAATTCTAGTAGAAATATTATGTAGGATAAATGATAAAAATATAATTTACATTAGTTAGGGATTGAGGTCTATTATAGATAACTCAAAAAAATTAATAATTAGCATCATTTTCCCCCTATATGAGTAAAGATGTATAATTAAAATTATAAAACATTAATATGGACTTAAATTATCCATTATAGACTCATGTGATTTTTTTAAACTATCCACCTTTTTGGAAGTGATAAAAAAAATTATGATCAACAAAAAATGCTCTAAAGCAAGCTCAGGTGTGAGTATATCACTGCCTAGATGAACTATATCTGATGGAACTTCTAATACCTGAAAGTGGAGATGGAAATAGTTTGGTAGAGGTGGATCTTATTAGGGTAGATAGAGAAGTGGTGTTACTCTATATCCTAGGTTAAGAAGACCTCATGTTCAGTGTCATCAAACTATACATTTTAAATAAAATAGTTTAACTCCTAGGAAAAGTATATCCATATTAAAATGTTCTTCCAATAATTTCTAACGAAAATCATCCAAGAGTGACCTCATCTAACCCATGTATCATATTTGAAAGTTGTTACATAGCCTACAAGAGGCATCTAAACACAATTTGGGATATAAGGTTGGTGGGTTGCATATAGTATTCAAGGTTTTCTAGATATTTTGTAATCATATAAGTAGGGTTTTTTTCTTAAGGTCCAATATATAGAAATGAGTAGAGAATATAACATAGTTCATTACATTTTAAATACTTTAGAGGGTTCATCTATAGATAGGGGTAATATCTAGGTATATAATACATTATCATGCTCTTTATTTGATATGTGTTCTTCATATTCATTTATATATACTCAATTGAAATCTATCCACGAACACAATTTGAAATAATTTATAGTATTTATGAGTCTTTATTATCTTCTAATAAAGAGAATAGAGTTAGAGATAAATTTTTTATCTTGTTCCTCAATTATGTCCATGTATGGGTTTATTTGGGGCCAATGGTTATTGGTATGAAATACTTTTATTTTATCATGAGAATGAATAGGTTAACCCGATTATAAACCTGTATAGATTTCTATAATAGAAAATTATCTTTCTAATTTCATGACAGTATTCAATATTCATTCCATGGATAGTTGGAGTTTCAATCTAGTCGAGTAGGTCCCAACTAGTGGAATGTCAAATAAATCACCACTTGGATGGAAATTCATATCGTTTGAATAGTTTAATATAAATTTTGAGAAGATTTAACACTATTATTTTATCTTTATCTACCTTTGTTTCCAAAATATTTCTCAAGACTACCTCCCAAGAAGTAGATGGATTTTACAATATACATATCAACTATAACTAAACCATTCTGAATTAATCATTATTAAATTTAATTGACTAAATTGGGGGATCTAGGTAATTTTATAGAGGATATCTAAGAAAAGGTTTTTGTTAGACTTATCATATCTCTTTTGGGTTCTCATATACTTTTAATAAGAATGTTCATGGATGTTTAAGGTTCTATACAGACTTTCGAAAGATAAATCCTGTGAATATAAATAATTATTATACCCAAGACAAAACTTATGGTCTCATTGATTAGTTAAAGGGAAAATGTTTTTTTCTATGATTGACATGCATTCAGGTTATCACTAACATCATGTAATACCATAAGAATACCAAAAACATTTATATTTGGATATAGTATAGTAATTTAGAGTATCTAGTGATGCCTTTGGACCTAAGAAATGATTTTCTTCTTTTATGGAATTGGTGAAAAAGATATTTCATCCATTAATAGAATCTTTTATTTTAGTCCTTGTGGATGATATCCTTGTTTATTTAATGTCTCGACTTGAAAATTGCCAGTATTTTAGTGCATTTTATTAACTACTTTGTGAGAGAATTAGTTGTATTATTATATATATAAGTAATTATTTTGGTTTTTTGAATACAGGTTCCTTGGGTATGTGATCTATAAATATGGAATCTTAATGGATCATGATAAAGTAGAAAATATAATTAATTATAAAATTACTTCGAATGTATTTGATATAAGGAGTTTCCAGGGACTTGTAAGATATTATCATAGTTTCATTTTGGATTTTTCAAATAAAACCATTCCAAAAACCACCTTAATTAAAAATGGAGTTAATCTAATATGGTTTGAGTAGTGTATAGTAGGTTTCCTAGAGAGAAATAAAATATTTATTTCATCTTAAATTCTTAATTTACTTCTTCCTGAAGAAGGATTTGAGGAATATTATAAAGCATCATTAGTAGGACTTGGTTCTATTCTTATGAAAGATCTTCAGGTAGTGGAACATGGTTCTAGATAACTACATCCTCATCAAATTAAATACCCTACTCATGATTTATAAATGGTCACTATTGTCCACAATTTATTGTGTTGGAGAAACTATTTATTTTTTGAGAACTCCATAGTGTACAAGGACTAAAAAAGACTAAAATATACATATTCTCAAAAGGGATTTGAATCTCAGGTTGTGACACTAAGTTGATTACCTCTAATCATTTTATTTTGACATTAAATTTTCTTTTTGGTAAAGGAAATGTCATTTCTGATTCTCTTGGTTGTAAGATTCACCTTCAAAGGGTAATCTAGGAAAAGGAAGAGTGGGGAATGATTTCTCTAGTGGTTAAGATCTATGAAGATAAGATCAATGACTATAATCGAATACATTTATACAACATAGTGTGTACATAAACTATCATTGAGTTAATAAAGTACTATTAAATATCTAACAATTATTTTATTAGTATTCAAGAGAAAATATATTGTGGGGAGATCCTTGACAACCAGTTTTAGGATTCTCATTCATTACAATATGTTCAAGGGAGACTATTGGTCCTTAGAATAATGAGGGAAGAAGTAATGAAAGAATTTCATTCATCTAGATGGGTTGTAAACCCTAGAAACATGAATAGGTATTGTATTATTCATCATTAATTCTAGTTTCATGGTTTGAAAAAGGACATTTCAATGTTCTTCACTATATGACACACATTTTAATAAGTACAAAAACATCATAAAAAACTAATAACTGTTCTTTTATCCACTTTCTTTATCAGTTTTAAAATGGTAAAAATTCATTATATACTTCGTAACCAGTCTTCAACGATCCTCCATAGACTGAGATAGATTTTGGATGACCAGAAATCGTCTACTAAGAAGGATCAATATTTTCAGATAAAATAAACACATTTAATTAGTGATTTTAGTAAGTTATGTGTTACAAAGATCATTAAGAATCATTATGTTAAATCTAGTATTACCTACAATAGGAATTGGACAGTTGGGTAAAACTGAGTACCACATTTCGTCCACTAAATGATATCCAATCCAATAAAAACATCAGGATAATAGAGTATATTCTACTAGATTGTATTTTTTATGTTGGGATATAATGGTAAGATCATCCCTCATTAGTGTAATTATCTTATAACAATATCTATAATCCATTGATTCATATGGATCTAATCAAATACCCATATGGAATTTTTTATTATATTTTTTATTTTGGATATAAATAGATGAATCCTTCATGATCTAGCCTAGTATTATTATATGGATAAAAATTAGTTGGAATAGATTTTAAAGTGCAAAATAAATGCTCAAAGTGGAAAAAAATGTTATTCTTGTTATTGGAAGAGGCCCTTGGAATTCAGAGTTGGTGATCATGTTTTTCTTTGGGTATCACAAAGATTAGGTCCTAGATGGATGGGTAAAAAAGGGTACCTAAATAAAATATTTATTAACCATTTATAAATAATTGTTATTGTTGCTAAAACATACTAATTATTGTCTTTACCTCCAAATTTTAGAACCATGCATAACAACATTCAAGTTTCTCAATTGAGGATATATGTACCTACCCGTTCATGTGTAATATAATATAAACACATTGATCATGAGGTCTATTCATCCTATGTGAAGGATTCTATCGATATCATTGATTAGTGTCATAGTTTTCTAAAAGTCATTTTGATATCACTTTTTTGGGTCAGATGGAAGCATGTAAAGTTCTCAAATGTGATTTTGGAGGGGAAACTGAAATCAAGGTATGATGGTTAGAACATTTCCATAATTAACATGGTTAAAGATTCTTAGGGATGAGAAGTCCAATGGAATGGAGGTTATAGATACCCAAACCATTATTGGTTATTAAATTAATTTAATATTTTAATTCTTTTTAAGGTATCTTGGTAGTGAGTTTGAGTTAGAGGAGTTTAGGATTAAAATGAAAGGAAGAGGATAAGGTCTCTAGGGGTTAGGTATATAAAAGACAATACTTTTCATAAATAGATATTACCTATTATTAGATGAATATTTATTATATATCATAATGATCCATTCCATAATTTTATAGATATATTTTCTTTGGAAACATTGAAACATAGAAAATTGGTTCATAATAGTCTCCCATTAAATTATTTATAAAAATCACCCTTATTAGAAATATCAATCCTAAAATCATTATTCATAACCTGCGGAAATGAAACATAATAAAGGATGAGCTCATATTCTCAGTTATGTTAAACAAGGGAGATATCAATGATCACATAAGTATATCATTAACATAAGGGTATTAGAACCTAATCTTAAAATTTTAAATCAATATCTTAAATATCACATATCATAATACCAATTCATGGAATTAATATTGGTAGTTAATAAGACATTAATCCTAAATGAATAAAATAACATGACCCATGAGAGAATAACATTAAAATAAAACATGAAATTTTGGAATACACATAATCTTAGAAGATTATTTCATTAGTATTCACAGATTACTGCTGAAACTACCATAGTGGATTAGGATTACTTCCAAAACAAATAAGTATCAAGGTTCACTCCTAAGACTATAATAGTGGATTGGGTTCACTTCCCAAACCATTGTAGTATTCAGGTTTCACTCACAATACAATCATAGTGGAAGAGTCCCTTACTAAACTGGGTTTACTCCCCATTCCAGTCCTATTTATATCATGTGACATCTGTCTTTACCCAATGCATTAGAGGGATATATAATTCCATGACCACCAATCACATAATTAATATCATACATATTCGTTCCATAAGATCATTAAATAATCATCATTTTTGAACCCATGAAACAAAATGGGTTTCATAAAAATTTCATCATTTGATCATAACAAAACCTTTGTAAAAGTAATGGGTTTCAAAAACATTTCATCAATTCATCATAGCATAACCCATGGATATTTATATGGTTTCATAAACTTATTTTCATCACAAGACATCCATAGAAAGAATAAGGATGGTATAATTAGATCAAATCCACATTAAAATTTAATTATCATTAAATGATGTTATCATGGATAAAACATTTCTTTAAGATATCAATAGAATATTTCTTGATGAAAAATAACTTTTCTTTTTTAAATAATTTCTATAAAATCAAAAAAACAAATCAAATATATATGGGGGAAAATTTTATTAAAAATAACCTTGTAAATTAGTAAAGTAATATTAAAAGAATTGAGTGGTTATAATGGTTGTAAATTCTGTTCATGTTGTATAAGTTAACAGAATGAAATTCCATTCATATATTTTTAATTAGTCAAAAAGTTCCTAATCTGGAAAATGATACTAAGATTCCTTTTAATCCATGTTTTAAAAAGGTAAAAATTGGTTAAAATGTCTTGGATAAATAATTTTAGATTAGTAAAAACATAATATAAAACATTTTTAGAGAACATGGACATGGATGAGAATGGATTTTTTAACAAAGTTAGAAATGAAGTTATTTTTCCTTAAAAAAATATTTTTGGTCTCTTGAATACACAAGTAGATAAAAATGAAAATGAATAAATTTATTTTCAAAAAATAAAAAGTGGATAAGAAAATAAATGTGTTTCATGGGAGTTATATCATTATATTTCATAATTAGAAACATAATCATATAAAATTATCATAAAAACTGATATTGTGACATAAAATCGTCACCACTATGGAAACATTCAAATAATAAGTCCCATGAAAGAAAGAACCATTTATGTATATGTAAATCCATATAAAAATCCAAATAAGAATCATAAAATTCATTCATGGGATATTTATACCCCACATAAAATAAAAAATTGGTGAATTTTACATGTATATACAAGATGTAAATGTGATATGGAAATCATATACCTCTGGTCCGACTTCCATCATACAGGTTAAAACCTCGTCTCTTTTGAAACAAATCCTTTAGATATCCACTCAAAAACCATAGGGTTTGTAATTTATGAAGATAAAAACTGCTAGAATGTGTATAAGGATGTTTATAATGGAATTTAGAAGTGGATGGTTAAGTTACATGGCTCAAAAGGTGTATAGATGTGAGGAGAGGAGGTGCCCTTTATAAATTGAGGTGAGGGGCACTTTTGGAATATCTTAAAAGATTTAAAAATAAAAAATTAATTATCAATATAAATGATTCAAAGAGATGGATATTAAAATCTAAGATAGTATGGGGTTAAAATATAATCAAGTATTAAAATTATAGTGGTTTTAAGAGGTTTTTAAAACTTATCTTTTGGTTTAATCCCTTAGTTACCTCATTTTAACATTAACCAGGGTAATATATTTTTCACACTCAAAGGGTTATAAATTTTTTTAAGTGGAAATTAGCTCGTAAATTTTCAAGGGGTAATATTTTAGACCATATATTTTCCACTTTGTCCTATTTCAATATTTTATGTTTTTTAAATAATATAATAAATTATTATTTTCCTAAAATATCATTAATGTGAATTTTGTAACTATTCAATTAATTTGAATTAAAATACTTAAAGACAAAATTTTAATTTGAACATAATCCTTTAAAAAATAATAATATTTCATATTCATCTATAAAATTCATTGAAAACTATATCGAACACAAATTATATTACTTTTAATATTTTTAAATTAATTAATTTATTTTCCCAATAATTGAATAAATATTGTATTATCATTGCATAAGAATTTGATGAAATTATTTAATCACTAAAATTTATCAATAAATTTCTATCATTAATATAATTTTATTATTAAAAATATATTCATTTATATTCATTCATTTTACTCTTTTTTTCTACTTGAACATGAAAGTTATATTTAAAACCAAGAGAGTGACATTTTCTAACTTTCATTGCTTTAAATATTTTATATAAATTATTCATAGAAAAGTGTCCATTAAATAATTAAATTATGATCCAAATGAGATAAGTTTATAATTACCTTCAACCAATAATAATAATGATGAACAATTGTGGCTTTATAACTTAGTTTTAACTTATATTTTCTTGATTTACCCTTTACCAAGTTGATAAATTTTACCACAGTTAGTATTCTCATGGGAAAAAATAAAAGGGCCCTATTTAAAAATTCAAACCAATTAATTCAAAATAATTATTCCAATTTACCAAATTAAATTTCTATAAGTGGAAAAAATTAATTTTAAAATGGCCGTGAAACAGGAAACGAAAACCACTTTTAGAAGAAAAAACATTTTAGCATAAAACTACGTTTATTTTTATCACATGCCTAGAAAAATATTAGATAAATGTTAAAAAAATGGATTTAATATATAATATATAAATTTAATTAAAATAATTCATTATAATTTATTAATTTAATTTATTTAGATAATAATACATTTTGTGCATAACTACAGTTTTATAGAAAAACATCTATTTTATTTTCAAAATATTTTTTTATTTCTAATTAACTGATAAACATTGAATTAATTTTATACATATGTAATCTATAAATGTTTCATAATTTATCTTATATTACTCATACCTAGAAATCCAATGTATTGGTGATAACTATCATATAATATTTTAATAGTATAACACAATTTATTTAACTCGGTGTTCCGTATTACGCATGCTATTTAAAACTATTTTGAGATAATTATTTCTTAGAATCTCATGGTGTAACATTATACTTCCCTTAAAATGTAATTTTCCCTTGAAATTAAACATTATGATACAAAAAATGAGGATATTTATATTTCATTACATACTTTAGTTCCCAAGTAGCTTCTTCAAATTTGTGATTTCTCCAGAGAACTTTAACCAGGATAGTAGTCTTGTTTCTTAGCTATTTATCACTACAATACAATATTATTTCTTGTTTTTCTTCATAAGAAAGATCATTCTCTAGTTTTAAATCCATTAATTTTAGTACATGTTATGTATTATGTATTTACTTCTTGAGGCAATATACATGGATCACATAGTAAACTTAAGATAGTTTTGGTGGAGGATCCATGTGATAAAATATTGTTTCTACTAGATCAATAATCTCAAAAGGTACAACATAAAAAGGGCTCATCTTTGAATTATTTTTGAATAGAATAACATTATTTCAAGGATATATTCGTAAAATAACCATTTAACTAACTTCAAATTATAGATCACAATAATTATTTTCAGCATAACTTTTCTATCAACTAGGAGCTTCCTTGATGTGATGGTGAATGGATTAGACATTATCTATTATTTCCAAATCAATATCATGTAACAATATTTTTATTTCTCCAAATTTTTCCCAACATGTTGGATTTCTATATGTATTTTTATATAGGGCATCATAAAGATCCATATGAATGCTTTTGTGAAAAAGATTATTTTAATAAAATTCAACTTCTGGGAGGTGTTGATCCCACCTTCCTCTATTAATCATAGAACAAGATCCCAATATATCCATTATAGTTATAATGGTTCTCTCAGAACAACTATCTATTTGAAGATGATATGCTACTTTGAAACTCAACTCTATATCCATACCCATCTAAAGAAATCCCCAGAACATTGAGGTAAACCTCAAATCCCAATCATATACAATTGAATGTGATACTCCATGAAATTATACCACTTTTATAATATAAAATATGGAAATTTCATCAAGATATAATTATTTTACGATAAAAGTGATGTGTTTGTAATTTTTAAGGTGATAAACTACAACCAATATAAGATTATGGCCTTTATAATTTATTGGGTTTCTTGATGAAAATGTCTATGGTGATGTTTTCCCAATTTCACTCTCGCATGGATAATGGTTCTAAAATCCCATTAGACTTCTATATCTTGTTATTAACTTTCTCGCATAATAATTACCAAGATACATACTCAGAAATATCTCTCTTCATGTTATCTCACCAAAAATACTATTTCATATCTCTATACATCTTCACACTTTCAGGATGTATAGAGAATTATGTACTGTTATCCTCATCTAATAGATCCTTCATCAAATATATTATAAATAGAACACATAAACTGTTCCTAAAAATTATCATCCCTTCATAATAAAGGTTAATCTCAGGAACTTTTCTCACATTATTTATAGATCTATAACTTCTTTCTACTCCAATTTAATGTTCACTTGGATATATGGTTGAACACTATTTTGAGAAATATAATATTTCACCCCTTACTTCTTGATTTACATATCCATTATTTGAAAATATTGAAATATTTTATCTTTTTTTATCTTAATATTTTGTAATCTATAATGATCCTTTTGAATCATAGCATAATGTTTCATGTTATCTTTCCCAACGTGGTAATGTATTGATCAGTCAGAATCTTTAATCAGATTCAACCATATTCCCTATAATATATTCAACTCTTTCTTGGTGGATATATACTTAAAAAATTTAGGACTAGTATATATAGAAAACATTTCTATATAAATATAATTCATTAATATATATAATAAAATACTTACCGTATCTATCTCCAAATCATGAGTTGGGTACCTTTTCTCATAAACCTTCAATTGGTGTGAGGTATAAGCAATGACCATGTCATTCTGCTTGAAAAATAATCCCAATAACTTCTTCGATGCATAACTATACATTAAAAACCATTCTATACTATAGGTAAATGTAAGCATGGGTTCACTGACTAAAATTCAATTTAGTTCCTTGAAATTTTCCTCACACTCATCTTTCAAAAGGATCTTGGATCCCTTATTATTTAACTTAGTAAGTGGACTAGACATTCAGGAAAAATTATACACAAAGCACCAATAATATCCATATATAATATGAAAACTATGGGTCTCATAAATTTTGGTTTCTTTGTTCCAGCATTCGATGAACTCTAAAATTTATGAATCCACTGATATACCCTCACTTGAGATTATATGACCAAAAAAATGAAACTTTTTATAGCCATAATTCACACTTTGTAAATTTTTCATATATATTCTTATTATTTATGGACGTAAACAAAATAATCAAGTGATATTTATGTTATCCCTTACTCTTTTAATAGATAATAATATCATATATAAATACTTCCAGAAACTAGACAAGGTAATCTATGAATACTTTATTCATTAAATCCATGAATATAATAGGCATATTAGTAAGAAAATATAGCATCACTATTTATTCATAGTGTCCATACCATGTATAGAATTTTTTCTTGGGTACATAATTTTTATTGTCTCTTAATTGAGGTTTCCAAAAAAAATATCAATCATGTAAAATTATTGGGAGTTTTTCATTATATCAAATAAGTCATTAATATGAGACAAATGATAATTATTTTTGATTTTCATCTTGTTAGCTTCTCG
This sequence comes from Viscum album, assembly GCA_963277665.1. Lineage (NCBI taxonomy): Eukaryota > Viridiplantae > Streptophyta > Magnoliopsida > Santalales > Viscaceae > Viscum > Viscum album. Next base: position 756,924,845 of record OY728148.1, on the reverse strand, counting down.
ATAATCAATGAAAATTCACATTAATATATATTTTTTCTCTTAACAAAAATAAAAAATACACACCAAGGTGATATAATTGGATGATTGAGTTAGGTGTCAATATTTTCCTAGAGTTTCTTTTTCAATTACTACAAATCAATAAATTCTATTCCATATAGAGTCTTTTAAATAATAGTAGAACCATGTTTGAGTTATATTGATAACTCAATTTCATGATTTATATCGATAATTATAAATTATTCTAAAAGAAATAAACTAACTCCCATAAAATTGGAATATCATTGATTTTGAGTTTCTCCCCATCTATCTAAGATAAAAATACATTTTTAACAAAAACTGAGACACATACAATGGATGAAATTTCAATTGGAAATTCATATTTATCATTGGACTAATATATGAATATTGTTCTATTTTTAATATAAAACATGACTTAACTTCTTAAAAAATTGATGTAGGCCTTATGTATAGAGATATAATACATGCCACTGATAACATCAAATTCAACTAGAGGGATAATAATAAGATTTTCAGGAAGCACATTCCCCCAAAATTCAATCAAATAATAATTGTAGAATTCAGATGTAGTCATTATACCATTAGTTTTTATACTAATAAATTAATATCTAATATTTTATAGGGTATTTTTATACCCTTATAAAATTATTGACATATAAAAGATTGGGCAGATCCATAATCAAATAAGACATGCTTAGTTCTATAGTGGGTGGTAAGAGTACATTTGACCACTTCATTACCATACTCCACAAAACCAATATTGATCACATGAGATTTACCTTATTCTATGGGATTAAGAGGTTAATGATTTCAATAATAATCATAAACCTTTTTTTATGAACATTATTTATCATAATTATTGTACTTGTTTCATTTGAAAAACTATAGTGTGATTGGTACATTTTGTTATGTTTTCTCTCTATTCACGTCATTGTCTAACTTCTTCCAATCACTTCAGCATTGGATTTCCCCAGGACCTTCCTTTACACACTTAAACACATTTATTAATCCCTTTAAGACAATTCCTACCATATTTCATAATACACTACGTGTATAAGGGAAAATTCATCTTCTTCCCTCCATGGTGTTTAGGATTTCTATTGAATTCTATAATTATTTTCGTATCAAGCCCATGATATTGATAGAAAAATACAATCTATATTTCCATATTAATAGCAAATTGAACGATTTATTTATAGCTAATATGGTTTAATATGGATAACACTCTTTAGATAATTGGTATTAATACCATAAATAAATAGTCAAGATTACTTTAAGGTTGGATGATAATACCAGAAGAGTACCTCACAAGTCTCATAAAATTTTTCTCATAGGTACCAAAAGATTCATCATCCTTATACTTTAGCTTATGTAATTCCTTCTCCATTTACATATAATGAATATGAGGAAAGTAATTATTGAGATATATTACCTTAAACTCATCCCACTCCCTAGAGTCAATTTCTTTCTGTTTTCTCCTATTCATGGTAAGAAACCGCCATTGATATACTTCTCCTTTAAAATGATAGACAACCAAAAAAATTCATTCCCTGAACACTAGAGAATGGAAAATGTATTTTTAGTGACACTGATTCATTTCTCATTAACTTGTGGATATATGAAACCACTAAAAGAATGTTGGTATTTCTTCGTGAAGGACTCAATAGAATTATTTTCCTTATTTTTCTCATTTGAATGTTCAAAAATATTCTCATATTGAGAAAGTTGTGTGATAATAGAAGCTATATTTTTCATTCTTAATCCCATATTTCTTTCTCATGAGTCAAATCATTTCATTGTCTGTCACATTCATCATTAAAATGGTTTATTTGGGTTGAATCCACTGACTAAAAATAAAAATCAATGTTTTGGAAAATATAATCATAGTGTAAAACCACATAATCATGAAAAATCATTATAGGATGTCTAAATAAAGAAAATTTGTTTTCAATTTATGATACCTTATTTTTAACCTAGGTCATATGTGATCATTACTAAACAAATTGGATGTTATCTGGTACTTATAATTATCCCCAAGGTTCACACTAATGTTTTCTCATTTTAGTTTCCAAAGGATTACTAAACTTTACTCTAATACTAACTAGAGTGACCCATTATTTTCATATATATATATATATATTACATCTTATTTGATGAAAACTCATTACACATCATGATGATTAAATACCTAATTATATAGTTTTAGTATCCTAGGAAACGTGGACACATCAAAAACTAGTCCATAAGAGTTTCCCATTATGTTCTTCATAATTATCACCCTCTTTAAACACATCATTCATAAAATATTTCATCATAACCTATGGAAAAGAAACATAATAAAGGGTGAGATGATATGCTCAGTAAGGTTAAACAAGAGATATATCAATGATCACATAAACATAACTTGAGAAGAAGGGTATGAGAACATGAGCGTAACATTTGAAATCCATTCACTATATATCATAGTTTATGATCTTGAATCATGGAATAAATATTAGCAGTTCATAAGACATAAATCACAAAGGAAATAAAAAACATGAGCCTTGATATAATGAAATTTTCAGAAGACACGGATTGTTGGAATACACATAATCATAGAAAATCATTTCCTTAGTAGTCAAGACTCACTTCCAAGACTATAATAGTGGGTTGGGGTCACACCCAAAAACATCATAATAGTCAAGGTTAAATACAATGAATATAATAGTTGATTGGGTTTAATTATAAAACCATCATATTAGACAAGTTTTACTCCTAAATATATCATAGTGGATATATTACATTAGATAACTGGGTTCACACTCTATTTTACTCTTGTTTGCCTCATGAGATATCTAACTATACCAAATGCATTATAGGGCTATATAATGTCAGTCCCACCAATCACATAATAAAAATAAAATATATGTGATCCAAAATATCATAAAATAACCATCATATTATAACCCATGAAAAGAAATCTGTGTTATAAACATTTTATCATTTCAATATATCATAACATGTGAAAAAGGAAGGAGTTTCATCATTCCATCATAGAAAAACCCATGAAAAATGAAAGGGTTTCATAAACATATTTCCAATATAAACCATCTAGTTAAATAATAAGGATGGTATCATTGGATCATATCCCCAGTAAAATATAAGTAACCTAAAAGGTTGTTACCATGGTTTACAATTTAACTTAAAATATTACTCTATTATTTATGAGGAAAATACCCTATTCTGTAAAGACCCGTAAATTTCAAGGAATTTTTTTTTTTAATTTTCTTTGGAATTTTTCAAGAGCGCAGTCTCTGACGGCACCTGATTCCGAGGCCCGGTGTGCCCGGAATCATTTTCCGAAGATTGGCTCGGGTACGTTCAGTGAACGGACGAGCGGGTTTTTCTATCTTTTGAACCGGTGCCCGGAATCGAATTCTAAGGGCACCGATGAAATCGCAGCGCCGGTATTCGCTTAGAAACTCCTCTTCCGGAGTTGCGTTTGCTCAGGTGTGGTTTTTAATTTTTGGGCTTAAAGTTAAGAAATAAAATAATTTTGCGACAACTTTATTTTATTTCACTTAAGCCACTTGGAAGCCACTTGAAGCCACTTAAAGGCGGATTGAACTGAGTTGAACCGGATAGGATGCTATCCAGAAAATATCCTACCCCCTCGGTAGGATATTTGTGAGGTGGGGCCTGCACGAGCCCCATCGTTTCTTTCCGCTAAGTAACGCACCTGCGAAAAGCCGTCATTATGAAAGTCAACTGACGCGTTTCTTAAATTATTAACAGACCATTTAATTGAGCGGTTTATTTCGTGAATTAAATGAGCTGTTTCTTTCGTTGAATTAATTCAACGAATTTATGGGTCGTTACTTACCCGTTTTCGTTTGTTGGCATAATAATAAAATAAGACCAACCTATCTTTTTTTGGAGGATCACTGGTTGAGAGAGGATCCTTGAACCTTCAACCTCCTCCGCGAAGAACGCGAAGAACGCGAAGAACGCCGTCATCCGCGGAAATCGATGACGATCCAATCCGAGACGTTCTTCCCCACCCCGATCTCCGATCACCAACCGTTTGAGGTGAGTGATTTTGGGTTTCTTCTAAAAGTTCTTTTTAGTTTAAAATGAAACACAGATTTATTTATAATTTAGATCTGTTGTTCTTGGTCCGTTGAGTTTTCCAACTCAACGCCGGATTCCGCGACGACGTGACGCCTTCCCGTGACGACGCGATGTTCCCCCTCTTCCGCGACGAGCAATTCCGCGAAGAACGCTCACGCGTGACAACTACGAGGTAGAGAATTATTTTGAAATTACCCCTTTTTATATTCCCGTAAATGCTTCTTTAAAAAGTTAAAGAACTGGTTTTGTGAACAATTTTAAATTCATTAAAATTGTTGTTTCCGTTCAAATGAGGAACCCGTTTTATGAAACAATTTTATTTCATTAAAAATTGTTTCGGATATGAGTTCATGTGTTGAACTTTAATTCCTCCCATTGTTTATCTCTAACGCGGAGGGTGCGGGCCAAACGAACACGGCCCGACGACCCTCCGTCATTCTTCGTTTTTGTGCGGATTTGATGGGCGACGATGGAACGTGCTGAAACGGATGTTTGACGATCCTGCAGTGAAGAACGAGTCCCGGGAGGAGCAACGGCGCAGACGGGAAGAAAAACGGGCCACCGGAGCGACTCCGGCGGCAGCGCCGACGCCCGGAGGCGGCGGCGCCCGCGGGACGCGGCTGAAGCCGCGTCCGATCGCCTGGCCGACACCCCGCGGGTGCCACGGGGGTGTCACGCGGGGCGGCGGCTCCCCCCGCGTCGGCCACTCGGCCGCTCGGCCGAGCTGGGCCGGGCTAGCCTATCCAGACCGGTCCGACCGGGTCAGACCGGGTCCGACTGGGTTGACCCGGTTCGGCCGACCCAGGGGGGGTCGGGCCGGGTCGGCCCGGGCCCGTACCCCCCGTCTTCGGACGATCTTCGTTTAAACGCCCGTAACTTGAGCTACGGGCCTCCAAACGACTCCCCGTCAGCGGCAACGCGATCCTTGGATCGAGACGGTCGTTTCAGTATATCACACTCAAGGTTTCGGAATACTTTGGGTTCGGCCGGGTTGGTTCGTACACGAAACCAACCGGCCCCTCGGAGCGGAAACGCTCATATCTTGAGCTACGGGCGTCCGATTGACGTGCCGTCAGCTTCGTTGTTTTCCTCTAAGTGAGACAGATCTTTTGGATCACTCCTCCCAAGGTTTGGACACTGGTGGAGTACGCTTGGGTTGGTTTTGCCTTAAAAACCAACCGGGCCCCTAGGACGAAAAGGCCAATAACTCTCAGACCGGGCGTCCGATCGACGCGCCGTCTGCGACATTGATTCCTGTTGACGATACGGAACTTTTGGATACATCAACTTCGGTCTTTGTGACAGTTGATGTATCAGCCTCTCGGCTCGTGGAGCGGACCCTCCCGAACGAGCTTGCTGTGTGCGGGAACCCTAGAGCTGGCTGCAACTGCTTCTTCGACAGCGACGACTGTGCAGAGATCCTCAGTGGACTGCGGCGACGACTGTGCAGAGATCCTCGGTGGACTCCGATGACGACCGTGCAGAGATCCTCAGTGGACTGCGACAACGACTGTGCAGAGATCCTCAGTGGACTGCGACGACTACTGCACTCAGCGATCCTACGTGGATCAGTGATACCGGTCCTGTGTGGGCCCGATCCTGTGTGGGTCTGATCCTGTGTGGGTCCGCGCTCAGCGGTTCTGTGTGAGCCAGCGCCTACAGGTCCTGTGTGGGCCCGATCCTATGTGGGTCATTGCGGGGGTTAGTTACCTATCGATCCTTCGTGGGTTCGACGACTTAGATGGATCAGTGATCATCTTTATCGTCATTCGAAGAAGTATACCTGTGTGAGCTGAATCTTGTGTTACTCTCCTTTGTGGATTGTGTTGAGCTATCCTGTGTGGATTTACTGTTTACTCTCCTTTGTGGATTGTGTTGAGCTATCCTGTGTGGGTATACGTTTTGCTTTCCTGTGTGGACTGGGTTGTGCTTCAGCTCGGATGTTGGAGCCGAACGGAAATTGATGACTTAGGTATATGTATGGGCATATACCTAAGCCGTGTCAGATGTTACTTCATGATTGTATCTTTCCTTTGTGGATTATCCATTGTGGATTTCGGGAGACCTTCGGGGGTCTCGGGGTCCCTACTGAGTAGCTTATACTCACCCCTGCACAGGCTTTGCCCGCACTTCGTGGTGTTGGTTGCAGACGATGGGCAGCTCTGATCGAGGTGGAGGCGTGCAGAGCTGGACGATACTTGGAGGTGGACCACTGGGTCGGACGTACTCGGAGCAGATGGCTGGACCGAGGAGCTATGGAGGCTATCTGTACCCACCCTTCAGGTGGGACCTTCAGAGGATGGCTCGACGCTGCAGTTTTTTCCTTTCAGTTTCTATTTTTCCTTTCAGTTGTACTTTACAGTTGGGCTTGTATTTCCGGCCCCTTTTACTTTCAACACAGCTTGTACCGTTTTTACTTAGTGTTTACTTTTCTGCTTGCTTACTATGTGGTTCTTGTTTACTTTTCAAAGGCAATGCCTTCCCTTTTTGTTAGGATTTACGCCTTGGTGCTAGTCGCCAGCCCCTGGCCTATGGAAGGCGGGCTTGGTGTAGTCACGGCACGAGCCCCGAGGACGGGTCGTGACAAATTGGTATTAGAGGCGGTCGGTTCTACCGCAGACTCTGATCTTCCTTCTATGTGAAGCAATAGTGTTTAGCGTATTGAGTGTGGTTATCAGTCCAGGGAGTCCAGTTTTGGTGCGGCGACCGACGTATCCGTACACCAGGACCCTGACTTCTGATTTCCGACTTAATGCGCGAAGACATTGATTGCATGTGTGTTACAAGTTTTCTTTGTGATTACTTGTGCCACCTCACCAGGTATACTGTTCTGATCATGGTGCACTTGTTTGCTTTTCAGGATGGCCCGACGATAGCAGCCAGCTAGGGTTCCGAGTGTAGAGCGCGACGATAGCCCGCCGAGTGATGAGGCCTCGGTACAAGGCTCGTTGACAGCAGAGGCACCAGCGGTACCTTTACCCACTGAGCCCCCGATGCTTCCAGCACTGGCAGCTGACGACGCACGATGCCTCGGAGCTCTGCAAGAGTTCCAGCGCCAGTGACCACCCAGGTTCCGTGGGGAGACGGCCCCCAGGCCGCCGAGGACTGGCTGGAGGCGGTCGTCCGAGTTTTCAGGCGATTGAGGACACCAGCAGACCTCATGGTGATCCTCGTGGCGAGCCTACTGCACGCAGCAGCAGGGCGATGGTGTAGCTTGATGCTCCAGGTAGACGATGAGGCCTCCCTCATCTGGACGGACTTCGAGAGCCTCTTCCGCTCAGAGTTCGTCCCGGCCACCCTCCGTGCGGTGCGCATTCAGGAGCTTCTTCAGTTGTGGCAGGGCAGCTTGACGGTCGCTCAGTACGCGGCGAGGTTCACCGATCTTTCTCGCTACTCGACCGACATGGTACGGGACCCCTTCTTTCGGGCCCGGACCTTTGAGAAGGGATTGAGACACGAGATCAGGGCATCACTGATCTCCCTCAGCATCCCAACCCAGGAAGGAGTGCTGGAGCGAGCCCTTCTGATCGAGAGCTTCCTGGTTGAGTCCACAACGAGACCTACCGTAGGGCGGCAGGTAGCGGAGTCTTCGGCAGCAGGTAGCCAACGAATGAAACATGGTTCCAGGCAGACCAGACCTTCCGGCAGAAGACCTCGGGACACTGGCTCAGCAGTGTGGGGCACACAGCGCAGAGCCAGTCTTCCGAGAGTCAGGCAGTGCTACGAGTGCGGCGGGCAGGGCCACATGGCTCGTGACTGCCCGACCTGTCGTACCGAGGGGCAGCAGACGGTAGAGGGGCCACCCAGGCAGAGGCAGAGGGTCGACCGTGGCGGTCCGCAGGGAGGAGGCGGACGAGGAAGAGGAGCTGTCCGAGCAGCAGGTGGTGGGAGACGATTTGAGGCTCTACCACCACCACCACCAGGAGGCCCTCCCCGACCACAGGGAGCTGGCGGGCAGAGACAGGCACAGCTCTAGGAAGCAGAGGCCTACGACCACGGCACGCCAGAGATGATTCGAGTTACGATCTGTGTCTATTCCACCCTTGCTATAGTTCTGATACACACAGGAGCAAGTCACTCATTCATAGCCACTGCCCTTGTTCGGAGCTCGGAGATTCCGACAGAGCCGGTGGCTCGATCCTTACGGATAGAGACTCCTACGGGAGCAGACTCGACGATTACGCACTGGTGTCGGCAGTGTGAGCTTACTCTAGGAGGCGAGAGCTTCGGCTGGGATCTTTTTGTAGCGGCGTTGAGACCTTACGACGTAATCTTGGTCATGGATTGGTTATCTACGGTCCATGCTCAGATTGACTGCATTAGGCGCAAGGTGCGATGTGTGCGCACTGACGGGAGCAGGTTCACCTTCACCGGCGAGAAGGGAACCTTTGCAGCACATGATGGAATTCCGCAGAGGAGAGGACATCCCATCACTCATCAGTTGGCTAGCCTCATCCTGGGAGCAGTTGATGTGCGGAGTCCTAGTTTTCCTGCAGTGGTGGATCAGTACGCGGACGTCTTTCCCGACGATGTTCCAGGACTACCTCCTCACAGAGAGGTAGAATTTTATATTGATCTTTACCCCGGGACAACCCCGATATCCACTCCAGCATATCGGATGGCCCCCGCTGAGTTTCGAGAGCTGCGGGTACAGTTGGAGGACTTGCAGGGCAAGGGGTTCATCCGACCCAGTGTTTCACCCTGGGCTTCCCCGATTTTGTTCGCCAAGAAGGCGGATGGGAGTTTGCGACTGTGTGTCGATTATCATCGCCTGAACCAGGTGACAGTGAAGAACAAGTATCTGCTACCCAGGATTGATGATCTCTTCGACCATCTCAAGGGAGCGAGGTGGTTCTCGAAGATAGACCTCAGGTCAGGCTATCATCAGCTCAGAGTTCGAGACGAGGATGTGCAGAAGACGACCTTCAGGTGTCGGTATGGCCACTATGAGTTCTTGGTTATGCCTTTCGGCGTAACCAACGCTCCAGCAGTGTTAATGATCCTCATGAACAGGATCTTCCAGCCATACCACAGTCGATTTGTCGTGGTCTTCATCGACGACATCTTGGTGTACTCGACCACCGAGGAGGAGCACGCCTACCACTTGCGTGTTGTACTAGACACACTCCGAGAGCACCAACTTTATGGAAAGCTCTCAAAGTGTCAGTTCTGGTTACGTGAGGTCCACTTCTTGGGGCACGTCATTTCTGAGGCGGGAGTTGCAGTGGATCCCGCGAAGATCGAGGCAGTGCTAGCTTGGGAGCCACCCAAGAGCGTGACAGAGGTGCGGAGTTTCTTGGGCCTAGCCGGATACTATCGGAGATTTGTGCTGGACTTCCCCAGAGTTGCGGCCCCACTCTCATCATTGAAGAAGAAGGGGAAACCCTTCATGTGGTCTGACAGATGTTAGCAGAGCTTCCAGGAGCTAAGACAGAGGTTGACCAGCGCACCTATCTTGAGGTTTCCTGAGGAGGGAGTTGGATACGTAGTCTACTGCGATGCATCAGGGACCGGACTCGGGTGTGTCCTAATGCAGGAGCGGGCCGTGATTGCCTATGGATCACGTCAGATGAGGCCTCATGAGCAGAACTACGCTACCCATGACTTGGAGTTGGCAGCAGTGGTCTTCGCCCTGAAGACATGGCTGCACTATCTGATGGGCGAGCGCTTTACAGTCTTTTCTGACCACCAGAGTCTCAGGTACATCTTCTCTCAAAAGGACCTGAACCTGAGACAGTGGCGATGGCTCGAGTTCCTCCAGGACTATGACTTTGAGATAGTCTATACTCCTGGGAAGGGGAATGTGGTAGCCGATGCCCTCAGCAGGAGGACGGGCATCCAGCTACTTGAGGAAGCGACAGAGCAGTTAGCCGCCTTGCAGATATCCTTCGTGGATAGAGACGGAGCAGCCTTCCTTCAGTCTCTCACAGTCTCTCCTCCACTTCTACAGCGGGTCAGAGAGGCACAGCATGGGGACGCTGACTGTGAGACATGGCGTGCATAGATATCCTTGGGACATGCACCTGATGGTTTCTCCCTTGGAGCAGTGCACGATGTCCATTTCAGAGGACGTACCTTGGTACCAGTTGCTTTACGAGAGGAGGTGTTGAGAGAGTTTAACACTTATCCTTTGGCAGTACATCCTGGAGTGGCAAAGATGTACCAAGATCTCAGACGACATCACTGGTGGCCGGGCATGAAGAAGGCTATGGCAGAGTTCGTTTCGGGGTGCCTCACCTGCCAGCAGGTGAAGGCAGAGCATCAGGTACCAGCAGGCTTGGTACAGCCCTTGGAGGTCCCGGAGTGGAAGTGGGACGGCATATCTATGGACTTTGTGACTGGACTTCCACGCACTTCCAGAGGTCACGACTCCATTTGGGTGATTGTTGACCGACTCACCAAGTCGGCACACTTCTTACCCATCCGAGAGCAGGGCTCAGTGGAGAGCTTAGGGCGTCTCTACGTTCAGGAGATTGTACGGCTTCACGGTGTGCCATCGACTATCGTCTCCGATCGGGACGCTCTCTTTACTTCCTGGATTTGGAAGGGGTTGCAGGAGGCGTTCGGGATGCGACTACGTCTGAGCACCGCCTTTCACCCTCATACGGATGGTCAGACGGAGAGGACCATTCAGACTCTCGAGGACATGCTCCGCGCATGTGTCCTCGACTTTGGTCGCAGCTGGGAGGACCACCTGCCCTTGGTGGAGTTCGCGTACAACAACAGCTACCACTCCACCATCGGGATGGCACCCTACGAGGCGTTGTACGGAAGGCCTTGCAGATCTCCTTTGTGCTGGACAGACCCTGGGGAGTCAGTACTTGTGGGACCAGAGATGGTCCGGGCCATGACAGAGAAGGTCCAAGTCATCCAGGAGCGGATGAGGGCAGCACAGAGCCGGCAGAAGTCATATGCTGACAGGAGGCGGAGGCCACTAGAGTTCGAGGATGGCGACCACGTCTTCTTGCGGGTCTCACCTCGACGTGGGTTGCGGAGATTTGGCCGAGGCGGCAAGTTGTCTCCACGCTTCATCGGGCCTTTCTAGGTCCTCAGCAGGATTGGCGAGGTGGCTAATCGCCTGGCTCTGCCACCTATGTTGCACAGGGTGCACGACGTCTTCCACGTATCCCAGCTGAGGAGATATGTGCACGACCCGACACACATCATTGACTATGGGGAGCTAGACGTGGATGAAGGGGAGACTTTTGCGGAGGTCCCTGCGGAGATAGAGGATCGACAGGAGCGGGTCCTACGTGGGCGATCGATTCCTCTTGTGTGCATTAGATGGAAGCACGGGAACCTCCAGGAGAGCACATGGGAGCGGGAGGCTCAGATGCGTGCTCAGTACCCACATTTGTTTCCCTAGTTTATGATGTATCTTTACGGGGACGTAAATCCCTGAGGTGGGAGTAATGTAAAGACCCGTAAATTTCAAGGAAATTTTTTTTAATTTTCTTTGGAATTTTGCAAGAGCGCAGTCTCTGAGGGCACCTGATTCCGAGGCCCGGTGTGCCCGGAATCATTTTCCGAAGTTTGGCTCGGGTACGTTCAGTGAACGGACGAGTGGGTTTTTCTAACTTTTGAACCGGTGCCCGGAATCGAATTCTGAGGGCACCGATGAAATCACAGCGCTGGTATTCGCTTAGAAACGCCTCTTCCGGAGTTGCATTTGCTTGGGTGTGGTTATTAATTTTCGGGCTTAAAGTTAAGAAATAAAATAATTTTGCGACAACTTTATTTTATTTCACTTAAGCCACTTGGAAGCCACTTGAAGCCACTTAAAGGCGGCTTGAACTGAGTTGAACCGGATAGGATGCTATCCAGAAAATATCCTACCACCTCGGTAGGATATTTGTGAGGTGGGACCCGCACGAGCCCCGTCGTTTCTTTCCGCTAAGTAACACATCCGCGAAAACCCGTCATTATGAAAGTCAATTGACGCGTTTCTTAAATTCTTAACAGACCATTTAATTGGGCGGTTTATTTCGTGAATTAAATGAGTTGTTTCTTTCGTTGAATTAATTCAACGAATTGATGGGTCGTTACTTACCCGTTTTCGTTTGTTGGCATAATAATAAAACAAGGCCAACCTATCTTTTTTTGGAGGATTACTGGTGAGAGAGGATCCTTGAACCTTCAACCTCCTTCACGAAGAACGTGAAGAACGCGAAGAACATGAAGAACGCGAAGAACGCCGTCATCCGCGGAAATCGAAGACGCTCCAATCCGAGACGTTCTTCCCCGCCCCGATCTCTGATCACCAACCGTTTGAGGTGAGTGATTTCGGGATTCTTCTAAAAGTTACTTTTGGTTTAAAACGAAACACAGATTTAATTATTTATAATTTAAATCTGTTGTTCTTGGTCCGTTGAGTTCGCCGACTCAACGCCGGATTCCACGATGACGCGACGCCTTCCCGCAACGACGCGACGATCCCCCTCTTCCACGACGAGAAATTCCGCGAAGAATGCTCACGCGCGATAACTACGAGGTAGGGAATTATTTTGAAATTACCCCTTTTTATATTCCCGTAAATGCTTCTTTAAAAAGTTAAAGAACTGGTTTTGTGAACAATTTTAAATTCATTAAAATTGTTGTTTCCGTTCAAATGAGGAACCCGTTTTATGAAACAATTTTATTTCATTAAAAATTGTTTTGGATATGCATTCATGTGTTGAACTTTATTTCCTCCCGTTGTTTATCTCTAACACGAAGGGTGCGGGCCAAACGAACATGGCCCGACGACCCTCCGTCGTTCTTCGTTTTTGTGCGGATTTGACGGGCGATGACGGAACGTGCCGCAACAGATGTTTGACGACCCCGCAGTGAAGAACGAGTCACAGGAGGAGCAACGCCGCAGACGAAAGAAAAACGGGCCACCGGAGCGACTCCGGCGGCCCGCGGAAGCCGGCGGCGCCGGCGCCCGGCGCCGGGGAGACACCCCGCGGGTGTCACGCGGGGGCGGCGGCTCCCCCCGCATCACCCGAGACACGGCTTCAGCCGCTTTCGGTCACCTGGCCGACACCCCGCGGTTGCCGCGGGGGTGTCACGCGGGGCAGCGGCACCCCCCGCGTCGGCCACTCGGCCGCTCGGCCGAGCCGGGCCGGGCTGGCCAAGCCAGACCGATCCGACCGGGTCGGACCGGGTCGGACCGGGTTGACCGGGTTCGGCCGACCCAGGGGGGGTCGGGCCGGGTCGGCCCGGGCCCGTACCCCCCGTCTTCGGACAGTTTTCGTTCAAACACCCGTAACATGAGCTACGGGCCTTCAAACGACTCGTCGTTAGCGGAAACACGATCCTTGGATCAAGACGGTCGTTTCGGTATATCGCACTCAAGGTTTCGGAATACTTTGGGTTTGGCCGGGTTGGTTCGTACACGAAACCAACTGGGCCCTCGGAGCAGAAACGCTCATATCTTGAGCTACGGGCGTCCGATTGACGTGTCGTCAGCTTTGTTGTTTTACTCTAAGCGAGACGGATCTTTTGGCTCACTTCGCCCGAGGTTTGGACGCAGGTGGAGTACGGTCGGGTTGGTTTTACCTTAAAAACCAACCGGGCCCCTAGGACGAAAAAACCAATAACTCTCAGACCGGGCGTCCGATCGACGCGCCGTCTGCGATGTTGGTTCCTGTTGACGATATGGAACTTTTGGATACATCAACTTCAGTCTTTGTGACAGTTGATGTATCAGCCTCTCGGCTCGCGGAGCGGACCCTCCCGAACGAGCTTGCTGTGTGCGGGAACCCTAGAGCTGGCTGCGACTGCTTCTTCGATAGCGACGACCATGCAGAGATCCTCAGTGGACTGCGGCGACGACCGTGCAGAGATCCTCAGTGGACTGCGGCGACGACTGTGCAGAGATCCTCAGTGGACTGCGACGACTACTGCACTCAGCGATCCTACGTGGATCAGTGCTACCGGTCCTGTGTGGTTCTGATCCTGTGTGGGTCTGCGCTCAGCGGTTCTGTGTGAGCCAGCGCCTACAGGTCCTGTGTGGGCCCGATCCTGTGTGGGTTATTGCGGGGGTTAGTTACCTATCGATCCTTCGTGGGTCCGACGGCTTAGATGGATCAGTGATCATCTTTATCGTCATCTGAAGAAGTATATCTGTGTGAGCTGAATCTTGTGTTACTCTCCTTTGTGGATTGTGTTGAGATATCCTGTGTGGATTTACTGTTTACTCTCCTTTGTGGATTGTGTTGAGCTATCCTGTGTGGGTATACGTTTTTCTTTCCTGTGTGGACTGGGTTGTGCTTGGGCTCGGACGTTGGAGCCGAACGGGAATTGATGACTTAGGTATATGTATGGGCATATACCTAATCCGTGTCAGATGTTACTTCGTGATTGTATCTTTCCTTTGTGGATTATCCTTTGTGGATTTCGGGAGACCTTCGGGGGTCTCGGGGTCCCTACTGAGTAGCTTATACTCACCCCTGCACGGGCTTTTCCCGCACTTCGTGGTGTTGGTTGCAGACGACGGGCAGCGCTGATCGAGGTGGAGGTGTGCGGAGCTGGACGGTACTTGGAGGCGGACCACTGGGCGGGACGTACTCGGAGCGGACGGCTGGACCAAGGAGCTGTGGAGGCTATCTGTACCCACCCTTCAGGTGGGATCTTCAGAGGACGGCTCGACGCTGCAGTTTTTTCCTTTCAGTTGCTGTTTTTCCTTTCAGTTTTACTTTACAGTTGGGCTTGTATTTCCGGCCCCTTTTACTTTCAGCACAGCTTGTACCGTTTTTACTTACTGTTTACTTTTCCGCTTGCTTACTCTGTGCTCCTTGTTTACTTTTCAAAGGCAATGCCTTCCCTTTTTGTTGGGATTTACGCCTTGGTGCTAGTTGCCAGCCCCTGGCCTATGGAAGGCGGGCTTGGGGTAGTCACGGCACGGGCCCCGAGGACGGGTCGTGACATATTCATTTTGAAATAATTTCTATAAAATCTAAAAAAATACAAAATATTATGAAAAAACATTCATTGAAGATAACCATTGAAAAATATAAAATAAGATTCAAATCATCAAAAATCATGATGGTCGAAAATTCAGTTCATTTCCTATAAGTTAAAAGAAAAACATTCCTTTCACATTTTTAAAAAAAATTAAAAATGTACCTCATTTGGAAAATAAAAATAAGATTCATTTTAACCCATTTTATAAAAGAAAAAACATTGGTAAAATTTTATTCTTTCAATAATTGGATATTAATAAAAACATTCGTGAGATCATTTTTAGAAGATGTAGACTTCAAAGGGAATGGATTTTTAACTGATGAGAGAAATCAAGTCATTTTTCCTTAAATACATATTTTTAGTATCTTCAGTACTTAAAGTGGGAAATGAAATTAAATCATGTGTTTTCAAGAAATAATCATAAAATAAAAGAGTCCCTTTAGAGGTAGATCATATGATTTAATCATCAAAAACATAATCATAAATAATCACTTTAAATAATTATATTTTCACAAAAAATCCTTACTACTTTGGAAATATTTGAATTGTATTATCTGAGAAAGAAAAAACCTTATATATATATTTAAATCCAAAAAAAATTCATAAGAATCATCATAAAGAAAATTATAGAAATTATATACACTACATTAAATAAATATGTTCTTAATATGGAATGTATCTCATATAAGTGAAAGTGATATGAAAATACCTAACCTTAGGTCAGACCTTCTTCATACATTTTCAAATGTTATATCTTTGGAAAATAATCCTTTATGTATCCTCTTAAAGAACATATAATTTGTATTTTGGGAATAAAAACACCTCTTGAATGTTATAAATGATGTTGAGAATGTATTTTTAGAGTATTTTCGATCTAAAAGGATCAAAATATAAGAATAAGTGAGTGTATGAGATTCCTTTTTATAATTAAGGTGAAGGGAACTTTTTAGGTTTTGTAAAATATTAAAATATAACAAGGTCATTATCAATAAAATTTCATTAAAAAGGATTTGTATGTTGAGTCAAAAAATTATATTTCTCACATTCCCATTCCTTTAGTTATAGAAATCACAAACTATTTCTTAGATACTTTATTAGAATTTTTATATCAAAATTGTTTTAGAATTTTTTTAGAAAACATAATCATTTACCGTAATTAGAATAAGTTCTAAGGAATTATGAAAGTAAACTTGTATTTGTTAATTTTGATTATCATAAGGAGTATGGTTCTGATAAATCGGATACGTCGTTATTAGAACATATGTTAGACTATTTTAATGTATTTCATACAGAGAGTTTTATCACTCAGACTTATACTAATACTATTAAAATCATACTGACACTCAGACAGATTATCATTATGAATTTTTCATGGAATCCCATAAGTCTAAATTAAGTTTATAGTCTTGTTTAAAAGAATTATTTATATTATAAGGTATAATTTTTATACTGTACTAGTGCAAAATAATATTACATTAGAAGATCGGTTTAAATAGATCTGTTGAAGTGTCAGTTGTCAAAGAATTTTTGAAAAAATCCTAAAAATATGACCATTGGGAGATCAAGATGACCATTGAAGGAATTTCTATAAATAACTGGTCGTTTAAAGAGTTTGGAGCTGATACATTGTTGTGAGAGTTGTTTTTTAATTTGAAATTACACATTGTGTGATAGATATGAAGGTTGCATAGAATGATCATCTTGTTCTTAGTATTTGTAATTGTTTCATGTTTTTTTAGTTTTAAGGAAATGATGTCAGGTTCTTCCTCATGAAACTTTTTCCTTGTATTCTATGTCTGATATGAGATTATGATGGAGTGCTTCCAGGGATAAGAAGATAGAGAATCTGATTAATCTGATTGAGGGATACTAGGGATAGGTAGATAGATAATCTAATCATTGTATTAAGGAATTATGGAGATATGAGTATATATCCATTATAAATATCATATGAAGGGAATCTCTGGTAAGGGAAGACAGACTTTCTTGTAATTATAAAATAAGGGATACCTTTATCTTGGTTTATATACTACCCTACTCTATAATTTTAAAATATATTATCCTTTTAATATATTTTTGAAGAATTTTCACTATTATGTTGGTATTTTATTACTTTTTTCGTATATTTTTTCATTTTCTATTGAACTTTTAATAGAAATTGAATAATCATATTCATATTTTTATTCATATTGTTTTATCATAATTACTCGAATTATGATTCCTATATACTGATTAATCAGATCCATAAGTTATTTTGATTTTTTTTATAAATTGATTTAATTATACCACTACTGAGTTACTATTCTATGACTTAGTTCATCAAAATGAGGTCCGAATATGATTTTCTTGCTTAAAGAGTTTTAGGGTTTTTTAGTTTTATTCTTTTAAACTAATTTTTTAAAACTACAATTCACCCCCACCCCTCTTGTAATTTATCCATTATTATCATATTCTTATGATCCTAATTAGTATATCTTCTTATATACTAATCTAAAAATTAGTATCAGAGTAGGATTCCACTTTTTAAATACTTTCTATGATTTTGTTTTTTTAATATTTCATGTTTTTGTTAAATTTTTTAATAAACTTTTTTAAAATAAAATTATTAAACTAACATGTATTGTGGATAGAGAATATATTTGTATTAAATATGGAAGGATTAAATATTGGTTCAATAGGTAACCTCAATCTGAATAGATAACCTATATTCTATGATACTAACTATGAGTATTGGAGGGATAAGATGAATAATTTTGTTATTAATATCAGGGTTCATAATTTTTTCATTCTTACTAAATATTATAAAGTTCTTGATAAGGAAGTTACAGACTTATTAATAAAGAGAAACAAGAATATAAACTCAACTATAGAGTTAGAAATACTTTGTTATTATTAATGAAAAGAATTATCCATCGTCAAATTTCTTCATGTGAAACAATGAATAGTATAAAAAACCATTGGTTTACTAATTTTGGAGCATCCAATTTTATTGAAACTAGGAGATCTATATTAAGAGATTATTATCAATCTTTTTTATTTTCTACTTGGTGAATCAGTGTAAAAATTGAATCAATGATTCATGACTATCATAAATATTCTATAAATTATTAGTAAAAAATGTTTGGATGATGACATAATTTTTTTAAAAATAATCGATACCATGACCAATGAATGAGACTCAAAGAGAAAAACTGCAGATGAGACTATAAAGTTGAACAATCTCACTCTTGATAATTTAATTGTAAATATTATGCAATATGAGGGTTTATTAAAAAAAGATCCTAAAAAAATAAAAAAATAGGGCAGTTTATTTTTCTACAATTTCAGTACCTAATAAGGCTCATACTCCTATGAAAGTTGTAAGATCGTCATGGAAGAAGAAAATAGTTGTTCAGTCTAATTCAAGTACTTGTGAGCATTCTGAAAATGAATTAGCATGCCTCACTACAAGAATGGAAAAGATTGTTGGCTAGAAGGATTTTCAATATCATTATAAGAAGCGTCATAAGGATATAATTAAAAAGAAATATCAAATCAATTGTTATGAATATAATAAAGGGGTTGTATTAGGTCATATTTTATAAAGATAATTATGAAATTTAGGAAAGATAAATTTTTGGAATGAAACTCTAAGAAGTATCACAAATCTAAGAGAAATAAATTTATGAAATCATTATACACTTGGAGTAAAATTTTAAGTGACTTATCTAATGATACTTTTGAGAATTAATGTTCCATATAGAGGAACATAGGTTTTTATACTAAGGTGAATCTTATAAATAAATGTTTTATGGAAAAGGTACACACTTCTGAGAACCTTACGAACATATATTTAAGTATAAATGATCCTAATGATATAAATTTTACATATTTTGATGAATAATTTTTCTCATTTAGGGAAGATAACACTTTACCCTCTTATGAGTAATTTTCCCTTTTTTTGACAATATCAGAAAATAAAAATTTAAAATTTTGTAAAAAACATGATAATGATAAGGAAAAACATCCTAAGGCAGACCCAAGAATAGATGTTTTATCAAAAGAAATATCATATATTCCAAAATATCTTGATGAGTAAATTTCTAAAAAGAAGAAAATTTCTAATGATTTTGAAAATGTAATTTATTAGAATGATATTTTACAAACTAGTTTTGATAAACTTAATTCCCATACTAATATATATAAGGATTATAATTTAATTGTAAAACTAAATTCCAAAATTTATTCTTTGAATAAAATTTTGTCAAAATTTACCACTAGAAAATAAAACTCATAAAGTATGTATAAAGAAATCCATACACATGGGAATATATTCATAATGGATTTTTCTTATAAAGATATTATTTTAAATAAAAAATTTCTTATCCTAAAATTGAACCCTTTTGCACTAATTATCAAATTGGTTGACATTGGAAGAAAAATTATTTCTTAAATGAAGTCCAATCTGTAGGATTTCAAAAATCCTATTTTCTAAAACAAATATGAATTTCTAAATCTATGTTTTCTAACATTACCAAACCCAAGAAGGTTTGGGTTCCAAAAGTCTAATTCTATTTTAGGAAAAAAAGGTACCATCAAAAATAATACTTGGGACATGGGTAGTTGTTGTTCTAGGAACATGAAAAGTAAAAAAAATTAAATATCATCAAGATGAAAGGTTGAAAATATACATTCATAAGTAATTTCAAGGATAGATTATTAGAATATGTAACATTATTATTTGTGTTAAAGCTTTAATTTCAAATATTTTATTTGTTAAAGGTATTTAAAATAACCTCATAAGAAGAATTAAATTATTTGATAGAGGTTACATTGTAACCTTTAGGAATGATAAGTGTTTAGTACATAGTTATAAGGATGAATTCATCCTTTCTACCAATCATCATGAGAATGTATATACACTAAACATAGAAGAACATAGGATCCAAGACTTACCATGACTTAGTGTAATAAAATATCAATCTTGGTTATGGAATACAAGTTCAGGGAATTTCAACCTTATAAACTTATGTAATTTAAGTATGAATTTTTTTTAAGGATCTACTAGAACTTTGGTTTGATTTTCAAAACTTTTTGAATATTGTTAACATAGTAATAAAAAGAAGTTGAGTTTTAAATCAATTAGTGAAGTCTCAACTTATCATTATTTATAGTTAGTGCTCATGGATTTTTTTGGTCCTATATAAATAAGTATTATTGGTATAAAATACTATGTATATGTCATTGTTTATGATTACACTAGATATGCATGGGTCTATTTTCCCACAAAGAGGCCAGAAGACTTTTTTTATTTTAGAACTATTTTAGCTGTAGTTTAAAATTATAAAAACATTCCCTTTATAAGTATTTATAGTGATAATGTTAGAGAACTATTAAATTCTTATTTTGAAAACTTTTTTTAGTAACAAAGGTATTGAACATAATTTTTTAACTCTTAGAACTCCTCAGAAAAACGGTGTTGTTGAAATAAGAAATAGAAATCTTCAAGAAATAATAAGAACCTGTTGAGTGAATACTCTATTGGTAAGAATTTTTGGGTTGTAGAGGCTAGTACTTCCTTCTATATTATAATTTTTTTTATTAATCCTTTTCTTAATAAAATTCTTTATGAGTTTTGGACAAGTAGTTTACCAGAATTTTCTTACTTCAGTGTTTCTTTAAAAGTATTTATCTTGAATACAAAATAAAACTTACATAAATTTCAACCCAAATTCTATAAAGGAATTTTTTAGGTGAATTAAATACTTTTAAGGAATATATATTTTTTAATAAAAATTCTTGCACTATTGAGGTAACAGTACATCATAAAATTTATTAAATTGACCTTTTGTTCAAACAATCCCAACCAATTAACTCGAATGTTATTTCTAAATTTGATTTTCAACCTTTGTTAAAAAATAATTATTATAAACAAAACAACTCATCAAGTTTTTTTTTGAAGTTTTTCGTTAGGAATATTTTTTACCTTATGTTGAAGAAAATAATTTTCAAAACTAAAGATGTTAGTTTTTTCTTAGGAATCATCCAACAGATAGTATCAATGGTGATGTTGATAAACCATTTAGGTCTAGAAGTTCCTTAATGAATGAAATTGATCAACTTTATTTCTTATCCCAAGTTGAACCTAAGAATATATATGGGGCCTTAGGTGATGAGGATTGTATTTAAATAAATACAAGATGAGCTCAATGAATTTGATAGGAACAAAGTGTGGAACACGGTTTAACATCCAAAATAAACTTCTATAATTTGAGTAAAATGGGTTTTCATAAAAAAATGTGATGAAAATAGAATAATAGTTAGAAATAAATCTAGACTTTTTTCTAAGAATTATAATCAATAAGAAGGAATTCACTGTGAAGAATCATATACACTAGTACCTATAATTAATGATATTTTTATTTTATTATCCTTTGTAGCATCTATTAATTTAAATATTTTCGAAATGTATGTGATGTGCCTTTTTCTTAAAGGATATATTTGTGATGAATTTTAGTTTTAACAAACCCTGGGTTTTTAAAAGACAAAATATCATGAATACATTTATAAACTTACTAAAGAATTATATTGACATAAAAAATCCCCTGGAGAATTGTATGATATACTAACATGATTTTTGTTACCAAAATAATTATTAAGGGAGTTGTGGATCAAAAAAATTTTATAAAATAAGTAAATATTTTTTTTATTGTTCAAATATATGTTGATGAAATTATATTCAAATCAACTCAACACTGTTTAATATATTCCTTTGTGTATCTTATGAAATTTGAGTTTTAAATGAGTATGATGGGTGAGTTAACATATTTTCTTACTTTTAAAATATCCCAAGAACTTAAAGGAACTTTTATATCTCAAAACAATAATATAGAAGATATTATTAAGAAATATGGATATGAAAATACTAAAAGTATTAGTACTCCCATCGGTACCTCTAATACTTTAGATCTTGATGAGGCTAGACAAACAGTTGATCACAATACATTTAGAATTATGATATAAATTTTACATTGGTTAACTTCTAGTCTCCCTAAATTAATGTTTTATATATTATCTTGTACAAGATACATATATATTTTTATAGGGTCCCTTTTAAAATCAGTAAAATTAATTTTTTGTTATCTAAAGGGAACTATGGATTTAGGACTTTTCAATTATTCTAGAAGTTCTTTTAAACTTATATATTTTCTGAAGCTTAATTTTGTGGTTGTAAAATGGATAGTAAAAGCACATCCAAAACATTTCATTTATTATGAGACTCTTTATTTTGTTGGTCTCGTAAGAAATAACATTCAGTAGAACATCCCATAGCTGAAGTAGAATATGTGGTAGCTAGAATTTTTTTTGCTCAAGTGTTGTGGATAAAACACACACTCATTGACTATGGCTTGAGTTTTACTAAAACTAAAATATTATTTGATAATACTAGTTCAATTTCATTAAGTAAAAATTCAATGCATCACTCTTGTGTTAAGAACATAGGTATAAAACATCATTCAATTTTTCATCACACACTTAAAGGAGATATCATTTTACAATTTGTTAGAATGAAAGATCAACTTACTGATATTTTTAAAAAACATTTACCTTATTATAGATTTGAATACATTAAATAGAATCTAGGAATTATCAAATTAAATTAATCATTCTTATATACTTCTTTTTTACCAATATCCTTATACTAATCTACTCTTCTTCATATGGGGAGTATATATGTTTTATTAAAAAAACTTTTAGTTATAAAAAAATTCTAGTTTTGATAAAAAATTATCATCATGGGTGTTTATAATCATATTTTCATATAAAATTTTTCAATTCATAATTCCTAAAAATATTCTTTAAACTTAGAAAACATTTTTAGTTTTTTTCTGAACTAATGTTTTTTTTAAAAAATTTTGATTCAAAACATTTTCATAATGAGATTTTATTTTATAAAAAACATATTTAAATCCAAAACTATTAAAATTATAATATTATTAGTTTTTTACTAAAACTATCATTTGAAATATTCTAAAACTATCTTAATCAATTTGTTTTTCAAAAATCATGAAGAACAAGGTTATCATACCAATATAACTCTTCACTATGAAATGTATTTCCTTGTTCTTTTTAATTTTTAAACTATTTCATTTTGATTTTTATATTTTTTGTTGTAATAATTTTTTATATATAAATTTTGATTTATTTTTAGGTTTTTTAAAGATTTACAAAATCATATTCATTCCATATACGATATAATTTTTTAAAAAAACCTCCAAAATTCAAAATCCCTTAAATCTTTCTTCATATGAATCTCAATCGTAAAATTAGTTTTTTTATCTCAACCATTAATCTCTTCTTATAATTTCAACCAAAATCTCAAGAAACTATATAGGGAGGGACCCCATGTGTCCCACATCAGTTTTACTCTTATTTTGTCCTTGAATAGCTGAATGATTATGATTTCCTAGTCCCAAAGTTTCTTTACGACTGATTCATAATATTCTAGATCAATATGATGGCATCTGCTAAAGATTACAAGAAGTAGTTCATATTTCGGTAAAGTTCAATAGAAAAAAAGTATGAGAATTATTAATATTCATTGATTAATACTATATAATTCTAATAATGGGAATCAGTATGTGTAGAACAGACTGGTGGGTATTTTGATGTTGTTTATCTTGAACTTGTTCAGAATTTACATGATGATGTTATGTTTTTCAAACAATATAGAACACAAAAAATTTATTTTATATATATGAAAATTGGTATAGGTTATCATACAAGAAAGATTTGGTTTTGGTTAGAATACCATAAGATGGAGAAGATTATATTCCATCCCATAAGCTACATGATGATTTTGGTTCAATTATTAGACAGAAGGAAGAAAATTCCATGTTTGATCATTATGGGAAGATTAGAAATGTCTCACTCCTAACTCATACTAATCATCTTATTTCATTATGTATGAAAGGATTCCAAACTCTGGGGAAAGGATATAGTTATTCCTTAAAAGTATTATATTTTTTTATTATATGTTGTTATGAATATGAGGAGGATTTATTTTGAAGGTTTTTTTTCTTAACCATGGACAACATAAATTCAGTTTCAATAATGTCAAAAATCATTATGTTTCTTGACTTTTTGAGTATTTTGGTTGAGAAATTTATAATTTATTTAAAAATAGGAAATAATATGAATCCTAAAAGGTAAAATATTTCTATATCAGTTATGACATGATAAAATAAATGAGATTCGATTTTGTTGTCAAAACAAAGTTGTTTGGTTAGAAGTTTGGTGGTACTACATTGAATGAAAAACAATCAAGACGCCAAGATAAAATTGAAAATAATAAGAAAATAAAGGTTTTGTATTCACCATATAAGAAGTAAAAGAAACAAAAGAAAGTTTCAGATGAAGTTTGAGATGAGAGGATGAAGAAGAAAGATGAAATAAAACTAGAAGATATGATTTTCAGGATTGACCATACTGATTCCAATGCCTTAAAATTTTCATGTTGTTAATACCTTACAAGAAAAAAATAAAAAGAAAAAAAGTTGATTGGTGTTCAAATTTGTGAAAATTTGATGAAGGTTATAGAAATATATTCTATAAATATTTCTGTACCAAACTTCTATACTGATAACCTAAATCCAGATACCAAATTATCATTCCAAGAAACCACTATTGTTTATGTTGATATTACATATGTAGTTGGTAAAGGTAAAGGTAAATAAGTAAATGAGGAATCAAAACTAGTCTTTCAAAAAATATTGTAATCGATACTTTCTAGGAAAGGTGATTTAATAATAGAGAGATAGCTCGAGGAGGAGTTTTTTTAAAGCAACAGATGAAGAGTTTGTAAGAATTTATAAAATAGGAAAACATGGAGAAGAAAAAGAATAATGAGGTGAATAATAAATAGTTGAATATTGTTTGGAAGAAGAATAGTAAGTTTAGGAACATGAAATTAATAGTAATGAAGAGTATAAGAATGATAAATATGAGAATAAAATGGAATATGGTAATGAAATAACTCAATGTGAGGAAAATCATTGGAGGCATCTTCATCAGATTTAGCATCCAAAGATGATCAAAAAGAAAATTCTAAAAGTTAGAATTTTCATCGAGATAAGAAGAGTCTACATCTAACAAAAATGAAAAAGATCATAAAAAAATAAAAAAGATGAAAAAACTTCCACTAATGATATGGATATCATTGAATTATCATATTGATAGGAAGTTAAAAATATAGTTTTTAAACAAGTTGGAAAATCAATCTTAAAGAAAAAAATATACAAGGAAAAGAAACTGAAGTTGGAACCATCCATTTTAATCTTCCTAAGATTCATCCAAATTAGTTGGACTTAGTACACACAATTACTTTTCAAGGAGTTCATTGCATAATTTATGATTTGAAGAAACTTGAAGGAATAATTATGTATTTACCATGACATGAAGTTGGATAGATGATGATTCATAAAAGTCTTAATCAAAAATTAGAATCAATAATGGTTTTAATATAAAAGATGATTTATACTGTTGTTTATTTAAAAGTTATAAATGATAGTTCTTAGACACACAAAAAAGAATGAAATCATTTAGTGAAGTTCTCTCATAATATTAATGTATATATCAAGTTACATGATGAAAATTTTGAAGATGTGAAGAAAATTTTGAATGAATATACCAAATCCTATAATCATTTTACTAAAGATAAGTCATTTAGGGTAATTTTTTTGAAATATTTCAGAGATTCAATTGATAATCAGATAGATGAAGTGATAGAGATGAAAGGAAAGATGAGATATATGTAGTAGGAGATAACTAGACTCAAATACTATAAAGATAAGTTTAACATATTGATGAGTTATAATCAAGAACTTTATGAAAAAGTTCAAATTCCGGAAGAGAATATTAAGAAGATAGAGCAGGATATACAAAATTTTAAGAAGTTTAGGTTTTTTTAATACCCACATGAAGAATGAATGGATTTTTTTTACTTATGAAATCATGTTTTATTTCTCCATGTAAAACTTTTAAAAGTGTTTTTATGAAGGAATTACTTATTCATCCAAATATGATTTTTTGAATGCTTTTCCATTATGATCTTTGTAATATTATTTCACACCTTCTATGGTTTCTTAGCTAATTCATTATATATTTTTCCTATATTTGTTTCTTTAACATTTCTAAAAAATTTATAATTATCCCCATTCATTTTTTAAAATCATAAAGATGAATATTTTTTATACAAAATGGGTGAATTTGTTAATAAAAGAAGAAATATTATTAAAGGGGGAGACATTTTTGACAAAGATGAGTTTTTACTCAGGGGGTTTTTTATACTATGGGGGAAATATGATCCTTGTGTGAAGATATTATCCTAATAGGGAAATCATCATATTCAGAATATTATTCTATTTTTTTTTCAAATGGTATATATACTTAGATGGAGTTAAGGATTAATGACTAACTATGAATAGGAAGTACCAAAAATAAAATGGGTTATAAGTTTTTCATAGTTATTTTTCATTTATGACTTGTGGTTTCTTCTTTCTAGAAATGGTTAGGTTTTTTAGTCAAAAAATTTATTTATCACATTTCTTTTCCTTTAATTTTGGAAATCACAAACTCTTTCTTAAATACTTGATTAAAAAAGTATATACAATTTTTTTATAATGTTTTTCTATAAAACAAAAATATTTTACCATACATAAAATAAGTTCTAATAAATTACGAAAGAAAAATAATATTTATTCATTAAGATTATCATACGGAGTATGGTTCCAATAAATCGGACTCATCATTATGAGACTATAAGATAGACTATTTTCATGAATTTTTTGCTAATAGTTTTAACAATCAAACATATATCGATACCAATACAATCAGACTGACACTCAAAAATATAATTATAGTTACATTTTCATAGAAGTCCATTGGAATGATTTAATTTTATAATTGTATATAGAAGACGTATTTATAATGTAAGGAATACTTGTTACACTATAATGGTGTAAATCAATATAAAATTGGAAAATCAGTTATAATAGAGACTTTGAAGTGCTAGGTGTTCAATTCATTACAAAAAACTCAAAAAAAATATGACCTTTGGGAGATCAAGATAGATGTTGGAGGGACCCTTATAAATACCCAGTAATTTGAAAAGTTTGGAGTTGATACTTTTCTATAAGAGATACAGTTTAACTTTAAATTACTAATTGTGTGAGAGATATAAATGTTGAATAACAAGAAAATCTTGTTCCTAGTATTTTTAATCCTTTTATCATTTTTTAGTTCTAAGAAACCCTTTTCAGGTTTGTCTCCTTATAAACTTTTACCTTTTCATTCTACATCCAATATGAGATTACGATTAAGGGATTACAAGCATATAAAGATAAGGAATATGATCCATCAGATCAAGGATTATCGAGTATTGTTAGACAAAGAATCTAATCATTTTATCAAGGGATTTTGAGGAAAGGAAGATAGATCCATTCTGATCATCAAATCAATGGATTCCCTGGTAAGGGAATACAGGAATTCTTATAAATATAAACAAGGGATATTGTTTGTCTTAGTTATATACTACCTTATTCTTAAGGTTAAAATAGATTATCCTTTTAATAGATTTGTAATTCATTCTTATTATTACATTTATATTTTATTTCTTATTTCTTAAATGTTTCATTTTCAGATGCTATTTTAATTTAAATTTTATAATCATATTCATCTTTATATTCTAATTGTTTTATCATAATTACTTTAATTATGATTCTTGTACTCTGATTAATCAAATCCATAAGTGATTCTGATCTTTTTTTATACTCTAATTTAATCAGACCGTACCCAGGTTATGATTTTCTTACTTAGTTAATCAGTCTAATGGTTTTGTTTTATTATCTTACTGAAATAGTTTTAGGGTTTATTTAGTTTAATTATTTTAAAATATGTTTTTAAAACTACAATTCACCCCCACCCCCTTGTAAGTTAACCATTAGTAGCATGTTCTGACAATCCTAATCAGTATATTTTATTATATACTAATCCAATAAGGTATTAAAATAAAATATAGTATGGTGTTGAAATACCATCAACCAATAAAATTTTAATAGTTTGAACTGGTTTTTGAAACCTTACCTTTTTGTTTAAAGCCTTTGTTAACTCATTTTAACATTAACTATGGTAACACCTTTTTCACTCTTAAAGGTTTAGAATTTTTTATATATGGTGAAAACCGACTCATAAATTTCCAAGGTATGACATTTTAGACCATATCTTATCCACCTTGTACTCTTTTAATATTTTTATGTTTTATAAATAAATTTATAAATTTTGTTTTGATAAAATATCGTTAATATCAATTTTGACACTATTAAATTAATTTGACTTGAAATATATAAATAAAATTTTTTAATTCAAATTTAATCATTTAACACAACCCTAATATTTCATATTCATCAATAAATTTTTTGGAACACTATAAATTAGTCATATTATACTAATTTTAATATTTTAGAAATCATTTATTTTTTTATAATAATTAAATAAATAGTGTATTAGTGTTGTACGAAAATTTATGGTAACTATTTAATAACTAAAAATTATAAATAAGTTACCATCATAAATATAATTTCATTATTCACAAAATAGATTTTTATAATCATTAATAACATAATTTTTTCCCTATGTGAACATATAATATATTTTCAAAAATAAGAGGGTGACATTTTGTTACATTTTTTGATTTTAAAATTATATAGATCTTTTTCATGGAAAAGTATACATTAAAAAATAAATTTCAAGAATATGGTGATAAAGGTATAATTAAATTTATCTAATGAAAATTATGATGAAAAATTATGGCTTTATCACTAAGTTTTAACCTATATTACCCCACTTTACCCTTTACCAATGTGATAAATATTATTATGGTTATAATTAAAATTAACCAAAAATAAAAGGGACCTACTTACAAAATTTGAATCTATTGATTCAGAATATGAAATCCATTTTATAAAATTCAATTTCCATAAGTGGTAAATTTTATTTTTAAAATAAGTTCAAAACATGAGATGAAAACAACTTTTTAGAAAGAAAAAACATTTTTAATCATAAAATAGGATTTTTTTCTTATCTCATACCTAGAAACATATTAGATGATTAATAAAAAAAATTAATATATATAATTTATAAATTTATTTAAAATAATTCACTAATAATGATTAATTTAATTAATTAATGTAATAAAAAAATGCGCATAAACCAATTTTCCATAAAAAACCTTTTTTATTTTCTAATGATATTTTTCTTTTTATTTTTAATTAATTGATAACCAATGAATTAATTATATAAATATGTAAACTATCAATTTATCATACTTTATTTAGTCCTATTATTTCCCTCTAATCCAATAAATAGGAAATAACTATCACATAATATATTAATAGTATATCTCAGTTCATTTAAACTTAGTGTTTCATGTAATGAAAGATATCAAAAAAATATTTGAAAATAAATATTTCATAAAATATATAGGTGTTATATGGGAAAATTGGGTATTTTGTGGAACCCCCATGGTTTCAAGGGAGTTTTCCGCACCATCGGGTACTTTGTAGACCTTAAATGGCTACTCGATGGCATTATAGGTTTTTTTTATTTGGTATAAAATTGGTATTTATACCAAAAAATTAAATCCATAATGTATCATACCATTGGGATTTACCTCATTTTAACCACTTTCTCATCCCATGGTTTTATCCCCTTCCTCTCATTCATATGTAATCAAACAATCCTAAAACTACAACTGGATTACCTTCAATTTTTTAGCATCATTAAGGAATTATATATCTCATTGGTTCCTATGGGTTTTTTATTTCAAATGGATACTACTGTAGTTAGGCTGGGAGAATCCAATATTATTTCATTTGATCAAATGTAAGTATACCATCATCCTCTTGTCCTAAAAAAACCTTCTTCTATTATTCCAAAAGTCTAACCCCCTCTTCCTATAATACATATAGAGTTTTATCCTAGAAATTATTTTTAATAATATTAGAAAATAAATTTTTCTATTTTTCTTAAGAAATGAATTTTTAGGATAATATGATTTATATTTTCCATGATATCAGGTAAATACTATAAATAACATGACTTGTGTTAGTCATTCTTTCGATTCTAATACTTATTGAATTATTCATGTATAATGGAATGTGATAGAGGATGAATCCATTTAATATATTATCATATATTACTATTTAAGGTGTGTATATAGATTGAACTATGTGAATTATTTATAATTAATGTCATATAGATTTTTATTTTTCCTATCACCTGTATTGGGAATATTAATATTAATATATATATATATTATTGTAACTATTCTTGAGTAAACCCCATAATGTGATAGGTATTGTACCTTGACTAGGTTATGTGTATTTGCATTAGACTCAGATCATCATTTAAAATTAGGTTTTACATGTAAGTAACTTTCCTTATTAGTGAGTTACTTGTTATCGTTTATTTATTTTTTATATCCCCAATCCACCATGATGACTATTTCTATTTAAATTTCTTTATTCTTGAATTATTTTCACATGAACATTTTAATAGCTGGTTAAGGAGTGGGGTGGTGACTGCCTACCCATTATTATTACACTCATTCCATGCATCAGTATTTATGGAAGGTGTTTAGATGTTTTTACGTGATCCAAGTAATGTAAAGGTTTCAAATCATAAGATTTTGTACCCCATGTATTCAAGAGACTAAGTTTATTATTTTGAACATACATTTTGTAAGGTTGGGTATAGCATGGATTTCTCAATTTAATATAACATTTTCAAGCGATATTCCAATTATGTTATTTCATTATTTTGTTCCTAAGGTCATGTTTGACACCATATTATATATATAATTTTTTAAACAACTTCTAATCAATTTAAAAAATCTGTGAAGTTTTCTTTAAGATTTGAGATGTATGATATACATGTACATATAGATTTTTTATTTTATGTCATTTAAGTAAGTCAAAGGATAGTTTCCAAATCAGTGCTTAGATAAATTTGGGCTCTTATATCTAGTGTTCCCCATGGCCATGTAAAAATTTGGCATGAATTTTAAATTATATATATTCACTAAAAAGGTGGAAAATACCTCCCATTTATATATTATTCAACCCCTAGGGTTCATGCCATCCTCTAGTGATTATAAGGCTCACTTAATGTATTTTTGTGACACAACACAATGTTGTTTAGTCAATCAGGTCATGAAAAATACATTGTGATCCTACTGAATATGAGGAGGTTCACTTACAGTGATATGGTGCCACTAGTGTTCTCACTATTCAGGTAGTCCAGACTAGGGATGTTACAATTTATTATCAAATCTTTTTTGAGTTTTTTTACTATTTGGGGAATTGTTGATAGATATATAATGTTTCTAAACTATAGGATGGACCTTATTATTCGGTTTAACTATCCATTGCATAATAAGAGTCCAAGTTAACTAGGATATGATTACTGTTCTTGGTTTTGGATGTTTCATTTGATATTTCAAGGAATATGGAGTCTGATTTATTGTTTATTATTTTACACTTTTCCCAAGGTAGAAAGTGAGTGTGTATCTATACATCATATTTGAAATGTAGTATTTACATGAAATTTTTATGTTTTTTATGATATTTATAATATCATTACGAAGAGTGTATTTGTTAATTTAAAATTTGAATAATATTTTATATAATATTTTTCTATTTAAGTTATTAGTGTTGTTCTACTTTACAAGATTCATATTTTTGACTATGTTTCATTTATTATCTAATTATTGGTATAGTGGATCATATGTCTATCTTTTATTGATCCCTCAGACTGGTAATTAGGGATAAATTGAGCAACTAAGTTATGTGAAACCCTTATATTGTAGGGTGTGTGTATAGTGTATTGGAACAAAATTCATATTATTTCTTATCATAAATCATGATATCAATAATTTTGAACCAAATTTTTTCATTAATGAATTTACTATTTTAGTAAAAGACCATAATGATAACCCCTGGTTGGGAGTCATGGGGATAGGGATGAGCATACCACATCAACTATAGGTCTAGATCACCCTTTTATACTAGTACCACATATTTATTATTATCTCTTAGAGATTCTACTTCAAGTTACTTGGTTTATGGGACATGAGGCTCTAAAATTTGGGTTTAATATATTCATTTTTACTAGAGAGTTACATTTGAAACATCATACTAATTTTATGGGTGAGGGTGGCCCTTGTGACATTGAGTTTTAGATCAAGACTTTAGAGTGTATTTTATTATTTTGATACCCCCAAAAGGAAGGTGATTATTTCTATGTATATGATATGAGGACTTGTAAAATTATGGTTATATGAATTAGTAAAATAATAAAAACATAAGAACTATCCTAAAAATATTTATATGATATGTTCATAAACATGTTATTTCTGAAAACATTAATGTCTAGTCGAGCTAAGGAGTTTATTCAACTTATTTTAGGGGGTACTTTTCTGATGTATTAGGATAAATATTTCACATACTTGCTCAATTTTTATTAATTTTTGTTGGTGATGATATTTCTAGTGTTTAGAATTTTAAGGATAACATGATACATGAGATACAAGTTTAGGTGAACATTTCCTAATAGACTGAATTTTCCAATGTTGTAAACCAGTCATTCATATCAATGAGTAACCTAGTTGGGAGTATTATGATAATGTAGTTTGTCTATGTGACTAGGTACAATAGTGGTTCTTACAATTGTAAGAAAGGTTTATCTAATAGTTGTCTCTTTGGAGGTGATGATTAAGGTGGTAATATGTGAGGTTCATATTTCCCTTAATGAGGTAAGACTCCTGCTATATGTTAATAGTGTGGTAGAGTGGGTCTTACATGACCAATGTTCAACCAAATTCCTATGGAGTGACATTTTTGTGAGAAAATGGGATATATATAGATTTTTTAGTGTTCTTCATAGTATGTAAGTGGATGGGGTAATGGATATTACTATGGATATTGATATTCTTCAAGTACGTTATCATAGGATAGTATTTGGGGATCAACTGTTCAATTAGGACACAATGGATATCACGATACCCAATGTTAATAATGGTGGTAGGATAGTTCTCTTATAAATAATTAGGGTTCTGGAGGATATGGAAGAGGCTCTATCTTATTCCATCTTCATGTTATCATGTAGACTCTTTATAATCATAGTTAGGGGCCATTAAACATTCATAGTATGGTTCAAGTGACATCCACCCTAGAATATATATTTTATATGGTTATATCACCCTCATTTATCTCTTCTTTGTTATTTGATAATATATTACTAGTCATTAAGCATCTCTGTTGGATGATGAGTATTGATACACCCCTATGGGTGATATTTGAGGGTATTTATAGGTTCTATGTATAAGATATCATGGTCAATGTTTTTTTGTGATTCAAAAGGATTTATTTTTATTAAATATGTATAGTTTTGATAAAGTCCTTGGAATGTATTAGATGACTAATTATTAATCATGCATTGAATTCTATGATTGAAGAGTATCCTTCATGTATGTTAAGCGTGATTCATATACCTTCACAGAAGAGTGATTTATATAGGAAGAATATTTAGGACCTAGACATATGTACCTATTCAAGGTTACTACCTAGTTTATAAGTAATATTCTTCGGTATGAGGAGGAGATAACAAAGATGGAATTCATCCTATTATTTATCAGTTTCAAGATGTTTTTTGATAAGAACTCTTGGGGTTGTCACCTGAGATATATAGGTTGAGTTTATGATTTATTTAATGTTTTATATTCATCCCATATCCAATATACCAAATAGGAAAGTTCTTATAGAATATATATATTTAATGTTTTAGTAATAGCACCTATTAGTGAATAGATGTATTTATCTAAGCAATTCCCTCTTAGGGTTCTCACAATCTATTCCTCAAGAAGGGTTATGGTTCATTTATCTTACGTGTTTATTACCGTATATTGAACTATGTGTTGGTTAATAACTTGTACACTCTTCATCATACATAAGATATTAGATAAAGAGATCCATTTGTTCCTCCACGATAAACATGTGGTCTTGATATCACCGGTTTTGGGTTAATCTAGTTGATGTTCCTCATGAATATTTCAGAAGTAAGTATGGTTTATATGAGTTTCTCAGGATGTTTTTTATATTGATAAATGTTCTAGTAGTTTTAAAATTCTATTATTGTTTATAGACATAATAAATAGGGTTTTCATCCATATTTGGATTCATTCATTTTTTTCTATGGTATTCTGGTGCACTCCCAGTTATGGGGGGGGGGGGAATCTCAACATCGACATTGAACTATGTACATTGAGTGATCCTTGAATTTATGATAATATCTATAACTATGAATTTTATATTTAAATGGTTTATTTATTATAGTTAGTGATATATAAGTTAGATATATTTTTGGAACCTAATATTTTTAGGTCGTAGTTTCTTAGAAAAAGTTAAAAAATGATTTTTGAGATCTCTCGGTTCTTGGGTTTTGTTGATTAGTACAACAGAATTATTTAGTAATTATCTATTTTTTAGTCTAAAAGAAAAAATTTTCTAAAAATGGGGAATGAATGAATTATTTTTTATTTTTGATATATTATTCTAGAATATGAAGGAAATGTGGATGACTACACTGATTCTGACCTTACCTAATCTTAGTTAAAGAGTATACCTTGTATTGTGATGTCTATGGAATTGTTCTTAGATTAGTGTTCATACAAGATGGGTAAGTGGTCACTTATAAGTTAAGGAAGATGAATATTCATGAGAAAAAAATTGAATCGTGATTTATAAATTGTACTATTAGTTCATGTGTTGAGGTGTTAGTGTCATTACTTTTGGGTGAGAGTTTTATTGTGAACACTAATAATTAGAGCTTCAAGTATATTATTTTAACATTTTTACCTAATACTTTGAACCATAAGGTTGGTCAAGTACCTATATTATTAATATTTCAAGATGTTGTATACCATTTGTAAAAGGTAATTTTTCAAAGTTATATTAAGTATTAATACTTCATCCAAGGTTGTTTGAAAGATTATCAGTGAGTGACAGCTAATGATTCTTTTCATAGAGATTCATTTGGTTGTTCTGATGTATTAGGGTAGTATTACGATATCATCTTTGAAAATTACATCCTGAATACATGATTTAGTGAAGGATTCTTAACTATTTGACTCAAAATATAGGGTTATAAGTAATAATATATATCATATAGGGTGGTCATCGGATTGGACTCAAGATGATGATGATATACTATACATACATGTTTGAGTTATGGTTCGTACGAGCATTAGGGAGAAGATAACATGGGATTCAAATGCCTTGAGATGACCTATTTACAATGGATTTACTAAGTTGTATCATGAAATATATAGATAAAATTGGTGGCCCAATATGAATAAGGTAATTGTGGGCTTCATTTCACAATGCCCACCCTATCAGTAAGAAAAGTTTAAGAACTATATACCCGCAAAACTTCTTTATATGATACCCATTCTTGAGTGGAAATGTGATTATTTGATGAAGGATTTCATGATTTGGTTACTAATTTCACCCTAAGATAGTGATATAGTACGGGTTTGTATAGATTGGCTGACTGAATTGTCTTATTTTCAACCAATTCAGAAGACCCATACTCTTAATGAGTTACAGAGGGTTTTTTTAAGAGATAGTTTGATAAAGTAATTTGATGATACACATGTTGTTATATGGGGATAACTATTTTATATCTCTCATTTGGAAGGAAGTGTGGAAGTAATTTGATAATCAGGTACATTTGAGAACAACATACAATACTTTGATAGATGGTTAGTTTGATCATACCATTCATGTTTTAAGGAACATGTTACATGCTTGTGTATTTGATTTAAATGGGTCATGGGAGAGTTATCTTTTATTAAATGAGTTGTAATATAATAATATTTATCATGTATCTATTTGGATGGTGAATTTAAAGGACTTATTTTAAAGTACATGTCAACCACCTTGGTACTGGATAGAGGTGGATGAGTCTTCTCTCATTGGGATGATTCTTATAGAGAAGACATTACAACTATTTGGTTGATTCAAAAAGTGGTTGTTGAATTCTTAGAATAGGCAGTGATCATATGTGAAATAATGGTTCCATACTCTAGAGTTTTAGGTGGGAGACATGGTATTCTTGAGATTTTCTACTAAATTAGGATATAGGTGGATTTAAAGGGAGGTGAAGTCAGAAACTAGGTTTATGGTTCAATTTGAGGTTTCCATGAGGATTAATATTTTGGAATACTGTTTTAAACCAAGGGTGATAATACAATGACTTTATCTTAGTTTAGTGTCTTTATTTTTATGATATATAGAAGTGGGTTCCTGGTGTACTATAGTGAGTATCAAATGGGTATAAACAAAGAGGGGTTGGCCTTGGAGGGACACTAAACACCTAATGGTTCTTAGGTGGGGTACCGATGTGGTATTTGGTACTTATTGATAGGGTAATAGGTACTCAGTAGTCCCCAATATTTTTTTATATTTTAATTCAATTTATTATAATGTCTCTTATGTTTATAAAACTTATATCCCCTCATGTTTCTAACAGTCTGGACAACCCCCACATATTTATCTGTTCTATCTTCTTCTCCCATGGGAGATCACATTTATTTGTGATTAGATCAATTAATATATTTTAATGTTTGATAAATATAGGAATTTCCATATCACCTCTTTAATATACTCTTTTTATCACTCATTGATTCTTCATTCTTCATTGAAAATACCTATTTTGGGGGTTTTGTGAGGTTTCACAATTTATTTTGAACCTGGATGATTTGTTTTATAATATATGAAGAGGGGGGATTAATATTATGTGGTAACAAGTCACTATTTTTTTTGTTAGTTTATATGAGTTTCATGTAAGTTTTAACATAAGTGGATGGGTGGCCATGTGAAAATGTCCTCATATGAAACCAAATTTTTTTTCTTTATACATAACTAGTAGAATAAAAATTTTTAAGTCATGATAGGTATTATTGTTGATTTTATTTTATTTAATGGATACCTATAGACATAATTTTAATGTAAATTATTGATGATCATGTACTTTGAACCCAAGAGTGTAAAACCCTTATAATTTATATGCAATTGTTTTTAAATAAACATGAGGTGTTCAATATCTTGCTTTACACAACACATCAAGTCTAAATGAACAGTGATATAGTATACCTTTACAACATAGTCTTTAGATTTGTTTTTTTGAATATAATTAAAAAAATTATTATATATATGTATAATGTTTTATTTTGATAAAATATAATTCATAATCAATCATTTTTAATATAATAATTTAATTATTAATAGACGTTTTTTGAGGAAATGTATTCTTCTTCATGATATGTATTCTTATCCAAAAAATATTATTTATTAATATTTAAAAATTATTTCAATAAAAATATATTTATGTTTAATATAAATAAATTAATAATCTTTCATATATTAGTTATCTAAATTTTAAGAATGAATAAAAAATCTTTTAAATGTAAAAGGGGTTATTTTTCTTCAATATATTTTTATATGCACAATGTGTTTTTATTATAATAAATTAAATAAATAGATATTGATTAATGGTTTTAATGAAATATATATATTATATATTCAATAAAATATTTTAACATTTATAGTATTTTTTATCTATACAAGGAATAAATAAAATTTCACTTCTATGCTTAAAACTGTATTTTTCAAAAAACAATTTCTATTACATTTTGTGTATTTATTTTAAAATTAATTTATTCCATTTATTAGAATTGAATTTTATAAAATGGTAAACATATTTGGAATAATAATTTATAAATTTTTTAATTAGGTCATTTTTATTTTTACTCATAAATAATAGTACAAACATTAATAAAATCACCACATTTATGGTTAAAACAGGTTTATTGGGGGTTAAACTAAGAGCTAAGTGAAATAGTGAAACATAAACTTGTCAAATTATTATTATTTTATTATATTTATACCCTCTATTATTATAAATTATAATTATTTAATATTTGGAGCTACATCCCCATGAAACTAAAATTATGTTATTTAAATATTTTAAATAATTCAATGAGTGTCTTCTCCCTCACTTATAAAAGAAAACCTATTATCCATCCTTATAAATGAATTTTGAGCCTTCTAGATCAGAGAAGACCTATTTGAAAACCTTACAAGCTTCTTTCCCTTCATCTTAGATATAATGATCTGACCTTAAAACCGTACATAATCTTGAGATTTAAGTTAAGAGTTCATTCTATTATTTCACAAGGAACTTTTTAATTTTAGAGTTTTAGATAACTAGGTCATAAATATTAAAAGATAAACTCATACAATAAAAAGTGTACACATCCACTCAATATCCATTTATTCTATAATAAAATACTTTTATAATGAAACATATTTCCCTTTTATTACAAATATTTATGATTTTAAACTTGGTTTCATCATTTATAATAATCATCTATGAAATCCAGAGATAAACAATTGAAAACATGGGATGAGAACAAAAATATCAGTAAGGGACATAAACACATAATAAAATAAACTCGTTAGTCAATTTAAAAACCATGATATCATATAAGTGATTTTTGATATTATATATTAAACATTAAGCTGACAAATCAATTTACTTACACATTAAACAATCATTATTGTTCAATGTTTTTCATAAAACACGTTATAAAAAACATAAATTCAAAATAATAATCAAGAGGTCTTCTTAGAAAACAATAGAACCCCTAGAAAAAAATTCTTAAAAAATAACATTTACCTTTAAAGGGCATAATCATTACATTAAACAAAATATCATTTTATTTCCTTATAAAATGAAAATATTTCCATGAAAAATCATGAGAAATCATATTAATGTAATGTAGGTTCCTTGGTACATTATCTCATATAACCCTTATAAACAATTCATATTGATGGAATAACAAGCTCATCTAATTCCAATAAAATTCTATGGATAACATAATCATTACCCAATGCATTTGATTGATATATCAAGCTCACCCTTCATCATAAAAAATAAAAGGAATATAAAATATAATAAACACAAAAAATATTACATTTGAATCATCAATCTCATACAATATAATTTTAAACCCATTAGTAAACTAATTTCAGATATTGATATATCACTTTTCTTTAAACCACCATTTTCAAAACTAAAATATCCAAAAGAAAGGGAAGGAGGGATTTTCTTTGAATAAATCATGGAATCTTATAAAGTAGTCCAAATAAATATTAATAGTTGTAGTAGTGGAAAATTAATTACATCCTATATGTTAAAATAGAATATTACTTTTTCCTTTTATAAATAATTTCAAAACATTTTGTATAAAATACATAAAAAGATTTCTTTTTAAAACCTTTAAAATAAATTTAACATTTATAAAAAAATATTTTATATTTTATTTAATAAATATAAATATATTTATATGATAAATTTAATAATATGGTTATGTAAGAATAATATTTATAAAATAAATATTTAAAACATTTTAAATTATGTTTTAAGGTAAAGTGTCATTTACCTCAAGTTTGACTTATCACATACGTTTTTTGTCTTCCTGAATAATAGAAATATGTTAATTATTTAAATTTTTAATATACTTTTAAATTTTTTTATCTCTTTTTTTTATTTTATCTATGTTATACTTAATTATTTATTCAATAAAGTTTATGTTAGATGTTTAGAGAACATTTGGATAAAAATTCAGAAATAGAATGGGTAGGTAAACTATGGTCAAATGTATCATGATTATATCATCTCAATGATATTAATAATTTTATAATTATCATTTTTATACATTAATTATTCTTTTTATAACCAACCATATTGTGAACCTCTCTTTTTGTAAATTAAAATTACATTACTCTTTCAGAATACTTAACACATTACACAAACAAACACTCAAAGACTATATTTGTCTAGTACCTTTGGAAACATGGAAGTATAAACACTAGTATATAAGTAAGGTATATTATCTCTCACTAGGTTATTATTGAATATAACTCTTCTTATATACATAAAACACAATACATATCTTCATAACCTGGGTGAAAGGAAACATAAAAAGGTGTGATCTCAGATGCTAAGTAAGGGTAAACAAGGGATATCTATAAACATAATCACGAACAAAAAGGATGTGAGAATAGTATCGTGAAAATAGAAGATCATACCCTGCATATAAAATATCATAAATAGGATCATGGAATAATTATTGGTAGTTAATAAGACATGAATCATAAGGAAATAAATAATATTAGATATGAAATCATAACATAAGAATAAAACATAGAACAATGGGAAACACAAAATCATATAATAATGATTTCCACTGTAGTCAAGGAATCACTATAAATTCCATCTTGGTAGTATTTGTCCACTTCCCATACCATATTGGTATTCATGGTTCACTCTCATGGACATATTAGTGGACAACGTTCTTTATGTATATCTCATGAAATATAAATCTTTACCCAATGTATTAGAGGGAGATATAGGTCTCACTCATCTCGTAATGAAATAATAAATACATTTTCCACATGATCATAAAAATCATATCATAACCCATGAAATGAAATGGGTATCATAAACATGTAATCATATCATAACCTTTTGAAAAGATATAGGTTTCATAATCAATTCATTAAAGCATAACCCTTAAAAAAAGTGGGTTTCATAAGCATATAAGCCGTGAAAAAAGAAATAGATTTCATAAATATCATGCCATAAAATTTAAACCATTAATAGAAATAATATGAATGGATCATATGGATTATTTCCAATAATTTCATGAGTAACACCAAAGGATGTCATCTTACATGGTAAATAATTTGGAAATATCTTTTAAAAAAATTTCTTGGGGAAAATATCTTTTAATCTTTGAAAACATTTTCTTTTATAAAAATGCCATGAAATATTAAAAGAAAACTTTTCATTAAAAATAAATTTGAAGTATTTTAAGGTAAGCCTCAATGATTTATGAAGTGATGAAATCATTAAAATATGTTCATGTCGTATAAGTTAAAAAGAAACATTCTTTTCATAATTTTTCCAGAAAATTCAAAAAATAACTCATTAGGAAAGTGTCAAAAGAATTATTTTCACACATTGGTAAGAATGAATTTAAATAATTTTATAATAATGGTAAAATATTTTGGAAAACAATTTTAAGAAACATGGACATGGAAGATAAATATTTCCTAGTAGATACTTACGTATAAATAATCTCGATAATAATGAGATTGTGGAATTAACCTTTACCATAGGTATCATTACCTTCTTACATATCTAAAAATCCTATATAATGGATTAAATAATTTTATTAACTTATTCTAAAAAAATATTAATATAATATTATATATGATCATATTAGCACTCGTTAATTAATAATATTCCATTATTAATCTTCTTTTGGGTGTGAACTGCTTCATTTTTATATATGTTTTGTCATCTAAGTCTCAGTTTATGTAGATAGGGTATAGTTATGTCATTTAAAGAATAAGATTTTGGTAATAGATAAAATATTTATTCATTATATAAATCTATATAATAATTATTTATTGGTAATATTGGAAAATGAATTACATTGCATCATGGATATGGTAGGTCATACATACGCACGAGTGGTGATATCATTCCCTTGATTGTGAAATGGTATGGGCGTGGATGGTATATGTTTTTTCTATAATCGATATAATTTTATATTTATAATATATATTAATTATTTCCATCATTATACTCAACCAAATAAAGTGGTGATGAAAAATATATTACACCACAATGTGGAGATGGTAGGTCGTACATACACATGTATGTTGATATCATTTTTCATAAGATGGATATAAAATATAATATGGTTTTCCATAATCATAATAACATATGAGAATATAGGTGATACTAGGGTTATTAATTTATAATGGAAAAAACACATTGAGAAGATGTAGAAGAAGAAATATTATTGAGATAGTTGGTAAAGAAGATTACCTCTTCTTCATTTAGCTCCCTCTAGATCTTCTCATAGGGACACTAGAGTAGGTATCTTGAGAATAAAATCACATCCAAAACTTGGATAAGGTTGTTATAAGGATAAATGGGAAAGTTTTGGTCAATCAAGAAGGCTCAAGGCGGTGTTATAAAGTGATGGGGATGGTTTCTTTTTATAAGAGAGGTGAGGGACACTCTTGAAAACTCTCAAAATATTAAATT
The DNA here is from genome assembly GCA_963277665.1 of Viscum album. Taxonomy (NCBI): domain Eukaryota; kingdom Viridiplantae; phylum Streptophyta; class Magnoliopsida; order Santalales; family Viscaceae; genus Viscum; species Viscum album. Next base: position 756,882,491 of record OY728148.1, on the reverse strand, counting down.
AATATAAATTGATTTTTGACTCCAAATAAATCAAAAGAGAGTTATTTTGAATCTAATATGTGGATGTTTCTAAAGCCTCTCAACTAATTATTTTTAGATATGTTTTGTTCACAATATTAACCTTATAATTTTGGATTAACCCTTAGTCAAACCCTTTAACTTTTACAACGGCAACTTGGATTTTTTTACACTTTAGGGTTAATATAGTTACTATAAAATACAAAAAGAACCCAAAATGGATCATTGATTATATATTTAACCTTATTATAGTCATTTTTTTCAAATTTTAGATTTTTTTGAATTTTATATCATATAATAAAATATTATTTATTTTAAAGTATCATTTAGGTCAATTTTGATACAATTCAATACTTTTCTTTTTAAAAATATTATAACAACATGATAACTTTGAACCAACCCTTATAATATATCTCTAACATATCAAAATTATCTATAATTTTTTTTCATTAGTTTTGTAAAATTATATTTATTTTAATATTTTTAATATAATTTATTTTATATTTCCATTAATTAAACAATTACTACATAGTCATACTGATTACAACCATGTACATCTATTTTTTTGAAATTCATTTCATAGAAGCAAAAAAATTATGTTTAATGTTGATCCCACAAATGTGGTGAGGAGGGAAAAAATAACTTTCAAAAGTTCCATAAGTTTTTATGTCTAATTATAATATAAAAAATGATTCCAATTAGTTACATTGGATTAATATTTGTATTATTTATCTATTTTTACTTTTAAAAATATATTTATAATATAATAATTATTTAATGAAAAGTAATATTTCAACTACAATGTGGTATTTTTCATTATATATCAAAAAATGAAACATCTCAAAAGGATCCCAAAAATTCAGCCTAGGATAATTTTGACATTCTAAATTAAAAAATGATATTTATTTTATAAAATTAAATTTTTATAAGTGTGTAAAATTAATTTTTTTATGTTTCATATAAGGGCATTAAAATAAATTTATATGAGGAAAAATTATTTTAAACATATAAATACTTTTCCAAAAAAATTATGATTTTCATCATCAATATGTTTTATTTATATAAAACATGAATATAAAATATTTGGAAAGTAGTTATTAATATTCATATTACTATGTTTAACAGCTAGGTCATAAGAATATTATTTAAATAATTATATTAATAAAACAGTTTTTTGTTGAAATATTATATTGTGTGTAACGTACGCCAAGTCAGTGTTGTGTGTAGCGCAAGACAAATCGTTTCTGTGTGTAAGGAATGTTTGATTTAGTTTAATGAAATACATCAATCAAAATTAATTTATTAAAAAAAATGTTCACAAAAACTCTTGGTGTTACATCCTACCACTCTTAAAATTAATTTCACCCTCAAAACTCATCATTTTAAAACAAAAACTGAGAATAATTCTTCCTCATCATATCCTCAAGTTCCCACATAGCTTCCTATAATTGGGGATTTCTTCACAAATCCTTCACCAAGTGGGTGGTCCTATTTCAGAGAAATTTCTATATAAGATTCATAATTTCAAATGGATGTTCTTCATAAGAGATATCATTCTCCAATGGTATGACCTATGAGTTTAGTATATATGAAGGGTCAGACTTGTAGTTGCTCAGGAGAGATACATGGAACACACTATGGACTTGAGATATGTTTAGAGGAAGTTCCAATAGATAGGATATTGTCTCAATATAATCAATAATTTCAAAGGGAATGGTATATATAGGGATTAGTTATTATTTATTCTCTAGTTTCATAACCTTTTTCCATGGAGTTATTTGTAGAAACACATTTTCACCAACTTCAAAATCTATATCACACCATTGATTTTCCGCATAACTTTTCATCCAGATTTGTGATACCTTGATATGTTGTGAACGGTTCTAACCTTTTCATCCATCTCTTCAAATATCTCAGGTCCCAATATCTTTATTTCTCCAAATACATCCCAACATGTTAAGGATCTATATTTATTCTCATAGAGAGCTTCATAAGGATCCATCTGAATTCTTGAGTGAAATGTATTATTGTAAAAAAACTCAAATAGAATAAGTTGTTAATACCAACCATGCTTTAAATCTAGATAATATTATCTCAACATATACTCTAGGGTTTTAATTTTTCTTTTAGACTAACCATCTGTCTGAGGATGATAATAAGTTCTGAAATTCAATTCTGTATCAAGTTCTTACCAAAAACATCACCAAAATTTTGAGTTAAACCTCAGGTCCCGATCAGATATGATAGAATTTTTTACTAAATTCAACCTTAACACTTTATTAATGTATATCCTAGAAATTTGATCCAACGATAAGTATTCTCTGAAATAATTAAAGTGTGATAACTTAGTAAGGTGGTCGACTTCCACCCATATATCTTTAAAACCTTTAGAGGTTTTAGGGAGTCTAATGAAAAAATTCATGGTATATCCTCCTTTTGATCCTCAATTGATGATATCCATAATGAATTTTAATATTGGAAAATTATTGATCTCCATTCAATTGATCAAACAAATCATCAATATAGGGAAGATGATACTTTTTCTTGAGTTTGATCTTGTTCAACTCTCGATAATCAATGTAGATTCGCATTGATCCATATTTCTTATTCATAAAATGAAATGGTGCAACCCAAGTTGATACAATTGGCTAAATCCATTATAAAGTTTCTCTTGGAGTTGATTATTTAATTCATGCAATGAAATTGGGGTCATTATATAGGGTGTTTTTGAAATTGGTGTGGAACAAGGTATGATATCTATAGGGAACTCCACTTTACATTTTGCATGAATATAGGGTCATCTTCTAGAAATACTTCCAAAAACTCACGAAAATTTATCATATCATAAATACTAATTCTCTCCCCAACTATTTGAGATAAAAAACCATTTTTAATGGGAATTAATACCTGTAAATTGGATGTAATAACCAAAGTAACTTCATACTTATCATCGCACTAATAGATGATCATAGGTTTGTTTGAAACATTAAACTTAACATTCCTTACTTGAAAATTGATGTGGGATTTATATAGAGAAATACAATACTTTCCTAAGATGTCATAAAATTCAACCAAATGAATGATGACATGATTTGAAGGAAACACATTCCCACAAACATCAACTGGAGAGGAATCATAGACTTGAGATGCAATAATTGTACCATTAGGGGTTTTCAATACTAATTCAATATCTAATAATTTGGGTGGAATCTTAACAACCATAGAAAATTATTTATATATGAAATAGTGGGTAGATCTATAATCAATAAATATATTATTAGTTCTATAGTGGATGGTAACAGTACCTTTTACAACATTGTTATCACATCCCTCATCAGAAATGGTGATCACATGAGATTTACCATTGTCCCTTAGCTTAAGAGATTGTTGAATTCAATCATTATCATCTGCCCTTGGGTTTTGGGACTGGTTCAAATAATTCTTATTCTCATTACACTTTTATCATTAAAGAGTGGGAGGTTCATTTTGTGTCATTTTCTCTCCATTTTCACCATTAGCTAACTTTTTTCCATCACTTTGGAAATCAAAAATCTGATTACAATCCTTTTCACACTTAAAACATATATTATAACCCTTATAAAAATTTACTTCATGCTTCTTCCCACACTTAGATCATAAAGGAAATATTCTCTTTTTCTATTCATGGTTTTTAGATTTCCATTTAAACTCCATCTTTTCCATATTTTCAAAACCATGAGATTGGTACGTGACTCTGGTCTCCATTTCATCCTTGATTTCATAGCACACAATCCATTTGTAGCTAATAAGCCACTTATGGCCAATTCCCTTTTGAGACTAGGCTTTAATCCACTGAAGAACCTATCAACTTTACTTTCAGGTCGGATGATAGTTCCTGAAGCGTGCCTTGTAAATCTCATGAAATTATCATTGTAGGTACTGAAAAATTCTTTATCACATTGCTTCCACTAAATGAAATCTTTATCCATCTTGGTAGGAAGATTCTTAGGATTTTACTTACTGAAAAATAAGTTCTTGAACTCATCCCAATCCATGGATTCAATTTTATGTTTTTTCCTCCTATTCATAATTAGAGTCCACCACTAGTTCACTTCTCCTTATTACTGATAAACAGCCAGAATAACATTCTCATGTTAATAACATTGGAAAACATAGTATATAATTTCTGTAGTACTCATCCATTGTTCAGCAACATGTGTATTGGAATACCCACTGAAATATGGAGAAAATTTCCTCTGTAAATACTCAATATATTTTTGCTCCCTACTATTCTTATTTAGAAGACCACCGTGATTAATATATTAATAATGTTTTGTGACTGTAACAACAAGATTTTTCACTCTAACTCCCATAGAATTTAGTTACTTGGGAGGAAAATCATTTCATTGTCTGTCACAATCACCATTAATGTGGGTCCTTTAGGTTCCATCCATTGACCAAAACCTAAAGCATAGAGTAAGAAACATTTATCATACTGTGGAACCACATAATTATTAAAATTCACTTATAGAATGCCTAAATTATGACACTTTCCTTAATCAATGACACCTTAGCTTAATCATAGGTTATTCATATCATGCATATATTTAAATCATTCATGATGGTTCATGAAGAGTTTTTGAATTCCAAAATAATATCCCAAGGGAGTGTTAAACTAGATGTGTAGCATGGCATGTTGTCATGTACTAGGTTATTATCGATTCAGGCCGAACACACAGTGTTAGAGTTGATACCCCTAGGTACATATTTTCTAGCACCACATCCACTTAAAGTATCCAAACATGGATTTACTTCTAGGAAACCACTCTCTCTATCCTTTACCAAAATTCAAGGACATTTTCCTATACTTTTCATTATACTTATAATTATCTTTATAAATTTCCTTTGGGTTCTCACTAAGGTTTTCTCATCCAAGTTTCTAAAGGTTTGCTAAAAATTTTCTCTAATACCAACTATTTAGACCCTCTATTTTCATAAATTAACATTACATTACTTTTATAGAATACTTAATACATTACACAAACAAATGCCTAAATATCGTATTAGTCTAGTGCCTTTGAAAACTTGGAAAAATAAAAACTGGTATATAAGTGAGATACTTTATCTCCCACTAGGTTATTATTTACTTTCATCATTATTAGAAACATCAAACATAATACATATATTCACTACTTCGGTAAAAGGGAACATAAAAATGGGGTGAGCTTAAATGATCAGTAAGGGTAAACAAGGGAGATATGTTAACATAATCAGGATAATAAGGGTATGAGAATAAGATCATGAAAATAGAAGATCATACCCTACATATCAAATATCATAAATAGGATTAGGAAAAAATGATTAATAGTTCATAATACATGAATCATATGGAAATAAATAACATGATCTATAAAATCATAACATAGGAATAAAACATATAACTATGGCCAAAACATAAACATATGATAATTATTTCCATGGTAGTCAAGGAATCACTACCAAGTCTATATTGGTAGTATTGGTTCACTTCCCATACCATCTTGGTAGTCATGGTTCACTCCCATGACCATTCTATTGTAAAATGCCCTTTATTTCAATCTCATGAGATATAAATCTTTACCCAATGCATTGGAGGGAGATATAGGTCTCACCGTTCTTATAATAAAATCATACATACATGTTCCACATGATCATAAAAAATCATATAATAAACCTAGATATGAAATGGGTATCGTAAACATGTAATTTCATCATAACCTATGGAAAATTGATTGGTTTCATAATCATTTCATCAAATCATAACCCATGAAAATAAGCGGGTTTCATAAGCATATAACCCATAGAAAAGAAACAAATTTCATAAACATCATTCCATAAAACATAAACCATTATGAGATAGAATATAATGGTATCATATGGATTGTTTCATATAAATGAAATATTAACATTAATGGATGTTAACTTATATAATAAATAATTTGGAAATATCTTTAAAAACATTTCTTGAAAAAAATATCCTCTCTTCTTTGAAAATGTTTTATTTTATAAAAATTTCACACAACATTAAAAAAAATCATTAAAAATATCCTTTAAAGATTATAAGGGGTGACTCAGGGAATTATTAATTGATGAATGTGGAAAAATTGGTTCATTCTATTTACGTTAAAAATAAATATTATTCTTTAACATTTTCCAAAAAATGTAAAAATTTACCTCGTTAGGAAAACAAAAAATATATTATTTTCACACATGGTTAAAAATGATTTTAAATAATTGTATAATAATGGTAATAAATATTTTGGAAAACATTTTTAAGAAACATTTACATGGAAGATAAATATTTCTCAGCATAAACATATGTATAATAAATCTCGATAATAATGAGATTGTGGAATTAACCCTTACTTTAGGTATGATTTCATTCATAGAAATATAAAACTTTTGTATAATGTATTAAATTTTTATTAACATATTCCATAACCATTTTAATATGATATAATATATGATCATATTATCACTCTTTTTTTTAATAATATTTCATTATTACTCTTCTTTTGGGTGTTAACTGCTTGTTTTTGTAATGCATGTTTTGTCATATAAGTCCCAGTTTATGCAGATATGATATAATTATGTCTTTTAAAGAATAATATTAACTTAATATATAACATATTTATTCATTATATACATTAATATATTCATTATTATTGTAATATTTTAAAATGAAACTCATCGTGTCATGGATATAGTAAGTCATATGTATGCCCAAGCGAAGATATCATTCCCTTAATTGTGAAATAATATGGGAGTGGATGGAATATGTTTTGTTCCAAAATAAATAAAATGTCATAATTATAATATATATTAATTATTTATTTCATTATACCCATCCCATTAAAGTGGTAATGAAAATCATATTACACCACGATGTGGAGATGGTAGGTCGTACATACGCACCCATGGTGATTTCATTTATCTTAGGATGGATAATAGGTAGAATATGGTTTTTCTATAATCATAATAAAATATAATAATATATTTGATATTGCATTTATTAATTTATAATGAAAAAACACGTGAATATTAAGTAAAATAAGAAATAATCTTGAGAGAGTTGGTTGAGTAGATTAACTCTTCTTTGGAAAGATCCCTCTAGATCTTCTCTAAGGGACACAAGAGTTGGTCTTTTTCGAATACCAGAACCTAAAAAAATTATATAAGGATGTTATTATGAGAAATTTTCAGGTTTTTTTGAGCTATAAGGCTCATGTTGGTATGGTTAAGTGAGGGAGGATGGTCCTTTTATAACAGAAGGGAGGGGAACTCTTGGAAACTCTCAAAAAAATAAATTAATATTTATTTATTTTACACTTTAAATAGCTCCAAAGTGATTTATTTAAAAGATAAGATGATTATGAGTTGAAATTATCCCAACCAGTTATTTTAATACATGTTTAGGTCACAATATTAACAATATAATTTAGATTTAACATTATTTAAACACTTTAACTTTTACCATGAAAACTTGGATGTTTCACTCTTTAGGGTTAATATAGTTATTTTAAAATGAAAAAATAGCCCCAAATAGATCATTGGTGACATATTTTACCTTATTCTATAATTTTGATTAATTTTAGTTTTTTTATTAATTTTTTATCAGTTAGTAAAATATTGTTTATTTTAAAGTATCATTTATGCCAATTTTGATACTATTCAATATTTGTGTTTTTAAAAATACCCTAAAAACATGATAACTAAAAACCAAAATGTCAAATATATCACTAAAATATGAAATATACCTTTAAAATTCGTGTATTTCATTAATTATGTGAAATTAAATTTATTTAAAAAAATTTAATATAATTTATTTGAAATTTCCATTAATTGAACAATTACTGCATCGTCATTATGAAATTATTTAATTAAATTATTTACTCTCCAAAAATTAAAAATAAATTACCATGATGAAGATAAATTTATTATATTTAAAATGAATATTTATATTCTAATTTAAATTCTCTATAACCATATATTAAAAATTATTTACTAATTAAAACTATGATTATGTCATTTTGAATTTATCTTGTGTATGTGTGTTTAATGTAATTTCACCCCAAGCATCTAATACATGTAATAAATTTCATCCAAGTGTCTAAAAAAAGTTATAATTTAATCCTAAGGTTTATTTTTTTGAAATCCAATCATCCAATGAAATTAGGAAACGTATTAGGTTAACTTTATAATATTATAAAATTATTTTTACCATTAATTACCTGATTACCCTTAACCATGGAAATTAGAAATTTACTAAAATTACTTTTCATAATATCCAAAAAAATAATTTGATCCTATTAGACTCTAAATAACATACTTATTACAACCATGTATGTCTATTTTTTTAAATTTAATTCACGAAAGTGGAAATGTTAAGTTTAATATCGATCTCACGGACGTGGCAAGAAGGCAGGTAAAAAAAACGTTCAAAAGTTTAATAAGTTTTTATATATAATTTCAATATAAAGAAATGTTTCTAGTTACCTACATTGGATTAATATATGTGCAATTTATATATTGTTACTTTTAAAAAAAAATTAAAATATAATCATTATTTAAATGAAAATGAATTTTATAACTACAATCCAGTACTTTTCACAATTCATCCAAAAATGAAACTTCTTAGAAAAAAATTAAACCTAAGCTAAATTTGACATTATGAATTCAAAAAATATTTTTATTTTATCAAATTAGTTTTTATAAGTATTTAAATTAATTTTATTATTGTTCATAGAGGGATTTAAAATGAGGTTCATTTGATAAAATAGTATTTTTAAACATATAAAGACTTTACAAAAATATTATGTTTTTAATTATCAACATGTTTTATTTATATAAAAAAATTATAAATAATATTTGAAAAGTAGTTATTACTATTCATATTACTATGTTTAATTTATTAGTCATAATCATCTTATTTAAATAATTATAACAATAACATGATGTTTCTTGGAAACTCGATGTTGCATGTAATGTACATCAAGTCAGTGGTGTTTGTAGTGCAAGCCAATTCAGTATCGTGTGAAATTAATGTTTGACTTAGTAAAATATAATATATAAATGAAAATTAATTTATCCAAAAAAAATTTATAGAAAATCAAGGGGCTACAAACCATGTTATATTTTTATGAAAGTTTAATTATGTTACAATATAAAGATCATAGTTCTTATTTATGTAAGATTAATATTTTCATTTTTTAATGAACAAGAGAGAAAGAATGTAATTATTATATTATATTTTGATAATAAAAGTTATATGATAAATAACATGTTATATATTTAAATCCACATATATATATATTCCATGTGAGGTGGTGGTGAAAAATAAAATTCATTGATTCACGAGGTGATAGTCCACACCCACACATAAGAAATTCATTTTCTCATTGGTTGAAAAAGCAAGAAGTGAAATATTTATCTAACACTTAAGAATGAAATTTATAACATATAAATAGTTTTATTTCATTTGTATATATTATTATGACCATCCATAAGTCTTGATGATGAAAAATTAAGTACATCATCTTGTGAGGTGGTAGTTCGAATGTACTCACCAGTGATGTTTTTTATTTTTATTAGATGATTAAGTAGATTAAATACAATCATAACATAAATATTATAACATTTATGTATATTTGAGATAATAGTGTCATTATATTACATTTTTTGAGGGATATTATAAGTAGGTAAAAGAATAAATAAAATGAAAACAAACAGTTAAGAACTATACCTCTTATTTAGAAAACCTACTTAGGTTTGTACAAAAATTATTCCTAATTTTTCAAGCTCATGGATTATATAATTGGATATTTAAGTGTATTTAAGAGATGATAGGGGTGTCCTTTTATAAGTGAGGGAGAGGACACACTTAGAGTTTTTTTAAAGATTAAAACATATTAATGTATTAATTAATTGAATTGGATACAAAATAGAAAATTGTAAAATAATTTAGAGTATATGATTTATATATCACAATCCAATAAGATTTAGAAGAGTTATTAATTCATTTTAACCCTTATCATTGGAGTTTTAACCCTTTTAATATGTTTTAACTCTTACTATGGTAACTAATTATTTTCCAAAATTATTATTAATAATGACCAAAAGTGTTAGTGGAATAAGAAAATTTAAATTAGTATTTCAAATATTTATTAAATTTTATCAAATTATGTTTCAAATATTTATAATTTATACATTAAATACAAACCTGTAAAACATGATGGGAAAAATCTTTCTAAAAAAATAATTTCTAATCAAAAATATGTTTTCATTCTAAGAAAATTTATTGGATTATTTTTTAATAAATAATAAATAAATAAATTTTAAAACCAATACAAAACAAAATTATACTATGTAAATAATTTTACATAGAAAACATATTTCTTAATAATCAGTATTTTCTATTATTCTCCCATAAATCATATTTTTATAAAAATTCCCATAAAATCACTCTGAGATAATTTTATCTTGATGATATAAAAAATCATATTAACTTTTAAAATAAAAAATATATAATTTATAAATTGAAGTTTTTAAATAAAACCATATAATAGATGTAAATTAATTTAGTACGAATAAAACTATTTCCTTTTTTATTATAAAATTTCTTAATATTAATAGAGTTGATATAACACTATAAAATATAATTCATCAGTATTTATAAGGAATGAAATAGATCTTTCATAAAAATTACCTAGGTAGTTTCATTATGTCCCCTGATATTCTCCTAAGACCATCCTTTCTAAGATTAATGTGTAAGACAATGGAGGTCTCTCAAGGAAGAGGTATAAATCTTAACTAAACTATTTCAATTTTATTTCTTGTCCCACCTTCCTAAACCTTTTTTATACATCAAAAGAGATGAATCTTGTATCTAAAATATACTATGATTTTATTATTATTATTTTACAACCTTTTTTAACATATTTTTTATCAAATGGGAAATGAAAGTGTTGCTTGTGCGTGTTTGTGGACTACCACCTCCACATAATGATATGATTAATTTTCCATCACTGCTCTAGATTGATGGATATAATGATGCATTAAATAAATATATATAATATTTTTTATATAAATATTTTTATATAATTATAAAATATTATTTATCTTTCTTTCTAACTTTTTTTTAGAAAATGAATATAGCATTCATGCGTACGTACATACTACCCCCTCCATGTATAGTGGAATTTATTTTTCTATCTATAAATTTTATGGATGGTTATAAATATTTTTATAATAAATAAATATATAATATTTATATAATTATTATATATTATATTTATGTCTTTACTAAAATTATTGAAATGATGGAACCATGAACAATATTCAAGTACCATAATAGCCAAATTGAATCCTTAAAGAAAAATGAATGACCTATCACACAGAAAAGTTATGTTGATAAATAATTATTAATGAATGGGTAATAATATGTTATAAGAAAAACATGAATGTGATTATAAGTAAAATTATATTATGAGGATAATTATATAAAATTTTAATTTATTATACAAGATTCTAGATTTCTTGCAATGAAAGTTAAACGTGAGGAAAAGATTTTACGTTACAATCTCATTTTTACTGAGATTTTTTATACATAAATTTTTTATGATTAAAATTTATGATAAATATCTAAAATTATTATTTATTTTATGATCCTATATTTATTTATGAAAATTCATTTTTCCTTTCATTTTATCATTCTAAGTACTAGATGTTCCGGAAGAATGTTATAAGGAAACCAGACTTTGTTTTTCTATTCAGTCTAGAATATTTTATTACATATCCATATTTTCATTAAAATTATTTCAAGAATTTTTTTATTATTATAAAAATATTTATTAAACTGATTTTTTACATTTTTTAATTTTTATAAATTTTTTGAAAATCATTCTTCATTTCATATTTAAATAAGGTTCTTTTTAAAAAAATGTTTGAATGAAGTAATTATCTTAATATAAACTACCCAAATGACTTTTCCTTCTATAAAATCTATTCTTAGATTTAGATATTACTTTAAAATTTTACATGGTTGTTTTAAAAGAAAATTATTCCCTTCATATTTTCTAAAGTTGTATTGTTTAAATAAGTTATTTCAAAATGAAAATGGTTTTTCCCTCAAGAAATATTCCACTGATCTTTTATATGTATTTTTCATCTATGATAAAATTATTAAATCATAATTATAATTTATTTGGTATATGATTATATAATATTTTACTTATTCATTTTCTATATGGTTATTGATTATGATGATAAAATCTTAATTGAGCCCATTTTATTTTCCACGGGTGAAGTTATGACGAAATGATAATTGTTTTTATGATATTTTAGAATATATATGAATGAATTTTACCTATTTGTTAGTTGTTTCTATTATATTAATATAATTAATTAGGTAAATATTAGTGTATTTTGGGATCAAATGGTACATGGAAGGTTATACCAAGCCCAAAATAGGGTATACGGGAGGTTATCCTAAGCCCAAAGTAGGGACATGGGTAGTTAAACCAAGCCTAACATGTAATGAATATCTTGGTGGGTAGCCTTGATATTTGATTTATATGATTATGATTATTACAAAAATATATATCAAATGGTCTTATGTTAATGTTATTCTATTATGGCTCATCTTCTTCGATTCCATTATGATTTATGTCTTATAAACTTTCATGATTTACTCTGTGGCACATAGTTGAGATCTATTAATTTATGGGTATGATTTTAAAATGTTAATCACATGTTCCTATACCATTATTCTAATGTTATTATTAAAAAATAATTGATTAATATCTCTCTTTTTTACCACTGATTATAATCTGATATCACCCTTTATTATGTTTCATTTTCCACCTGATATAATGAAGGTTTTTTAGTAAGATTTTCCTAATAGTGGTTCTTATTTTTAAAGAAATTGGTAGGAGTTTATGTAGATCCTTTATGTAACGGTTGTTTATCAATCCACATTTCTCGAAACATACAACCTTTTTAGTTTTGACAAGTATCCTAATGATATGTAATGTATATTCATCTAATAAGATATAATATTTATATATTAAGTTCTTGGGTTTCTTCAGTTGGTGTTAGATCTAGGTTTAGTTATTTTGGGAAACTATGATGATAAAAAATTAGGTAGAACCCATGGGATATGCCTAAATATAGGAGAACATCCTAATTAATGTAAAAGAAAATAGTGATTTTTTAGGAAATACATCCATGTCTAGATATTGGGATGTGTGAGAAGCTATATAATAGATGTACCATAGTGTAATGACACTACATGTGATGGGTTATATAGTAACCGGATCATCATGGGTGAATGATGAGTGGGTATAAGACTTCACTTTAGGATAGACACTTCTGAGGGATATGCTTAGTTTAATTCATATGACCTTTATGAACCATTATTAAGGATTTGAAGAGTTTATAACCTTACATGACCTAGGATAAAAATAAGGTTTCATTAATTGAAATGAATATGTCCTGATTTAGATATCATATAAATTATTTTCTTAATTATATGATTTCTCACTATGATTATTTCTTCTAAAAATTATCAATTTGGTTGTAATCAATGGATAGAATCATAAGGAATTGTGTTAATAGTGAATTTGACAAAAATGATATAATTATCCTCTCATAAACAGAATATTATGAGAACTATAATGAACAATCTTTTTATTATTCTTACACTGATATCATAAGAAAAAAATCAAACTAAGCTTCTAAATGAGAAAATTAGGGGAAAATTTTATGTATAGTATTTCATGAGAAAACTTTCAAACTATTTCAGTGGGCCTATTTATCTAATAATTATCATTTAATGGATTGTTAACACTAAAAGGATATTTTATATTCTCTAATTATTAGAGCATGAAAATTTATTTTGAATATTTTTTGCTTGGAATATGAAGTTGATCAATGGTGTACTCTTATCAAGACCATGAGTTAAAACGAATAAATTTAATATATAGAGTGGGATGCATTTATGAGGTTATTTTTCAATAATTAATTTCCTTATATTCTTCATAAAAAATAGGGAAGGAAATCCATGTGCTAAATCAAAAGGATGATTAATCCATTAGTTTCAATACATAAAGTTTTTCAATGATTATGAGGTATTCTTTTGGTACTATCATCCAAACTAAAAGAAATATTGATAGACTCTTCAGTGGATTAAAACCAAGTCTCTAAATGGGAATTATCTATAAAATATTTTAGTATCTATAAATTAATTTTCTGATGCTCTTTCAATGTCGAAATGTAGATTGGATTAACCAAACAATCTCATAGTTTTGATAAAAAAATAATGATAAAATTTAAAGGAAGTTGTAATAATAAAAACCATATGGGTATAATATGATTCTTCAATTATGTAAGATGTGTAGAATAAATCCTAGAGTAAATTTTCTTAATTGGAATAGTTGTTCTTTCTATATAGAAATGATGTTCATCGATAAATCAAATGCTGAAGTAAAGGGAGTAAGTTATATAATGATACAAACCTCCACAAAATACACCGCCCATTCAGTAGTGTTTCAAATAAAATGAGTATTGGAATTATACTATCCAATGTTCAAATATGACGGTTAATGATGATGATTGATGTCGAAAAAATATTAGTCCAAGAAAAAAAGGTAAATCTAATGCAATTACTATTACTGAGGTTGGTTAAGAGAAAAAAGTGGTGAATGGTACACTTACCATCCACTCTAGAACAACTAATGCCTTATTTGATATCATATCTACCAAATATTTTATATATGAAGAATTCTATAACGGTATCACATTACCACCTAAAAATTTATATGTAGAATTAGTAGTGAAATATTTTAATGGGGTGATGATCGTATATCAAGTCTACAACTCATATCTGATTGAATTTTATGAGAATATTTTTACTTAAATCTTGTTATTTTATCTATATTTTAATTTGATATTATTTCTGGCATTGATTTTACTTATTTATATAAATACCAAATAAATTACTAAGGAAGGGAAGACATATTTGACACTCCAAACCAACGTATGATTTTCTATTGTTCTGAGGATAAATATAAATCTGTAATTTAAATTACATCTACTATATGGGAATTGATTCATATTAAAATGGGATTTTTTTTCTTAGGTGGTTGGAGATAAACTCAATATCTAACATATTCCTATTTTATAAGAGTTTTTTTTATCATTTTTATATATGATTTTCCTTGTATTTTTCTACATAATCAAGTTGAATTGTCAATAGAACTCATACCTGGTTCTACAACTATTTCAAAGACTCTATATATAATGGCCTCAATTGAGTTTCAATATTTAAATAAGAAACTCATGAAATTTTTTGTTAGGGATTTATTTTTCTAAGTACCTCACCATGGGCTCACCTGTTATTTTTTTAAGAATTAATATGTATCAATGAGACTCTGGTTTGACTATCTAGAACATAACAAGATTGAGATTAAGAATAAGTATCACCTGACCGGTATTAAGGATTTTTTTGATCAATTGTGAGGATTTTAATATTTTTTTAAGATTGATATTCAATATTGATACTATCAATTGAGGGTAAATAGTGTAGGAATATCCAATAAGTCCTTATATTTTAGGTATAGTCACTATGAATTTATAGTGATTCCATTTTGTCTTACAAATTACCCCAATATCTTTAAGGATTTAATGAATTCATTCTTTAGATATTAACTTGATCTGTTTGTGGTATATAATATTATATATTCCAAGAGAAAATAGGATTATAAACATCAATTGAGGATTATTCTAAAGAACGTAAGGAAGGATAATATATATGAAAATTTTACCCACTATTAATTTTATCTTCCGAAAGTTTTATTTTTGTGTTATATAATCTTAAGAGATGGTATATTGGTAGATCCATAAAATATTTAAGTTATCAAAAATTAGACCACACCATCCACTGTGATTGATATCCATAATTTTCTTGGTTTGTCTTGATATTGTCAATTATTTATAAAAAATACCTCACATTAATCAAATTCAATAACCAATTTATCTATGAAATATTTCATGTTCCTTTGAACTAATTTATTTGATGAAAATTTCAAGTAACTAAATATATGGATTGTAAGGGAATATATGATCACACTACCCTAGAGTAGAGAAGTGTTTTTCATTTACAGTGTTAGATAAAATAAGGGGATGATATGTTTTTTTATTAATAATTATGTGGTGAGATATTATGCCTAATTTTAATTTAGGATAAAAATTACCTGACTCAAAATTTGGAGTTAACTATTTTAATTTTTTCATTAAATATATGAAAGAATTATTTTTATTGATAAAGGTGTGACATATATACTGATAATAAAGTTTTAAAGTATATATTCACCCAAAAGGTATTTAATATTCACTAGGGAAGATGGTTGTTGTTGATTAAGGATTATGACTGATCAACACATTACCGCTTTGGGAAAGAGAACAATATGAGTGATGATTTGAATAAAAAATAATGTGCTTGATTATATATGATGAGTATCATAGAAGATCTAATATTTATGGACATCATAATATTAAAGGAAGGATAGAAATATTATCTTTGTAAAATTATCATTCAATCATCTATCCATGTGAAAATTATAGAGGTGAAAAAGGAAGATGTAGAGTTGAAAAAGAAGGTGAGTAATGCACTTGAGTTTAGCATTGATTATTATGAAATGATAAGGTTTGGGAATTGAGTATGTATCTTGTAAATACCATAATTTAATATTGATTTAAAGAAATAATTTCGTAGCTTATCATTATCTATTTATACTGGAAGTACACAAATGTATAGAGATATAATCGAGTAACTTTTTTGGGGAAACATAAAGAAATATATTGAAGAGTAAATATCTTGGTGATTAAAATATCAAGAAGTTAAGGATAAGATATAGAACTCTAATTTTATTCTACAAAAATTACCAATGACAGAATATAAATTAGAAAACATCACTATGGATTTCATTTTTTGGACTCCCCAGTACATATGAATTCTACAATGTTATTTTGGTTGTAGTTGATCACCTTATAAAGTCATTATATTTCATGGTTATCAGAGAATATTTCAATATTGATTATCCTGAAATGTTATAAATTAAAAAATTGGTAATGTTTCATGGAGTACCACATTATATTGTATCTAATTATGATATGAGGCTTACAGAAAATTTCTAAACAAGTCATCTGCAAGATCTAGATACAATATTGTGTTTCAATATTAATTATTATCCTCAAATAAATGGTTAGTTTGGGAGAACCATTCAAACCCTATAAAAAATTCTAATATCTCATTCTTTATATTTAAATGGGTTTTAGGATCAATGCCTTCCTCTTTTAAAATTATATTATAATAATTTATTTCACATGAGAATTCAAATGGATCTTTTCAATCCCTATAAATAAAGAAGTACATAAGACTATTATACTAGGATTTAGTGTAATATTATAATCTTTGGGACCTAATCTAGATAATAAAAAGGAATATAAGGTTATAACCATTTAGAATCACATCAAGGTAGCTCATGGTTGGTGGAAGACTTATGCTGGAAATCATCTATGAGATCTAGAATTTGAAGATGGTGAGAAGGGATGCCTATGAATTTCTCCCTAGAATAGGGTTATGAGATTCAGAAATAATGATTTATTGATACCAAGATATATCATTCCTTTCATGGTTATTTTTGTATTAGGAAGATTTATTATCATTCCCACCAAATCCTCTCTCAATTTAACAATGTCTTCCATTTATCTCTTTTAAGGAATTACATACATGATTCTACACATGTACTACACTCATAGGTTATAATACTGGAGAATGATATTTCCTTTTATGAAAAAGGAATAAATCTTGGAATGTATAAATAATGATCTATGAAATAAGATTAATTAACTAGTCATAGTTATTTAGTGGAATAAAAAATTTGAGGAAGCCACATGGGATCCTGAGGATGTAATGTTACAGAAGTATTCTCCTTTTTTTATCAGAGTGATAAAATTTCCAAGGTGAAATTAATTTTAAGGAGGTATAATGTAACACCCTTAGATTTTATATATATCTCATTTTAGTTAAAGATGAGGTATTCGATATGTTTCTTTATTTAAAACCCTCGGTCTAAATGAACCATGATATAATATACCCTTATAACCTATCTATTAAATTAGAAGGTATAAATAGGATTGATCGCATTTTAAAATATATTTATAATTGTTTTTTATGTGAAAGTTTTATTTACAATCTCTCAATTTTAATAAAATCAATTATTACTAAAAACAACTATTTTTAATGACATGTATTTTTTTACATGTTATGTATTTTAATCCAAACAAAGTATATTTATTACTATTGAAAAAATAATTTCAAAAAAATATAATGATAATTTATCAGAATAAATGAATAATAAACCATACATAAGTTAGCGTTTAGGAATTGAGTTAAAATCTTTAAAAGGTAAAAATATATATTTTCATAAAATTGTTTTTATATACATAATGTGATTCTATCATAGTAAATTAAATAAATCATTATTGGTGAATAATTGTTATAAAAATTATAGATTATATATTGAATAAAATATTTTAACATTTATTCTATAGTTCTTACTGGACATGTAATGAATGTAAATTCAGTTTTACACGTAAAAAAATATTTTTCAAAAAAATGATTTATATTTCCACTACTAAAAAATTGGGATATTTACACATCTTGAAAAAATGGAAAAAGGTTCAAAAACCATGGCTATAACTTATGGCCATGGTTTGGATAAATCGTGGTCTCTTTTTATTTCAATAGGTTCTATTTATAGCCATGGATTAATCCATGGAAATAGATTGACTATTGACACTATTTAAACTGAGTCAATGGCTAGATATAGTCGTGGTTTAACTATGTCTATTAAATCATACTTCCACAGTTTAAACAATGTAAACAGGTAATCTATATCCATAGTTTAAACTAAGGAAATACATGGACATAGATATGGTTTAACCATTTATATTAAATTCTATTTTAATGGTTTAAACCATGGTTGTGTGCCCTATATTTCTATAGTTAAAACTATGTCAATTTATAGATATATCCATTTTTTAACCATAGATTTTAAATCCAAGGTCCAGAGTTTAAACCATGGAATTAGGTCCTCTATAGACATAGTTTAAACCATGGTTTTTCGTTGTTGCAGTGATGGTTTAACCGTGAAAATTCAAATATATTACTATAGTTAAAACCTTGTATATATCTTTTATATTCCATAAAACTCTTACCCTCAACCTCAAGATTCCAAAACCTCCAACCACTCAAATCACCAAGATTCCATTAAAAAACATTTATAATTTAAATTATTTTTATAACCATTATAAATAAAATTAATGAATCATCAAATAATGTTCAACAATTTTATAATACTTAAAAAGGATGAAATTATAATTCTAAACAAGTTAATATGTTAAGTTTGACTCAATAAATAAGGAACTTGATAAATGATGTAACTACTAAGAATAATAAACTTATGGAGACCTGGTCAAATTTGATTGATATTTGTAATAAATTTAATATATATATAAATGATTTCAACAAAACTCAACTAGTTCATGTTATATATTCTAAGGCTATTAAGAATATATTTTTTTTAAAAATAAAATATAGTAGTTTCTTATAATAAAAAAATAAATAACTTTAATAGAATGAATTTTCTTGAATTCTCTACATATTTTTAAGAACCTAATGTTAAGGAGGTATAAATTTTCCCTAAATTATTACAAAAATAAAAAACTATTTTTACTAAATGTCCTATTCTAAAATAAATTTTTTTATAAAATAAAGATGCTTAAATAAATATAGAACACATGAACAAAACAAATAATTTGATGGTTACTCTAAGTAAAATTATTCCCTCTTTTAAATTTTGAATTGATACTCATTTGCATCCAAACAATATAAATATATCTATTCTTGTTTGAATTTATCAAAAAGTGTAAAAAATAATTATTTAATGGTTATTTTTTTTTGTGGTGAATTTTGACATAAAATATATATATATTGGTATAATATGTATTCTAAAGGAAGTTTTATAAATCATGAAGTAAGTGGATGATATTAAATAAAGCGTAAGAAACCTACTGAAGTCAATTAAATAAATAATATAAGTATATATATTCAAAAACAATAATAGGTTTGAATACATATAAAGAATGTAATATATATAATTATGATGTTGAACTATTAGAACATTTTATTTCTTAAAAATTATAACCTATTAGTGAATATAGAATATTTGTTAATATGGTAATGAAAAATGAACTTGATTACGTGTTTTATTTGTGACAAGTGTTGGAAAATATGAATGAGTATAATTTACCTAAAAATATTATATAACATAAATAAATATTTTTTTAATAAATAAAATAAAGTGAAAAGTGAAATTATATTTTTATAAAAAATTTAGACACATAATGAGTTATTGAAATTAATTTGAAATAGTTAGAGAATAAATGAAGATGAAAAAAAGAGGGTATTTTTAATATAGTAATAGACCATATGTGTAAGTAGAAGACTTATATAATGAAACAATCAAATGAAAAATAATATTTCAGGATAATTTTTGGGGATTTATTAAACAAGTAAGTCATAGTACAAAAAAGTATCTTATTATGATTTCTTTTAAACTGAAAATCATAAAGAACACTCAAAAAAATGTAAGGAAAGGGAAATGATAGACAAATTAATATAATAATAAATAATGTAAAACTAAATTTAAATAATATAGGATTAAATTATATAATTTCAATGTAAATTAATTCTAAATTCAAAAGAATGTGAAAGTATAGTTTTAAAAATTAATTAGTGTTTGGGATGAGTAAACAAGTTTAACTGTGAAAAATTTTATGAAATTTACTAGAAATAACTCACTTTATTTTCAAGATGATATTATTTATTCAATAAAAATATTTAATTTGATGAAATTAGTGTCAAATAAAGATATTATAAAGAATTAAATATGATAGTACAAGTATCTTTCAAATAGATTTTACTACAATAAAAATATAAAGATAACAAAGTTTTTGAATATTATATTATGACAATAGTACAAAAGAACATGTGCATTGAATTCCATTGTTTTTTAAGTGTTATATACAAGACTAAAGAAACGATCTTATTTAACTAAAATTATATAAAGATATAATTGTTTTAAGTAAGTAGTGGAATATCTTGCTAATTTTTGGAATGGTATTATACATAAATTCATCCATTAAAGAAATATATTTGAAGAGTCATAGTTTTTATCACATCCCATTATAGAATTAAGGTATGTCGAATAAGTACCACTTCACTTTATATTATTTTTATGATTAATATTGTTTTCCTGTGTTATGAAATATAGGGTAAAGTAAATATGAATATATAAAGGGATTAATTTGTTAAAGAGGATTTATTTGTATAAAATAGTTTTATACTTGTGATAAGGTTTAATGAATAACATTAATTGTTATTTAGCTTTTCTTGTCTTCAAAACTGAGTTCTCTGAAGAAATATTATAGTTAATTTATCAGTATCTCATTATTATGAACTTTTTTATTTCAAGTGGTATCTCTATAGAAATTTTTATTTTATTCTATAAATGGTTTTAATCAATTAATTGGTATAATATGGTTTTCATTTTTGAATTATTGGATATTATCTAGTTAGTTCATAATTGTAAAAAAATGATATGTGGGTTAATAATTATACAATTAATTGATATAATGAAATATTATTCATTAAACATGTATCTGTTGTAAAGGATTATAAAATAGTGAGCATTTAAATATGTACCATTGTGTAAATAGACATCGTTGGTCTATTGTAGAAGTCAATTATCCATGATCTTGCATCATTAGAAAACACCTAAAGAAATAATGGTAAAATAAGTGAGATATAATAACTAATTATATAAATGTGATCAGTGTATCAATTTTACATGATAAATGATACAATACTCAATAACCAAAAATTAATAATGAATATTCTGATTGATATGTAATGTTAGTTTAGTTTTTTAACTTTTTCTGACATGTTTATTGAAATTTCATGGACTGAATAGCATATTTATATGAATAACATCACGGACTATCCTACCATGGTGAATATACAAAAAACGATAATTCATATGATATTAAAACCTTCATATTATATATATTCCATCACCTTTTCATAAAACATAACAATTGGATTTGTAACATAATATGTGTCTTCATATTAAACCAAAGTATGAAAAAATGAAGTTATATAATATGCATAAAGTTTTTCCACTATAAGTTAGAATATTAAACCAACGTATGATAATCTAATCTAACAAAAAATATATGAAAACATATTAAAACAATGTATTCATGCCTTCATGTTAGACCAAGTTTAAATTTATATCAAAGATGATATAATTTGAATATAAGATTGGTAGTCAATGATTTTTTCCTATGCATTATAGTTACAAACTGTAATAATAAAAACCAAAATGGGTTTACTATTGCAAATAATTACTTTTTTCATTACTTTTAAAATCTTGGCATCTTTTAATCTGATAATATTATGTTCATTACAGTAATAACTAGTGTATTGTGGTTATAAGTATGTCATGCTTATAATAACCAAATAGTAGTCAATGAGGATACATTTCCTCTCATGTAATAAGTCTATTCAGTTATAATTAATATATTTTTTTTAAAATTATTTATAGTACTATTTTATTAAATATTTCTTTTATTTAATAATCACTATCTTTTCATGTACTATTTTAGATTCCTTTCAATATTACAACTTTTACTCTAATGGCTTGAACAAACCCTCTTGATTGAGAAAACACAATAGTACACTCTATTTATCAATAAATTCTAAACCCTTTTAACCATGTTCCTCGATCACTTGAACATTGAACCACAAAATGAGTTTGGAGAAATAAAATAGAACCTATGGTGGTTCTTTAATTAATTCAAATAAAACTAATTACTTAAGTACTAAGTGGTTAATTATTCATGTTAAGGTAGTAGATTTTATCGGGTTAAATTTTATAGTGATGTTATTGAAGAAAGTGTCATGTTTTAAAGGAGAATTGTTTGTGTTTGATGAAAATAAAAGAAAGATATTTTGATTCAGTTTTAGATTTTTATGATAATTTTTAATAACTATTTTCTCAAAATGAGGATATTTTCAAGTCTAAAGTGAATGAAATTTTATTTTCTACTATCGAGTTGGATGAAATTTTATATCAACCACAAGAAGGGAGACTCGTTGTAATCCCCAATATAGAGAATGGTGAGTTTTTTATTTTAGATAATGATATATTAAATACATTTGGATCCCATACAATCTTGAAGATTTCTATAAAGAACCTAGAACTAGAATATAAGGTCCTTGTTATGTTAATTTTAGAAGGGGTTTCTCCAAGGGTATTGGATTTTAAAAAATTCTTGTTTCAAGACATGTATTTTAATTATTTTCTAATAAAAGAGTAAAAAATAAACATGAATAGATATATGTTGAGATACATGTATCATTTCTTGGATAGGTCAATGAAAATCAATTCCTATCCATATGATCGTGTGTTGATCCTTTTATTTGACAAGGTAGGTGTAGATTCAAATCATATAATAAAATTTCATAATAGTTTCATTTTATTAACTGATGAACAAAAAATATTTATATTCTTCTTAAATCATTCATTTAAAAAAGATAGTAGATATTAGAAGGAATGGAGAGGAGGAAGATAACACTAATGATATACCTATATATGATCAGGGGAAGCATCCTAGAGAATATTCTTAAGTCCCTATATTAACTATAGTAGCTGAGGTAGAGAGACCTACCTCACTAGTTGATGAAGTCAAATTCGATGAGGTTAAAGTGTTTGATCATGAGGAGAAAACTACAATAAATTCCAAGATTTATGGTCTTATAGTTATAGATGATGATGTTTAGAGGATAGAGAGTGATGAATAATGAATGTCTTGTCTCATCAAGAGATGATGAATGAGTATATTTAAGATGTCACAAATAATTATATTGAGGTTCAAGTATGAGTCTTTTATGTGAATAGTACAATTATTTCTCTTGTATTAAATTAAATGGAATACATTGTGTATTTTGAGGTTTGGGTTGATGATCTTATATTAATAAGAAGGAATGAATTAGTTTTGTATGAAAATATCCCCTCTAATATTGTTGATGAAAGTGGAGAAGATAAATATATTGTTAATATAAATTAAAGTAGTTCAGAGACCAATGAATAGGTTTAGATCTTTGCCTTTTCTTTGTTTTTATAATTCAATCTCTTAAGGAAAGAAATTTTTTGATTGAATTTTAATATAAAATATACTATATAAGAATTGTAATTTTTGGAGAAAAATTATAGTTCTATATTGAGGAAATAATATCAGAGCTGGTATCCTGGTCTAATTTCAAGGAGATAAAAGAATTGATAAGGATCAAGAATTTTTTTTTGGAATATTAAATTCATTTATACAAGTGCACTAGATTCATTTCCAGAATATGATAAAAATTACATGAAATATACTGCATTATATATTGAATTTCTAAATGAAAGACTAATTTACCTATAGTGTGATACAGTCTCAATAGATGATTTTCATGATTTAAAGATGTGTTTGATCAGTGAAATAAAATATATCAATTCTAAAAATAATAAAATCATTCAAGGAATTTGTCGATATTTGGTTGATATTGTATCTTTTATTGAATAGAATTTTGTATCATTAAAAGAGATCATAGTAAAAAATAATTGAGATTCCCATAATGTTTTCAAGGTATTGATGGAATGGAAAAATTATTCTAATGGTAATATATATTTTTTGGCTGATAATCAATAGGATATTATCAAATGTATTTAAAATTTTTTTTTCATTAAATCAGAGTCTAAAAATGAATACTATTAATTAAAATAATGAAATATTGTTCATTAAATGTGTATATAGTGTAAAATTTTAAAAAATAGTGGAAGGTATAATATGTGTCATTGAGTAAATCGATATCACTGGTCTATTTTAAAAGTAAAATGTACATGAACATGCATCAAAATAAACCACCTATAATTAAATAATGGTAAAAGAATTGAGACACCAAGACTTCTTATATATATGTGATCAGTGCATCAATTGTACATGATAAATGATACATGACTCAATAACCAAAAAAATAAAGAATACTATGATTGGTGTGTACATCCAAATACTAAATAAAATGATCATTAATGGTGGATTTTTGTTCAAATGATATCCAATTCCATTCAATACATACACCACATAGTGGTATCATAAATCACCAGATAACACAAACCACAACATGATGAATTTTAGTATATCATGCCTTATAATTTGGTGAATATTTACAATAATCTACCACTTTCACATATCTATTATAGGTTTTATTCAAATAATATAAAATCATTGTGAAATGATTCTAACTCTTTTGGATATGATTTTCATATAAACACCCTCAAGTATTGGGAGAAAACATTGTACCAAAATTGTTCCTATTTCTATTCCTTGATATATAACACTACATGACTTTTTAGAATATAAATAATTAATAATTACCCAATAAATAATTGAATAAAGAAATATGTACATGATTTGATTTTTTATATATGATGGATATTGATCTATAATTTTTTATATCTAATGAAATAAATTCATATGAGATGTCTTTCAAATGAATACAAATATGTATAATTAGAGGTTTGTAACATAGGGTAGAAACTTCAATAAATTATTTAATAAATTTTATATGTAAATACTATATAAGGATAAGAATATTATATAAATAAAATTTTTATAAAAATAGTACACGTAATTGAAATAACATGTATGTGGTTACTTATCATGTTTATAGGAACATACCTTTTTTATTCTAGAAAATATGCATTCAAATACTCTACGTATTATTCCATAGTGTATAGTATTTCTTGGACTCCCTCCATCAATGTCTCCCAAAATTTTGTATGTCTTACCACATCAGTTCTATATATTCACATTACATTTTGTATGGTGAAGAAAGATAAAACAGAATTACTAACATGGAAATGAGTGAAACCATGTTGTGAAGGGATAAGAAAGTAAAATTATAAAAAAAAATTGTTCTATGAATCCATCATCAAATAAATAAAGTTTAGTATAATTTATGTGACTTTTAAAAATATGTCATGAAGAAACATAATAATATTATAATTCGGTAATATACTAACCTATCTATATGAAAACATGCAACTATTATAGCATTCCATGAAATTTACCACCATAGTTTTTAATGACTCTAAGAAAAATATGGATGATGCGGTAGGGATGGATATATTTAAAATTATTTTATTTAATTTAACCTATCATAATACAATAATAATAAAAAAAACCTAAGAATATATTAAATCAAAATAAACATGCTCATGTTATAGAAGTTTCTTTTAATGCATGGGAAATTTAGAGTCCATGGATAATGGAAAGTGTTTGTTCTTATCACATGAATAGATATTTTAAAAATATAAATTATATGTATATGTATTAATTATGGGATAATACATTTTGAATTGTTAGCTCTCTAAAAATTCAATTTATTGGAAGAAGAATATTTTTGGAGAATTAGATCATTCTTAATAATATTTTATTTGTTGAATAATTAATGTACAAATTTTTGAGTCTATCATAAATTTTTAATGATGTAAATGACGTGTTTTATAATAGAAATAATTTCATAAAAATTAAACTAGAATATGTATTAGTATATCCAAGTGAGTAATAACTCGAGAAGCTTGTTTCAAATAAGAGTGTTAAAATCATAATTTTTTGAGTTTTCAAGACGAAAATAGTTTGTGGAACTAAAGAATAGTTCATTATTACCAAAAATATAACAACAATATTTATCAATGAATAATTATGAATAAATAATTATATACTTAAATAATATGAAACTAATGTTTCCATGTCATGAAAGAAATTAAAGAAAATAAAAAACCCATAAAGTATTTCTGATTTAAATATAGAAACCATTGGGACAGATACATTCTAATGTGGGTGGGTCTATGAAAAATAATTCACTAAGTGTAAAGTGGTATTTCAAAACTTTTATTAATGATATTAGAAAAATGAAAAGTGTTATGTTAATATACCACACGTCTCAAGCTCAAGATATATTTAAAGTCTTGAGGAGGTCGACTCAAAAACATATATGTTTTCCATTAAAAAGGATAATATCAAACAATATTAGTGAATATGAAAACATAAATTTCACATAGTATTTAGAAAAACATGTCCTAAAACATGATTTTAATACCCCATAAATCCCTAAAAATAAGGTTACTTAAAATAAAAAATATAATCCTTATTGATATAGCCAGAGCTAATTTTAATGAGCCTAATACCCCAAGATTCTTCACGTTAAATGCTACCACAACATCAAGTATTATTAAAAAAATATTATTTTTTAGGATAAATTTTAACATGTATCCATATAAAATAAGGATTAGAATGAAGAAACATGCAATTAATTTTAGAGTGTTTTGGAGATAATGCTTGATCGAAGAGAAGGAAATAACTAGAAGAAAGTTTCTTGAGAAAGTATGTGTAGTAATATTACTTATTCATACACCAAATATAAATTCTTATAGATGTAAAAAATAGATTTAGAGAAAAAAATTACTGTGATAATTTTATTACTTTTTAAAATGAAGAATATATTGAGAATTTTGTTACAATTGATAGTGAGGATATTGTTATTGATGATAGATCTGAAGAATTAATGGAATAAAATAAACAACCTTAGGATGAGGATGTAGATTATATATATACTAGTGATGATGAAATAAAATTGAAGCTTATAATTAAATGATAATTGAAGAGGATTCACGTGGGTATTTCCGTTATAATTGGTGACTATAATTTGGGTGTTAAGACCTAGAGAAGAGATATATTAATTGGTTAGACCAGACATCCTTCCAAGGTATAACCAAAAATTTAAATAAATATTTTTAACATAATTTTTGGATCAAAACTATGAATAAACAACATGATAATATATAAAATAATGATATATGGGAGATTTTCCCAAGACATATAGAGAAAAAACTTATTATAAAAAATAGATTTTTAAGATGTCGAAAAATAAGAAGGTTTATGTTTCTAGAAAGAAATTTAGACATATTTGTAAGGGGTAATCTCTAATTTATGGTATTTATTTTTATTAGACATTTTCCCCAGTAACTAGTCTTAAAAATTAAAACATTTCTTGAAATTCATACTCAATAAGAATTCAATTTTTTCAAATGGATATAAAATTTTCAGTTTATAATGGTGATCTCAATGAGAAAGTATATATGGAACAACATGTGTGATTTTATATATATTATTAATTATTATTGGAAATTATGTATCATGTCACTCAAATAAACAAGAATTAGTCACATTGAGCATAACTTTGCAACATACGAAACTATTTAATTGATTTGAATGAAGACACTTATTAAGGAAATTGAAAAAGAGTATGGATGTTTTTCCTTTGATGATGGAATTTTTTTTCTATTTAACTAATATGTTTATGACATTATATCAAGCTTTTCACAAGTTATTTTAGAATTTAAGGATAAAAATGAGAGTGCAACCTAATTTTTATTATTTAAGTGTGAAATTTATGAGTTTCCACCTCTCTATTACAATGATTAATTTTTTTAGGTGATGATATATAAAGGGGTGGAAATATATTATTCAAATTTATGAATTTATTTAATGTTTTTTTTCATAGGTATAGTGCAAAAAATTTCAAATCAGTTCCAGATCTCTGTCTTTGAATGAGGATGTTGAATTAATGGTTTTTTAGAAGACTTGTTTTAAAGATATAATTGATGTCAAATTTAATCACTATTATATCTATATAAATATATAAAATATAAGATTATAGTAGATTATTTGATGACATATTTTCTTTGGGATGTTTTAGTGGATCCATGATAGCTGTTGTCAAAGGTTGTATTACCAATAAGGGGGATACGAATGAGTAATTCTGATGAAAATCCACTGTTTTATATTACTAAACTCTCTCAAGGATGATGTTGTATTTTTTAAAATAATTTTTATGTGATCATCATATTAATACAAAGATTTATATAGTGGGTATGTGTGTTATTATATCCATGGTCACTAGTTTCATGAAAATCATTCTATAACTACCTTAAATCACATGAAATAACATTCATCACTTCTCTATGAATGCTTTGTATATGCTAAGATGAGTCAAAGGGTTTTTTTTATGATAATTATGTTTCTATACAAACTATATATGACTATTAATTTTTGATAGTTCTATTTATAATAACATATAATAATGAGTGGAAGATAGTTAGCCTTAAGGGAAGTTTTAAGATTCATAGGTTAAAGAGGAAGAAGTTGGCATGAGGAGTGGGGAAAACATCCATGAATAACCATGTATATAAACTCATGTATAAGCTAATTAAGTCTCTTTATATGACATTTTTTTATTGAGAGTGTTTGAGAAGCTATTGGGGTGAATTATAGAGTTTCTATGATTAACTAAATAATGTATGGAAATTTTGAGGTGAAACATGACTTCGTATGAAATTATAATACAAACATAAATATTTTGAGGAAGGTTTTAGAATTAATTTTATTTCATATACACCATTTGGCTTAAGAGTTAGGATTTTTAAAAAACTAAATCTTTCAAAAACACACATGTTACATTGGAATTTATTATAAATATAAATTTTCCTCAAGATGTGTATGATAATTACACTAATCCTATATGTCTTTGGTAGAGTGTAAGCCTTTTATTCATTATGAATGACTTTTCTGGATCATCTTGATTTATTTTCATGCATATATGATTTAAGGACTTTTTTACCTATATATTCATTCTAAATAGTAAAAGTCATGGAGTTTTTTTAAATGGTTATTTTAATTAAAATATTAAATTTAAGTGATATTGTACCTTTATTAAATGATCAAAAATTGATAATTATATATACAATTAAGATGAACTAAATTTTATGATAAGAGTTATAAAAGGTGTTTTTTACACATGCTTAGAAGATGGAACATGTGTAATAAAGATATTTAAGGAGGATATATATTCCAAATCAGCTCACTTATTTTTAAAATAGTTATGTAATGATGTTATTTACATGTCTTTGTGAGTTATAGGAGGAAGTTATGGAGTTGGTTTCATAACATCCCAAGTCACCACAATAATTGAAGGTTCATCTAATTTATTCATAAAATTATAATTATTTACATGAATGATAAAGTAAAATAAAGGGAAATGACATTTATTATAGTGATTCCAATTTATGAGACTAAATATACAGGGGTGAACTTAGGAAAATTGAAGTGATAATAAACGAATAAATAATATTCAAGTAGATTGTGAATATTATGAGAAGAAATGAAGAAATAAAAGGTATGGTTTGAAAACTATTTTATTTATGTGTGAAGATATTTTGTATTTAAAGGTTACATTGAAAATTACTTTTATAATAGGAAGAATTTATAGATATATATATTTTGAATAACCTCATAATTTTTATTACTGATTTATCTTAAAATGTTTCATATTGTTTCTGTTTAACAAACAAGGATTTTTACATATCTAGTTCGTGCCAGTAACTGGTATCATTTTTGTGTTCATACATTTATTAGTATCTGTATCATATTAATAAATTTATAGTTGTTTGTGAGTGGGATAATAACAACCATGCACCAAGGATGTAATCATTCTTAGGTAGGAAAACCTTATTAATAAAAAAAATTGTTCTAAATTTACATTCAATATTAATTTGGTTGATTAGATTATATCTAAATAAGAGTAAATAAATACATGTTAGTGAAGATGTTGAAATAAATAATTAAACCCCCCCCCCCTATTTAGTATTTACCATTACTTGTTCAAACCGTTTGAGAAACTATTAAATGGTATGAAACCAGGTTATCCTCTATACATGAATAAAGGCGATACATGGATCCCAAATTAAATGATATGCAAGAATTTAAAATAATAAAATCCATTATAAGTGTAAATAGAACATATATATGGACTTACCTGAGTCTTCCTTTATGTTAGTTCCATTGAGGAAGTCCCAATGATTTTTAATATTACATATACACCAAATTATAACACAACAATATCTATCCAATAAAACCATGTTAGAACAGTAATCTCATAATAATGAGAGTGCAATCCTGAAAAACAATAGTAAAGGAAAAAATTAAAATTGTAATTATAGCAGAAAAAAATATAAAGCGTCTCTACTTAAACTCACAATCATTAAGGATCAAATTAATTTTCACCAGTGTCTCAAATCGAAGACACATTGGCTGAAAACCTAAAAAAAGAAATTTGAACTAATTATATTCTTGGAACAAATTAATCCTTATAGATGATCCAAAATTTCAACTAAAATAACAACCAATTACACTTATTCTAATAAAAGAGTTCCTAAAAAACACCTTAAACAAAAATGTATGAAATAATCATGTCTTTCCAAAATAAGAACATGCATAAAATGTAGTAGTTGTTCATTCTTTAGTTTGGGTATTAAATTACATGGTCGCGCTAGTGAATTAAAAAACATTACCAATGAAATCATTACAATTATGTATGTGGAATCATTTTTATGGGTGTATTTTCTCTAACTATGAGCACAGTATCCCAATTTCTATCAAATTCTAGGATACACAAATGGGGGAATTTGATTTTGAATATGCAAAAAATGTGGAAAGTAGATGAAAATTAAGGGGTTATTTCCTAAAGTGATCCATGAGTTTCAAATGTTCATTCTAAAAATTTTATATATGAATCTTCATAATAATATGGTTATGAAATTCCCACTCAAAAAATAAGTTTTAGAGAGAAGTTATGGATGTGCTTCTAAAGACCATGTTATTGTATCAGAGATGAAGTGATTTATTGCATACACGATGGGAGATTTATATTATAAAATAGTGTTATATATTTAAGATTAAAATTAAAATCAACATCTACTTATGAGATACTAAATATGATTATATGCACCTTTACTTCTTGATCCTTCTATAAATATGGATCCATGTTCAATTCAATGCTCGGGTTGGGTGTAATAACTGTAACATCATTGTCCCTTTTGGAATGACTATGAATCACCGAATAGTTTTGGATAATATCCTTTGATGAGTAATTTAAATAATTATTAATTACCTTGTCTAGAATAATTTCCTAAAATGAGGATTTATGGAATCCAAACCTACTTTTGATGGATCTCTCTGCCTCTAAAACCCTAGTTGAATGGGGGTATTAGAATCATGATTAAAAAGAAGAGGAGGTTCTAGGAAGGTTCGGTGGTCACATTAGAGATGTGTTAGAGGAGGGGGGTCATGGGTATGTGGATAGTTAATTTTTTATATGTGTTGGTAGGTATGGTGGGAGGTTGTGTCAGATTCGAGTCGGTGGGGAGGTGGGCAAGCTACGTTGGAAGAAGAGGATTGTTAAGAACACATTTTCAGAGGCTGGGAAGCGCTGTCTAGGAGTATCTATGGAGGTGGGTTTGATCATGAGGGGATAAGGTATGACTCAATATGAAGGGGATTTGATGGTATGTTTCACCATGATTCAAGATAAACCATGGTTGTAGATAACATATTGATATGGTTTTAATAAACTATGGCAATATATGTGTCACAATGGGGAATTTTTCTAGTAGTCCACATTTTGCAAGTTTATTTGAAAATTATTTTCTAATTTTTATTTGAAATATATTTGATAAAATGTTATCCCTATTTGGAATCAGTATTTTCATATTTTTTTAATGAGTTATTTTTTATATTCACTAAAAATGAATAATAAAAACAGTAAAAAAGTGTTATCACTGCTATGGTTCAAACAGGTTTACCAGGGGTTTAAAAATTTGATAAATGGTATAAAAGCCTCAAAAAAATTTCTAATTATTATTGGTTGGAGATATTTTGATCCTATTTTATTCTAAATTTTAATTCATTTACATTTGAGAAAATTCACAAGAAAGTGACATAATATTATTTAATTATTTTAGATAATAGCATATGTGTCCTCTCCCTCACATATAAAATGGAACCTCCCTCCCCACATTTATTCACAAATTTTGACCTTTATATATTGGAATATAACTATCCCAAAATGATTATATATTTATTCCCTTCATTATATGTCACTTGGTCATCTCCTAAGACAAATCATTCAAGGATTAATGTGTAATCTAAAGGAGGTCTCTCAAAGAAGAGGTATAAATCTTAACTAGTCCCTTTCAATTTTATTTCTTATTCCACCTTATCTAAAAATATCGTATCCATAATTAAATTGTTAATCTAGTATCATAAATATACTGAGATTTTATTACTACAGTTTCACTATCTTTTCCCACCACTTTTCCACCAAATTGAAAATGAAAGTATTTCTCTTGTGTAAGAGTGCACTACCACCTCCACAAAGCGATATGATTCATTTTAGATTGCCAAAAAAATTATGGGTATAATGATGTTTTTAATATAGATATTATATTTTAAATATAATTATTATTCCATGATGATAAATTATTATTTATCTTTCCTTAATTATTTTTGTTAGAAAATGAAAACAACATTTATGTTTACGTTCAAACTACCATGTTAATGAATAGTGTAATTCATTATTCTACCTATAACATTGATGGATAGGTATAAATATCTATATAATGAATATATATTATATTTATATAATGATAGAAATTCTTAATATTATTAAACCATGATCAATATAAAAGTACCATAATAGTTGAATCAAAACAATCCTGAAAGATGAAACAAGTATCACCTAGAACAATTATTTTAATAATGATTTTTTAATCAATGGGTAATAAGATGTTATAAGTAAAACATTTATTCTATTATCATTATTAATATTTTTATGGTATATAATTAAAATAAATTTTAATTTATTATATAGGAGTTTATTGTTCTTATGAATCAAATTGAACATGAGGTAAGGATGTTACATTACAATCTCATTTTTAACAGGATTGTTTATTATTAAATTTTCAATGATAAAATTTTATAATCTATCTCTCAAAGATATTATTTATTTTATTATCCCCTAGTTACTTAAATAAATTACATTTTTTATTTAATTTTCATCTCTATAGGTACACAAATCTTTGAAATAAATTTTTAAGTAAGACTGAATTTTATTTTCTATTTGTTTGAAAAAAATTTCTTTCATGTCTTTATTTTAAAAAAATCAATTTTTTTTTAATATTCATAAAAAATTTATTAAATTCATTTTTCAATGTTTTAATTTCTATAACATGGTTTAAAATAAATATTCTTATCATTTTTTGAAAGATGTACTTTTTACCAAAGCTGTGAACATAATCTTTTTTTTAACATACACTACACAAATTTTTTTTCTCACTTTCACAACTATTATTTTATTTGAATATTAATTTAAAATTTTCCTTGGTTCTTTTCAAATAAAATTTTTTCCTTGATATTTTGAAAAAAATTATATTTGAAATACATGATTTTAAAATGAAAAGGGAATTTCCCCAATAAATATTCTAGTGGTCTTTTAAAGGTATTTTTCATCTATGATGCCATCTTTTGATGTTACTTATACTTTATAGATGATATGTTTCTATGATATCATCCTTATTCATTCAATGAATGTTTATTGATTATGTTGATGACATCATGATGAAACTGAAGGACCCCAGGACACCCTAAGAGGGGAGGGGTGAATCAGGGTGTCAACTTTTTCTTTTAAAGTTATGGATCTTGTTCCCACATTGGTAGGAACTTGTTAAAACTTGTATGATGGATATGAACAAAAAGCAAGCATTCATATGCAGAGAGGCGACACAACACTTTTTACTTGGTTCGCCACTAAGGGCTTCGTCCAAGGAGCATAAGCTGACAGGTTTTTGGTCGTAAAAAATTCCACTAAACTTCACTGGCTATGGATTAAAAAGCTTCGGGCATAGTCAGTTTGTCCCAGGCTCACTTCCTTTACAAAAGGTTCCGGGAAAGCTCACAGCGTCCCCCGGGTCACTCCCGTTGACTCCCCCTGGCTCACTGCCCTAGGTGAAGTCACACTCAGTTTATAGACATGAAGGTATCTTCATCATTGAAAGAGAATACATTCTCTATTGTGTGTAGATTCTCTATTGAAGTCCAAATTTCACACATAGACTAATCCCAGTTTGCACCGAAGATATCGGCTAATCTTCCAGCTTCTGTGCAGCTGCAAAAAGACTGGCGTAATCCAACCTCTTTTGGCATGCTTCTCTAAGACCGACACACAATTTTCATTAATGGAGCGCAAGTAACTTGCATGGTAAAAATTCGGTGACTAGGTGACACCAACTAAATTGTGTGACACTGCCTCTTTCAACTCCAAACTTGCGCGATGATGCGCCTTTAACTCCCAAACTGCCTTGGTCGCGCAGCCAAAAACCGACACACAACCTTTACTTGTGCGACCCAACTACCACTTACACAACTCAACCACATGTGCGATGAGAGCTCAAAAAATATATAAGTCTTTAACTTCGTTACAAATGAGGAGGGTGGTCCTCTATTTATAGGAAAAACTGGAACCCCTGCGCAGTGGCGCAAGTATCCTCACGGCGCGTAGGTCACGACGTGCATCTCTAATCAACCTAGCCTCTGTCACGTAACTCACTTGCACGACCAAACCAATACTTGCACGACCCTCTTTCCTTTGCCATATTTTGAAGTTCTGATCATGAAAAACAATGGGCATGTAAGTTTCCAGACATCCTAGGCCCTAGAGCACAAGTCCCTTCTCTGCGCGCAGGTCACTTGCGTGACCCAGCCTTGCGCGACCCTTTTCCCTTTGCCATTTTTCCACGTTCTGATCTTGAAAAACTATAAGTGCGCAAGTTCCCTCTCCTTCAAGTACACATCATGCAAGTCTCTTTTCCAAAAACACTTTTCTCCATTTGTCGATTTTGAGGCCCAAAAATTTGGCAAACACTGGGAAACAGTGCCACCTTCAATATTGTTGTCTGCTTGAACTGTATGATCTTGTTGCTGGTACACATTCTGAACTTCTACTAAGGATTGTCAACAAACACAAACCATACTCCAATTTATGCATAGAAGACCATGGTTCCAATAATATCCTCCTTTGGGTTTGTTGGAAATCAAGAAATAAATTCAATAGATCCCCATCCATGTGAAAACCAAAGATGCAATAATCAACTCAGCCAACACTCTAAGTCTACGTGAGCAATGCTCAGTGTAGAAAACAAGAGAGGAAGATTGAATTGGGTTCTAGTTTTGGAATTCTCAATGACGCCCAAAAAGCATTATAGAAGCATTACATTCCTAAACATGCCTGAATTTATTCCTTTCTCCCCCATTGACAATAAACAAAAAAACTGGTAATTTTTTCATGTTTCAGCTCAAAACATACTCCCCCTGGAAAGTATATCCCCCCAAAACCTGCATCACATCCATAAATAGATAAAAACAATTATCATAATCGGGGAGAGGGGTATTGCTTAAGCTCCTTATGCACTGGGAGGTGGCTGAACACCGAGGTTCAAATGATGCTTCTCAAACATAGCCGCGGACAGTGGCTTGGTCAGGATATCAGCCACTTTCTCATCAATTCCCACATGATCCATTATAATCACCCCTTGTTCAACTTTCTCTTTGATAATGTGATACCAGATTTCAATATGTTTCTTAAGAGAATGCAGAACATGATTATTTTTAAGAACAATTGCGCTATTGTTATCATAGTAAATCTCCATTGGTTGATTTACCTCATCACCAATATCTATTAATTATTGCTTTATCCATAGAAGTTGAGTGCATGACTTTGTGGTGGATATATACTCAGCTTAAGCAATAATAAGAAAAGTACTTTCTTGTTTCTTTCTCAACTAGCCAACACATTTCTTCCCAAAATAGAAGGCTCCACCACTGGTGGAATTTCTCTCTACTACATCACCAGCCTAGTCAGCATCATAAAACGCTGATAATTCACTGTCCCCACCTGCATGAAAATATAACCCAAAGTTATGTGTACCTTGAATGTACCTCATGATTCTTTTGACTACTGCAATATGTTCTTCCTTTGAATTACTCTGAAAGCGGGCCACAAGACATGTGGAAAAGACAATATCTGGTTGTGTCACTGTCAGGTACAGTAGGATCCCAATGATTCTCTTGTACATGGTGGGATCTACAGAGGTCCCATCCTCATACTTTCCAAGTTTACTTCCAACTGCAATCGGAGTTGACATTGGTTTGGAGTCTTTCATATTAAACTTCTTCACCAGCTCTCTTGCATACTTTTCCTAAGAAATGAAAGATTAATCATTCTTTTGAATCACCTGTATCCCCAAGAAATATGTGTGCTCCCCAATCATATACATTTCAAATTATGATTTCATATGATTGGAAAATTCATCAACTAATTTCTTCCTACTGCCACCAAATATGATATCATCAATGTAGACTAGAACCATGAATTTATCTTTTAGAGAATTCTTCACATATAGATTGTGATCCACTCCTCCTCTTTTGAACTCCATCTTCTTGAGATATGAGTCCAGGCGGGAATACAATGTTCATGGTTCCTGCTTCAAACCATATAGGGATTTCTTCAGTTTTCATACCTTTGTATCATCAGTACCAAGAAAAAAACCTACTGGTTGTTCAATGTAGACTTCTTCGAGTACACCATTCAAGAATGATGTCTTGACATCCATTTGATATACTTTATATCCTCTTTGGAGTGCCACGGCAAGGAAAAGTCTTCTTGAATCTAGTCTAGCCACTGGAGCAATGGTTTCTTCAACATCAACACCTTCAATCTAGGAATACCCCTTACATACCAGTCGATCCTTGTTTCTTATTACACTTCCATGCTCATCAAACTTATTCATGAAGATCCATTTTGTACCAATCACACTGTGACCTTCAGGTCTCTGGACAAGATCCCATGTCTGATTCTTGTCAATATGATCTAGCTCTTCATTCATTGCCTTCACCCATGATTTATCCATTGCATCTTCTTCGAATGAGGATGGCTCCACAACTGACAGAAATACAGATTGTGTGTTATTCATCATCCTCCTTGTTTGTGTGGATGAACTCATGTCCCCAATAATGTTAGATGAATCAATCTCATCTCTACGATTTCTCCTATGCAGTTCTGTTTCATTTTCTCTAGCCACAATTTCTTCTTCAGATTATTCTTCTGAGTCAACATCATGATGTGACTACTGAGTGTTTTTTATAGCTTCCTCTATTTCTGAATTTGTATTTTCCCCATGTTCATTTTCTTCCTCACTTTCGATCACATCAGCATATGTTTTCCTTGAAGCATTTGTGGCTTTCTCTTCAATTATCTTAACATCACTGCTTACTCCAATCCTTCCTAATATCTTGTTGATTTAATTATAGGATTTTTTGTTCATTGGATACCTAAGAAAAATTCCTTCATCAGCATTGTCAACAAACTTCCCTTGATTTCATTTTTTATTCCGAATGAAACATTTACTTCCAAAAACATGAAAGTATTTCAACGAAGGATTCCTTTTATGGCACAATTCATATGTTATCTTCGTTTCTCCCATATAAAGCCATGTTCTAATATGAATGTTCACTATATCTTCAACAGATTCCTTCTAGTAATGGAGAGAGATATCACTCTCAATCAGCATAGTTTTGTCCATGTTGTTGACCTGTCGATTCCGACACTCAAAAAATCCATTTTTCTTTGGAGTCCTCACAAAAACTACCTCATGTTGTATTCCATTTTTTTCTACGTAATTCTCAAACTCAATGTATGTGTATTCCCCTCCATTATCAGATCGCAAAACATTGATTGTTCATCCAGTATCTTTCTCAGAGATTCGCTGATACGTCTTTATGAAGTCAAGCACTTTTCATTTCCTATGTATAACCATTACACATTCCATTCTGTTGTAATCATCTATGAAAAGGAATAAGTACCTTTCTCCATGAGTTCTAGAAACATTTATTAGGCCAAAAACGTCTCTATGAATGAGATCAAGAAGATGAGATTCCCTTTTCTTCTTTGTCCGATATGAACTGCTAACCAACATTCCACAAATGCAAGCATCACAAGATTTTTCATGCTCACGCTTCAGTTTAGGAATGTCCATGACAATCCTCAATTTTGATATTTTCTCCATGTCTTGTTGATTGATGTGACCCAGTCTCCTATGCCACAAATTGTTTTCTTCTTCAACAGTCATGTAGCAAACATTTTCTTTACTATCAACCTGATACAGGTTGCCTTCTATTCTGCATCATTTCATAAGTGAATTTCCTATCTTTCCCTTGATAGTGCAGCCTTTCTGATTAAAATTAACAATATGTCCTGAGTCACACAGTTGACTCACGCTGAGTAGATTGTGATGTAGGCCATCTATGTAAAGGGCTTCAGTCTTCTTTAGATCTCCATTAGCTAATTCAGTACTTCCACTGCCTTTGATTTTCAGAGCTCCATCATTACTAAATTGAACTATTCCATCGACCTTCCTTTTGATATCTGTTAACAGGCCAGAATTAACTATCATATGGGATAAACAACCGCTATCCAGAATCCAAGTACTTTTTATTTTTGTAGCTTTGAGGGCCACCTCTGCAAGGTTGGATTTCTCAATTTTCCTCTTTTCTTTCCATGAGAAATTGGAATGAGTATAGAGCACTGATGGACTTTCAATTATATCATATGTGTACATTGGTTCTTTATAGTTGATTTCTTCTTCGAGAGAAGAAAACCTGTTTGAAAGAGAAACACAATCTTGTTGACGATATATGAATTGTCTTGAATTCTGATATAAGGTGTCCATGTCCCTTCTCTTCCAACAATTAACAGCCTTGTGACCAAAGTTAGTGTAATGAAAATAGTATCCATAGAAATTATTTCTTCTATAAGATGGAGGATATGAAGTCTGTCTCCTTTGTTCATGTCCTAGATCTTCCCCATTCAGGTAGCTCCTTGCCTCTTTGCAATATGACATGGTATGGCCCAGATAGCCACATAACTGACACTTTATGAGAGGAAATGTCTTCTCACATGAATTTCTCCATATAATTTCTTCCTTCGTAGAATAGTTGGACTACCTTTCATTTCTGAATGTTTGAGGATAATTTTCAGTTCTCCTTTTAGCTTGGATTGAGGGTTTCTTTTTCAGAACTTCAGGAAACATTTCAACATGTCCAACTTTCATATTGTCTTTCTTTTGGCTCTCTTTACTTCCAGCAGTTGATGTCTCGGCATCACAGCCAATTCCACTCTTTCCCATAAAAGCGGGTCTTTGATCACTCAAGATTTTTCCAACCCCATCTGAACCACTCTTGGCTCTTGATAGTAATTCATCATCTGAGAATCTTCCAAACTGTATTTTCTTCTTTGATTCTTTTGAGATTGATTTAGTATCAAGTTTACTCTTGAGAGTAACAAATTCCTCCTCATGACCCAAAATAGTCTTGGATTTTTCTTTTAGTCTGGAGGTGAGGTCATTTATGATCTTTTCCTGTTCTTCAATTCTCAGCTTCAGATCCACTACATCATCATTGATTTCAATAATTTTAGACTGTAATTTCACAAATTATTACAGTCATTCAATTTCAACTTCAAGTTAATCAACATATTCATTTGATTCTTCTACCATTGACTTCCACTTATTTCAACTCTTATATTTAATCTTAAGCTTGATAACAACATCCTTAAGTTGCAACTCAAGATCTACACTAGTTTTTAACTAATTTTCTCCACCAGTATCTTCTGATATTTCAACAGTGTCCATCATGGAAGCATGTTTCTCAGTTTTAAATTCTGGTTCTTCTTCATCATAGAATTCATTATCATATTCTTCCGCTTCATAGACAAAACTCTTCTTCAGAACTTTCTTTCTAGATTTGAAGTAACCTTTCTTAAAAAACATTTTCTGGGGCTTCTCAACTTTTTCGGCATCGCTATCATCATCATAAATCATTCTTAAGCACTGAGAAGCAATGTGCCTGACTTTTCCACAACTAAAGCAAGCTAGAGGTAACTTCCCTTTGAATTTCCATTTTCCCTTCTAGAACTTCTTGGAAACGAGAGAAGGAATTTATTTTGCCTCTTCATCTTCACCACTAATATCTTTTGAGATTTTCACTTTCTCTATGGATTTGAATGACATTTCTTTTCTTACTCGTTAAGTAGCATCTTCTGGTTTGACCGTCATTTCATATGACACAAATCTGCTCAACAGATCATGCAAAAAAAGTTTGGAAATATCTCTTTCCTCATGGGCTGACACCTTTGTATTTTATAGGGTTGGTAGCCTTCTCAGTAATTTCTTCACAATGTCAATGTCTCAGATTTCTTCTCCTATGCCCTGAATTTATCCAACCACTTCAGTAATTCGATTAAAGAAGGAGTCTGCATTCTCATCAGGATGCATCTTTAGATCATCGAACCCATTGTGTAGAACTTGTAGTTTCGCCTCCTTCACTTTGTTGTATCCTTCATAAATATTTTCAAGTTTATCCTTCATGGACTTAGCTGAGGTGCAACTCATAACTTTTAGATAGATCTGATCATAATGTGCTACGGTGAGAGCATTCTGTGCTTTAGCATCTGCATCAAGAATTTTCCTATCTGTATCAGTCATAGCCAGCCCTATTGGATTAGAAAAATTAGTACCTTCCATAGTGGAAAATAAAAAATCCATTCCAAGGGATCTTAGATGAGATCTCATTCTGTTCTTCTAGATCTATAAATTACTTCCATCGAAGAGAGGGAATCCCCTAACGTTGACTAAATTCTCTATGATGACAAAGGGAAGATTCAACATCAGCAACCTGCCTCTGATACCACTTGAAGGACCCCGAGACACCCTGAGAGGGGAGGGGTGAATCAGGGTGTCAACTTTTTCTTTTAAAATTATGGATCTTATTCCCACATTGGTAGGAACTTGTTAAAACTATATGATGTATATAAACAGAAAGCAAGAATTCACATGTAGAGAGGCGACACAACACTTTTTACTTGGTTAACCACTAAGGTCTACGTTCAAGGAGCATATGCTGGCAGTTTGTCGGCCATACCAAATTCCACTAAACTTCACTAGCTGTGGATTACAAAGGTTCAGGCATAGTCACTCTATCCCAGGGTCGCTGCCTTTACTAAAGATTTTGGGAAAGCTCACAACGTCCCTCGGGTCACTCTTGTTGGCTCCCCCTGGCACACTGCCCTAGGTGAAGTCACACTTAGTTTATAGACGTGAAGGACACTTCCACATTAAAAGATAATTAATCCCTTGTTGTGTGTACATGCTCTGTTGAATTCCAACTTTCACTCATAGACTAATCTTAGTTTTCAACGAAAATATCAGGTAATCTTCTAGCTTTCGTACAACTCCAAAAAGACTGGCGTACTCCAACCTCTCCTAGCGCGCTTCTCTAAGACCGGCGCACATGTTTCAAGAATGGAGAGAAAGTCACTTGCGCGGTACACATTCGGCGCACAGGTGACACCAACTATCTTGCACGACACTGCCTCTTTCAACTCTAAACATGCATGATGATGTGCCTTTAACTCCCAAGCCACCTTGGTCGTGCATCCAACAACCGGCGTGCAGCCTCTACTTGCGCGACCCAACTACCACTTGTGCGACTCAACCACTTACGTGATGAGAGTTCGAAAAATATCTATGTATTGAACTTCATTACAAATGAGGAGGGGTGGTCCTCTATTTATAGGCAAAACTGGACCCCATGCGTGGTGGCGCAAGTATCCTCACAGCGCGTAGGTCACGGCGCACAACTGCAATAAACCTAGCCTCTGTCGTGTAACTCACTTGCGTGACCAAACCAATACTTGCATAACCCTCTTTCATTTGCCATATTTTGAGGTTCTGATAATGAAGAACATTAGCCGTTCAAGTTTCCAGACATCCTAGGCACAGGTGCACAAGTCCCTTCTCAATGCGCAGGTCACTTGCGCGACCCAACCAATACTTACGCGACCCTTTTCCCTTTGCCATTTCCCCACGTTCTGATCTTGAAAATCTCTAGGCACGCATG
The DNA here is from genome assembly GCA_963277665.1 of Viscum album. Classification (NCBI taxonomy): domain Eukaryota; kingdom Viridiplantae; phylum Streptophyta; class Magnoliopsida; order Santalales; family Viscaceae; genus Viscum; species Viscum album. The sequence goes on along the minus strand of OY728148.1, from coordinate 756,839,327 downwards.
TTCCATCTCCTTCAAGTACACGGCGTGCAAGTCTCTTTGCCAAAAACACTTTTCTCCATTTGTCTATTTTGAGGCCCAAAAATTTGGCAAACACTGGGAAACGGCGCCACCTTCAATACTGTCGTCTGCTGGAACTGTATGATCATGTTGCCGGTACAAATTCTGAACTTTTACTGAGGATTGTCAACAAACACAAACCATACTCCAACTCATGCATAGAATACCATGGTTCCAACATAAACCTATTTTTTCTTGGTTAATCTATAATGAAATGAAAAATGTTTCCCTAATCTTTTGATATACATATTAATGGATTATGATTCTGTAATGGGTGGTTCTGTTATAAACCCCCTATTAATTGGGTAATGGTTATTGTTTTTTGATCATAAAGGATATGTGATAGAAAATACCAAACCAAAAAAGGGTACACAAGATGTTATCCCTATCTCAAACAGGTACACTAGTGGTGATCCCAAGCCTAATATGTGATGAATGTATTGGTAGGTATCCTTAAACTAAGATGTTTATTATTATGATTATGACAAAATTTATGCCACCCATTTATGACATGATCTAATTCCAATCTTATGCTCTCAAGGCTCATTTTTTTATTCCTTTATGATTTATGTCATATTAACTATTAAGGTTTTTGTCTTGTTCCATGATTATTATCTATGAATGGTTGGGTATGATTATAAAATATTAATAACATGTTTTCATACCCTTATACTCATGTTATGGTTAAAAATGATCATTAATTGAAATCTCCATTATTTTTCCTTACTGGGAATCAAATCTCTTCCTTTGTTATGATTCATTTTCCTAAAGATTTGATAAAAATAAAGTGTGATATGTCTATGATTGGTGATAGTTATTAATAATTAGTGAGATATATTTTAGATCTTTTATGTACTAGTTGTTAATTTATCCAATTTTCTAAAGAAACTAAACCATTAGAGTTCTGGAATGGATCTTAATTATATGTATTGAATATTTATCTAATAATATGTAATATTTAAGTATGAAATTTTTGGTCTACCTAAATTAAGGGATTACTTATATAAATTATAACATGGTGTACCTAAATAGGTATCATTGTGAATCCATTAATAAAGGGATGTGTATTTATGAATGAGGGTATCCTGGAGTGTCCTTGCCACGGGATTTTGGGTTGAATATAGCTATTTGTTTTATTCTAGCATACTTAAGTAGTGATATTTCCTCCTCCTTTAATTTATAATTTTTTGGGTATATTTTTCCTTTGAGTTTGGGTATGGGAAGTGGTTTCATGAAAGAGAACTAGATTTGAATTTAATATAAAATAAAATTGGTTATGGTGCCAATATAAGATAAATTGATTATATAATTTGATGAAATGACAATTCTTCTTGATTGTAAATGGTTTGGGAACACTATTGCCCACCATTGTTGTAATATTTATGATTTATGTTTGATATTTCATATAATGAGTTCTAATGATTTTTAAATGATATTTTGATTGTGGGGTGGAAAGATATTATTTTATGATAGATTATTATGTTATAGGATTGTAATGTAATACCAATTCACTATAGACTTAGAAGTGAGTTGGAACAACATACCCACAAATTATTCATCTTGGTTAAATAATGGAATGATATTCCCATTTATTATAGCCTTTGAGTGTTGGATAGAATTATATTACATTCACTCATGTCATTTTTTATAGAATTTAATGATATTACCTTTATTTATTGACATCAAGTATCGTATATTATAATATTTTATTCACTCTATCATTTTTTCCTAAATGGAATGACATTTTCCTTAATTATTAACTTTAAATTTAGAAAGGGATATTATGTTCTTTCATTATTTATTTTTTATTATTAGATTATCTTGATTATTTTTACTGATTGATGGTTATGCTAACCTGTATAGTTGGGATTGATTTCATGTGTGTGGGATGATTCTATGTCCAACACTTGTGTTGTAAGTTACATTCTTAAACTAATATAGACATAGGTTGTAGTATTTATAGTATCACACCAGAGGGGATTGTTAGCTCCCGAGTGGGTGGAGGGTATTATTATGGTTATTGTTTACTTTTTCTTATCAGCATGTCACATTGTACAAACACTAATACTATTTTGATTTGGATATATGTAAAATTGGTTGCATACTAATGAGTTATACTCGGACCCTTTAAGTGTGTTTCGGTGAGCCTGTATACACTATATATAGGAAAACATGTAAGGGGAAGGGCTCTACTACTGACGGATGAGTGGGATGGATGATTGGAGTGGGAGATGGGACTTGAAATATTTTTTGACCGAGTATTTATTATGTCTCTATTTTATTTTCTTCTTCTAGAAAACCTTATATATAATTAGTCTGTGTGCCAATCTTATTTCCCTATGTAAGCCCATGTGCCATTAAAATAATGTTTTAATTTTCTATATCATTTGATAGAATTTTTTTTATGGTTGGACCAAAGATATAATATCTATATTTTATCTTTATATTTTGATTTTGGTTTACTATTATTGGTTATCTTTTTATTTATAGTTATTAGATATAGAGGGTGCAGTCTCCACACGATACGTATAAACCATCGTTGTAGGTCAGAAGCATCTGGCATATGGTGAGGTGCACCTGAGGTGACACGGAAACACCGATGCATTTATTGTTTGGGTAGGCCAAGCTGGGGAAATTAAAAATTATTTTTAGGTTATCAATAGTAAAAATATCCTCTTATTGATAATGACGATGATGATGAAGGATAATTATAAAATTCTTTCCAAAATTATAATGTCTAAATGAAGAAGAAATGTGTAGTCAATAATGATTATGCCTCAATGATGGATTGTGTTTGTAAGTTATCCATCACTCTTAAATTATAAGTAGGGTGGGATTTTTTGTTCCCCATGAACATTTGAGGAATATTTTATTAAATATGTCTCATCTATCTTTATAAATATAATCAATTGATTCAAATGGGTTTCTACTCTCCCATGTTTCACTTTAATAAAAATTTACTTTTACAATATATATATATAAGAAAATAAGTACTAAATATTATTCAATAATTATTATTATTCATTAATAATCATTAATAACTAATTATTAGTTATATATTATTATTTATTTATTATTATATAATAATTTAGATCTATTATTTAATATTAGTAAATAATTATTAAATATAAATCAAAAAATATTAATTGCTAATAATAAATTAATAATTAATAATTATTTATTATTAATTAATAATAACTATTTAATATTTAATATTTACGTATTATTTAATAAATATTTATTATTTACTAATTATTAATTATCAATTGTTGATTATCATTGAAATTTTTAATATTTTTAATTATTCATTAATATTAATTTTTGTTTTTAATTAATTTTTTATTATTAATTATAGACATTTATAAAATATTTATTTATAATTATTATTAATTATTATTTATAAATCACTATTAATTTTTAGTCATTAAATATGATATTTTAATTACTAGTTATTGGTTATTACAAATTAAAAATTAATTATTAATTATTTGTGACAAATTGTTTCTAATTAAAAATTAGTCATTATTAAATAATAATTATTAATTATTAATATCTAATAATTATTAATTCCTAAATACTAATAATTAGTTATTAATTAGATATTTATATTTTTATTTATTAGTTATTCGAATGATGTATTGTTTTTTTAATATTAGTTTAAAAATATTAATAACATACTAATAAAAAAATAATTCTTTTTGAGTAGCTAGTATGGGATTATAGAGTTAAGTATGCTTGAGTGAGATTATTTTAAGGAAGGGTAACACCCAAAGAATTAGTTATGTCAAATATCAAAAAATTGGAAAAATATTAAAAAAAATAATGAGTAATAAACATGTTTGATAATTAAAAAAATAATATAGAATTTATTATAAAAATATATATTATCAATGTCGAATATGGTTATAGTCACCCCTAAACTATTTTCGTAAGCGACTAACACATCCAAGGGAACTTTTTCCATGGTTTTTGTTGTCTAGGTATATAGACACATGGCATCTACAAGTGGGGGTGAATTGTTTTTAGAAATTGAACTAATGATTTTTCTCCCACTTGAGTAAGTGATATGATCAAAAGATATAAATTGTGATAAATTGGATTAAAAAAATTAAAATTAAGTAATCACACAATATAAATAATAAACTCTTCAAAGTTATAAACACAACTATGTATAAATAATTAATCCAATTATAAAATAAACATGTCAAATTAAAAACATTATATGGGGTAACATATGGAAATATAAATGCATAACAAAGAGTATTATTACAAAACACTTCTAGCCAAGATAATTATTCACTTTTAAACCAAATATACTAGTGGGTATAAAAACCAAATCCAAGGCATCAATAGATCCAAACCACTAGAACTTCTTTGACTGATCCAATCAGCAGCATCAACTACACCACCAAGAACCTCTTCGATAGAAATGTCGGTAGTAGGTAGCTCTATCCAAAAAAATCTATTTGATCTCTTTGTCCATCTATAAGTCTGAGTACCCAAGTATTCATTGAAATCCATGGTTTAAAAGATGCAGTTTTCTATCCTCATAAATTCTTCAATCATAATGATCATAAGTGAGATATTCCTACTAATAAACTCATCAATCAGAAATATTTTAAGATGAAAAATTACAAAAAAAACATAGAGATTTATAATGAAAACCTCATAGTGGTATCTCTAAATCCAAAAATAAAATTATTATAAATGGATGCACTCAGACGAAATGATATGATTCTCAACATCACTCATAATCAAATTTTTGACCATTGGGTAATCAATTCCATTCCATGATGTCCACAACACAATTTATAGGAAATTTTGTAATAAACAATAATGGTAACATTCAATGTTCTTTAAGTTCTCTTGTAATAGCCTCGTAAGGTGCACTATATTTTGATAAATTTATCAATGATGTTTTGAACTCCATATGTAATGCCCTGACCCTAGTTACTCAGAATCGGTGCATTATTACATAACATTGGCATGATCACAAAAGATCAATTCTCGAAAGACTGATTAGTTTAGAAGTCATGGAAATACTAGATACATTCATAAGTTTTACATTACATTATAAAATAAAAAACTACAACAACATAGTCTCCATACGCCACACTCGTATCCCATAGACTATCCCTATAGGTCATTCATAACATACTTCTTCACATCCTGTAAAAAATAAAACATATAAAGGGGTGAGCTCAAATTCTCAATAAGGATAACAATATAGTGGAAACATTCATAAATAAGTATAAACATTAAAGGCAATGTAAGACTATAATAACAGCCTTTTAAACTTCAACTTCATAATAATCTGGCAAAGATAAAATCAAATAATTCCATTTACTTATTCACATGGATATTCTACTAGTCGAATAATCACATTCAATATCAATAGCCACTTTCATTATTATGGAATGCATTATTCCAGACTTTATAACCACATAGTCAAGGCCTTGTTCCAAGACTACAAATAAGATTTTGTCAAGGCCTTGTGCCAAGAAACTATTTTGTCTCAGGAGACCTACCGATGCATCAAGGAACTATAGTGGGCTCCACCCGTAACTTACTAAGTCCAATGCATTCCTCATAAGAAAAATTTTAAGCATAACATAAACATTTGTATTAAAACTAGCATACGAAGTGTCAATACATTATCCATAAACCATGAATGGTGTAAAAATAACACATCCAAAGTTAAACATATCACAAAACCTTCTATACAAAATGTAAGTTTTGTATCATAAATCAACTTCAACTAAGCTTAAAATCCATTAAAGGATGTTGAACTAGATAAAATCAAAACTTTTTTTAGAAAAATATCTCTTTATATTTTGAAATAATTTAAAAGTCATATAATTATAAAAGAAAACATTTATTTTGAAAATATTCTTTTAATTTTTTAAAGTAAGATTCAATGATGTTATAATGGCGGAAATTATCCGCACTCGCCGTATAAGTTAAGAAAACATTCTTACCTTAATTTTGTCGAAAAGGTCATAAGTACCTTGTTTGAAAAATGACAGAAAGATTCTATTCAAAAAATATATGGTCAAATAAGGGTATAAATGAAAATAACCCATAATATAATAAATAGTAAAAAAATTGAATTACATTTTTAAGAAAATATGGATGTGGATGATAAAGATGTCCTAGTAGATACTTACGTAAAAACAAGCTCAGATAATAAAGAGATTGTGAAATTAAACCTTACTGATTTGGTAACTCATGAAACATACACCCCGTGAAAGAAGAATTATTCAATGAAGTTGTAAATAACCATATATTAAATTATATTACACAAGGAATATAATCATGGCTAGTACATACACCACACAAAAGGAAATAGTGGCAATACAGCGTGAATCTCACGGGAATAAGAAGTGAGATGAAATCCCCTCACCACATTATAATCAATCGATTCGTATGAAAGAAAAATTAATAACCACCAAATAGGTCATATAATATCATGAATATAAAGATAATCAGGATAATATATATCAAACAGAAGTACACAATACACCCCTTGTAATAAATAAGTGGCGAACAATGGAAATCTCTAGGAATTAAATGTGAGATAAGAAACCCCCTACCTTGTAATTTTCGTTGATCGAGGGTATGTTAACCTCATTTATTATCATTTAATAATTGTTATTAGATTATACAAGAACTATATACATAAATATGATATCATATATGAACTTATAATATTGTTTTGTTAATGATATTTCTGTTGTATCATCGTTTTGGGTGTTAACTGATTCGTTTTCCTTAATATGATTTGTTATGTAAGTAATGTTTCTTATGGATAGGATGTATCATATTTATATTATGAATTATATTAAGTCTTTAAAAATTATTTTTAATCATAAAATAAAAAAATTTCTTGAATGGATACGATGGGGAATGAATCTCATCGCGTTCGTGGAGACAGTAATCCGTACGTACGCACGAGCGATAGTATCATTATTTTGATATAAAAATAATATATAATTGGATGGTATATCATATATATATAATAATTATCATATTAAATTTATTATTTACATCATTTATAATCATTATTATACCCATAAAAATGATGAAGTGTTAGAATAACAAACTACACTGTGACATCGAGATGGTAATCATTACGTACACACGTATAGTGACTTTGTCAATTATAGTATGGATAGAATAATGAATATGGTTGTAACATTTTTATAATAACATCAGATTGTATATAATATACTAGATTTATTATTTTATAATGGAAACAATAAAGAAATAGGAAGTGGAAGAAGAAAAGAACTTGAAAGAGGTGATGAAATATTTATATATTCTCCAGGCTCTTCTTTTTGAATTGATCAAAAGGGATCCTTAGGTTGGATTTATGACTAAAGGAATGCCTCTAGGATGAATGGAGGATATTTGGGAGGATATTTGGGTAGGGTTTGAATGATCCAAATTGATTTGAAGGTGTTAATTTTAGAGAAGGGTAAGTGCCCTTTGATAAGATGGGTGAGGGGCACCTTAGGAAAATATTGAAATATTATTTTATAATAAAATAATTTTTGTTTTATAATGGATCCAAAATGATTTATTTAAAGTATAAGGTGGTCATGGGTCGAAAACCTCTCAAAAATAGGTTTTATACAGTTTTGGGTCACTATATTAACCTTATCGTTTAGATTTAACTCTTAGTTAAATAGTTTGACATCTATCATGTCTCTTTGTATTTTTATATTATATGGTTAATAAACTTACTATAAACATCCAAGAGAAGCCAAATTTGTTCATTAATGATACACCTATAATTATATATGTCTTTTGGATGAAACTTAGCTTTTTAGGATTATTATATCAACCAATAATATTGTATTTGTTTTAAAAACTCATTTATGTTGATTTTGAAATTATTTAATAATTGATATTAGTTAAAGTATTAACAACGATATTACATCAAAATAAATACATTTAATCAACCTTAACATGTCATATTAACCTATAAAATTAGTTTAATTCATTAAAATTCTCAAATTATATTTATTTGGATATTTATAATATCAATTATTTTAATCTTTTATTAATATGGTAATTACTACATCATCATTGTGTCATAAATAAATTTAATTATTTAATGTATAAAATTTATAAATAAAATATCATTATATAGGAAATATATTTATATTTATAATTAATATTTATAGTTGAATTTATATTGTGTGTAACCCTATATTAAAATGTTTTAGTTATTATTCTAACACATTTTCTAATTCTATTGGATATTTATAGTTGAATTTATATTGGATATTTATAATTCTAAAAAAACAACCTTAGGTTAACTCTTATTGAATTTATATTGTGTGTAACCCTATATTAAAATGTTTTAGTCCTAAGTTTGTTTTTTTAGAATTATAAATATCCAATAGAATTAGGAAATGTGTTAGAATAATAATAATATCATTTTTACCCTTAATTACCTTATTTACTTTTAACCATGGTAAATAAAACTAAAAAAGTTACTATTCACTAAAAATTATTTTCATCTTATTGAACAACATTTTATAAATTGATATCAACCATGTCTCTTGGATTTTTTAAATTCAACTCATTGAAGCAGTAAAATTAATTTTTATAAAAATTTGAAAATGCTCCTAGGAGGTGGGTAAAAGAGGTAAAAAGATTGATAAAATTTTATATATCTAAATTCATTATAAAATGACTCCAATGAATTAAATTGAACATATATAGGTATTATGTATCTATTTTGACCTAAAATAAATTTATATAAATAAATAAATATTTAAATAAAAAGTCGGTTTTAAACAATAACTTAGTGTTTTTCACTATTCATCAAAAATTGAATGTTTTTTGAAAAATACCAAAAATTCACCCTAAGATAATTTCAATATTCTGAATCCAAAAATGAAGTCCATTTTGAAAGATAATATTTATGAAATTTCAAAATGTGGGTATTATTGTTCATAACGGTTTGTTTGATTGGTCGCGGTGTGTTAGAATCTCGAAGATATGTACAATGCAAGCTATTTCATTATTCAAAGGGAAACGTACCGTGGAAGCGTGGGGTGTTACATTCTTTTCTCCTTAAAATAATTTTGTCCTCATAATTTCTAGAATATTGCTGCATAAAAAGATTCATGTGGTTATTCATCATAAGTTCCTCAGGTTCCCACGTTTTCTCTTCCTTCTTATGGTTTCTCCATAGAACTTTTACCAGACGAGTCATCCAGTTTCTCAGCACTTGTTCTCTGGTATCAAAATTTTTGATAGGCTCTTCACAATAATACATATCATGTTCCAGTTCAATTTCATCATAGATGATTACATGCATTAAGTAAGGCATGTACTTTCTGAATAGTGATACATAGAACACATCAGGATCTTTAGAGAGACTTGGTGGAATTTCCAACTGGTAAGTTACAGCCCCAATTCATTCTAGAATTTCGAATGGTCTGTACCTTGGACTTAGTTTACCCTTCTTATCGAATTGTATAACTCCCTTCCATGGAGATACCTTCACGAAAACATGATCATCTACCTGAAATTCCAAATCCTCCTTAGGTTATCAGCATAGCTCTTCTGCCTACTTTGTGATGTTTTGGTGTGGGTTTGGATAACCTTCACATTTTCCATTGCTTCCTCAACAAGTTCTGGTCCTACGAGTTTTCTTTCACCAACATTATCCCAAAAAGTTGGTGTGCGACATCTCTTGCCATATAATGCTTCGTATGGTGTCATCTGAATACTTGAATGGAAGCAATTTTTATAGTAAAATTCTACCATAGGTAAATATTGATCCCGCATACCTTGAAAGTAGAGTGAGAAAGATCTCAACATGTCTTCTAAGGTTTGAATAGTCTGTTTTGATTCTCCATCAATTTGAGGGTGGTAGGAAGTGCTCAAACAATGTTCAGTATCCAGGGATTTTTGAAGACTTTTACAGAATATTGATGTAAAATGGGGATCACGATCAGAAACAATTGATAGGGGTACACCATGGAGTCTTACAACTTCATTAATATATAGTCTTTCTAAACATTAAAGTGGTAAATCTTATCATATATCTGGAAAATGTGCAGACTTGGTAAGATGATCAATAATGTCTCGTATTGCATCATTCCTTCTAGGTGTATTTGGTAGCCCCATGACAATGTCCATTGTAATATTATCCCATTTCCACTCAGGTATGGGAAGAGTTTTCATGACTCCTCCAGGATGTTTCCTTCCATCTTTCACTTGTTGAAAAACCATACATCGTGAAACAAAATCAGCAATCTCCCTCTTCATGTTGTCCCACAAAAAATGTTTCTTCAAATCTCTATACATATTAGTGCTACCATGGTGTATAGAGATATTGGAGCTATGAGCATCACCCAACAATTCCCTTTTTAGACCATGTATGTTATGAACACCAAGTCTCTTCCCAAATTTCAAAATTCCATCTTCATATATGATGTCACTCAATCTCCCATCGTTCACAACATTAATATTCTTTTGAAACTCTTCATCCTTAGCCTGAGAACATTTTACCCTTTCTAGTAAAGATAGGTTGGAAACCATTTGAAAAAGTATTGATTTTTCACCTTCCATGATTATTCCCATATCCATTTTCACTAGATCCATGAAAATAGGATCCCTTTTAACTCTCATCTTGTTCAAAACTCCACGATCCTTTCTGCTCAAATCAACTGCCACCTTATTTTCCTTCCCTGGGAGGGAGTGTATTGTGAAATCAAAATCCTTGAGTAGTTCAAGCGATATCATTTGCCTCATGTTGAGTCCTTTCAATGAGAAAATATACTTCAAACTCTTGTGATCGGTATATATCTCACACTTCTCACCATAGATATAATGTCTCTATAAATTAAAATCAATGATTACAGATTCTAACTCAAGATCATGAGTAGTATAGTTTTTCTCATGAATTTTTAGCTGTCGTGATGCATAAGAAAAAACTCTATCATTCTACATAAGGACACAACCAAGTCCTTTCTTTTAAGCATCACTATAAATAACAAACCCATCATTACCCAATGATATAGTCAAGATATGAGCATTGACTAATCTTCTCTTTATTTCATCAAAACATTATTCACACTCTTTTTTCTAAAAAAATTTAACCCCTTTACATGTAAGCTTTGTTAATGGGTTAGCCAACCAGGAAAAAATTTGGAGGAAACATCGATAATAACCTACTATAAAAATAAAACTATGTACCTCAGTTATACTCGTCGGTGATATCCATTTTTGGATTTCCTTGGTCTTTGAAGGATCAACAGAGATTCCACCCTTAGAGACAATATGTCCAAGAAAGGAAATATCCTGAATCCAGAATTCACACTTTCAAAATTTCCCATATAATTCATTTCTTCTAAGAGTCTTTTGAATAATGCGCAAGTGATTTTCATGATCTTCGTAGCTTTTAGATTATACCAATATATCATCAATAATTACCACTAAAAGTCATCAAGATATTCATTGAAAACTCTATTCATTTGATCTATGAAGACAGAGGGTGCATTAGTCAATCCAAAAGGCATTACTGTAAACTCATAATGCTCATGCCTGGTTCGAAATGTTGTTTTCGGAATGTATTCATTTTTCAAACACAATTAATGATATCCAGATCGATAGTCAATCGTTTAAAAATATTGAGCTCTATGAAGTTGATCAAATAAATCATCAATGCAAGGTAGGGGATACCTGTTATTTGTTATTGTAGAATTGATCTCCCTGTAGTCAATACACAACCTCATAGATCCATATTTCTTCTTAACAAAAATAACAGGGGCTTCCCATGGAGAAACACTAGGGAGAATAAATCCCTTATTACTCAACTCCTCTAGTTGTTTCTTTAGTGACATTAATTTCAAAGTGGCCATTCTATAAGGGGTCTTCGATATGGGCCTTTAACTAGGAATTAAATTAATGGAAAACTCAATTTCTCATTCTGGAGGATGTCCAGTTAAATCTTCTAGAAGCACATCAACATATTCTTCCACAATATGTACGCCCTCTATTTTAACATTACTTTCTCAACCATAGTTATTTCATTCTCTCCCTCCATAATATTTGACTTTTGTTGAGCTAATGGGGTGGATAGAGATAAGAATTAGGTGGTGAAGTTTCTGCTCTAAAGATAAGGTACTCCTTATCATCATCAAGAATTGTAACCTCCTTCTCCTTATAATAAATTTTCACATCATGGTCTAAAATTAAATGCATAACAAGGATTATATCAAATTCAATCATGGGTATGATGATGAGATAAGAATATAAAGAACATTTATATGCCCTAATAGGAAATGATTCACAAAACTTTTTAGCAATGATACTTACCTTAGGTGTTTTGACTGAAAACTCCCTTGTTAATTAAAATTGAAAATATCTAATTTTCTTAGCAAACTGGGAAGATATGAAACAATGCGATGACCTAGAATAAAATAAATAATTTTCTAAACTTGAGGAAACCATTAAATTTCCTACCACCGCGTCTTTCGGAGTTTCCACCTCAGAAGTAGTGATAGCATAAGATTGGCCTAGATCCCTTACCTTTTTCTGAGGTAATTTTATTTATTGAGAGAAAATGAGACAATATCTTTATATGAAAATAAGGATTTTGAGACCAATGCTTGCCGGAGAAATGGTTTTAACCCATCAAATAATAGATAAATCTTACTCCTTGGGTTATGTATATAATTTTCTATATGCCTTTCTAACCTTGTAAATTTTTCCTCATACTTTAGGACATTCTCATCCTCCTTTTCCCTCATACTCAGAAATTGCCTTTCCATATCCGCTCGATGGTCATAAGGAAAGTATTTTTATAAGAAAATATCTTTAAAATCCCTCCATTACATATTTGATGCTTCATCATCTTCCTTTGTGTTTTGAATCAATGACCACCATTGATCTGTATCTCCCGTGAGGTAATAAACTACCATGATAACTTTTTCCCTTCCGATACACCCCAAAGCATGAAATATTTTCTCTAAGGAATTTATCCATTTCTCATATATTAATGGATTTTTAATCTCATTTAATTTTGGTGGTTATTATCTCATGAATCGGTCTAACATTGATCCTCCATGATGTGGATCAGGGTGCTTCATATGGGTAAGGTTATAATTCATAACATGAGTGAGTTGTCCCAATATAGTGATAAGCTGATTAGCACCAGTTTCTTCACCATCTCCACTATAATTATCTTGAGTATGATGGAAATCCCTACATGGATTATATGGATTGATATGGTTTCCATTCCTTCCACTATGTGTCATTTCTAAACAATGGCATACACTAGATTAGTTTATGAATCGCTATACATAATTCCAAACATGTAAACCAGTTAACATAAATTGAACAGTTTATGGATATAATTCATAATAATAAAAACAATTCTTTGAAGAAGTATATACTCATAAACCCTTCATAATGGTTTGTAAAGAAATTTAGAATTATTCAAAGCATATCCCCCGAGAGTGTCGTAACCAAGAGTGCATTAAGACCCATTGTCGTGCACCAGTTCCCGTTTGAGTCTAGCTCAAAGGGGTGTTTTTGGGTTTACCCCTAGCTACATCTATGCCAGAGCCGCCTCAACCTTCTTGTATCCAGACAAGAGTGTATTGCTTTGGAAAACTCAAAAAATCTCTACAATACCAAAGTTCTAGGAAGTTCTTATATACTAATCCTCAAAGTCTATATTAGGATAATGTTCTCTAATTAATGTTTTTGTAAATATATCATTCAAGGTTTGTACTAAAATTCCTCTAATACCAATTATAACGCCCCGACCTTAGTTACCCAAATTTGGTGCATTATTACATAGCATTGGCATGATCACAAAAGATAAAGTATTGAAATACTGATTAGTTTAATAGCCTTGGAAATAGTAGATACATTAATAAGTTTTAGATTACATTATAAAATGAAAAACTAAAACAACATAGTCTCCATATTCCATACTCATATCCCATATACTATCCCTGTAGGTCATTCATAATTTACTTCTTCGCATCCTGGAAAAAATAAAACATCGAAAGGGGTGAGATCAGATGCTTAGTAAGGATAACAATATAGAGGAAACTTTCATAAATAAGCATAAAAATTTAAGGCAATGTAAGACTAGAACAAAAGCCTTTTAAACAGAATCTTCAGAATAATATGGAAAAGATATAATCAAATAATTCCATTTACTTATTCAAATGGATATTCTACTAGTCGAATAATCACATGAAATATCAATAGCCAATTTTATAATGATGGAATGCATAATGCCAGACTTCATAACCACATAGTCAAGGCCTTGTGCTAAGACTAAAAATAAGATTTTGTCAAATCCTTTTGCAAAGACACTATTTTGTCTCATTAGACCTATCAATGCATCGAGGAGCTATATCTAGATCCACCCATCACTTACTAAGTCCAATTCATTCCTCATATGAAAATTTTTAAATATAACATAAACATTCGTGTTAAAACTAGCATACGAAATGTAAATAATTTATCCATAAACCATGAATGGTGTAAAAATAACACATCCATAGTTAAAAATATCACAAAACCTTCAATACAAATTGGACGTTTTGTATCATAATAAATAAACATCAAATAATCTTAAAATCCATCAAAGATGTTGACATAGATGAAATCAAAACATTTTTTAGAGAAATGTCTCATTCTATTTTGAAATAATTTAAATTTCATATAATTATAAAAGGAAACATTTATTTTGAAAATATTCTTATATTATTGCAAGGGAAGCTTCGATGATGTTATAATGGTGGAAATTAGTCATGCCCTCCGTATAAGTTAAAAAAACATTCTTAACTTAATTTTGTTGTAAAGGTCATAAATTACCTTGTTTTGAAAATGAAGGAAAGATTCCTTTCAAAACATATATGGTCAAATAAGGGTATAAATTACTTTAACCAATAGTATATTAAATAGTAAAAATGTTTGGAATTACATTTTTAAGAAAAAACAGATGTGGATGATAATGAGTTCCCAGTAGATACTTACGTAAAAACAACTTCGGATAATAAAGAGATTGTGAAATTAACACTTACCGATTTGGTAAATCACGCAACATACAACCCATTAAAGAAGGATTATTCAATGAAGTTGTAAATACACATAGATTAAATTATATTACACAAGGAATACAATCATGGCCAGTACATACACCACACAAAACGAAATAGTGTCAATTCAACGTGAATCTCACGGGAATAAGAAGTGAGACGAAATCACCTTACCGCGTTGTAATCAATCGAGTCGTATGAAAAAAAAATTAATAACCACAAAATCATTCATATAATATCATTAATATAAATAGAATAATGATAATATATATCAAATGGCAGTACACAATATACCACATGTAATAAATAAGTGGTGAACAATGGAAATCTCACGGAATTAAATGTGAGATATGAAATCCCTTACATTGAACTTTTCTTTGATTGATGGTAAGTTAACCTATTTTATAATAGTAGAATCATTGTTATTAAATTATACAATAATTATATACATAAATTTGATATCATGTATTTTCTTCTAGTATTGTTTTGTTAATGATATGTCTGTAGTATCATCGTTTGGGTGTTAACTGGTTCGTTTTACTTTATATGATTTGTTACATAAGTAATGTTTGTTATGGATAGGATGTATATTATTCATGTTAAAAATGATATTAAGTCTTTAAACATTATTTTTAATCATCAAATGAAAATTATTCTTGAATGGATACGATGGTAAATGAATCTTATCGCGTTTGTGGAGACGGTAATCCGTACATACGCACAAGTGACAATATCATTCTTTTGATATTAAAATCATATATAATTGGATGGTATATCATATATACAGAATTATTATCATATTATATTTATTATTTACATCATTTATACTCATTATTATACCCATTAAAATGATGAAGTGTTTGAATAACAAATTAGACCACAACGTGGAGACGATAATCTATACGTACGCACGTATGGTGAGTCTGTCATTTATAGGTTGGATAGAATAATGAATATGGTTGTACCATTTTTATAATAACATCACAGTATATATAATATACTTGATTTGTTATTTTATAATGGTAACAACAAAGAAAGAGGAAGTGGAATATGAAAATAACTTGAAAGATGTGGGGAAATATTTACCTCTTCTTTGGGTTATTCCTTTTGATTTGATCAAAATGGATCTGTAGGATGTCTTTATGACTAAAGGAAGGCCTCTAGGATGAAGTTAGGACATTTGGGAGGATATTTGGGCAGGGTTTGGGTGCCAAATGGCTTTGAAGGTGTGAATTTGAGGGAATGGGAAGTGCCCTTTTATAAGAGGGGTGACGGGCACCTTAGGAAATGATTGAAATATTATTTTATAATAAAATAATTTTCGGTTTCTAATGGCTCTGAAATAAATTATTTAAAGGATAATGTGGGTATGGTTCTAAAACCTCTCAACCAATAGATTTTAGACAGGTTTGGGTCACTATATTGACCTTATCTTTTAGATTTAACTCTTAGTTAAATAGTTTTACATTTACCATGTCTCTTTGTATTTTTATATTATATGGTTAATAAAAATACTATAAACTTCCAAGTGAACCCCAAGTGGTTAATTAAGGATACAACTATCATTATATAAGTCTTTTGGTCGAACCTTATATTTTTAAGATTATTATATCAACCAATAATATTGTATTTGTTTTAAAAACTTATTTATGTCAATTTTGATATTATTTACTAGATGATTTTTGTTAAAGTCCTAAAAACTTTATTACTTATAAATAAATACATTTAATCAACTTTAACATGTCATATTAACCTATAAAATTAATGGAATTCATTAAAAGTCTCAAATTATATTTATTTGGATACTTATAATATCAATTATTTTAATCTTTCATTAATATGGTAATTACTACATCATCATTATGTCATATATAAATTTATTTATTTAATGTATAAAAATTATAAATAAAATTCCATTATTTAGGAAATCTTTTTAGAATTATAATTAATATTTATAGTCTAATTTATGTTGTGTTTAACCCTATATTAAAAATGGTTTAGTTATTAAACTTTGAATTTTAACTCTTTTAACTCTTCTTTAAAAAAATAATAATAAATGTCCTAATCAAATCCAAGTGGAACAAAGTGGTTCATATTTTATTAATAAGGTTGTTTTTGGTAGAATTATACTTATCCAACAGAATTAGGACATGTGGTAGGGTAATTATAATATCATTTTTACCCTTAATTACCCAATTTACTTTTATCCGTGGTAAATAAAACTAAAAAGTTTATATTCACCAAAAATAATTTTTATCTTATTAAACCACATTTTACATACTGATATCAACCATGTCTCTCAGATGTTTGAAATTTAACTCAAAGAATTGGTAAAATTATGTTTTATACAAATTTTGAAATGCTCCTAGGAGGGGGTAAAAGACGGGGAAAAGTTCGATAAAATTTTGTATATCTAAAATCATTATAAAATGACTCCAATTAATTAAATTGAACTTATATAGGTATTATGTATCTATTTTTACCTAAAATAAATTTAAATAAAATAAATAATTGTTTAAATAAAAAAGTCGGTTTTAAACCATAACTCAGTGTTTTTCACTATTCATCAAAAATTAAATGTTTTCAAAAAAATACTAAAAATTCACCCTATGCTAATTTCGATATTTCGAATCGAAAAATGAAGTCCATTTTGAAAGATAAAATTTATAAAATTTCAAATAGAGAGTATTAATATTCATAATGGCTTGTTTGATTGGTCTTGGTGTGTTAGAATCTTGAAGTTGCGTACAATGCAAGCTATTATTTTATTCAAATGGAAACGTACTGTGGAAGCTTGGGGTGTTACACCATCATAATTATCATATATGTTTTAGAAATTGTATATATCTCCTCAATTCAATGGAATATATAATCAAAGGATATAAAATACACAAGGAAAATTCAAACAAAAAATCATGTTAATTTAATTAAATATGAGTGTATTTTGATTTTCAAAAAAAGGATAATAAATGAATATTCTGACTCAAAAATATCATTATTTTAACAGTAAAAAAAATGAAAAACATAGGTTTGAAAAAAAATTAAGTGAATTACACACTGTATCTTTTTATATAAACTCTCCCTGAGTTTATCATTTGTAAGAAATAAATTTCTATAGTTTTAAAAATAAAATTAAAAACACCTTAGTAAAATCAAATCCTCACACTTAATCAACAAAAAATGTCTAGGTTCCATAAATTTTAACCCCTTTATGAATTTTAACAAGAAATGGTACAAAAAAGGGGAAAATATTATAAACGAGATTCAAAATCAAAAAAATTAGAAGTATAGATATCCTTTTATCTTCTAATAATATCAACCTAATATATAAATATCTCTTTATGATATTTAATGAATGATATGATATGGAATTTTATCCTCTATAATTTCTAATAATCTTACCTAGTATCATACAATCAAAGACAAGAAAACATTTATTCCATTTTTAGGGTAATCACAAAAAATTAAAATAGGTTCAAAATATTTAATAATAAATAAATATAAACATAAATGAAAAATAGATAATTCAAATAAAACTGAGTTTTCACAGAAATCAGGATAAAAAATAATGATGACAAATATTTGAAAAGAATATACTTTAAATTTCATAAAAATGAATTTGACTGGATTTTGACAAAGTGAATTCTCTAAATTAAGCACGAAAATATTATAATTTAATAAGGTATGAAAAGTAATTTAAACTACTAGTTTATAACAATTTTCAAAAGATAAGAATAATAAAATAAACAACATAGATGTTATATCCTGATGTATATGTTTGATATTCTTATTTAAAATATAGTCCTTGAAGTGGTTCTAAGGTCATGTTACAATCATCCATATAATCTTACAGTTAATAAAAAACTATGTATGAAAGTTAGCTAAGAAAAAAATATCCCTTCACAAAGAATTTTAAGTATAATGAAAAATAATCAAATAATTAATACTTTTGTAAAGGTAAATGTTTAAAATGTAATAATAAAAACTTGATGTGAAAAATTAAAAATTATAATATCTATTTAAAATTAAGAGTAGATCCAAAAAAACATAAGAGTAACTTCAAAAACCATAAGAGTGACTTCAAGAAAAAATATTACATGGTAATGGATATTTGAAGTTTAGTTAGTAATTAACAAAATTTATTCCTTGAATAGTAATTAAGATTAGGTCATAAAAACTCTCTACAATCCATAGGCATTAACAAACAAGAGTTTTAGTATCTAAAATTTCCAAGATCACATATTCTCAACTACCATGAGTTCCTTTGGAATATAAGATCTGTGGGTTCTGAAAGACTGTACTTTTTTCCAAATTCACTTATTCTTGCAACTTTCACCCCTCTGACAATTTTTCAAAAAGATTGCACTAATTAGAATAAATTAATTTTACTAATATTGTCTCTTTCCTATGTATTTATGAGCATATTTGGAAGAATTTATTTTTTGTCTCAACTATCTATAGAGTTTCTAGAAACCATTCCTTCCAGTAGTGAAGTACAAAGGTAATTTCTTTATTCTTTGGACTTTTATTCAATCCATAGGCATCATTACATTATATTTTCTCAAACCAATTTAGAATTTAGCACATGATTTACACAATATAAAAATACTAGGTTGTATATGAATTCAAACCCTAAGGTTAAAGTCACAAAGGCAAGGTAAACAACTAAATATAATTAGATAGGTCTATAACTCTTAAAAATGGAAACTAACTCTCCATAAAGAAACCAAGTAACTATTAATTGTACAAGAAATTTTCAAATTTATTTTTTTGATTAAACTTAGTAGAAAATAGATTATGAAAGATAGAATTTCTCCATAATGAAGACCTAGTGAATTCATTTGTCTAAGTAGAAACCATCCACTCCTTAATCTATCCTTTTCACATGTTCAAGTAATTTAGATCATTTAAAGAATCTATAACATGAAACCATATTTAAACATATAATGAAACTGACCTATTGGTCAACCAGGAATTCAAACTCTATAATTCGCACTAAAAATCACTCTAACACACATAGAAAATTTTCAAGAACTAGGTAACTAAACAGATATGAATAAAACTTCTTCACCCCTAAAATAATGGTCATTCAAGAGGGGATAAAGAAGGGATAATAGTGAAAAATTGATATTGAGGACCCATTTTGAGAATCAATAATATAAATCACTTTATATAAATCAATACCCTTAAATTAAAAATATCTGACAAAAACTAATACCCTCTCATGCTATCCATGAGAGGGAAGAAAAAACAAATTGAAAATAATAATCTATAAAATATCCAACAACAACCTCCTGAAGAATCCTCCAAAATTTCAATATATTAATGAAAAATGACTACAACTTATTTATAAAAATCATTTAATCAATTTATCACAATATATTTCTATATTTCTCATGTCATATCCACTCCACATCTTCTTCATTATGTGATCATTTTACCTTGAAACTCGTCTAGATATGTCCATTAGCTTTGTCTTCTTTCATGGTACAACTAGAATCACTATGGTGCAAATTTTAACTCTGGATATTGGAAAAGTAATTAACACCTACAAACTTATCCATGATAATTACATAGCTTCCCAAAAACACTTACATATCACTCTTTTATGGTTTAATTACTTGAACTATGACTTAAAACTCTTCCTTCACCTCATCACTTATATAATCCTATTCACTACATGCATTTTCTTCATACTGAAACACCTTTAATGTTTGTTGATCCATTTACTATATAAGAAGTTCATGCATAAAAGCTTCACAACACCTCCCATGACCCTTTTGTCATTTACGAGGATCCACTGAGCATTCATTTAGTTATCACGGTGGTCTGATAGGAACACTGAGGCTTCAATGATCTCATGAATCACTCCCATTTGTGAAATCACACAATTCATTCACCCATGTTAGATAATATATTCAAAGATGTTAGTTTGAACTCACTAAATAATATATACAGATCATTATCCTCTCATATTTTCCCTTCTAAAGCTCAACTTCAGTGTTGATAAGCTTTCTTCAATGAAATTAATAGAGGATAACCGGTGATCTGACCGTGTATGAGTATATAAAGTCTTTTATGACAAGGGATATGATTGAGACAACACTTAAATGACATCTCATTTGATAATTATTAATGCCTCCCAAACTCAGATCCCCATATAGATACTTTCATAGTGTCAAAACTTTCGAATATATGTGGGGCATAATTTTTTTTGATGGATGATCTTTTCTCGAGATACCCTACCTAGGTTCCCTTCTCCCTAGAACCAACAAATGGCAGTTCCTCTCTTAGTAGATCTTCTCTATGATATTTTATTTCTCTAGTTTGTTCCTACATGTGTCCTCTATCCTTGTCCAACGGTTTGAAGTCAGCCTTTTCACCAATAAGAATATATTTTTCCCTTTTAAAAAAATATCTTTAAATCTCGATATATAATTATTTTTTCATATTATATGTTAAATATCTACCAATTATAAAGAGTATGAGACAATTTAATTTGGGAAAAATTATCTATTAAATTCCATAATTAATGAAATTAATTAAAAAAAATTGTTCATGAAACATAACCATTAAATTAACACACACTTATAATATTTATTATCCTAAAGCAGGTAATATTAACATAGATCACAAATGAAATTCATTCTACCAATATATAAATATCAAGGTAAATAAAGTAATATAATTATCAATGGATAATAAAATCTTATGATTCGAATATAAATATCTCTTCAACATTTCAATTTTTAAGGAAACAAATAAACTATTCATTTTACTTCCCCCTTTGAAATTTATAAAAATTATATTTTCTTCCATTCACGTATCTCAATCCATTATTATAATGCATGTCAATTTTTAATCTTCCCCACTTTTAAACCTTTTCTCTCATCACTCTAGGAGAAAATTTTACTTGAGTTATTCTCATACCTCAAGTACATGATCCTTACTATAGATGTGTAATGGATGTAAAATCATCATCCCATAAAAAAAAATATAACAATTAATCATGAGGAATTCACACTAAGGTTCAAAATAGTATTGTGTTTTAAGGAAGGTACATAATTGATGTGAAAATCAATGAATCTAAAAAAGTAGGATAAATTCTTAAGTATAATTTATGATAAAAAAATAACGATTACTGAAAATAAATCCACTTAAAAGTATTTCATCACCCCACACTTCCAAAACTCAATGTATATGCTCAAAAAACGTGAAAAATAAATACAATTAAATATACCCTATTTTTCAAAAAGAAATAAAATTATGATATTTATAATAATTTTTCAAACAATGATTTTTTCCCTTTTTTTATCAAAAATAAATTTTTTTCAGAGGGTCTGAAATGAAATTAAATGAAAACTAAAATCATGTACATTTTATCAAAAACCAAATGAAACATTCCATATTTCATCCTTGTTAAAAAAACATCTCATTTTAGCTATTCATAACCTCTCCTCCGTACTTAAATCATTGAAAATCACGAAAAACAAATAGGTTATAGTTGGAAATAAATAATAGTCTCGTAATGTAGATCTTACCTAACATGTTCATTCATGACTTCTATAGGCTTACAATGATGATAAAAATATCAATGTAGGTCATAATCACAACGGTAAAAATTAAAAATTCCTCGATTATTTTATTATGGTTTTTTTCAATCATGTATTTAATAATATTAAAAGAAAATTCTAGCAGGTTTATATATCCCAAGTTTCTATTAAGAAATGTGTTTCAGAAATAATGTAAAAATAAGGGATAAAACCCTCTCATGACTGATAAATATATAATTACGACAATCACTTATGTAATACATAATAAAAAAATCTATTCCACATAAATTATAGTAATTTTAATCATAAATATGTCAAATGTAATTTTATCAACATAAATCAACAAGTCCCCCCTAAATCATGATTCATCAAATTATTACACATATTCTTATCTCAACTTATTCATCACCCATCTTTACTTATTCAAAAAAAATTTAAATGAAATATAAAATATGTAATAATGGGATTTATAAGTTATTTTTCATATCATAGATAAAAAAATAAGGAATAATTTTTGTGCGGCATGCAATTTTTCTTTTGAAAGTTAAAATTTATGAGAGTTGGAGAAAATAATTAAAATAATTACCCCCCTTTCCACATGTATCTCATTTTATTATTTTCAATCTTTTGTGCCTTCATAATATTGGAAGTACAAGATATAAATAAAGAAGTTAAAGAAAAATAATCATTCCCTTAGGCTCAAAAAATATTTGTAGGATTAAAATTATTCATAATAATAAATTTATAAACTAATTTCTAAAAATAATTCCTAAAAAGGAATAAAATAACTCAGGCTATATCCTATAAAATGATTTATTTAAGGTTATTTTCCACAACCATACCACTTTGGTCACATTATAAGAGTATCGTATAGAGTTACCTAGATCAGATTGATTCAAGAATTATGTTGTAGTATATCTACTATAATTCTCTTCCTGCTCCTTGTAATATTATTTAAACTTTTTTAAGGAGAAAACAAAGTAATGGAAATTTCAAGGTATTGAAGATTCAACTCATGGGATATATATATATATGGCTGAACTACCCTATTATTTATTCTCCTTTATTTCTTTCATCAAATTATAGAGTATACAAATAGATTTTATAATTCATTAATACTTATTGTTGATCTTCCAAATTTTCAAGGATTTTATTTATTTTAATAGTCTTTATATCCTCCCACCCTTTTTATCTTTCTTCTTTCACTAAGACTTATTTTTTATTCCTCCTTATTTTGCTTCAAATTTAGCTTGTTGTTATGGATGAAACAAGAAAGTGGACTGCCTTAATGATTAATGAAGAACTTTTTGGGATACCCAAGTCTTGTAAAAATTCACTAATGATTTTTTATTATATATTTCATTTATGATCTTTAATGTTATTCATTTCACTTTCCAATACTGAAACCTTTTATTCTTATTCACTTTCTCCCATTTAGTCAACTCTTTTTTCAACCAAACCATTAGTGATGAGGGTTTCTTTTTTAGTTGATTCATAATCATCTTCCACATTTTATGTCACCTAGTATTTCTCCATAATGTTGGATTCTTCCATTGAGACTCCTTGAAATCAATAGATTCTAGTGATATGATCTCAAAGTCTCAAATAGATTATTTTTATAAGAATTTGAGGTCTTATAGGTGTTCCTCATCCTACTCGGGTACAATTATGGGTTTATATCCTCTTTAATTCTATGGATCTTTTCCTTCAGTTCATCAATTTGATGTGTGAGATCTATGATTTGAATGGAGAACTTGGTGTTTTCAATAAATATATAGTCTATAAATGAAATACCAACACTAAAATACCCATGAATTAAATAGAATAAAATGATAAAAACCTATTATAAAATAAGAAAATAGAAATGTGGGAGGGAAAATAATTATCCTAACTTATTTAAATAAATTTATTTAATCAACTCCATATCCACAATTTCAAAAATTTTGTTAGGCTATAGGCTCTACAACTTATTTTCACCCCATATCAGTTTAGAATTTATAAGAGACACCCAACCTAAAACTAATAGGTAGGATTGGAATAAAATCCTAGAGGTATAATCTATAGAGAAAAGGTAAACAACTAAATATTTATACATATATATATAACTCTTAATAGAAATGTAAACTAAATATCCTAAGAGAAACCAAATGAGGATGAATTGCACCAAGAGTTTTAAACATCCGGTTCATGAATTAACTAGGTAGAAAACATATGTTAAAATATATTAATTTTTTAGATTTTGTTCATTGTAAATCCCTTGGTCCATGTAGAAACCCTACAGTAATTAATACCACCTTTTCACATGGTTAAGTATACCGGTGGACTTAAATAATGGAAAACCCTATACCATATTTAAACATATAATGAAGTTATCTTAACGGTAATTTATAAATTCACACTCCATAACTCACATGAAAAATTTCTATAATGCACAAAGTCAATGGTCTTGTTCATGTAAATGAAAGAGAGATAAATTAAATCTATCCTCACATAAAACAGTGGTCATGAAAGAAGAAATAATGAGGAATAATAATTAAATAATGATAGCAATAACTAATAATGAAAATAATTAAAATAAATGAATTTATATAAATTGATCTTATTCTATTAAAAACCCTTAAAAACAATTACCCTTTCAAACTATCCCTAAGAGGGAATAAAAAATATAAAAGAAAGAAAAATCCAAGAACAGCTCCAACAGTATCCTACCAATGTTGGTAGCCAGGGTAGACTCTTTATGAATTCTATGATATTTGTACACAGCGTATGCCTCTTATTTATAGGTATATTTTGATTGAGATAACCCAATATATCTCCATCTTATCTTTTTTATATCCACTTCATATCTTTTGTATATATATCAATCCTAAACTCCTTATATCTGTGTCAAAATACACATGTTAAACACCTAATAAAACACGGTTCAAAATCATACAATGATAGGAGATATATAAAGCATTGTATTTATTTTATATCTACAGTTTTTGGCATGAACAGTGGATTTTTATACAAAATACACTTCTCACTCATCTTTTCTTCATGGTAATTCATGGATCATGATGTGATAGCATCAGCTCATGGAATTAACTCCTCTATATATCATCAAATATGTAATATCACTATTGTCTCAGCATAATGGCCTTAAGATTACATCATGAATAAAATTCTCATGACTTGATCATTCTCACGTGAAGCTCAACTGACTTTGTCCATCATCTCTATCTTTCTTCAAGGTATGACAAGAATAATTATATTGAAAAGGAATTTACACATACATACTTCTCCATGACACTTACACAGTTTCCCAATGAAACTTATACAAATATTATATGTTGTGTATGCACATGCACTGTTACATTAGACTCTTCAACCACATCATTACATGTATGGTCTTATTCATTGAATCTATTTTCTTTGTACTAACACTTTATTCATGTATCATGGTCCATTTTCCATCTTCATGGTTCTTTCATATGAGTTCCATAACACCTATAATATATTTTTCATCCTTCAAGGGGATTTATTGTGAATTCATTGAGCTCTAATGGTGGTTTTTTGAGAATATAGAGTCTTTACTGAGCTAATTAATGGTAGCCCATTTGTTCATGGAATCTTTTGTTTCTCCCATGTATTTTATTATCTTAAAAAAAGTGAGATTGATCTCTCCAAGGCATACATAGAACCTTATCCTTTAATATTGTCCAAACTCATGCAGGACAATGGTGGAAATAATATCTATTTTGTGTCATCTATGGTGGATATTGGGTGATATGAAACAACACAAATTAATTTTTTATTTTCTAATGAGGGATACATAGGTAGAAACACTAAAATTTTGTTTTATTTGATAATTCATAATGATACTCAAATTAAAAGTCCCACATAAAAAGTTTCACGGAGTTATCACTTTATTTTTTATGCAGGGGAGGGGATGGATCGGCAGATGAGCACTACATGGGATTCCATTCTTGGTTTCCCTTCTACTTAGTAGCGACACATATCAGGCATTCCTATTGGTATCTCTTATCAATTTAATTTCCTAAAATCAACTTATTATAGGTTCACGTATCCTTAATGTTTTTTCATGTGTGTGTCCTCCATCCGTGTTCAATGGTGTTTGGAAAACCTTTTGGTCTAATAAGAATATATTTTTTCCTTTGTATAATTAAATGTAAACATATATATCTATATGTATTCAAAATTATATTTTAAATATACATTACCCATTAATAGTATAAAATAATTTAAATTTGGTAGGAATTTTCAATTAAATTTAATATGTAGTGAAATTAACTAAAAAAATTGTCCGTTTGAATTGTAGGCATCAACTTCTGACTCTATCATAACTAATCCAATATTATCATTTGATGGTTTAGAAAAATAAGTCTTACGTTTTTTTCTCATATGTTTGCTTTGATTACTGACTTTTTTATTTATATAATTAAAAAATAAGTTTATCATTTTCATTATTCATGTTAGATAACCAATTTATAGACTTAGAAAAATCAGTCTTCTTATGGAAAACTATAATTTAAATTCCATTGTCTCTCTTCCAATTTCATAAATAAGTACCCTAAATTTAATTTATATATTAAATAAAATTTTAATAAGATTGATTCACTAATTCCTTCTCAAAATTTAACTCATATTCTGATGAAAAGTTGATAAAACAATCTAAGGATTAATGGTAAATTATTCAATTGGTATCCTTCACATAAAAATAATTTTCTTTCAGAAATATTTTCATAAAAACTAGTGCTTTATCAACTATATTAACTATCATATAATAAAATATTAGAATTTGGGTCCTAAAGAGTAGTCTAGGTGTCTTTCAAATCACTAGAATCTTTCATAACATTCCCTTTTGAAATTATTTTAGATTAAATTTTTTATTTTTAAGATTCAAAAAATCTAAACTACTGTTCTTAGGATTTTTGCAATCATAAAAAATTGGTTCTGAATAATTTTTCCTTCAATTTATTTATTTTCTATCCTTCTAGTATTATATTTATAAGTTTATATTTTTTATTATTCACTTTTACAATTGAGCATAATATCCTTCAGTATGTTCCAAAAAACTATCATCTGAACTTTTCTAAGAAGTTCTCCACGATGAAAATAGATATTAAGTTTGAGAATCTTTAGTTAAAGATACAAATATTGATTCTAATACAATTCAATTTTTCTTAATTTATTTATCATCATACCTATAAATTCAATTCTCATATTTCATGATATATCTTATCCAATCATCTAATATCAAATTTATAATAAGTTTAGTGTCATCAATAACTAATATATTTTA
The DNA here is from genome assembly GCA_963277665.1 of Viscum album. Lineage (NCBI taxonomy): Eukaryota > Viridiplantae > Streptophyta > Magnoliopsida > Santalales > Viscaceae > Viscum > Viscum album. The sequence continues at coordinate 756,811,326 of OY728148.1, read as the reverse complement.
CTACCACTCTATTGGAATTATTTATATGATCTTTTCTATAGGTTGATCATTCATGGTTTCACATTATCTAATGGATATAAGACTATTAAAAATAGTAATAAATCATTCATTTATTTGAGAAATGGATTCAAAAAAAAAATCAAAACATTGATAATCTATGTTAATCATTACTCTCTTCATTTATAGAGATTTTATAGTTCCAAAATGAGTAACCTCCATCATCATCCAAATTCCATTAATTTTTTTACATGAGGAAACTTAAGTATATATATTTTTCTATATATAACATGATATATTATTTCTGGATTGAATTTTCTACTAAAATTCACTTCTCTTATCATGATTATAATTCAAAACTTATTTTTCTAGTATCTTTTAATTTATGTCGAGCATTAGATAATTTTATACACTTTTATTTATCACATATATATCTTTATGGTTACAAAAATACTCATAATCATTCCAATCAAAAATTTATTGTTGGTTTTGATTTATATTTTACAATCCTATAACTACAATAATTTGTTTTATATCTAAAATAATATATTTACTCTAAATAAAATGTTATTGTAAGGAATCTAATATAAGTTTCTTTAAAAATATATAAAATATAAAATTATAAAAGTTGAGTAAAAATTTGATACCAAATGTTTTCCTAGTATTTAAATATGTGGAGAAAAAAGATGAGTATTGAATATAGCAAAAAATTCAACCAATAATTTTCACCCACTCGGGTAAGAAAAATGATCAGAAGATATAAGTTTCAATTAATCAGATTAAACAAAGTCAAAAATAATTTAAGTATAAAAAAAGACATTATTGGCTCTCAGAAGTCATGAACACAATAGATTAATTATAAAGAAGTAACACAATCATAAATTAAACATAAAAAAGTAAAAAAAAAAGAAATGGATATTATTAACAAAAACATCATATTAGATGAAGTATTCTATTTTTAACCAAATTATATGGGGTATCTATAAATAAAATCCAAGGTATCAAAAAGTTCCAAATACTATATAATTATTGAATAATCTAATTTACAATATCAAGTTAATCACTAGGAACCTCTTTGATAGAAACATTGGTTGTAGGTAGCTCAATCCCAATTCACCTCTTCAATCTCACTAATTCATGGGAATTCAAGTACCCTTTATTTCATTAAATTCTATATTTTGGAAGATGTTTTTTACTATCCTTAAAAACTAATCAATTATAGTGATATGAATCAGAAGATTCCTAAAAAATATTGTTGATCATGATGATCATAAGATGAACTATTACAACTAAAAAATTAATTCTATACAATGAAAAAACTAACAATAATAAGTATATGTGAATATAAGAAAATATATTTAAAAAATAATCACTCGAAGTAAATGATATATTTTTCAAATCCACTCGTAATAAACTTTTCATTAATTATTTAACAACTTTCATTCCACGAATTTCATAGCTTTATTTATATTCAACATTGTAAACAACTCGAATGATAACATTCTATGTTCTTTAGGTTTGATTTAAAAGACATTATAAGGAACACTATAATATAATGAATGTATAAATGAATTTTATAATTCCATCATAATGATCCAGAATGAGTAACCCACCAGTAGTGTTATCTAGATTAGAAGGATGAGAGGGTATGAATTTCCCCATTGGTACTAGGAAACATAAAATTTTCATGAGTAAATGATTTCCATTCATGTCTAAATATTTGGAACTTATGAACCATCAATTTAATTAGGATTTGGGGAGCATTTTCTCTGTGCATTTTTCATTTGGACCTTGAGTCATGTACTATGTCTATGTGCCTGTTGGCCTATGGGTCATGTAAGGGATCCCTGTCAACCTAATTAAAAAGATTTATTATCCAAAAATTAAAAAAAAATCCTTCATAATTTGAAAGGGATAGTATCTACTAGAGCATAAACACCTACTCCTTCAATTTTAGATATTATCTAAATTTTCATATTCTAAATACTGCAGTGTGATTCTTTGAAAGTTAATCTTCAATATCTTGAGTTTCACTTCTACAAAATTCGAATCATAATTTGATCTCATTATTCCTAGAATAACCAATATTCATCACTTTAATTTATACATATATAGCTTGAGACTAATCTCACACAAGAGTGGTAGTGGTTGGTTATGGCACAATAACCTCCATAATGGTGCGTCATTCTTTAGATCATTACCCTTGAACTTCTCATCCACGTCCATTGTGGCATGACTTTGATGTGTCATAGTAAAATCCCTTTTTCCCTTAAAAATATTGAAAACATAAATAGTAGTGAATAATTATTTTTTCATGAATTTTATTCCATGAATAATCAATTTATAACATCGTCATATTTAAACTCAAATCATGAAACAAACCCTTAAATTAGAGATTTATTTACTCTTTCATCAAAATATTTTACACTTACACAGAACACATTTAATCTCACAAATCTGATTTATTCTCATGAAATATTAATTGTGGTGTGACATCCTCAAATTGAATCATTATTTCTTCATCATTATCAAAAACAATTACAAAAATCCATATTTATAAATCCAAACACCTTGAAATCACTTCCAATCACTCTAAAACCAAGGAATGAACTTAATCTCAAATTAAACATATGAAACACATGATTTTGAATAAGATTTATTTGTTGAAAGAAACCTAAGAATTATATTCACTTCGTCGCTTCTCTAATTCTTTTCCAAATCCTAAACTCAACAGAATTCCCTTGACCATCTCTTTATCTCAATAATATCCCCATATTGATTTTTTAACCATTGAACATATATCACTTTTCAATCTCAAAACACATAGAAATTAATATTTGTTTAATAATTATAAAACTATGTGAGGAAAATTTGTATGGGAAACAATAAAATAAAATTATAATGTTATATTGTCAATTAAGTGACTTACATCTACTTATTCAATGATTTTGATACCAAATAATATCAAATTTCTTAAAGACAATAATCTTACACTTTCAAAAAACTATTATTATAACCTTTGTATAACAAGTTATTTTTCCCATTCTCAATAATAATTTTAGAATAGTCCACACACTTAACCAATAATTCACCAAATCACATTCACAAACTAAGATAATAGTTTTCCCCTTTGAAAAAATCCCCATAAATATATTATTTCCCTTATGGAAAAATATATTGCTTGAATTATGTTATATTACTCACCCTTTGATAAAAAAAATAAATAATATAGGGGGTGGAATCAATACACATTAGCATTCAATTAATTGAGGTTGTAATCCAATAATCAACCACATTTTCTAAAATGAATTCTTAAGAAGTTGTTTTGTGAACACATCTATTATTTACCCCCTTGTTGGAAAAAACACTATCTTCAAATTTATTTACTTAACTAACTCCTAAATGAAGTCATATTTTATATCAATGTGATTTAATTATGAATACTGAACCATATTTCTTGAACAATATATAAAACATTGATTAATATATCCCATTAGCAACAATATTTTCATATCCAACTTAATATCATTAAATTTGGTCCTTATTCACATTTATTAGGTTGTCTCTTGGGATACCACCATGTGTTCATACATTATAGTACTCGAGGATAATGAAATTTGTTTATTTTTGTGACATGACACAAATTTCTCTCTTATAAATAATACTCCGCCTAATGTTGATCTTCTATCATCAACATTTACAACCCTATCTGCATCCTTATATTCAAAGAGATCAATAATTCCATTAATTTCATATTTAAACCCATAATTTTTAGTGTCATTGATATATCAAATTATTCTCTTAGTAGAAACAATATGTGTTTCATTTGGTTAAATTTGAAATATAAAGAAAATTGTAACTACATACACAAGATCCAGTCAAAAGGATTTCATATAAATTAAACTCTAAATAATTTTAATTAGATCTATTTAATCAACTTAATTTCTATTTGTATATTATGATAGCTCAGTTACCACTAAAATTGGGGAACAACCCATCTTTTAATCCTCAATTCTTAACTTCTTTGAAAGTTCTTGGGCATACCTCTATTGAGAAAGGAAAATATAATCCTTCTAGTGAGAAATTTTTATACTCAAGATGTGCTTCATCTATCTAAACATAAACATTTAAAATATATTCTTTATCTATAAATAAATTTCACTAGTAACTTCTTCATTTATAGAAATTATAATATCATCTATATAGAGAACAAAATAAAAGTTATCGCTTTAACATGTTTTATGTTGAGGTTATTATCCACTATTCCCTTCATGAATTTTAACACCTTCAAGAAAGAATCTAGCATTGAGTGACATGACCTTGGGGATTGATTTAATCCATACAACACAATTTTAAACATTAAAACACATCTGTTATCTTTCCTTTACATGAATACATTAGGTTTTTCAATACACAATTTATATTCCAATTATCTATTAAGGAAGGTGATATTGACAATCATTTAAAATATTTTGTATCTCTTTTTTGTCATAATAGAAAAAATAATTATAATAACCTTTTTAAATGATCTGTTCCATGTTTCTAATAACCTCTTCTTTTTATCATTCAACTTGTTTTAGAATAACCAATTTTCTCTAATGAAATTATTATTTGATATATTGGATACCAAATCCCATGTATTAGTCTTCATGATCTGATCCAACTCCTAATTCATAGCATCGATCCACTCTTAATATACAAGATCTTCTTTCACATATTTTTATTCGACTTAAGAAAAAATGTGGTTTGTTTTCTTCCCTTAGTTTTATAATAGTTTTTAATGGTTTTCCTTGATATATAATAATATTTTAGACTCTATCCTACTTTATCAACCTTGGATGATTTGAAAAAGGGTTTACTTCATCACTAGAAATACCTGAATCATCATCTTCAACTTTCACATATTTTAAATTAGCATTTCTTCTAAAACATCATCCTACATATCAACCAATTATTTTTCATCATGTTCACTTCTAAAAGATTATTCTTGATATTTTTCCTCAGCATTTTACCATTTCAACACCTTCACTTCAACACTATCTACAATATTTTCCATTTATTTGGAAGGATATCCTCTTGGATTTGGACGATATACGATGAAGATAACTTCAAATCCTCCTTTCATGAACTTTCCCAGATTTTCAACTTCCACTTTGATAATACAATGTCTTTCAAAAACCCAAAAGTATTTCAATATTGGAGTTTACGTGTAGTACATATCATATGGAATAATATATGAATTAGGATAGAATAAAATGGCGTTTTAATCAAAATCACCCTACTAATTTCTTACCTTCATAAAATATGAGAAGTATTATGCTCCAGAAATATTGAAAAACCCATTTACAATAATTTCAGATTATTATTTTAGTAACCCATGTTTTTTGGGAATATATTTTGTACTAAATTCAGGATAAATACCCTTATTTATATGGAATTATTTTAATTTTTAACTTTTTTATTCAGTGTCATTATATATTTGAAACTTATTTAAAGGGAAAAAACACTACTTTTCATCACTTATTGTGAAATTATTAAACATATTCATGGATATTTATTTTAATAAAAGTTACTTAATTAATAAAGGAAAGAAACTAATTATCTCTAATGATTGATTTATTCCTTAGATGCTCGCATTCATTTGAATGAATGGTCATAAATGAGTGAGAAGTTTGAATATCTACTTCATGTGTGAAAAATAAACAGTCTTTCTATTTTATAAAATAGAGTAAATATAATTTTTTTATCTATTCATCATAGTCACATCACAAAAATTATTTAATTGGGTAAGAATTCTGAAATTTCTTTGGAAAAAATGGCCAGTTTTTTTATACCCCAATTTATTTTTTTTCCAATCTCAAGTAGTATTAATTTTGAGCATCACAAAACTAAAAAAATTTCCTTATGTTAATTACCATCTCATCAACCATATTGTATACTTTTCACTAAAAAATCTTTTTTTCAAAAATAAAAATTCATTCCATTCATTATATAAATAATAAATATTTAATATGTTGTGTGTCAACCTATTCATAAAAATAGATTTCTTCTTAATTATCTTGTCTTCTCTAATGATTGTATAACCAACTAATTTTATCTTAAGTGACCCATTATTTCAAATATCCACTAAACATTCTATTCAATTTTTCACATCATTAAAGATATTTATATATCCTATCATATGTTAATATCTTCCACTATCAATGATCGATGGGAATTCATTTTAATAATCTTTAAATAAGGATTGCCAATATATTCTCCATTCCTTTATTATTTTTCACCTATGATTTTTTAGTGGTGAAATTTATACTCAATTGGGAAGAAATTATAGTGATACAATATTCAATAAATTCCCTCATATGCTGAAATATTCCAAAAAAATATTCCAATGATTGGAACTTGTTTCCAAACTTCATTGGATAATTTTATGATTTTTCTAATCGTTCATTCTTTTAGTGGACTAATATCACTACCTTATCTTCCAAATATATCATTTAGTCTTATATAAATATTCTAAATTTATCCAATATTTCATTACTATATTCTCAAATCATTTATAATGAATGTAGTGGCTATATAATGAGTACTTCCCTTTGAGAACTACTTTTCTAGAAGTATACTCCTATTGTTTTTTAAACTTTTGACTATAAAACTTGGATCATTTCTCAAAAAAACATTGTTGGACTCCTAAAACTCTATTTATCAATCTATTCTTCTTCCATGCCCGTTTTAAATCACTATTTATAGTATATTTTTATTTTATATTAACATAATCAAAATTTCTTAATTTCTAAGAGTTCCCTTATTTTACCAAAAAATCAACTTTATCCACCTTTTTCTTTATATTAATTGTTTAAATAATTTTATTCTTTTATATTTCTCTAACTTTTTTAATGAAATTATTATTGATATATTTTAACTTGTAAATTTTTTTTCTAATATTATCAATTTTAATTAAACAATTTCATGATCTTTCTTCATTTCATTAGCCTTATCTTTTATGAGAACATTACATTTCTTCTCATTGGGGAGAAACTTTTTCATGTTTTTAGTTTCATCCATCAACTATGACCCTTTTTTATCATTTAAGGTTTTATTTTGTCTTTATGATTAACCATATTTCTTCAAATTATTTTTTCTTTCTCTAGTTTTGAAATATTTGAAATTTTTTCCATGAACTCTATCTTTTGCGTTATCTCCATTTGAGCTTCTTCTTTACTCTATAATTAGTATTGTATTCACTAGTAATATATTATTCATTCAATTTATAAATAAGAAACTTTTTACACCTTCACTAGATGTCACAATTTTCTCTTCATCCCCGTTGGTATCATTTATTCAAAATTAAATAATAAATTTCACTTCTTGGGTTTTGAAAAATTCTTACCTGCCCAGTTTTTAGAAAAAAATGACTCATTGAATTTTTTTTTACTTTTAGAAAAATATTTTCTTAACATCCTAATATTTCTATAATATTATATAAATGACTATGAAATATCCAATATCTTCACTATAAAAATACATCATTTGTATCTTCCTTGGATACTTCCCTTTTCCTCTTATCAAACTCCTTGAAATAAATGACATGATTTCTTCAAATTTTATTCCAATTTTGTTTCATCAAAATATTATTATTCTACAACATGATATTTATTTATATTATATTTATTTAAATATTTAAATGATACTTCCCTATCATATATACTCTTTTTATTGAAAGAACTCAATTTTCCCATTTTATAAGTAACTAATATTCAATATAAATCATTCAATAGAAGTGTGTCAGGATCCTAGAATTTAAGTTCCATGAACATTGAATTAAATATATCAAGAATAATATATAATATCTATGACAACCCTGCTTTTTATTACAACATAAACATGATTTATTACATAAAACTTCGCTTGATACAACAAAGAATATCGAGAGGTTTAGTGTATTTGGGGATTATGATCATTACATAAAAACTTAAAACATGAAATACAACATCTTTATTGAAAACTTCCTTTACATGACCACTACATTCCTCCATACTTAGCATTGCATGGGATAACCTGAGGACATGCATATGAAAAGGGTGAGCTATAAAGCCCAGTAAGGGAGTACACATGGAATAACATGAGGATTACAATACATGTTAGATAGTAGGCATATCAATAGAAAATAAGAAAAACATGAACATAAAGGCATGATAAAGCATGATAATCATAACATGGAAATGTGGGAACAACACTTAACATGGAATTAGCATGATCTAAGGCTCATTGCACATGGATCATGAGTAAATCCTCATTTCACATAAAGCACGAATAAACCCTCATTGAACTTGAATTATCATGAGTCAACACTCATTGCACATGACGTATCATGATACTATACTTTACCCAATTCATTGGAGCGCTATAAGGGTGCACCCTTCTTAAACATTTCATTTCATGCATAAGTGTGCCACATGGATCATAAAACATGGATTCATAGAACATAATCATTTATTCCACGACAAAGGAATGTGGAATTCATACATGAAACTTTAAAATCAATAAGTAATTGTGCATAAAGTTAAATACCCTTGATGGAGAAATGGGCATGGTATTCACTACACAATGACATTGGCTTAGAAAATCGGTGCGATTTCGGCAGCGTAACGGCATGACATAAGAATTCATAAAAATGGTTGATGAGAGATAAAGGGGTTCATCATAATATTTACATGTAATGGACAGAAAAGAGGTCATATAGATACCTTTCCCAACAATTGTAATGGAATTTAGATTCATGATACAAAAGTATTTCTTGAATGTAAAAGAGAAGAGAGAAGTTCCTTTCGAAATTTTGGCATAGTAACAGGTGTACATGGGAGGCATTTAATGAGAGAGAAAGGGTCTCCCATCATTCAAACATAAATAGGGCAGTTTTAGGGATGTTTGAAACCATACCCCAACATTTATAATTGAAATTAAAAGAGAAAAACAACTTAAAGAAAATTGGACAAAATGAGAAAGGAAGAAAAAACCCTTACTTGGAAGTGTGCTTGCAAAGGCTAGATAGAGGCTTGTGAGAGGCTTATTGGGAGCTTGAGGAACCTTGGGAGGATTCTAGAGAGAGTAGGGCAGAGGTTGGATGAACTCCAAAGGCTTTGAGTGAGGAGTAAGTGGGAGCTTGGGTGTGTTTATATAGGAAAGGTGAGGGAATTCTTTATTATTTAGGTTTGGGACCCCTTATATTAAATTAGTCCAAACCACAAACCATCCCAAGGTTTTTGCCTATGGTATTTGGAAAATGGAAAAGGAAAATAATATTTCAGAAGGCCAATTTCCGAAATTCTTAAAATATTAGGGTTGCTTATGTGGAGGTGAGTCACACTCTCATGGAAATTAATTTAAAAAGGCAAGGTGTTGAATAAGTCTTGAGGGGTCCATTATTGCTTTGAAAAGTAAGTCAAACAAACCCAAAATCACATTATTTTAATGTTAAAACATATATTGGACGAAAATAAATATTATAGTATTTTATTACATCGCTATTGGGTCATTATGATGTCATAAAACACATTATATATTTAAACGGTATTTAATTTTTACCCAAAAATTTGACTGTCTCAAAAAATTATGAAAAATTCACTGTTGGATAATTTCGACGTCCTGATTCCATAAATAAAATTTATTTTATCTAAATAATTTTATAAATATGTTAATTTTTACTTTTAAAATAAAAACTAACATTTATCGAAAATTCACGGGTTTTGACAGAAATGGCTTTCAAACCTTAATTAAAATTTTAATTGCATAATAATGTAAGATCATTTATATTTAATAAAAATTAATTTAATAATAATATTATTATTTTATTAAAATATTATTTAATTCAAAAATTCCTTAATTTAATAAAATAGATTTCTTAATTAAATAATAACTAAAAACACCATTTGTACTTTAAAAACTATTTACAATGTATCAAAAATGACTAGAAATTATATTCATTATTATATATAAAAATAACGTACATGAAAATAGTACTACTTATTTGTTACGTAACCCCTTAAAACAGTCACATAAGACCTAAGGGTAAGGTGTGTGATGGTGACAGACTCTTGGGGTGGCTCAGATAACATCGCTCGAGTGGTAATTTCAATCAACTTCCACTTTTCCCGTAGACGGTCACGTTCGAGCTTGACATGATGAAGCTCAGCTTGGGCTTGGTCAAGAGTGAAGCCCAAAGACACCACCTCTTTTCCGAGCTCCAACAAATGGGCTTCATATGGGGCAATTCTACTGGATGAGGTCATCACTTCCTTTGTCTGAGTAAATTGGATTTTTTAAAGTCCTATATTTATACTAATCATATGATCATTGTTCAATGACTATATTAGCAACGGTCAAAAATTCTTAACATAAAACCAAAGAAGTTGACATTTTATATAAACATAAAGAGACATTTAATTAGATCAAGAGGGATTTCCATTAATGAAACTTTGGGCCGTTACAATATTTCCCCCCAAGAAATTTCGCCCTCTAAATTTTCCTTTTCCCACACTAAAACAAATGTGGGTAACTCAGCTTCATCATATCCTCCAATTCCCATGTTGCTTCTTCAAACTTGTGGTTTCTCCACAATACCTTGATGAGGGGAATTGTCTTATTTCATATAACTCTTTCTCTACGGTCTAAGATATTCATTGGTTGATCTTCATAAGAAAGATCGTCTTCCAATTGTACCACCTCAGAAGAGAGTACATGTGAAGCGTCTGGTATGTACATCCTTAAGAGGGATATATGAAAGAAATCATGTACTTTGGCCATAGTAGGCAGAAGTGCTAGTCGATAGGCCACAACCCTGACACGATCAAGAATCTCGAAGGGGCCGATTTACCTTGGACTTAGCATCCCTTTCTTTACAAACCTCATGACCTTCTTCCATGGAGACATGTGTAGAAAAACCATTTCTACAACTTTAAACTCAAGGTCTCATCGACAATTATCTACATAACTCTTCTGTCCACTCTAGGCTGCCTTGATATGCTGCTGAATGGTTTTCACCTTCTCCACCATTTCCTCGACCATTTCTGGTCCAAGCAGCTTATGTTCACCGAACTCATCCCAACATGCCGGTGTTCTACACCTTTTCCCATACAGGGCTTCATATGGTGCTATTTGGATACTCGAGTGCAAACTTTTATTATAAGTGAACTCAACCAGAGGAAGATTTTGATCTCATCCTCCTTTAAAGTCCATTGAGCACGCTCTCAACATATCCTCAAGTGTTTGGATAGTCCGCTCGGATTTTCCATCAGTTTGAGGATAATATTCCATACTAAAGTTCAGTTCAGTATTCAGAGAATGTTGAAGACTCTTCCAAAACTTAGAGATGAATCTTGGATCTCGGTCAGACACAATAGATAGTGGTACTCAATGCAAACTTACCACTTCTCTGATATATATCCATGCCAATTAATCCAAAGGGAAATCCTCCAGAATAGCAATGAAGTTTGCAGTCTTTGTAAGATGGTCCACAGCAACCCAGATTGCATTGTTGCCTTTGGATGTCCTCGGAAGTCCGGTGACAAAGTCTATGGTGATGTTCTCCCATTTCCATTCTGGTATGAGCAATGGTTGCATCATCCCCTTAGACTCATATCTCTCTGACTTCACTTGCTGACACACCAGGTACTTTTATGTATATTCAGTGATCTCCTTCTTCATATTATCCCACCAAAAGTTTTCTCAGAGATCTCGATACATCTTTGTGATCCCTGGGTGAATAGATAAATTTGAACTATGTGCATCATCCAAAAGTTCCTTCTTCAGCTCCAGACTTGATATAACATATAGTCTTTTCCCAAACCTCACAATTCCTTCTTCATTAACATTAAACTCTGAGGATTTCCCTTTTTTGATAGCTTCAAATTTTTCCTGAATTCCCACATCATCCTTTTGAGCATCCTTTAACCATTCCAAAAGGGATGGTTGAGAAATAATTTGTGAAAGGATTGATGATGTTCCCTTCTTCATGATTCCCACACCCATCTTCATCAAGTCTAAGAAGATTAGATCCTTCTAAATTATTATCATTGATAGAATCGCTGGATCCTTTCTACTTAGGGCATCTTCCACCTTGTTCACTTTCCCAGGGTGGTAATGTATTGAATAGTCATAATCCTTTATGAGCTCTATCCATCTTCTTTGGTGCATATTAAGCTCTTTCTGTGTGAATATATATTTAAGACTCGTGTGGTTAGTATATATCTCACATTTATCCCCATAGAGATAATGCCGCCAGATTTTCAAGGCAAAGATCACTGCTGCCAACTCCAGATCATGCGTTGGATAGTCTCACTCATGGATTTTCAACTACCTTGATGCATAGGATATCACTTTATCATTCTGCATCAGCACACATCCTAAGCCCTTCTTTGAAGCATCACCGAATACCACAAAAAGTTCCCCACTTATGGGTAAAGTGAGCACGGGTGCAGTGATAAGTCTCCTTTTCAAATCCTTGAAGCTTTCTTCACATTAATCCCTCCAAGAAAACTTTACTCCCTTTCGAGTTATCTTATTAGGAGGGTTGGACAATTTTGAGAAATTCCTCACAAATCGTCGATAATATCCAGCTAACCCCAAGAAGCTATGGATATCTGTTACCAATGTTGGCCTCATCCATCCCTCAATTGCATCTGTTTTAGAGGGGTCCACATATATCTCATTGCTTGTGATTATATGGCCCAAGAATGAGACCTCCTTCAACCAGAACTCACACTTTCTGTACTTTTCATAGAGCTTCTCCTTGCGCAAAGTCTCTAGTACAATTATTACATTCTCCGCATGATCCTACTTGGTTTTGGAGTATATTTGAATATCATCAATAAAGACTACCACAAATTTGTCTAGGTAATCTCTAAAGACTCTATTAGTCAAGTCCATTAAGATTTCTGGAGCATTGGTGAGTCCAAAAGGCATTAATATTAATTCTTAGTGCCTGTATCTTGTACGAAAATCAGTCTTGGGGACATCTTCCTTCTTCACCCTTACTTGATAATATCCTGACCGCAAATCTACCTTGGAGAAGTATTGTGCTCCACGCAGCTGATCGAACAAGTCATCAATTCGTGGGAGAGGATACTTGTTCTTTATCGTGATTTTGTTAAGTTCATGATAATCAATGCAAAGCTGCATTGACCCATCCTTCTTCTTGACAAAGAGGACTGGTGCACCCCATGGTGAAGCACTTGGGCGTATAAACCCTTTATCTAGATTCTCCTATAGTTGTTTTTTCAGCTCTTCAAGATCAAAAACATCCATTCTATATAGAGTCTTGGATATTGGTAGCGCCCTAGGTATAAGTTCAATTGAGAAATCAACACCTATTCTAGGAGGAAGACCAGGCAGTTCATCGGGAAACACTTCAACGAATTCCTTTACAATAGGCATTTCTTCCAGGATGGTTTCTTCCTTGGACTCAATCATCTGAGCCAGATACGCGTGCTCATAGGGCAGTAATATCCATGCTTGAAATGATGGAGCTAAAGGATATTCATCTTCCTCCTAACACTTGTAAAGAATCGGGGTTCGATTCTCCATATGGAGTGTGATTTCCCTCTCCCAACTATTTATGTTGGCTCTATATAAGGAAAGCCAATCCATGCCATGAATCGCATCAAATTACACCAGAGGGAGTATGACGAGGTACGTCGGGAAATTCAATCCATAGATTATAACAGGGGAGGACTTATACACATGGGATGAAATGATTACCCCATTTGTCGTACTCACCGACATCTTCACTTCCATGATTTGTGGTGGTGATGGGATTGTTCTACTAAACTTTCGAGATATAAAAGAATGCGTAGAACCTGAATCAAAAAGTATGTTCGCTATTCTTCAATGAATAACTAGCATACTTGTCACCACTTCGTTTTCGGGGTTCACTTCGGTAGAAGTGGTGGAAAAATCTCTTCCTTGCTTCCTTGGAGGTTGTTGGTTGTCTCCGAAAACCCTTGGATTAGGGCACTGATTTGCAAAATAACATTATTCTTTGCATTTGTAGCATTAAACAACACATTGAGGTTAGAACGGAGCGTTCCTCTCCTCTGTCGTAGCCAAGGGTATTTCTTACCGACATTTAACAGCTAGGTGCCCTTCCCTTCCACACCTGAAGCATTTCCTCATCCACTTAAGGCAATTTCCAGGGTGCTTCTTTCCGCACTTTTGGCAAGTGGGGTGCTGGATCTTCTTAGCACCATTGGATTTATCCATCGGACCACCAGCATTGAATTCCACCTTACGCTTCTTGTCCTCATGATACCCCTGTGATTCCCCGATATCCATTTTGACCTTTAGGGCACATCGGACAATTTCCTCATAGCTATCGAAGTCACAGATCACTAATTCTTTCTGCAATCTAGGCTTCATCCCACCAAAGAAGCGGTCAACCTTACATTCGGGGGTAACGACAAAGCCGGAAGCGTATCGTTCAAGCCTTGTGAAGTTTGCCTCGTACGCTCCAATAGATTCTTCATATTTTTTCTTTAGGGAAAGGAAGTGCCTTTCCATCTTAAGCCGGAGGGTGCGCGGAAAATATTTATCGAAAAACATCTTCCGGAAATCCTTCCATTCCAACGCCTCGATCTCCTCCTCAGGCTTCATATTTTTGATCAACGTCCACCATTGATCAGCTTCACCCTCCATATGATAAGCCTCCGGGAGAACCTTCTCTTGTTCAGAACATTGAAGGATGGAGAATATCTTTTCAATGGAGTTGATCCATTGTTCAGCGATTGTGAGATCAGATGATCCACTAAAAGTAGGAGGCCTTTGTCTCATGAAGCTCTCGATAGTGACTTTTTCTTTCTTGGGGGGGGAGGGGGTTGAACGTTCCTCTTGAACCATGTTTCTATTAAAAACTTGAGTTACCAGAGAGAGAAGCGTGACAAAGTTCATGATTCTCGCTCCCATTGGATTTGGCATCTCATTAGTATAGTCATCACACTGATCTTCACAACGGTTGTTAGCCCGAGTCCTCCTATTACTGGCCATTGGCTGGAATAAAAGGAAAGTTAGGGGTAACAAATAAAGGGTAATCCAAAGACAAAAGTTTATGACTTATAAATAAACTTTTATTTACTTAACTCATGATTCTATAGGCTTCAATCTAGGCTTTTCATGATCTAATTTCTAACATATATTCTTAAGGGAATTTTTTTTAATTCCCTTAATAAGGGTTCATAATAAGCTTGTGAATTTACCAAAGAATATCCCCTGGGTGTGTCGTAACCAAGAGTGCAGCAAGGCCCCTTGTTGTGCACCAGTTCCCGTTCGAGTCTAGCTCAAAGCGGTGTTTTCGGGTTTTACCCCTGGGATACATCAGTGCCAGAGCTGGCTCTACTTGCTCGTATCCCGACAGGGATGTATTTTCTTGATAACTCACTTACTCAATACTCACCAAAACTTAGGGACGTTTTTATTGTACTTAGTCTTGTATCTAAGGCTTTACTAGGGTTTCCTAATCCCAAAAATAACTAAACTTATCCTTTGATACCAACTATGAAAACCCTGCTTTTTATTATAATTTAAACATGATTTATTACATAAAACTTCACTTGATACAAAAAAGAAGATCGATAAGTTTAGTGTCTTTGGGGCTTAGGATCATTACATAAAAACTTAAAACATTAAATACAACATCTTTATTGAAAACTTCATTTACATGACCACTACATTCCTTCGTGTTTAGCAATGCATGGGATAACCTGAGGACATGCATAAGAAAAGGGTGAGCTATAAAGCCCAGTAAGGGAGTACACATGGAATAACATGAGGATTACAGTAAATGTTTGACAATAGGCATATCAATAGAGCATAAGAAAAACATGAACATAAATGCATGATAATCATGACATGGAAATGTGGCAACAACACTTTACATGGAATTAGCATGAGCCAAGGCTCATTGCACATGGAGCATGAGTAAATCCTCATTGCACATAAAGCACGAGTAAACCCTCATTGCATTTGAATTAGAATGAGTCAACACTCATTTCACATTACGTATCATGATACTATACTTTACCTACTGCATTAGAGTGCTATAAGGGCGCACCCTTCTTAAACATTTCATTTCATGCATAAGCGTGCCACATGGATCATAAAACATGGATTCAAAAAACATAATCATTTATTCCAAGATAAAGTAATGTGGAATTCATACATGAAACTTTAAAATAAATAAGTAAATGTGCATAAAGGTGAATACCCTTCATGGAGAAATGGGCATGGTATTCACTACACAATGACATTGGCTTAGAAAATCGGTGTGATTTCGACAGCGTAACGGCGTGGCATAAGAATTCATAAAAATGGTTGATGAGAGATAAAGGGGTTACTCATAATATTTACATGTAATGGAAAGTAAGGAGGTCATATAGATACATGTACCAACAATTTTAATGGAATTTATATTCATGATACAAAAGTATTGCTTGAATGTAAAAGACGAGAGAGAAGTTTGTTACGAAATTTCGGCATAGTAACGGGTGTACATGGGAGGCATTTAATGAGAGAGAAAGGGTCTCCCATCATTCAAACATAAAGAGGGAAGTATTAGGGAGGTTATAAACCATAAACCAGCATTTATAATTGAAATTAAAAGGGTAAAACAACCTAAAGAAAATTGGACAAAAATGAGAAAGGAAGAAAAAACCCTTACTTAGAAGTGTGCTTCCAAAGGATAGAGAGAGGCTTGTGAGAGGCTTCTTGGGATCTTGAGGCACCTTGGAAGGATTATAGAGAGAGTAGGGAAGAGTTTGGATGAACTCCAAAGGCTTTGAGTGAGGAGGAAGTGGAAGCTTGGGTGGGTTTATATAGGAAAGGTGAGGGAATTCTTTATTATTTAGGTTTGGGACCCCTTATATTAAATTAATCCAAACCACAAACCATCCCATGATTTTTGCCCATGGTTTTTGGTAAAGTTAAGAGGAAAATAATATTTTATATGTCCAAGGTCCGAAATTCTTAAAATAGTAGGGTTTCTTATGTGGAGGTGAGTCACACTCTCATGGAAATTAATTTAAAAAGGGAAGGTGTTGAATAAGTCTTGAGGGGTCCATTAATGCTTTGAAAATTAAGTCAAACAAACCAAAAATCACATTATTTAAATGCTAAAACATATATTGGCCGAACATAAATATTATAGTATTTTATTACATCACTATTGGGTCATTATGATGTCATAAAACACATTATATATTTAAACAGTATTTAATTTTTACCCAAAATTTTGACTGTCTCAGAAAATTATGAAAAGTTCACTGTTGGATAATTTCGACGTCCTGATTCCAGAAATAACATTTATTTTATCTAAATAATTTTATAAATATGTTAATTTTCACTTCTAAAATAAAAACCGATATTTATCGAAAATTCACGGGTTTTGACAGAAATGGCTTTCAAACCTTAATAAAAAAATTTATTGCATAAAATTATAAGATCATTTATATTTAATAAAAATTAATTTAATAATAATATTATTTTATTAAAATATTATTTAATTCAAAAATCCATTAATTTAAGAAAATATATTTCTTAATTAAATAATAACTAAAAACACCATTTGTACTTTAAAAACTATTTACAATGTATCAAAAATGACTAGAAATTATATTCATTATTATATACAAAAATAATGTACATGAACATATTACTACTTATTTGTTACATAACCCCTTAAAACAACTGCATAAGACCTAAGGATAAGGTGTGCGATGGTGACAGACTCTTGGGGTGGCTCGGATAACATCACTCGAGTGGTAATTTCAATCAACTTCCACTTTTCCCGTAGACGGTCATGTTCGAGCTTGACATGATGAAGCTCAACTTGGGCTTGGTCAAGGGAGAAGTCCAAAGACACCACCTCTTTTCTGAGCTCCGACAAATGGGCTTCGTATGGGGAAATTCTACTAGATGAGGCCACCGCTTCCTTTTTCTGAGTAAATTGGATTTGTTAAAGTCCTATATTTATACTAATCATATGATCACTGTTCAACGGCTATATTAGCAACGGTCAAAAATTCTTAACATAAAACCAAAGAAGTTGAAATTTTATATAAACATAAAGAGAAATTTAATTAGATCAAGAGGGATTTCCATTAATGAAACTTTGGGTAGTTATAATATCCTCTCAATAATTATATAATACATTATCTTTTCACCAAAAACATTGATGGTTCTCAAAATTTTATTAATTCTAGTGAATAAGTCATCCGTTGTTTTATCATCATTCATATTGAGATTTTCATACTTTAATTCCAAACTTATAGCTTCTCTTTCTTTTTCTTTTCATTCTCTTCAACAATATTCTCAAATTTATACAACATTGCTTATAATGTCTTTATAATTTTAATTTTTATAAAAAAAATCTTAAAGATGTAACATGATTTCATTTTGGGCATGACCATCATTCTCCAAATTCTTTTTATCCATTACTATCATAATGGAACCTTTATTATGAGTGAAACCCCCTTTATAAAGGCTTCTAATGAATATATTATAATTGATAAAATATAATAAAAATATAATATTTAAATATTTAATAATTCTTCCCACAAAAAGATGAAATCCTATTGTTGTTCACTGAATTAATGGTTTCCATGATCTCAATAAAAATCCTAAGATTAAAACATTAAATATAGAGAAAATAATTTGAAACAAAACTCCAAACAACTAAATATATATGAAAAAAACCAAGGTTCTATAATACCTATTGAGAAGGTTCCCATGAAAAATGATAATTTATTGGGGGGGATGGGGGAGAATCTGTGAAATCACTTATTTTTTTATTTCTTGACCAAAACTACCTTTGAAACATGTTAAATTGTATAGACAGATATCTATACAAAAACTAGATACAAATCTCACAATTCAACTAATTAGGAATCACAATACATGGTGTAACCCTTCCCTGTATTTGAATGAATCAAAATAATTATAGATTAAAGGCGTGATTTTAATTCATGAAGTGTGTCTTCAAACTAGTCTATCCAATCGAATTTATACCTCTTTTTGTTTAGGATTATCATTATATATACCAAGTCGGAAAAATCATGAATGGACCATCTATAACACCTAGTAAATTCAAGGAATAGCTTTCACAACCCGCCCCCCGGGGCCTGTGTTGTGACTACCTCACGCCCGCCTTCCATAAGCCAGGGGCTGGCAACTAGCACCAAAAGGCTTATCTCCTAAAACTGGGAAGGAATTGCCTTTATAACTTGTACAAACACACAACCAAGCACACAGAAAGATATGATCACAAGTAAAATGTATAGTAAAAAGATTTTATACAGTAAAGAAAAGGGTCTAGAATACAAGCCCAATTGGAATGTACAAGAAAACTGAAAGTACAAGTAAAACTAAGAAGTACAAGTAATCTGAAACAGCTCATGTGAACACCTGACAATGATCCTACTTGAAGGGTAGGTACAACTCTCAAACGGTCGTTTCAGTGGTACGCCTCATCTAATTTCCACCTCCGAGCTACCTCTAGTCCTGGTACTCTCATCCTCAGTCAGCGATGTCTGTCATCTACACCAAAAAAAAACAAGGTGCGGGAATCACCCGTGCAGGGGTGAGTATAAGGATACTCATTAGGGACCCCAAGACCCCCAATGGTCTCTCAAAATCCAAAAAAGGATAAACCAAAAAGCATGAAAGCAATATACAACCATACTTACATATATGCCCATACATATACCTAAGTTATCAAGTATACCCGTCTCATTCATGAGGAAACACAGGGTCCAACTAAAAATCCCAAAACTCAACTATTCCACAAATTAATGAATACCATGAAGGTAACACCATAAATAGAAGTACAAAAAAGGTAAATCCACATAGAATAATTCCACAAAGGTATCACCACAAAGGTATGCACCACAAAGGTATCTCCACACAGAAGAATACCACAAAGGTGTCACCACGAATGTATGTACCACAAAGGTAATTCCACACAGAAGAATACAAAAAAGGTATCACCACAAAGGTAAGGTTTTATCTCACACTAATTATAACATTAGGTATGGGAGAAAATATTATTAGATGTAACTAATGATTCATCTCACTCTGTTAAGAGGCAGACCCATGTTGGATCCAAATTCATCAAACCCACGTTGGATCCCAGTATAGAATACCCACGTAGGATCCTAGTATAGAAGACCCAAGTGGGATCATAGAGTAGTCCACATGGATTCTTAGAGCAAACCCAACTGAAACTCTCAAACATATACCCACGCAGGATCCTATATCACAGTTTCACATTAGATACCTTTCTCTTGTTACAGCCATCTACAGGGTTCCCGCACTAAGCTCGCTTGATTCTGAGAGGGTCGGATCCTCAAGAAATAGTTCAATACTCCAAATACCACTAAGTCCTATGAAGAAGTATCCAAAATTACCACCACATAAACGGGGTCTCAACGCAACAGACGGTGCGTCAGTCGGACGCCCGATCTGTAAGTTATTGGCCTTTTAGTCCCGAGGGCCCGGTTGAATTTGTGTTCAATCCAACCTGGCTGTACCCCATGTTTATACAAAACTCACGTGGGGTATACCAAAACGACCTACTTGATCCAAGGTTTCTGGAACCACAGACGGTTCTTCAAATGGATGCTCGTAACTCATGATATGGCCAAAAGAGTGGAAAGGGTCGAAATTGGTCCGGGTCTGGCACGACCCAGTTCAGGTCACCCCGGACCGACCCGAGTCCGACCCTGGGTCCGACCTAGCCCGCTGGGTCTGGCTCGGCCCACTGGGTCCAGCCTGGCCAGCCGGCACAGCCCGGCCCACAACAGTGGCCCGTACTGGGCGGCCCGCTCGGCTCCTCAGCTGGCCAGACGGCCAGCCTCTTCCACACAAAGCATTCATGCACCACGCCATCACCGATGGTTGGTAGCGGGCCGGCTGCCCTGCCTTCGCCTCTATGTCCATGTGTCGTAGCTCTGGCATGCCCGGTGGCGCGGATGCGCACCACCGCCTCCCCTTCGCGCGGTCGGTCGTGTGTCGGTCGCCTCCTCCGCTCTGTCATGGATGGCGGGTCGTGGCACTTCTCCGGTGGTGTGGTTGCACTGTCGTCATCGTCACAGTCATACGGAGTGTCAGACGCCATTCTCGATCCCCACTGGAGTCGGTCGCTGGCGATGTTCTTCGAGTCACCGGGCATGACCCGGTGGCTCGTTCTTCATTCCGTATACATCTGCACTCATCTTGGGACTTCGCCATTGATTTTAAACCACCACAATCTACAAAGGTTGCAAAAAGGTCAGGTCATGTTTGTTTGTCATGAACCCTCCGCGTTAGAACGGTAGCAAATGGCTTATTTGTTCTTGAATCATGAAGAATGGCTAGGACGAGTAATGGGTATTCAAACAACAATAAACCCTACCTCGATTTCTTGTTGGAAGATGTCGCGAGGAAGAAGACAAAGTCGTTGGGGATGGTGACGTCAGTTTTTGTCACTTTCGCAAGATTCTTCTGATCTGGGCTCAAGTGTCGTCCTCGTTCTTCGATTTCGGAGTATCTTCTTCGCTGGATATGCAGTTCTTCATTTATAAGAAATGTTTCTCCAATGTTCTCTAAGGTTCTCTCCCAATTCTCATTTTCCAACCCAATACTCTCAAAGGTTAAGAGGAGCCAATATAAATTAAAATAGGTTTAACAACTTAATTCACGTTGGCACAATTAAATGACATAATTAAATTTGGCACAATTAAATGGAACAATTAATTAATTAAAGAGTCATAATTAATTAGTTGAAGAGTTGAAGGTTTTCCCCCATTAATAGGGGTTCTAGTGGTCCCCACCACCATGAATTTAAAATGGGGGTTTTCTAGCTCATGTGGTCCCCACCACTGAACATTCAAAAGTGAGGTTTTAAAAATATGATAAAATTTTGTTATTTATTTTATTTTTATTTCCACAAAAGACATGAAAACTAACTTTCACCCTCGTCATACTGCGGTCGAAGTGAAAGTCTTGTTAAGCGAATATCAGTACTGAAAGTTCAATGGTATCCTCAGATTTCAATTATGAGCACCAGATAAAAAGTTACAAAAACCCGCTCGCACGTTTACTGAATGTACCTAAAAAAATTTATAAATTCATTATGTGCACACTGGGACTTGGAATCACACACCGTCAATTTTTATGGACTCGTAATATTCCCACATAAAAAAATTACATGTGAAAATTTGGGCATTTACATTCTCCCACCTTAGGGCTATGCGTACCCGAAATCCACATCACTAAAACTAGAAAAACAAGTCGGGATATTGAGCATGAATCTGAGCCTCCCACTCCCATGTTCTATTTTGGAGGTTCCCACGCTGCCATAGATTTTGCACCAGAGATATCGACCACCCATGAAGGACTCTCTCCTATCAATCCTCAATATCTATTAGAACCACTGTAAAAATTGTCCAATCATCGATATCTAGCTCGCCCAGTCAATGATGTGTGAAGGGTCGTGCACGCATCTCCTCAGCTAGGATACGTGGAAAATGTTGTGCACCCGATGAAACTGAGGTGGAAGTTCTAGGTGGTAATCCACCTTGGCAACTCTACTGAGGACCTGAAAGGGTCCGATGAACCTCGGAGATAACTTGCCTCCTCGGCCAAATCTCCACAAACCTCATCAATGTGAGACTCGTAGAAAGACGTGGTCACCTTCCTCAAACTCTAGAGGTATTTGTCTCTTGTCAACATAAGACTTTTTCCTGCTCTATGCAGTCTTCATCTGCTTCTGGGTGATCTGCACCTTCTATGTGGTAGCCCGTACCATATCAGGTCCCATTAGTGTTGACTCTCCTGGTCAGTCCAGCACAAAGGTGATCTGAAAGGTCGTCCGTACAACGCCTCAAAAGGTGTCATCCCAATGGTGGAGTGATAGATGTTTTTTTATGAAATCTCTACCAAGGGAAAGTGATCCTTCCAACTGCGATCGTAGTTGAGGAGGCAAGCACGTAGCATTTCCTCAAGGGTTTGAATGGTCCGCTCAATCTGGACATCCAACTAAGGATGGAAGGCGGTGCTCAAACAAAGATGTGTCCTGAAATCCTCCTGTAACCCCTTCCATAGCCGGGAAGTTAAATGTGTATCACGATCAGAGACAATCATCTAGGTTAATCTATTTAACTGCACAATATCTTGCACATAGAGGCATCCTAAGCTATCTACTGAACCCTACTCTCTAATCGATAGGAAGTGTGCCGCCTTGGTGAGTTAGTCGACGATCACAAGATAGAATCATAACCTCTGGATATACGTGGAATTCATGTCACGGAGTCCATGGATATCATGTCTCACGTCCACTCCGGGACCTCTAAAGTCTGAACTAAGTCTGCTGGTACCTGATTCTCTGCCTTCACTTACTGACAAGTGAGGTATCGAGAGACAAACTCTATTACTGCTTTCTTCATTCCTAGCCACCAGTGTTGTCTTCGGAGATCCAGGTATATCTTCACCACTCCCGGATATACCGCTAGAGGGGATGTGTGGAACTCCCTTAACACTTTTCCCCAAAGTTACACTGGTACCATGGTACGTCCTCTGAAGAGGATTAAATGCTCTCTACCTTCAGAAAATCCATCTGGTGCCTGTCCTATGGATATCTAAGCACGTCGAGCCTCGCAGTCAGTTTCCCCACACTACGCCTCCCTGAATCGCTGAAGGAGTGGGGGAGTGACTGCAAGAGACTGAAAAAAAGCTGCTCTATCTCGATCCACAAATGATATCTGCAAATCAGCCAACTACTATGTTTCCTCACCTAGTAGCTTTATACTAGATCTCCTACTGAGTCTATCTGCTACAACGTTCCCCTTCCCAGAAGTATAGACTATCTCGAAGTCATAGTTCTAGAGAAACTCAAGCCAACATTGTTGTCTCGGGTTCATTTCTTTCTGAGATAAGATATACATGAGAATCTTGTGATTAGAGTAGACTTTAAAACGTTCTACCATCAAGTAATTTTTACACATCATCAAGGCAAAGACCACTACTGCAACTCCATCTCATGGGTAGCATAGTTCTGCTCATGTTTTCTCATATTTAGAGAACCATATGTGATGACTACTTCTTCCTGAATCAGGACACATCTGAGCCTAGCCCCTGATGCATTTTAGTAGACTACATACCCAACGCCTTCCTCCATTCGCCTCAAGTTGGGGTCACTAGTCAGCCTCTGCCTCAGTTCCTAAAAACTCTACAGGAATCTCTCTGACCAAACAAAGGGTTGCCCCTTCTTCTTCAATGGTGATAAAGGTGATGAAAATCTAGATAAATGTAGCACAAAACTCTGGTAGTATCCAGCCAAACCCGGGAAACTTCGTACCTTCGTTACACTTCTGTGTGGCTCCCAATAAAGTACTACCTCGATCTTCACTAGATCCACCACAACTTCTTCCTTCGAGATGACATGTCCCCGAAAGTGAATCTCTTGAATCCAGAACTGGCACTTCAAGAGATTACCATAAAGTCGGTGCTCTTGGAGTGTGTCTAGAACTATCTGCAAATGTCAGGCATGATCCTCCTTGGTATCCAAGTAGATCGGTATGCCATCGATGAAGACTACTACAAAGTGATCAGTGTATGGATGAAAGATATTGTTCATGAGTCCCATGAACACTACTGGAGCATTGGTCACATAGAACAGCATGACCAAAAACTCATAATGGTTGTATCAAAATCTGAAATTCATCTTTTTCAAATCCTCGTATCGTACTCTGAGTTGGTGATAGCCTGATCTGTGGTCTATCATCGAGAACCACTGTGCTCCCTTCAGCTGATCAAAGAGGTCATCAATCCTTGGTAGTGGATACTTGTTCTTCACGGTCACCTAGATCAGGCGCTGATAGTCAACACAAAGTCTCAATCTCCCATATTCCTTCTTGGTGAACAAAATCGGGGCTGCCCAAGGAGAAACACTGGGCCGGATGAACCCCTTCTCCACCAAGTCCTCTAGCTGTACCTGCAGCTCACGAAGCTCTGTGGGAGTCATCTGATATGCTGGTGCAGATATTGGTTTTGTCTCAGGGTAAAATTAAATGTAAAAGTCTACCTCTCTATGAGGAGGAATACCTGGAACATCATCAGAGAAGACATCCATGTACTGGTCCACCACTACAGGATAGCTCGGACTCTCCACATCAACCACTCTGAGGGTAAGGCTAGCCAACTAATGAGTGATCGGTTACACTTTCCTCTGGGTAAGTCCATCCTATGATGCAAATACTCCCTTCTCACTAGTGAAGGTAAACCTAGTCCCATTTGTGCAGACACAACACACTTTTCTCCTAATACAGTCAATATGAGCATGAACTGTAGATTACCAGTCCATACCCAAGATGACATCATAAGGCCTCGATGCCGCTACTAGGAGATCACACCCGAAGCTCTCTCTTCCTATAGTAATCTCGCACTATCGTCACTAGTGTGTAATCGTTGAATCCTCTCCCATAGGAGTCTCTAGCAGTAAGGATCGAGCCGATAGCTCCACTGGATTCTCCAAGCTCCTAACGAGGGAAATGGTAATAAAATAATGATTGGAACCTCTGTCTATAAGTACTGCAGCTAAGGTGGAGTAGACATAGATCGTACCTCATATCATCTCTATAGAACCATGTTTGTAGGCCTCAGCTACCTGGAGCTGATCTATCCTTTATCCACCTTCTCCCTACAGTCGGGGTGGACCACCTAATGGTGGTGGTGGTAACACCTCAAATCATATCCCACTGCTAGCTGCATGGACATCTCCTCTGTCACGTCTGCCTTATCCCTGAGGACCTCCTCGGTCGAACCTTTGTCTCTTACTAGGAGGTACTTCGACCATCTTCTGATCATCTGTACGGTGGGTCGAGTAGTCATGAGCCATGTGACCCTGCCCGCCGCATGCTTAACACTACCTGCTCCTCGCATGACAAGCTCTATCTCTGGTGCCCTGCATAACCAACCCTGAATCCTAAGATCATCCTCCTGTAGGTCTGGTCCTCTTGGACCTCTGTGACATCTATCTGCTACCAGATGTATAAGACTCCACTTCGTGATGCCCAGTGGTGGGTCTTGCATCCGGTGATAGCTCAGCAAGAAAACTCTCCATTAAGGGGGTTCGCTCTAACATCCCCGCCTGCATCGGGATGTTGAGAGAAATCATCGAAGCCCTGATCTCCCACCTGAGTCCCTACTCAGAGATTCGGGCCCTAAATAATTGGTACCGCACTATATCAGTGGAGTAGCGTGAGATGTCGGTGAACCTTTCTGAGTACTGAGCCACAATCATGTTTCCCAGCTACAGATGAAGAAGCTCATGTATTCACATTGCGTGAAGGGTGGTTGGGACAAACTCTGCTCGAAACAGGCTCTATAATTCTACCCAGAGAAGTGTCACCTCATCGTGAACTAAGAGCATAAAGCTCCACCATCTGCCTGTTTCTTTCTATAGAATACTGGCGGTAAGGATCACCATGAGATCAGTCGGTGTCCCTGCCAGTCAGAAGACTCTCACCACAGCCTCCAACCAATCCTCAGCCGCCTATGGGTCTGTCTCACCCCTGAACCTGAGTGGCCTCTGGTTCTGAAACTCATGCAACATACTCAAGCGGTGTGAACCCTCTACTGCTGGTGCTGGTTTCATCGGTGGCCTAATAGATAATGGTACCGCTGGTGCCTCCGCCGGTGCCCCTACTAATAAAGAGCCTTGCACCGAGTCCTCGTCGCTCGGTGGGCTATCATCTCGTACTATACCTGGAACCCTAGCTGGTTGTCTGCATGAAGGAATCCTGAAAAGAACCAAGTGTTCCATGATCATTAATTTATTCCTGGTGAGCTAACTCAAAAATATCACAAAGAAAACTTTTTGAAACTCACAGGCAATCAATGTTTTCGTGCACTGAGTCAAAAATCAGAAGTCAGGGTCCTTGTGTATAGATACGTCAGCCGCCACACCAACACTGGATTCCCTAAACGGATAACCACACTCACTACACATAACACTATGCCATTAAAAAGTTTGGAGTCAAATGTTCTATGGTAGATTTGACTCCTCTGATACCAAATTGGTCACGACCCGTCCCCCGGGGCCCATGCCATGACTACCCCAAGCTCGCCTTCCATAGGCCATGGGCTAGTGTCTAGCACCAAAAGGCGTATTCCCTAAAACTGGGAAGGCATTTCCTTTATAACCTGTACACACACACAACCAAGAACATAATAATATATGATCACAAGAAAACTGTATAGTAAAAAAGAGTGTATACAGTAAGAAAAAGCGGCCAGAATACAAGCCCAACTGGAAAGTACAAGAAAACTAAAAGTACAAGTAAAACTGGGAAGTAAAAGTAACATGAAATAGAACCTATGAACACCCTCCAAGGATCCTAATTGAAGGGTAGGTACAACTCTTGAACAGTCATCTTTGTGGTACGCCTCGTCTAATGTCCACCTCCGAGCTACCTCCAGTCCTGGTACTCTCGTCCTCAGTCAGCGATGTCCGTCATCTACACCAAACAAAACAAGGTGTGGGCATATCCCATGCAGGGGTGAGTATAACGATACTCAGTATAGACCCTAAGACATCCGAAGATCTTTTAAAATCCACAATGGATAAATCACAAATCATAGAAACAATATAAAACCCTACTTAGGTATATTCCCATACATATACCTAAGTTATCAAGTATACTCATCTCATTCATGAGGAAACACAGGGTCCAAATCAAAATCCCAAAGCTCAACTATTTGACAAAGGAAAAAATACCACGAAGGTAATGCCACAAAGATAAGTACCATAAAGTTAAATCCACACATAAGAATACCACAAAGGTATCACCATGAAGTTATGTACCACAAAGGTATCACCACATATAATAATACCACAAAGGTATCACCACGAATGTAAGTACCAAAAAGGTAACACCACAAATGAGAATACCACAAAGGTACAACAAAAAAGGTAAGGTTTTATCTTACACAAGGTATAACATTAGGTACAGTAGAAAAGATGGTTATATGTAACTGCTGAATCATCATCTTCTATTAAGAGGAAAACCCACGTAGAATTCTAAATCATCAGACCCACGTAAGATCCTAGTATAGTAGACCCACGTAGGATCCTAGTATAGTAGACCCACATAAGATCCTAGAGTAGTCCACATGGATTCCTAGAGTGGATCTAAGTGGAACTCTCGAACACAAACCCACATAGGATCCCAAATCACAGACCCACATAGGATCTCTTTCTCTTGTTATAGCCAACTACAGGGTTCCTGCACTAAACTCACTTGATTCAAGGAGGGTCTTCTCTTCAAGCCACAGGTCGAATACTACAACTGCAAAAAATTCTAATAAATAAGTATCCCAAAGTACCACCACGTAATAGGGGTCTCAACACAATAAAAGGTGAATCAGTCAGACGCCCGGTCTGTAAGTTATTGGCCTTTTAGTCCTAAAGGCCCGGTTGGATTTGTGTTCGATCCAACCCAGCCGTACCCCAACTTTATCAAAAACTCAAGTGTGGTATACCAAACCGACCGTCTTGATCCAAGGTTTTTGGTGCCACAGAAGGTTCATCAAAGGACGCTTATAGCTCATGATATGGCCAAAAGAGTGGAAAGGGTCGAAACTAGTCTGGGTCTGGTCTGACCCAGTCGGACCGACCTGGCCCGACCCAGCCTGGGCCGACCCGACCTGGTCCGAGACGACCCGGCCCGACCTGGGTCCGACCCTAAGTCTGACCTGGCCCACCGGCCCAGCCCGGACCTCAATTAAGGCCCGTGCTGGGCAGCCCACGAAAGGTGGCCCGCGTTGGGTGGCCCGCACTGGGTGGCCCGCTCAGCTTCCCGACTCACCAAATGGCCAACCTCCTTTGCATGGTGTGGTCGTGTGTCGTGCCATCACCGATAACTAGATACGAGCTAGCCGGCCAACCTTCACCTTCGTGGCCTAGTTTCGTGGCTCCCGCACGCCCAGTGGTGCAGACGCGTGCTTCCACCTCCCCTTCGTGTGGTCGGTCATGCGCTGGTCGCTGCCTCTACTCCACCATGTCCGACGGGCCGCGACCCTTCTCTAACGGCACGGTCGCGCCGCCGGTATCGTTGCGGTCGGCCGGAGTGTCGGTCACCTTTCCCAAGCCCCACCAGTGTTGATCGCTAGCACGACCACTGGTGACATTCTTTGGGTCACTGGGTGTGACCCGTTGGCTCGTTCTTCATTCCATAGAAATACAAACTCATCTTGGGACGTCACTATTGATTTAAGACCACCTCAATCCAAAAAGGTTGCGAAGAGGTTGGGTGGTGTTCGTTTGGCCTGAACCCTCCATGATAGAATGGTAG
Organism: Viscum album; assembly: GCA_963277665.1. Classification (NCBI taxonomy): domain Eukaryota; kingdom Viridiplantae; phylum Streptophyta; class Magnoliopsida; order Santalales; family Viscaceae; genus Viscum; species Viscum album. Next base: position 756,781,960 of record OY728148.1, on the reverse strand, counting down.
AAAGCGGCCTATTTATTCTTGAATCATGAAGAACGTCAAAGATGGTTAAAGGTTATTCAAACAGCAATAAACCCTACCTTGGTTGCTCTTTGGAAGATGTCATGAGAAATAAGTTAAAGTCGTTGGGGATGGTGACATTGGTGTTCATCACTTCCGCAAGATTCTTCCGATCTGGGGCCAAGCATCGTCCGTATTCTTCAATTCCATAGTATGTTCTTCATTGGAGAGGGAGTTCTTTGTTTGGAGGAAATGTTTCTCCAAAGTTCTACAAGGCTCTCTCCCAATTCTTCTTTTCCAACCCAATCCCCTCAAAGGTAAAGAGGATCCAATATAAATTAAAATATGTTTAACAATTTAATTCTCATTGGCACAATTAAGTGGCACAATTTAAGTTGTAACAATTAATCAATTGAATAGGCACAATTAATTAATTGAAGAGTTAAAGGTTTTCTCCCATTAAGAGGGGTTCGGGTGGTCCCCACCACCGTGAATTCCAAATGGGAGGTTTTATAGCTCAGGTGGTCCCTAACATTGAACATTCAAAAGGGATGTTTTAAAAATAAACTAAAGGTTTGTTCTTTATTTTATTTTTATTTCCATGAAAAACACGAAAACTAACATTCATTATCGTCTTACTATGGTTGAGGTGAAAGTCTCCTTAAGAAAATATTGGCGATGCAAGTTCAACGGTGTCCTCAGATTTCAATTCCAAGCACCGGTTCAATAGTTTCAAAAACCCACTATCAGGTTTACTAAACGTACCTAAAAAGGTTTAGAAATTCATTTTGGGCACACTGGGCCTCGAAATCACACGCTGTCAATTTTCACGGACTCGTAATATTCCCATATAAAAATATTACATGGAAAAATCCAGGTCTTTACAATGTTTTTATCATTAAAAAAATCTTATATACAACATAAGATTTTATATCCATGAATTTATTTATGTAAGTAAAAATTCATACCCTAGATACAATATGCCAAATAAATCATTTCTTATAAATCTTGAAATGAATCATTGATATCTTGGCATAAAATCAAAGTGATCGAAGCATACATAAACAAAATTTAAAAGTGATATTCATTAAACACATTAGTTTTATAATATAATAAAATATTATCAATGACCACTATGACATAGGATTCTAGATAAGGATGGAAAATATGGTTAATGAGGGATATGAATAGCCACAGTTAATCTATAAACCCAAATTGTACCACCAATATCCCATATAACTTATACTTGATCATGAATAATGTCCTTGATATATCTTCCATCCTTACTCACAACTTTTGATAGCCTAAACATAGATCAATATTATAGAACCATTATATTTCTATCAATTTATCAAATAAATAATATATTTATAGCTTTCAGTATTATTTATTGTAGTTCCCAGGTATTTGTGGGATCACTATGAAGGGAAGGGTGTAAATCGATGATCCGTTTTTCTTTTATGATTATTTATTATTAATTTATCCTTTGTATACAGTTAAAAATTTAATACACTCCTATTGTTTTATCCCATCATTAAATGAATATGTAAAATGTAAAAGGTACCAGACAAAAGGATTTAAAAGGTTTTTCCTTGAAATCCTGCTCCTTTCTAGATTTAGATTTTCCAAGACTGGATTATAAATTATGAAACACCTAAATTTAATTACAATAAATCCCTTGAAATTATTGATAGATAATATCCTAAAATACAAAGTAGATTATCTCAAAAAATTTATATTCTTAAAGTGGTCATAATAATACCCTCTTTAATGGGTTTTTATACTAGCTCCCACCAATTGAGGTTATCTCCTGAAAAAGATTTGTTCCACCTCCTTGTGGGATCTTTATACTACCCCCATTAGTTCTTCAAGGTTACTTTTAAAATACTTATGTGAATAGGTATTTAACTTATTCTTCAATGATAGATAATAGACCTTATTCCCATTTATGTTTCCAAGTCCTCTATTCTTGATGATTTCTTTTCCTTTCTCATTATATCTCTAGAAATAGTAATGTCATAGGTAGTAGTAAGGTTTTCTTTCTTCTCACTTTCCCATGGATTTATCACTAGATTAGTATCATTTTACTACTTCACCTTCTTATTTTATGCATAAGAGTTCTTAAATATCTTTTGATTATAATTAATTAGTTTCTTGGATTTATAAAGTTCTATTGGCTCACTCACAATTACTACACATCCACATCTTCTCTCAATCCTTGTATTTATTTAAGAAATCTAAGTACACTTTCCTAACAAACCACACATTCCATAACTGTATAAGAAGTTTCCCACCTTTTGTAGGTTATCTAATATTTTCATAATTGGAATTAAATCATAATATGCATGAAATCGAAAAAAGTATTCCACTCTTGTACATCTAATTTCCTTGATATCTAACATTTTGAAGATCTCACAATTCAAATTCTCATGTGGGTTAGTTCCCCTGTTCTCATCCTCAATTATTATTTTTAAAATTGTTTAGAATAAATAATTATTTATTATCCATAATTCATATAGTCTTCTTCTCAAAAAATATTCCACAATGTATGAACATCATTTATTAGTCTCTTTATATTTTTTATTTTTATATGAAAGTAATGAAGAAAATTATTTTTTTCGTTGAGCTTCTCCTCATCACGTGGAAACACTACCATTATCTTCTCTTCTAAAGAAATTGTATATTTTATTATATGAAGATGATTTCATAGAGACATAACATGATTCAAAACACATTTTTGATATTTAAAACACTATATACTATCTCATGGTTCTTCTATTTATCATCTGCATTATTTTGGAAGACAAATAAATTCATTTCATCTCATTTAATCTTGAAAACATTCTCCCACTCATATTTCTTCCTTAAAAAATATTTAATAACATTTTCATAATTAAAAAAAATGAGAATCACATTCTATTTTGCGTAATTTTTATGTTTATAACATGATTTAATAGTTCTAGAATAACCCAATTTATTTTTCTTTATTCGATTCAAAAAATTGAATACTTTGTTTTTTGTATTTAGATGCTTGGATTTTTGTAATTTCAAAATTAAAAAAAAAGAACTTCAAATGAAAAATATGTATATATGAAATAACACATACACATACCTTCCTCTTCCAAATTTTCACTAAGATCTTGAATGAATCATACACAGGTGTGCATTGACACATACCAAAAGCTCAAATGACTTGTATATAGATCGTCCATCACTCATACACTACCTAGGAATTTTCTAAATTTCAGTATCATAATTTTTGAATTATTATACGAACATTTATATGACACATACATAGAGTAAAAATAATCATACATTACTGCTACTTTTCTATTTTTCATCATTTTTTACTCAACATAAAAAAATAGAACTCCTACAACTCATATTCAGGGAACCCAATCACTCCAAATGTTATTACAAACTATTTTTTAAAGTTTTTATACATCCATTAACACTTTCTATATATTTACTTAAGGATCAATTCACTAATCACCACAAATAAAGGGATACTACTTGATTCTACCAAAATAGTTATCTAATAGTAAATAATTAGTTCCCTTTTCCATTGATAATACTTGAACCTCATCTCCACATCTTAGCATTCCTACTATACATATTTTCATCTTTATAATAGAAGGCTCATTTATTGTAAAAATATAGTCATAAGCATAGTCACTTCAATCTACCCCTTTTTATGTTTTGGAAATTCCATTATTCCTCTATGTTAAATTTTTTGATCCAACACTTTTTCTTCACAACATTATTGACAATAAATGAAAAGGGAATCTAACTGTTTTAACTCATTTATTTATTACTATTATTATTAATAAAATGGATTTCCATAAAGTATTATTCTCCCTCTTTGAATCTAAGATTTATTCTGATTTGATTATTACAAAAGGATGGAACCACACAAAACTAAATAAAATGCCCTCCATTAATATTCTATAAGTATGCATGGGGAAACCTGGTGTAGAAATAATTATATACTTTACAAAGACAAATAGGTTGTCCATAAATCCCCTTGAGTGTGATATCATTCCCTAAAATCTTAATTCATGGTTTTTATAATATATTTTTAAATAAATATAAATCATGTACTCAAATGAATAAAAATATCAAAAAAATAGAGTTCAAGTTAATTTTACTCCATATTTCTCTTACCAAAAACATTAATTAACACCCCCATTATAAAAAAATAGATTAAATAATATAAGGGTAAAAACTTTTTATTGGAATAGCTAAATATTAAACATTATAGAGTTATCTAAAAACTATAGATTCATACCAAAAGGATATTTTTGACTGCTTCACTTCATTTTTTTCTCCCACTCAAGGGATGCACTCACTTTCTTTATCATGGAAGTGAGAATACTCTCTAATGGGAAAATTTTCTTTTTTTCCAAAAATGACAGCCTCATCCAACCCCCCCTTTGTGTTTGTATACTTCAATTCTATGTGAGATAGTTTATAAACAAATAAAAGTGAATAAGTAGGGGGTACTCCTCGAATTATTATAAGAGGTATAAATATTTAAAGTTTCTTATCAACCAAATACTTCCATATTTCCAACACTTTCTTTATTTGGATGATTCTTATTTTGTAAGTAATGAATGAACACTCATACTTTGATTCCATATCCTTTTTCTCCTATTTTAATTTTTATCATGGTGGTATTTTTATCCAATCTTGTGCACCATCACCAAAGTATTTGTACATCCCATACAGATACTCATGAACATCTAGTTTTCCGTTTTTATGTGGACTTTATTATTCTTCCTTCAGTTTTCCTGCTTGACTAGTAATTTCATTATTATATATCAATATATTTCTCTGATTATTCCCAAGTTTAGTAGTTTGTGTTTTTTTATTTCCTGAATTATCATTTTCATATTAATAAATTATAATATTGTTTTGTATTCTTATATAAGTTATCCTTTTATTTCTTATGGGGATCCCTATTTATTCCTACTGATTTTAGGGAAGGGACATGTTGAACCTTTCATTATATTATTATCCCTAAATACTCTATATCACCATCAATATCCATTAAATCTTTATATTTTTATAATATTCACCAGTTTTTTTTACAAATATCCATTTGATATCTAAGAATATTTGAGCATTTTTTTCCTTTTCATCAGGGGTTTTATTTACTAAACTCATATTAATTTATTATTATATTAGGAGAATACATTTTAGGATTTTATATATCATAATCATATAAATTTTTATTCTTATATCTTGTATAACTTGATAAAATATATTCAGTAACACTTGAGAAAATAGAGCTAGTTTGTACCTCATACATTGTGGTGGTTTTCCCAATATCCTTATATAGTTCAAATTAAATATCAAAATAATTATCATAGTATTTTTTCATGTTATTATTAGTGTTATATACTTTATTCCACGTATATTTTTTCCCAAAATGTTATTCTTCCTTGGAATCTAATTTTCTATTATGATATTTTAGGTTCTTATCTTGTTCGATAAGTTTCACCTTATAAATTTTAATCTCCTTGATGAGATCAAATTCCATTGCATCCTTTTATGTTTCATATTTTTCCAATATCTATACGTTTTTTTAATCTTGAAATTATTCTCAAGGTAGGGCAACTAGTTCTTCTCTCAAAATATATTCGATATAGCCATCTCCTTCTTACTATTCTTTACTATTTAAATTTTTTTTATCTTTTAACCATAGTAATAACGGTTTTGTGATTTTAAGATATTTATGAAATATCTAAATTACGGATATTTGACGACACTTCATTTTTCATCCTTCTCATTAGGTTTATTCTATAATTGTTTTAGAAATTCTTCTTCATATCATAGTCGGCCTTTTCGATTTTTCTAGATTTCGTTTTATAAAAACAATCTTCCACATCATCACTTTCTTCCTAAACATGTTTTTTATTTTAAAGTAAATAATAAAATACCCAATGCCTCTATAATTAAATAATTTAATATTAATAATAACTTTGTATATTTTCTTACCTCTTATAGTGTTCTTAGAAATGAAATACTATATATTTTTATGACCATCAACAATTTATTCATCACTTTCTTAATCCTAATTAGAATTTGTGTATGGATTATATCTCATCTCCATCATCCTGGGTTTTCTCAAAGATTTGAATGCCATTTATTTCTTTGATTTTATTTTAAGTACTAGGGATTTCCTCATATCAAAATTTTGGAGTGTATTATGTAACTCTTCTAGTGAAAAGTCACCAATTTCTTGAAAGTCATACATCTTTATATCAAAACTATCAAGGAAATTCATTATCAACTTTTTATAAAAATTTAATGTTCTAAGGATTCAAAAAATCATTTGATGTGAATTATATTTTTATTTAAACGTGTAAAATAGTCATTAATACACTCATCATTATCAATCCATATATCTAAAAACTTTTCTCTCCAAATTTTTAGTTTGGAAAACTTAATTTCCATATTACCATCATATATATTTTAAAATTCACTTACATATCCTTAGTTTTTTAAGTCTTGTTATCTTGGTTTATAATTTATCTGATACATATAAAAGTATTTATTTTCTATATTTTCTATCAAATTTAAGATTTATCTTATCAGAAAAATCCATGGGAGCATCTCTTTTAGGTAGAGTAAATAATACCATTACAGCATTACTAACCTTAAGACCTTGTGACAGCAGATATAGAAGATTATTGTTCTTCAATCCCTAAAAATATTTTCCATAAAAAATGATACTTTTTGGATATTAACATGATTGGGATCATTTATGATTCTCCTTTGATCTTTTAGAGGAGATCTGGATTTTCTTTGGTAGTAATTATAGTTCCCAATTCATGTGAGATCTGTGAGAAGGGGATAGGGTGAATCCGTTCTATTTTTCATTTGTGAATATTCCTTCTTAATTTAAATTCTAAAGTTAGATAAATATTTGATCTACTTCTTTTTTTGTTTCTCATCCTTACTAGAATATAATGAATATAAAAGTAATAGTACGTAAGGATTTACAAGGTTTGGTGTTTAAATCCTTCTCCTTTCTAGGTTCGTATTGTCTGAGACTTGTTTTATCTATTATAAAAAACATAAATTCAACTATAATAAATATCTTGAAATTAATGATGGATAATATTCCAAAATATCCAATATAAAATCTCCCAAAATTTCATGTCTTAAATTAATCACATCATATACCATACATTAGGTTATTTGTTCTATCTCCCACCAATTGAAGTTATCTCTTGAAAAGATTCTTTACACCTCTTTGTGGGATCTTTGTACTGCATATAAATAGTTATTTAAGGGTCCTATTATAATCCTCCTATGAATATATTCTGCACTTCTTATTTAATGATAGATAATTGAATTTATTCCCCTTCTAATCTATAATCCTCTTTTCTATATGATTTCTTTTCCTTGATTATTACATATCTTGATGAAGTAATATAGAAGGTGGTAAAAAGGTATTACAACTTTACATTTTCTTCTCAACTTCAACACTATAGTAGTATCATTGGATTATTTCACCTTCTTCTTCAACCCAAAGGGGTTCTGAAATATTAGTTGCTTCTTCTTCTTCAGTTTCTTCAAGATCACATGTTTTATTGTCTCACTCATAGTTACAACACATCCACATATTATCTCAATCCTTATATTTTATTCATAATTTATCCACACATATTTCTCAATATACTTGGATGCCTTAATAATATAGTTGGTTTCCCAATTTTTCTTAGGTTCTTCTCATATTTCCATAAATGTGATTAACACAAAAATATGAATGAATTCCAACAAATCCATCCACTTAAACACATCTAATATCAATTATATGCAAGATCTTTGAGTTCTCTCAAGTCACCTTATCACTTGGGTTTTTTATTTTGTTCTTTTATTCATTTTTTATTTTAAAACATGATCAGAATAGATAAAATTTTATTTTCTAGCTTGCATCGAGTCTTCTTCTCAAATCTAATTCTATAATTTGTTTGTATCATTTACCCTTCACTATATATTTTTCATTTCTAAATTAAATTCACATAGTAAATAATTTTTGGTGTGGAGATTCTCCTCATGATGTGTAAAAATAATTTTCATCTTTACTTCCCATATCAATCTTCTCATTTATATTTTTAATTTCATTTATTTGAGACACTATATAAATCAAAACTCATTTGTGATCTTTAAATAACTAGATAACAAATTTAGATTATTTTTATTTTCATATTTATTATTCTTGAAAATATAATGAATTAATTTCATCTCTTTCAATCTTTCATACATTATATCATAGTTTTATCTTCCTTCTTAAAGTCTTGATGATCAACATCCTCGTTGAAAAAACATGAATCAGGCAATATTTTTTGTGATTGTGATGTTTATAATATAATAAAACAAATTTTTCATCATTAAATTTAATTTCATTCATTATATTTTAAAGTATAAAAACATAATTTTTGTTCTGAAGAAGCTCCTATTTTCCATATTCTAAAAATAAACATACACAGACTTCAAATGACATGTACACAACTCAAAATCACATAGTTTAATAGAAGGAATGAAACATAAAAGTATCATACTTTTACAAATTTTCACCAAATACATTTGTGAATCATACACCAGTGGGAATTAACACATACATAGAACTCAAATTAATCTTATGAAAATCCTCTGTCACACCAATATTACGAGGGGATCTACAAAATATTAAATTTAATATAGTGAAATGACTCATACACACTTTTGATATGAAATGTATATACAGTAAAAAAACTCATACCCTATAGGGAATTATCCATTTTCATCTGTATTTACTAAAATAAAACCAAAAATACTATATCTCATATTTAGGGAAACTCAACCCCAAAAAATTTTCTTCGAGACTATTTTAGATAGTATTTTTACATCCACCAACACTCTCCCTTGATTTCCTTGAATATCAGTACACTAATCATCATAAATAATGGGTTTCTACTTGAATCTATCTATTCTAGTTCTCCAAGAATTAGTTACTATTTCCATACTCCATTGATGATATAAGTTACTCATCTTTTCATTTAATCCTTCCTTGAATACACCACACATATATTGGCAACTTCATCCTTACAGAAAAATCTATACATATTAATAAAAAAAATCCTATGCATGGGTACATAAATATATAACCTAAAGCTTTCACATCCCTCCTTAGTGATCAAAATAAAATATTCCCATATAGAGGTACTCAGAAAGATACCACCTTTCACCTCTGGATCCTTGAGTTTCACCTTCATATCTGTTAAATAATCTAATTTTATATGATAATAAGGTATTGATATTGGAAACACTCTTGAAATATGATCGATCATGAAACTGATATCTCTGCCATTAATAATAAATGAGAAATAATTAGGAAATATTTCATGGAAATCGTCTACTATTAAGGGGAAGGCATGGTGTGACATTACTATCTCAATTACAAGGAACCGCATATCCATCTGTGTTGTGATGGCTCTAAACTATCTGAGGTTAGTTCTAGATCTATATTTCTTGAGATCCCACTGATGCATAAAGATATAATCCTTTATTATAAAGAATTTGGATAACACATGCCTTTGGTATAAATCAATATGAGTCCAAAAATATATCAAATAATTTATCTCAAAAATAAAATCAAAGTATATTATATCCAATATAAAGAAATCCCATTTGAGAACAAAGCCCCTCACCACTACAGAACATCCATGGAATCTATTTTTATGATCAAACTAATTTCCTATATGCATATCAAGAGCCAAGATAACATAAGAATGTATCAAGGAAAACCCAAAACTAGACACCAACTAGGAAAATAAAAAAGGAACATGATTATCTTATATCAAACAATATACCTCTCATGGTATATGTAACCTATTACCTAATATCTAGAATTTCACCTAGCGTAAAAACCCTACCAACACAAAAGTTTAATCTTAACCTCACAATCACTAACTGTAATGGGGATCTTACATTATGGTTCATAATATTTTTGACCCTAAGAACAATGACCACCTCCATTCCATGTCCTCCCAAATGAAGCTTGATTTTCTATTGATCAAGGTTCCCCTAACCAATCTTGTGAATCATAAGGTTAACTTAGGCCTCTTCTTGAACCCCATTGGGGAATAACCACACAAAAATATTATAGATGTTGTCTACTTTCTTAATTAATGTACTCCATATGTGGGTCAGAACATGTATTATAGAAATATCCTAACCTCTCGGAGTAATGAAACACAAAAGAATCTCACTTTAAGAAAGATGTGAAGAACCTCTACCCTATTGAGGTCACCTCTCTTTACCCTAAAAATCTCATCAGATATCATATCTCTACCACTATAATTGGATCATACAACTCCAATAAAAGGGATACTAAATAAAGAGAATGATCAAATAGTATTTCCTTCTATGATGATATTTTCAATAGTATGAGCCTTTTTAACCACCTCAGAATAATATTTTAAATTAAAAATACTCACCTACTACCTTAAATCTATTTTAAGTTTAATCTCAATATTTTTGGTCTTTTGGGCCTCACATATTTCTAAAAAGGTTAAAGTAATAACATATCTGATAATAGGGTAGCATAATTAGTTACTGATATTTATCCCTTATCAAAGTCCACAAACTCCAAAACTCAATCAATAGTCAGTGAATCAGCAGAAAATTCATCCAAGAATAGTACCTTTATGGCCTCCCATGATAATATCTCATGATTTCTTTCATATATTATAACACCCCATCACCTCCCGATCAGTCCCTAATGCATGAAAGTATCAGTATTCACATTCTTATATGTGGGTGTCTCAATAAGGTTAAATATTCTATAAACTATTTCAATTCCATCATTAGTATCCTGAGGACCTATATTTCCTTTTAAAGTTGAAGTATATTTCATCTAAAAGTATTGAATGAAGTATACCATGGTTTCCTCACCTAATTTTACACCTCCACCTCCAATTGAAACTATGAAAAACACCCTATAATGAAAAAATTTAGTGTCTTGAACCACTAGAGTGGAATTGGGGGAAATATTTGTCTCTTCATAATATTTAGCTAGAGGTATAACATAGGTATTATGAACCTCTCTAACATCCTCAACAATGTCCCAAGGTGATTCAGCATAAGGTCGCTGATTCTGAATTTTTGAAACACTAAATAATTTATTTAGAACATTTATATGAGAATAAATCTCATAAGAATTTTAGCGTGATCAATTTTACACTTACAATCACCCTTATCCAAGACCTAACAAACCTATGGTAACCACTCACTCTAGTAAACACGCTCTAAGGGTTCACTTTTATAAACCCCAAGGAATAAAATATTAAACCCTTCTACCTTTAAAGTCCTAAGCCCACATTAATTAAACCCACATAAGAAAAACAATTATATCAAATCATTAAAAATAAAAAAAATATGTTTAATTTAATTAGATAACAAAAATAATTTATTGGGGAAAACACATGATAAAATGACATTCGTATTTAATACATTAGAACTTCCTTTTCAATACCATCTCATAATCACATGTAAGTTGTAATATGACATGTATACCAACATTCTAACTTGGTTATGAACTCACACTATCTATCCACCCTAGGAAAAAGGAAAATCCAAAAACCATGACCTCTATAATATCACTTAAATAAAATCATTGAAATCGTATAAATATAAAATGAATAACATCAATCCAACTACCATATATTCATGAGTTTCCACTATAAAGATTCTATATAGACACAAGTATATCTTAAAACATGATTTCTGACTATCATATATTCATTATCCCAAGCCCTAAATAGTAGATAAAAAAGGGATATGATATATTTTTTGTAACCCCATGATGAATTTCAATGATTTTAGGATAAAGTGTTATATATAATCATATGTGCCTCCATATATGTAAGAGTTTATCAAATAGTAGAGAAGTCTAATAATGTCCATTAGGATACTATTCAATCAGTATTGGGTCATCTAAACATAAATATATATAGAATAATTAATAATCAATAAATGTAAGATATGGTGTCAAGGTACATGCTAACCATATAAATAATATCATATATAATATCAAAATGAACCCATGTTGATCATACATCAGTAGTCAAAAGGTTATCCCCAAAGGGAGTTGTATAAATACATGCAATGTAAAAAATTAAAAAAATAATGTAGTGGTAATTATAAAAATACCCTAAGGTATGTCTTATATTTCCTTCATCTATAACTATCTCCACACTACTCAACAATTTAACAAAGGGCCCTTCCCCTTAACTAGATCCATGAAAATAATGTCTTCATGAGAACCAAGTTGCAAGTGTTGGGTGTGAGTATAAAAACATAGTAGGACGCCACTAATATGACTTTACATAAATGAGAAAATATATGTGATAGTATGAATTGGAAATAAATAAACAATAGTTAATAATCATGTACTAAATTTTGGTTATAATGCATTAACATGGTCACCACAAATCCCAACCATACCTATTACAATAAACATTGGAAAATGAAATTTTCCTCATACCAATAGAACCATGAATACAAAATATGAAGAGGAACTAAGAAATCTATAACATAGTCAAACTCCCCTAGAATTTGAACCATCATATCAACTTATATGGTCCCATGGATAACTCATATTCACCAAATAACAAAATAATTAAAACTAAGGATAGAATCCCATATCTAATCTCCTGCTCAAGTTGAATCAATACCGCCATCAAGGTATGAAATAATGGAAATATCTCGCTGATGGACCCATAGGGTGTCATATTTTATTATGTGTTATAGTATTTAAAAATTATAAATTATTCTTCCTAAATACTAACTAAAATGGTGTAGAAAATGGATAGTAGAATGTCAAACCCATAGAGATGATGTTTAATAAAAATCAATGAGATTGATAAAAAAATGAAAACAAAGTAAGAAAACCTGAAGATTATAATTTATGAAATCATACCAAGATTATTGAATCTATGATAATAAATTATTTAAGTGAAAATAATAAATTAAAATCAAATTTATTATCAAAATCAGGTCTAATTTTTTTTTGATCTTGTAATTCACTCTCTACCTCAAAAACTACTGTTTTTTAATGATCACTTACTTCAGTTTACTTAAAAATCATGTGATCAAAAACCATATTTTAACATAATCACTCTAAATCATAAAATTATCAGGTATAAAACAAATTTAATAGTTAATGAATTAAAAATAATATCTCTTATAAATACATAATGGTCATAAATGAATGACATAAGATGTTGAATAAATAAAGTATAAATTAAAAAACACAACATTTTATCATAATTAAAATCATAAACTTTGAAAAAATTAATATCCCATTACTAAATATCTTGAAATATAAATAATTTCCCCATCATACTATTTATTAGAGTGTCTTTAAAAAATCCTAACTAAAGAACTACCTGGAAACGATTGTAGTAATATTCTAGTTGATGATGATCCCCCAAGATGATTCCTTCCCATCGTAGTAGCCTGATTTTATAGAAAAAAATATTAATTAGATATCCCATTATATCTCCTCTCATTTATCCCAATCTACATTTAACATTAACTCATCAATGATAGATTCAAAATTATATTAACATTCCTCCAAAAAAAATTATTTTCTCAAAAGATAAGGAAAAATATATATCTTTGAGTTCTATAATTTTGAAATAAAATTTCATAATCATTTCCATTATACCATTCTACTCTCTCATTAACCTCAAAACATTCTTGGTTATGCCCATTTTGAGGTACTTCATCAAATTATTAAATTGTATAATCAAAAATATCCAACACATGATACTCTTGTATCTTCAGAACATATCATGGGCATGGAAGCCCCACCCATTTTATACATTGTATTCATGTGACCATGTTGAATACTCTTGAATTTCATCACATATATACTTCTCAATAGGTCTTGTTACTTTCAAAAATAGTTCACACACTCCACTATAATCATTTTGTAAATAATTTTCTATTAATTATTCATATTGCCTTTACCATACTGACAACGATACTAAAATCCTAACCATATTAAGTTTAAAATTTTCTTGTGATCCAAGACATTAAACCTCCCTGACACAATAGTTTCTATTTCAATATTTTTATAAAATCCATCATGTCAAGATCCTTTCAACTACAATGGATTCATGGTCATTTGAATCCATATTAAAATTGATGTTTCACTTGCATGAAGGTATAATATATTATTCTATTTATTCATACATGAATAGTTATAGTCCTAACTATTTTTTCATGAGTGGTGAGTAGTTAAATTTAATTACATGTGATCCTGGTTTAATATCACATACCACCAAAAACATGAAAATTAACCTCACATAACTCATATTTAATTATATAATGAGGTTTATTTCCATGATTTAATTATAATAAAGCCTTAAAAACTTTCATCTCACCATATAAAGCTTCACGGTCAAGCGCTTCTCCTTACATAACCTAACTTTTACTCTTTTTAATCCTACACAACAACACTTCTTTCCTTCTATTTTCATATAAATTTAAAAAAATCCAAATAAATATATTTCATACTATATATAATAAAAACACATAAAACATAGGCAATAATACAAATAATATAAATAAATCAATAAAATTAATAGTAATAAATAAAAGTATGAAATTAAGGCATCAAATACCACACACTTAAAATTTTATTTTCCTCAAGACAAAAATTTCTGCATAATCATAAAGAAAACCTATCATACAAAGGTTTAAACAAAATAGTAAAAAAAATAAAATAATTATCAATAATGAATAAAATATTAGGCTTATTATAAGATATATCTCTTTAACTCCTCACATTTCAAGAAAACCAATCAATCATTAATTTTACTTTACCTCTTGATTTGGTGATAAATTTCTTAAATTCCATTCACATCATGAAACCTTCTAAAATTATTATGCTTTCCACTTGGGACCTACTTTATTGAAAAAAATATCTTATAACTCAAGGAATATTTAACTACAGTTATGATCAAACCTTGAGTACATGCATCCTAACCAGAGGCCTAAAAAACATCTAAATATCCAACCCATAAACAAAAAAAATTTTAATCATGAGTTATTTCGTTAAAGGATCAAATGAATTTGTATATGAGGTTTGGTAGGTAATTGATATGAAAAATCATAAGTATTAAAGAGAATGATAAAATCTAAAGTAAATTTCATGATAAAAAATAGAAAAAGCTCAATAAAAATCCCCCTCTTCAAAAATATGATTCAATAATGATGTCACCTAATAACTCTTCTATCCTTATCAAAGATACTCAAAAATCAAAACAATATGTAAAATGAAATATTCCCCCTTAATTTAATAATAATTCCCTTTTCTATCATTTTCTTCCATTCCCTTTTTATAGGGTTGATAATAAAGAACAATAAAAGAAAATTTATACCCCTTTCCCCCACAACCAATGATTAAAACTTATATATTCACTTTTCCATACAAATAATACCCTTAACATCATGAAAAAACATATTCCCCTACACATATACTATTATAAATAAGGAAAAATACCAATATTAGTGTAGGAAAGATAAATATTCTTGTAATATGGCTTCGTTATCAAGTTCACTCATAGTCTCTATAAGCATAAAAGAAATATCAAATGTAATGTTGGGTCTAAAATTCATAAAGGGATCAAATAAAAAATTCCTAAATCATATCAAGGTAACCTTATTCTTTTATATCTTTGATAATATATCAATAAAAGTTATTGTATTCCACATACACCAAACTTCTCTTATGAATTATAGTACGAGAAAGGATATGATTAAATGGTTTAGAACCCTATAGAGAATGGGAAACATAATATTGGAAAATCATTCAAATAATTAATAATAATAATAATAAATTCAATATAAATTCAATAACATAAAAAAATAAAATTTTATTGGAATTTCAACTATATAAATCAATTGATCTCCCTAACTAATGATTCATCATATAAATATTCTCATTCATATTTTTACTCATAAATCCCTCATATTACTCAATAAATATTATAAATTATGATATTTAAAATAGGTGAAGATAGTATTCCTATGAAACTATTTGCATCATATGTAAATTTTATCTTTCAAAATTTTTCTCAAGGCAGGACTAGGGATCAATTAAAATAATATTTGAAATTACTTTATCTTGTGCAATCAATTTACTTAATAAAATCCATTATAAAAAAATATGTTAAGATTAATTATGAAAGTAAAATTACTATTTATATATTTAAAAAAATAAAATTTTAACTTTTAAATGAAACAAAACTAAAAGATCAGATAGCGGAGTAAATGAGGGGTTCAGTCCCAAGATCTGTCTTAATACCCTTCACTTGAAAATCACCTACTACCATGCATATTATTGTAAAAATAATATGAATCAAAACATGGATCAGGTATTAAAAAAACAAAATATTTTATTTCCATGATAAAATCCTCTTACATATTTATATGTGGGAAGAAAACAACATAATATTTCCAAGACCTCTTCCACACTTTTGCTGGGTATACAAAATAGAGGAAGTAGAAATAATGTTTCTGGAAAATTCCCGTTAAAATTTAGGATATAGTGTTTATAAATAAATAGAGAGAATCAATACACTAAGCAAATATAAATCATAAAACAGATAGGTAAGATAAAAAAATATTATAAAAGATTATTCTACTATATATAAATAGATTCAAAATCTAGAGGTCCCTATATTTGTCTTGGTGAGGAGCTCAAATAAGTTTCTCTAAAATTTCAGAAAAATAGAGAGTTGTAGAATTATTATTTTCTCTTTATAGATTCTATGATATCTTGATTCTATGTATGAAAGATTATTGATCTTTAATATGTTCAAAACTTTCACACTCGCATGTATTTAAAATATATGAATATAAGAACTTCTTACCAATGCATGCATGAGGGTTTCCACCGAAATATATAGCTCTATAGGTTTAATTATCCATTTAAGGATAATAATAATGATTTTTTGGATCCCCATACTGAGAATAAAATTAAGAAACCTCATAATGTTTATTCAATGCATCAGTGGAGTTGTTTTGGAATAATCATTAATAAATCCACATCAAAATGTCTACATTAACTACCATAAACTAGCTATTGAAATCGTGGAATTTAAATGAACAACAGAAAAAATGGTAGTAAGATAATAGAGGATCATCTCCAAAGGTATAACAGTTTAGTGGTAGCATATGATAGTGGAAGTAAAAGCTAGTGAAGGCACATCTCTAGTAGTAGTAGATCTAGAGGTAGAAAAACTAGTGGTAGAATATGTCTAACGGTAGATCAAGGTTGGCGGCAGCACACCTATAGGTAGCACATCTGATGATAACATGATGCTGGCATTAGAAACCTCTAGAAGTAACAAATGTCTGGTGGGGCATGACTAGTGGAAGCATGTTTTGTGGTGGAACAATTGAACTAATTATTGCACCAACCAGATGGAAGCAGAACTTTGAAGGTATCAAAACTCTGGTGGCAGCATATTTCTAGAAGTATAAAAACTCTAGAAGTAGCATATATCTGTCAGTAGCATAACTCAAGTGGTAGAAAAGCTCTAGTGGTATCACAAGTTGAACTAACAGTGTAACATTTTTACTTATCTAGTTTATTTAAAAAATTGTGTACTATCATAAAATAGTTATCTCATTAGAAACATAATAAACATGATTTATGATAATTAAAATGAGGTTCCAAAAATTTCCCCCTCTTTTGATAAAAAAATCAAGGAATTTTAAAACGATATATAAAACAATGATAGGAATAATTAGATGAATTTGAAGTAATTATATCTTAATAATATTTCAAAATACTAATGGGAGATAATTTGAAATAAAATAACTTGAAAAAAAATTACAAACAAAAACTTAAATTTGTAAACATATACTCTTAAAACATAAAATTTAAATTCCATCAAACAAGTTCTACCTCTTTTGGTATTATCAAAAAGACAAGAATAATGACAAATAAATAGATAAAGAAAGAATATAAAAATAAAATCATAGGATCTTCATGAAGACACATAAGTCATTTGAGAACATTTAGAAATAAATACAAGGGAATACATAATCACTATAAAAGACTAATACTACTCAAATTCAGTTTCTACTCTTTGGGAGGAAGGATCAACATGAACCTTTCCTTTTCCAGAGGAAGGAGGCACAAATTTAGAGTCTGAGGGTGAAGACATAGTCTGATGTATCTCTCAAATCACTACTGGTATGAGATTTATAATTGATTCAGTTAGTGACATGGTTAATGGTTGAAACTAAGGAGATAGACGTGCATAGCATGGTGAAGAAGTGAAGGTAGACATATGAATGGACTTATCTTTTACAAATGTTATCCTTGACACATAAAAAATGGAATCATGAGGTTCAAAAATTCCATGATGATGTTGTCACCACTCTTCATTACACTGAATAAGTCATTCTTCTCTTCTATAAAAAACATGATTATAAGATACAATAATTTAAGTTGGTCTACTGATTCCTTGAAGGCCCTAGTCAAAGGTTTCATTAATAAGTTCTCATCTAGAAACATAAAATGTGAATTCAACTCATGATTTTTATATATTCTATAATGGTAGTATTTGATATCCTTGGTGATGGATTCCCTATCACTTCGAGCTTCATTCAAACTCTCCCTTACCAATTTATATATATATTCACTATATTGTCTGATTTGGTGATGGTATTTGTGATTTTATGTATATATATCACCCATGATAGAATGAAACTTCTCTATGACTATAGATCTGATCATCTCGGCATCAACATAAGAGGAAGGAGGTGTAGCAGTGGATATGGAGCCAACTGTTAAGATTAAAGTCTCTAACCTCTCTAAAAGAGTATCTTGGAATCTTGAAAAGGTGGCACTCATATCCTACAAAACATACTTCATGGATTCCATATCATTGGGAAATATTATATTTTCAATCTCAACTTCTTGAATCTTTATAATCATATTGTGCTGAATATAGAAAATAACTAGCTCAAAGATGTGTTTGGAATCAGCTTCACTAAGGTGGCTAACTAGAGGATCTTGAGATCTCAAAACTCCACTAAAATAAAAACCAATCTCTATTTTAAGGTTCTAAATTCATCTCTTATAGAATAATTTGAAGAAATTTAAGGTGAAGAAAAAGGTAAAGGTGAAGAAACTCTCTCAGGAATAGGAATAACAACCTCTTCATTATCTGATTCAATATAAACATGAGCATCAAAAGGAAAAGTATGAAACTCACCAACATCATAAATCTTCTCCACCAGAGATCCTTTTGCATTTTTTTCAATGGAAACTGAGAGAGTGGGTACACCGTACTTTTTTAGACTACTATGATCATCATCACTATCACTATTTGAATCAAGATAAGAAATTCCAAACAACTTGGAACCCTGTGAAGGATCCCCCTTCAGTATAGCTTCATCCTTAGCTGAGGGAGAAGCCTCATCCCTATTAAATGACTTATTTCCTGAAGAACATGGGAATTTATCCCCCTCAAAAGAAACCCTATGATCACCTCTGATAAATGTGGCATCATCATCTAGCTGAATAGAACATGGTCTCTCCACACTTATAGATCTAGCTAGAACTGAAATAATAGGAAAACTATGAGGTTGATCTCTAATAGCATTATCCTAATCATTAATATCATTATGACCTTCTAATTAATGATATCCATCACCATTATCTCAATTCTCAAAACCAATTGATACTTCAATAACTTATTTATGGGTTTATAAAGATCTTTGAATTTATTCTTCTCTATAGACTTCAATCTCTTCTTCTTCACCATTACTCAAGTGTTTCTATTAATCAGGGAGTGAAACAGGTGGGATTTTATATCCATGAGACATAATTAGGTTTTTAGCAGTGTATGGATCACTTACCTCTTAAATATATGTATCCACTATCACAAACAAACACATATACCTTAGTACCTTGATTCCCAAGCTGGAACTGACATGACCCGAAGGGAATTCTTGATTTCCACGGGTTGTAGACTAGAACTTGGCATCATACAAGATAAAACTGGGAATGATTTTTCCATATAATAGTGGAAGAAACATAAAAAAGTCAATATTCTCAAAAGAAAACTCCACAAGGAGAAAAATACCATAATCCAAACAAGTAAAAAAACACAAATAGTACATCACAA
The DNA here is from genome assembly GCA_963277665.1 of Viscum album. Classification (NCBI taxonomy): domain Eukaryota; kingdom Viridiplantae; phylum Streptophyta; class Magnoliopsida; order Santalales; family Viscaceae; genus Viscum; species Viscum album. The sequence goes on along the minus strand of OY728148.1, from coordinate 756,761,753 downwards.
AGTATGATAAAGATAAGATAAACATCCCAAGTCCCAACAAAAAATATAACTCCAAGACCAAAAGATCAACAACAACGGCCGCCTCCAAGTGGGGACTTCCCCTTGCTCAAACCAAGAAGTAGGAAGTCTATAAACACCAGAAGTCAAAAGCTAGGGTGTGAGATAAAGTCCCAGTAGAGTCTTATCAAGTGTTCCATAATAAGATTCCATAACAAATAAACCAAATCATTCTTTCAATTATAAAAAAACAAGTACTGTAGTACATTTTCATATTTAAAATGAAACATGATTTTCATTTCAAATGATGGGAAACATTTCAAAAATGTATTAAATAAACACTTTATATAAAACAGTTTGTATAAATAATTATGAATGAGAAAGTGTAGTTTCAAAAACAATGGAGTATATATAATCAAAACCATCATAATAAGAAACATGGTCATATTTTAATAGGTATGATGGTTTCTAGTTATGAGATCCTCACACACTTTAATTTTTTGTGATGACAATGTGGAAACACGTCCCTTGGCTTTGGGATGAATAAGACCCATCAATATCCCACCGGGGATAAGATCTGTCATACTAGGTTTTTGTTAGAGTTTTAAGGAGTCAATACATTTCTAGGGAATTATTATCCTATACTTTTTCCCAAATAACATACTAAATACCCAGTTTCACATGTTCTCAATCAGTCAATCAATAATGGGAAAACCATTTCAAAATAGTTACAAATGGAATTTCCCCATTCCGAGTTTCAATATTCTTTTTTTATTTCATAAAAAATAGGTATTCATTTAATCAATTAAAACCTTTTCAAATAAAACCAGACATAGGTATTCATCGTTTTAATTTAACACATTTTAAAAAAAAGAATTAATTAAAATCATTTTACAATTTCCATCAATTTCAACTTACACCCTAAATTCTAATTGCAATGGAACTGGGGGTTATCCCCAAAATCCATAACATGGAATTAAATATTCAATTTTCATCAATTGGATATTCATAATTAAATTTGTTATAAATTTAAAACAATAATAAAATAAAGGTATAATAAATTGGCCATCCTGAATGGGACCACTTACTTTTTCCACAAAAACACAATGCCCGCAATGGAACCCTCCAACAAGAACAAAGGAATAAAACATCTAGGAACTCAACCTAGAAACAAGATCCAACAACATGAAGTTTAGATCTATCAATACCAAGATGATATATCAAACTATAATGCAGTAAATAGTAAGAGATGGAGAGACATGAATACCACTTACCCAGAGAGATGCACAACAACTACAAAAATAATAAATATCTAAACAAAACAATCTAAAAGGGTTGGAGGGATCTAAAATTGATTGGGGATGGCTCTAGGTTGAGATCAAGGAAAAATTGGAGGAAGGGGAATAAAATTATCATTTGATCCACCTATTTAAAACTTATAGTCGAGACATTACATGAAGTGTAACCTGATTTCACGTCTTGTAATTTTAAAGTCCCTGATATGCTGAAAAAATTATCATCCTTTATTAAAAAATAATTTTAAATTTTTAAATGATGTGTAAACTATACATTAAGTATATATTTTACACTATGTAACATTTTTACAGCATATGTTGGGAGATTATTACACATCACGTAACCATATTACATGGCGTATAAATCCCTAATAGACAATAGAACCTAAATATTTTATGATTAAAATTCCAATAAATCCATGACTTCACCATTATAGGTATCCTCCCAATTCCATTTCATCCCAAACTAGAAAATGATAAACAAAACCCACATAAAATAAACAAATTTACCTAACAGAAAGGTAACGAGATGTTACAAACTCCCCACCATAGAAACTATATATCCCAAGAAAGCCTATCAAGAATCTTCAATATCATAAAGGTGAGTAAACTTCTCTCTCATCAGTTCCTCATGATCCCATGTCTCATGAGAGTCAAAACCATGCTACCATAGTACATGGACCAAAGTTATTTTCCTCCCACAAAGTTCCTTAGTCTTAGAGACAATAATCATTAATGGATTCTGAGTAATGGATAAATTAGGATCAACAATGAGATCCCTCTAACTCATAACATGAGATGGATAATATTGATATTTTTGCAGAAATGATACATGAATCAACTAGGGAGTAAGTGATAAATGGTAAGAAAATTCCCCCACCTCCTAAACAACTTGAAAAGGTCCCACAAAATAAGAATCATGCTTCCCTTGCCTCCCAATCCATTGATGACCCAAATGAGGTGAAACTTTTAACAACACTCAATCACCAACTAAAAATTACAATGGTATATGGTGACGATCAACATAATATTTACATCGTTTCTATACCCTCCACATCCTCTGACTAATAAAATAAAAAATAATTATCTATTATACCATTCTTGGTCCAAACAAGGAAATTTCCATAATCTTTGACCATCATAATAGAGATTTGCATGGACTTCTATACAAGGCCTCAAAAGAAGCCATTATGATCGCTGACTGGTAACAGTTGTTATAGGAGAACTCAACTAGCCCCAAATGGTTATCCCAAGATCCACCAAATTCAAGGAATTGGGAACAAAGAATTTCCTTATGAATATATATATCCCCCTTAATCTGGCTATCCATATATGGATGATAGGTTATACTCAAACAAACCTGATATCAGAGTGCCTCCTGAAGGCCTCTCTAAAAGTGAGAAGTAAAATGGGGATCCCTATCAGATACTATAGTAGATGGGACTTTATAAAAATGAAAAATCACTTTCTTGTAGAAATTTCCCAACTTCTAATCTTTGGTAGTATCCTAAATGGGTAATAAGTGATCCAATTTAGTCAGCCTATCGATCAAAACCCATATCGTATTCTTCATTCTCTAGATACATGGAAACCCAATCACCAATTCTATAGAGATCTCATCCCACTTAAAAGTCATCACAGGAATCGAATGAATCAAACCTGAAGGTCTCTGGTGCTCATCCTTGGCCGGTTTCATGTATATAAATAAGAGAAAAAAATCAGAAATTCCCAGTCTCATACAAAACAACTAGAATGGTCATTGAATATCATAGAACATTTTCTTGGTTCCAAGGTTCAATATCCACTAGAAATTATGGAAATACCCCACCAAAAATTTTCTCAATGGAAAAGGTACAACATACCAATTCTAAAATCATATAATACCCTTTGTGGATAACAACCACTCAGTAATGGTATCGTAACCATAAATTGAGTGTCTAATGTTGTGGAACATGTCATCAAGCTATTGTCCCTGAGGAATCATCCTGAGAAGATAATTGGTCAATTGAACACTAGCCAATAAAACCTCATCCCTTATTTATTAAACTCCAATATAAAACTAATCAACAAAAAGCAATCAAGTTCCACTCTTCTGATTATTATTTCACTACCTCGGTTATAAGTTTCCTTCTCAAATCATTTGGGAAAACATTCCCTTTCCTTAAGGTATATGAAATTTCAAATTCAAAATATTTATTCTATTACACCCAATGAACCTAGAGTAGATTAAAATATTTATGAGAGAAGATATAACTCAAGCTCTTATAGTTGGAAAACATAGAAAACATTTCTCTAAAAAGGTAATGCTTCTAGCTCTTAAGCACAAGTATCACAGCTGCAAGTTGACGGTCATAGTTCAGATAATTCTTATAATGTGGCCTAATATTCCAAGATTCATAAGTAATTATGTGATCACCCTACATAGGAACATAGCACAAATGTTAACTCAATGTGTCACAAAAGACCACCTAGCCCAACCAACCCTCTAGAAGATTCAACATCGATGCAATAGAAAAAATATGTTTTAGATCAATAAAATAATTCTAACATTTTTCATCCCAATAAAAATTTACTCCCATATGAGTTAGAGTAGTCATTGGGGAATTAAACTTTGACAAATAATTTACAGATTGGTGGTAATATCCAGATAAACCATAGATGCTCTGAATCCTAAAATCATTTCATGGTTTCCCCCATGTCAAAATAGATTCCACCTTTTTTAGGATTAATTGAGATACCATATTCCAAAGATACATGTCCCAAGAACTTCACCTACCAAATCCAAATAATGAATTTTGGAATCTTGGCATAAATTGGCTGGTCTATTAACAATTCTATAACTTCCCTCAGATGACGCACATGATTCTCCTCAGACTTAGATTAAATAAAAATTTCATTCAAAGATACGACCATGAAAATATCAATATATAGATGGAAAATAATATTTACCAAATTTATAAATATTTCTAGATAATTCATTAGACTAAATGGAATGAAAATATATTCATAGAGACCATACTTTCTTCATAAGGAAGTTTTCTGAATGTCATATTATTTTAGTCTCAACTGGTGATAACCAGATAGAAGATCAATATTCAAAAACCACTTCAACCCTTTAAACTAGTCAAATATATCATCAATACATGTTAACATAAACTTTTTCTTTATCGTGACTAGATTGAATTTTTAGTAATCAACACAAAGGTGAAATGACCCATCAACTTTCTTAGAAAATAGAATAGGCGACGCCCAAGGTGACACACTCAGGCGTATAAATCCTTTATCTAAAAGGTCATCTAGATATGTCTTAAAATATTTCATTTAATCTTTTTTAATGTGTTAACATGAAATATATACTAGTATAGTATCAGGATATAAATCAATATAAAACTCTACCCTCCATACTGATAGAAAACTAACGATTTCTGAAAGAAAAATATCCAGAAACTCGATGAAAACTGGAGGGAGAACACCACTCAATGATTCCTAATCTAGATAAAAAGTTAAAACTAATATCACTTTCAAAAAATCTGGATAAGAAGTTCTAGTACTAATAAAATTTTTGTCCCACTATCCCTGAAAGATACGGAACACCCCATCAGGTGCAGTAAAGGAGACCGATCAAAGATATAAATCAATTCGGTCTTTATTATAAATAATCCAATCCATAATAAATATGATATCAAGAGCTTTCATGTCGAGAACCATAAAATAACAAGTAAGATTAGTCTCTGATAAAGAGAGCACGCAATAATGAAAATAAATACCCTTCTCTCTCTTTGTTCTAAGGGGTGTAGTAATATCTATCACATAAGATAGAATATATATATATATATATATGAAGATTTAGTATATTCACAACATGAGTTGATACAAATGAATGAGATGCACCAGTATCAAATAAATCAATCAATAATGATGAAGATATAGTGATGGTACATATCACAGTTACTGGGCTCGTATCATCCTCCTCTAGAAACACTTTCACTATGTGAACATTATTCGTTTCAGATTCATGTGGATGGAACCCCTTATATCTTGAAGAATCTTATTACACAAAATTACTTTTTTGTGATTATAATCTCTTCCCACTATGTGTAGTAGAATATACATGATATGAATTTTATAAGTGACCTGAGCATCCAAAAGAATCACATATCTTGGGTGCCTCGGTTCAAACCTGTTTTGATTGCCCAGGCTTTCCACACTAGTAGCAAATCAAAGGGACCCTACTAGGAATTATAGGAGGTCTAGAAGAACCATAATATCAAGAACCACCATGATATTAATCACACTTTATCTTCCCTTTTTGGTAACTCACAAAAATACCAATATGAGAAAAAGGAATTCCTATCAACCCTAGCATACTAGCCAATTCAAGATCAACTGTCAACACCCTATCCATCATATCAACCTAAAAAATATAAATTTAGCAATAAAACATGGGAAAAAATATATAATAGAGGTCCTATATCAATCCATCAAGTATTAATCTTATCATTTTAAATAATCTCATGTGAAATATTCACAAGCTTGTCAAAGCGATTTTCATATTCAGTCAGGTTCCTTTTGGCCTAATCGGGTTTGAAAAATTCTGTAGCCTTATCCAACACTATAAACTCTGGATATAACAAGTTGGTGAAAAGGACCTTAAATTCCTTCCACTCTAAACCCTCATGCTTCTTTTCCATCACCATCTTATACCATTATCACCATCTAGGTCCCTAAAACTTAAAGTTATCACACATCACCATAATAGATTCGCATGTTTCCAATAAATCAAAGAGAATATCAATCTTTCTCAACCATTAGTTGTGTGCTTGAGGATCATTAGAGACCAGTATTGAGTAGACTTATGATGAAGGAAATCCTAATCATGATTCCTAGATTCATCCCTCTAAGGTTCCATAGTTGGAGGCTGAATGGGAATGGGTGTAGGTTCATGTCCCAGAGCTTAGACAACATACACAACAACTTCAATCAGATTATGTTCCAATGGAGGACTTTTTTCACTGTGGTTCATCATCTGCTTCCTCCCAGATCCCATATACACATCTTCATGAAGGCATGATGCAAATAACATCAAAAAACCACATTTAAGACATCAAAAAAAATCAACATTCAAACAAGAGATATAGATAAATTAATCCCTTTAGATAGATAAACAAGAATTGGATTTCAATCTATCAAAATCAAAATTAAGGGAAATAGTAGAACTAATCATGAAGACATCATTCCAAAACCACCCCAGTTGACTTAAGGATCGTTATGATGAGATCTAGACAAGAACTCACTCACAACTACCTTTTTTGGCATGATAAGATTACAAACCAAATACTAACAACAAGGAAATATGTTTAACCTACCTTTGATTCCACTTTTTAATGAACCACCCTCGATACCCTAGTACCCTGATACCCAAGATGAAACATACATGACCCAAAGGGAATTCTTGATCCCAATATGACTGTAGAACCCAAATATTTTATAGTGAAAATTCAAAAAATACCTAACTTCACCATTACATTTATACTCCAAATTCCTTCTTATCCTTGCCCAAAAAAATAAAAAGTAAATCCATGAAAAATCTTAAAACATACCTTGTATAAATGTACCAGGATGTCACATCCAATTCATTTTCCTCGACCACAACAACGTCTTCTTCCATTTCCTAATTTGAAAAAACCACAATCTCATCTAGCACCAAGTTGGAGTCGATAATATTATTAGGCCTAATTAGATGATTAATAGGATTAAAATCATCATAAATATTTTCATTATCTTTAAACCATTTATCTATCCATGAATTCCTATTGACATTTATTAAATTAAAAGTATTTTTACTCAAAAAACCAACACATTTTACCTCTCCTTCTTCTTCCTCATAAACTAATCCTTTGGCTTCTAGAATAACTGATATTTTATTAGGATAAATTAGATAATTTAATCTAGAATATGATTTAAACATCTCCATCATCTAACCCATAAGATATTTATAGAAAAAATATTATACCCTCATTTTATAATGAATAAAATAAAAACATCCTGATACATAATTTTACTAAAATATTCTTTCCAAGTACAAAATATATTCTGGATAAAATTAAACAAAAGTTCACATTCCATCCAACACTGTAGAAGTGGGTCTTCTCAATGAACTATTCCAAGTCAATTCCAGAAATGCATTCTCATACACAAACATCTCACTTTCACTTGGTATTGAGCATTGATAGTCATCATAAACTTCTCAGTGAGGTACCTTTATGAACATAGCACATTCTATTGAACAAAATATTACCTATTTTACATCTATCATACTTATAATAATATATTTATTTTCATAAAATATGTACTTATCATATTAGTATAACTAGTAAACCAATTTTTTGATAAAATGGTCTATAATTTCTTTATAACCAATATATCCATCCCTAGTCCAGAATCACCTTAATAAAAATGAATTTATCAACAACATACAATTTTTATCTACTACTTTCTAGAAAAAAAAACACCATTCACAAGCTACGTATTTTAGTTTCACTGTAGTATTGCTTGATTCTCCCTAAGATTTGTTCATAGGTTGTGATCCTTTCAAACATGAAACTAGGGATTGCTTAAATCTCACTGTTTCACCAAATCAAAATGTGAAGGAGGAGAATGAAGAAGTTTGAAGGTCGAGAGAGAAGGGGAGTTGAAATAGTTCAAAGGATAGGCACAAGTGAGAGTAACTTGATTTGGATTTAAGTTATTTTGTTATCATTTTGGGATTTAAAATCAAAAATATAATAAAATATAAATAAATTAATAAAATAAAAATTTAACACTATAAAAAGGAATGATAATAAGAAAAGAAACTTGACTAGAGATCACTAAATGGTGGATCACCCAATGGTGGATCACCAACGGTGGCTTACCTAATAGTGGATCAACCAATGGTGGATCACCCAATGGTGGATCACCAATGGTGAATTACCAAATGGTGACTCCCCCAATGGTAAATCACCAATGGTGGCTCACCCAATAGTGAATCTTTCGATGGTGGATCTTCTAATATTGGATGATTAAATGAACTTTTTCATTCCTAATTCATGTTTGATATATTTTAATCCTTCTGAATTTAGTAGATTTGTAAAAATATAAAAAATATGATGTTTAGTTCCTATGAATTTAAGATTTATATCACTTTTATGGAAATAATCCCTCAAAAAGTGATTTATTACATCAATATACTTTTCCTTAAATGAGACATAGGATTATTATAAAATTTATTGCACTTTTATGTCATAATTTTTAGGGACATGTCTAAATTGATATCCATAGTCTAGAAATTTGTGTTTCATCCTCAAAATCATTACTCATGAACTACCTACAGTAGTGTATTTAGCGTCAGCAGTGGACAGGTAAATAGAATTTTCCTTTCTACTACACCAATATACTAGATACTTTCCCAAAAGGAGACATGTTTCAAAGGGTCTTTTTAAATATAAATTACAAGCACCAAAGTATGCATCTGAATAACTCACTAAATCAAATTTTTGTACTTTAGGATAGAATAGTAATAAGTTAGTTGTATATTTATGGTATTTAAAAATTATTTTAACAGAAAGTTAATATGATTATTTAAGATTTTCTTGAAAATAAGAGCACATGCACATAATAAATATTATATCTGGTCGTATTGTAGTTATGTATAGAAAAAATACAATCATACATCTATAACTAGTTTGATCCATTCGCTTTCCAATTTCATCAAGATCCAATTTATAGGTGGTTCTCATGGGATGATCACTACTTTTAGTGTTATCCATACAAAAATGATTCAGAAGGTCTTTAGTGTACATGCTTTTATTTAAAATAATTCCATCTTTATTTTGAAAATTTTGAAAACTAATAATATTTTTAATTTTTCCCATAAAACTCATTTCAAATTCACTTTTCATAATTTTTGAAAAATCGTTACATAAATATTTTTTAGAAACCCAAAAAAATATCATCAACCTAAATTTGAAATATTTAAACATCCATTTAAATTATTTTTATTAAAATATTAGGATCAACTATGCCTTTTGAAAACCTTTAGAAAACAAAAAAGATTCATTTCTATCATACCATGTTCTAGGAGCCTATTTTAAATTATATAAATCTTTTTTGAATTTTAAAACAAGATTTGGAAAATTAGAATTTTGAAATCCAGGGGGTTGTTTAACAAAAACAAGCTAAACTATAAAACAATTTAAGAATTAATTTTTAACATCCATTTAATATAGTTTGAAATCCAAATGTGTTGTATAGGAAAGCATTATTATAATGGATTCATGTCTAGACACTGGTGAAATGGTTTCCCCATGGTCAATACACTCTTCTTGACTAGATCCTTGTGCAACCAATCAAGATTTATTTATGACTATAGTTTCTAACTCATAAATTGTATTTCTAAACACCTACTTAGTTCTAATATTTAGATTGTACTTAGGTCTAACTAATAGTTCCCAAACTATAATTATTTTATATTGAGTATATTATTATTTTATTTCCATCACCCATAATTCATCATTAATTGTATCATTGATGTTTTTAGGTTCAATTTGGGATAAGAATTCTTGAGGTTTAACTTGAATTCTATGATAATATCTAGTTTTTTCACCTCTTTTTAGGCCTCCAAAAATATTATCTTGAGGATGGAATCTAGGAGTCCTAATGGTTATAGGAAAAGAAGGATTGGTTATCTCATTGTCTCTTATAGGTTCATGTTTAGGTTTTTCCTCAGAATTGGATGATTTTTCTGCCTGTTTCAAAGAATTTTTAGAATGGTTGACATTGATTTTCATATTTGAAGTATCAACCTCATGGTTTTATAAAGGCTCCTTAAGATCATGTGAGTTAGGTTTCAGAAAATTACCTGAACAGATTCCTCCAAAATGTTTGTTCTTTTATTAATCACCCTATATGATTTTCTAGAAGTTGAATAATTATAAAAAATTCTTCATCACTCTTGTAATAAAAATTTTCATGATTATCCTTAGTATTAAGAATAATTATATTGAAACTAAAAATATAAATTAATTAATCATTGGTTGTCTATAATTAAATAATTCATATGGTTTTTTCTTTAAGACATGTCTAATTATTATTTTCTTAATTATTCAATAATTTTTATACATATATTCTTCCCAAAAATAAGCAGTTAATTCATAATCATTTAGCATGGTTGGGGTGATATCTTGAAGTTTCCTATTTCTTCTCTCTGCTATAGAATTCTTTGTGGGGTCCTTAGAGAATAAAAGATATGATTATAGCCATTCATTGAGAAAAAGGATTCAAATTCTTGATTTCCAAAATCACAGCCATGATCGCTTCCTAAATTATTAATTCTAATTATAATAGGGTTTTATACATATTTAGAATACTTTGTAAAATAATAATATGCTTCAATTTTGTGAGCTATAAATAATACCCAATTATACCTAAAAAAGTGATCTATGATAACATATACATAGTGCTTCCCATTTAGGCTAAAAAATATATAAGGTCTAAATAATTCCATGTGAACCAACTCTAGGGGTTCAGAAGTTGAAACATATTTCTTTCTTTTTTTTTGAAAGATATTTTTATTTTATTTTCCTTTTTGACATGGATCACATAATTTATCATTTCATAATTCTATTTTAGGTAGATCTTTGAATAACCACTTCTTAGTGAGATTTTTAAGTGAATGACTATTGAAATATCCTAGTCTCAAATGTCAAATCCAATATTCTTATTGAAAGTCACTTATAAAGGAAATGTTTTCAGAAAATAATTAATTTTAATTAATATCATAAATATTATCACTTCTCAAATAATTAAAAACTAAAGCATTTTTATAATTAAAAACATTATAGGGGAAATTTTCAAACATAACATAAATACAATCATTACACAGCTATGATATTCTAAAAATATTTTACTTTAATCCATATATAAATAAAACTTTATAAATTAAAACATTATTAAAGTTATAGATTAGACCAAAGCCAATAACTTTCCCTTTATAATTTTCACTAAAAGTGACATCTCCATTATCCACCTTAATTAGGTTCTTGAAACTTGAATTATCTTTATTCATGTATCTAGAATATTCATTATCTAGATACTATAATGTTTCACTATATATTTTGAAGAATATCTCATAAACAAAAAATTTTAAACCAAAAATGAATTTGGTACCCAAATATTATTTCTTCTAGAAATGTTAGTAATCATAGCCTTAAGAATCCATAATTTCTTAAAATGTTTTTTATAAGATTATTTTAAAGTTATAAAAATAAAATCATTTTTTAGTCTAGAAGAATAAAAATTAGTGCAGAACTAAATAAACTAGAACTAGGAATAAAACTATTTTTAATGAATATTTTTTGTCCGGGTTGATAGCTTATTCCATTAGTGTATTTGGGAGAAGACTTCTTTATAAGAGTATGAGTAATACTATTTATCCCATTTATAAATGGTTACAAATATTTCATTATTTTCTAATTAAGAAATTTTAAATCATTTTTCTCTCATAACAGTTGATCATTTTTATCTTTCTCAATAATAATATCAGTTTTAAAACTTATAGTCAAGGCCTGATGCTTATTCAAAACCTTATATTTAGTCATGATTTCATTAAATATATCTTCCAGAATATTATTAAAATTGAATTTTTTTTAATTATACATGTTCTCATCATTTTTTTTATCTCTAGAGGAATTATATATATGATTAGGAGATGAAGGAAATACATTGGATACCTCAGATATGTTTATCGTAAAACACATTTTAGATTAGTCATGATTATCCTCTTAACTTGATTCTGAATCACTCAATATGTCTTAAAAATCACTCCAAGTATTTTTTCATGCCTTTATAATATATCATATCTTTATGATCATATTTATTCATAAATATTAAATTAGGGTAGTCAACTTTGACATGAACTTTCCTTTTACACTCATAGAAAACTATCTCATCCATTGTATCATCTTCCTTCTAATCCTTTCCTCAGTTTCTTATGTTGTAATATTTTATTTTATAATTTTTTTCCTAATGAACTTATTCCTTTTTTATATATTTCTGAATCTTGTTTCCAATTGGTCCTTTTCATCACCATTTTTAGTAGGCGACTCCTCATCACTTGATCTATCATCTTGGATTTTTTCCTCCTGTTTTCAAGTAGTAGTCTTGAAGGATATTTATTTTATTCCAAGTCTATCCTCCTATTATATGTTTACATTAAGTCGTTACTCATACATAATCAGTTTTCCAATCATCTCATTAATAGGTAACTTGATAAAATCACATGACTCTCATATTGACAATGAGGTTCCTCTCCATCTATCTAATTGACACATCGACAGGTGCATCACTTGATCTTTGTTAGAAATAGGTTTACCCAATAAGTCAATTGTATTCATGATCTCATTAAACCTAAGATACATATCATAAGTATATCCATAAAGTTTCATCTTAAAATTATCATACTTAACAGTATAAGTATTTAATCACAACTATTTAAAAATAGATCTTCCCTCATGAAAAATTGTTAAAGTGTTCCAAATTTCAAAAGTAGTAGTACATATAGAAATTATATTAAATTCCTAATCATATGAATAAACATATAAAGCATTGATATATTTATAGTTTTTATTATAGGTTTATTTAGTTGGATCAATCAAAATAGGTCTCGTAGTTTTATGTAATTCATATTTTTCTTCAATGATAGTCCAGATTTCAAAAGCCATGTTTTGAATATGCATTTCTATTTTAATCATTCACTGAGAATAGTTTGTTATATTAAAATAAGTAGGCCTCTTTGTAGACTATTATTCTTTCATATTATCAATAAATAATTAAATTTATAAGTAACATAAATTTAAGATCATTTCCAGACAACTAAATCCCTGATGAATAGATATCTGAAGAACCTTTGATACCAAATGTTGCTCGGAGTGAGTAACTCAAGAGGGGGGAGAATGGATTACCCAATAAAAATTTATATTTAAAACACTTTAAAATAAAATCCCCCAAGTTAATTAAAAATATCATGATTAATCAAATAGTATAATTATATAAATTTTACATTTTAAAAGATTTCTCAAATCGGTATTAGGGATCAGTTAAAATAATATTTGAAATTACATTCACTTTTGAAACCAAATTACTTAATCAAGTAATTTATATAAACACGTGATAACATTAACTATAAAAGTATAATATTTATTTATTTATTTATAAAAAATGTAGTTTTAACTTTAAAATACATAAACAAAACTAAAATATAACAGAATAGAGTAAAAAAGGGGTTCAATATCCAGCTATTACTTAATCCCCTCTAATTGAAAATTACCTAATTCTACGAAGATTATTATAACAACAATATAATTGAAAAATAGGATTGGGTATTACAAAAAATAGAACATATTATGTCCAAGTTTAAAGACTCTTATAAATTTATACATGGGAAGAAAAAAAACATAGGCCGTGAAGGACATCATCCACACTTTTCATTGATATGAAAAATAGATACATTAGAAATAATGTGTTTAGAAACTCCAGTTAAATCACATGAGATAGTGTGTATAAATAAAAAGAGCAAAGAAACACAATACTCAAAAATAAAGTATAAAATAAAGAGATAGAATAATAATAGATGAGAAAATATGATGATGATCAGTCAAAATAACTTTAGAAACTTGAGGTTCCTCATATTTGTCTTGGTGAGGATCTATAATAATTTCATCTAAAATTGAAGAAAAATATAGATTAACATAGATATTATTTTTTAAATATAGATGTTATGATATCTTAGTCTATTGTATGAAAGGATCTTGATATTCTATATGTTCCACACTTCACATTCTCATGTTTTTACTATATATGAATAGAAAATCATCCAACCACAAAGTTCATGAGGGAGTACCCTAGAATATATAGCACTTCCGGATTAATTGTCCACTGAAGGATAATAATAATGATTTTATAGATCATTATACATATTGTAAAATCATGGATTCTTTGACATTGTATTCAATTCATCCATGGAGTGGTTTAGGGATAATAATTAATAAATACACATAAGTCTATCTAAATTAACTCCCATAAACTATCCATTAAAAACATTAAACTGTAATGAATGATAGAGCCTTAATGGTAGTAAGCCAACAGTGGATCATCTCTGATAGTACCATGGTCTAGTATTATCAAAATCTTTTTGTATCACAAGATAGTGGTAGCACATATCTGGAGTTTACACATATGGAAACTAAACACCTGGTGGTAACATAAAGATAAAGGTAGCATAAGGCGTATAGTATCACATTTGGAGGTATAACATATAAGAATAACATAATGTTGTTGATAGGAAAGATCTTATGGTAATAGATGTATAGAGGTAGCATGTCTAAGAGTAGCATGTCTAGAATTGGAATAGTTAACCAAATAGTGGAACAAGATTGGCGGTAGTGGAACACTAGTGGTATAATAAAATTGGCTATAGAATATGTTTGGTGGTAGTAGAACTCTAGTGATAGCATGTAGTTGGTGGTAGCACAACTCTAGTGGTATCAGAGCTGTAGCGGTAGAAAAATTTTAACTAATAGTGGAACATATGTCATTAACAAATTTTATTTACAAAAATTTATACTATAATAACACTATAATATCATTAAAAACATAATATTCATGATTTGTGAGCATTAAAATAAGA
Organism: Viscum album; assembly: GCA_963277665.1. Lineage (NCBI taxonomy): Eukaryota > Viridiplantae > Streptophyta > Magnoliopsida > Santalales > Viscaceae > Viscum > Viscum album. Next base: position 756,746,738 of record OY728148.1, on the reverse strand, counting down.
AAGTTCCAATAGAATATACAAGATCCATTTCAATAAAGATAAAAATATTATAAGGGTGATTTGATCATTATCCTAAAACATATTCCAAAAACTAAATTCCTAAAAACTAATTCCTATAAAAGCATAAAAAACTTGGGTTTCCTCCCATGAGTTTTTTTTAATTTATTTGAGAAAAACATTAACATTCCATTTCTGGTAATAGAATATTTGAAATAAGTTACCCTGTCTAGATCAATGAATTTTTATAGTTGATATTCCTCCATATAGAAGGATCATCTTCTTTTCTCTAAAATAATATTCACTCCTCATTGAGGTATCACCCTATCGACTTCCATAGGACCATTCCACCAATATTTAGTCCACTATAAAAAAATGTTAAATAATGTACTAACCATACATTTGTTCCCTCTGTAAACTCCTCTTTTGCAACCACTTATGTAACCTCATTAATCTTCTAAAGTAACCCCCTTCAATAATTTTCATCAATTTTAACTTTTATTCTTATTAATATATTATCTTTAATTCCTTTAATTTATGGAATCAACATCATCCAATTTAATCTTACTTTCTTCACTCAAATCTTTATCATTTTATGAAAACTATTCATATCTGGATGCATATTAATCTTAATTTTCTCACAACCAACTATAAAATCTTACTCTCTGCATTGAAAATCAATCAATGACCTTACCATTAATAATAATGGGATTAAAATAATAAGGGATGTTTTCTATTCATCCATCTCAAGCATAAAGAGAACTAATGGAAAATAGAACTTATCCACTTTAAGTAGAATATCTTCAATCAAAACTCTTTTATATCCCACCATTGTATCTTCTAATTAAATAGAAATTTGTGTATGCATCATCTCATGTTATTAAAAGATTTTAAATATTTATTATGACATGAAATTATAACTCACACATAAATCACAAAAAATATTTCCAAATACTAAAATCTAATATTAATAGGAATTTAAATACTACTTGGATATTATTTCTTCTTAGATATTCTATTTGAAACCAAAAATGTGCATTCTCCCTGGAGTGGTAATATTCCCATTTCCTTATGTTTTCTCTTATTAGAATCTATATCTTTTATGAACTTCTCATATGTTGAAATATTTTCTGAAAAATATAAATTTTTAATTTTAATATAAATTTTCATAAAAATTTATATAAACATACTACGTTTACATCAATATTCTCTTAATTAATCTTTTACAAGAATAATGGTGGTATTATTTATATTGTTTGAGATTCATCTCTAACTTCTTTTCTATATTAATTTTTTTAATAGTGCATATTTTCCTTTTTTTTTATTACCTTTTTATTCTTGTTTCTATCACTATTTTCACTTTTCTATAACACTATTATCCATGGTTTTTAAACCACTTAAGGTTATCACCATTAATTATCTATATGGGTTGACCTTAGTGTCACTCTGTAGCATTCCTCTTGGACTTTCCTTATGTTGGTTAACATTTTCCCGACCTAGTACTCAAGATTACTCAAGTAATACTTTTGATCTCTTTAATTATCTTTATAATCTTTGATTCCATCCATAGTGGTTTCCAGAAATGTTGAAAATTTCTTTTCTAATAACTTGATTTATCTTTGAAGAGATAATACTTATTTTTGTAAGAACTCAATTGTTTCTTGTTAGTATTCTTTATATTATTATTGTGGCCTCCAAACCAAAAATATATATTTTGATGATTATTCTAAACCTAATTAGTATCCTCGGTGTACATACCTTGGGTTTGGTTCATTGAAATTATCATATCCATCTTCTTTTCCAAGGCTTCTATTTTTACATCCATCTATCCATTATAGTCAAACATGTGAACTCCTTCTATTTTATATTAGAAAATATTGATATATATATATTATCCAAAAAATCATATCCTTCTTATAGAATAATATTTATCAATGAAACAATATCATAAACATCCAAAATTGACATGTATCTATGGGACATTACCTTATAAAACATTTGAATTAGCAACCATATCTTTATACCATGATGAAGACACTAACTTAAAAATTATTTAAACATATCCTTTATAGTGTAAAATTATCCATTTTAACAACATAGGTAATTCTAAGATAAATAATTTTCATTTATTACTAATATTCATTAATTACACTTTATGTAGTTATATTCATTATAATAATTGGTAATTTTTAGTCAAAAGGGAAAAATGTTATTTCTAACCAATTTGGGTTTTCATACATTAAATGGTTTTATTTAAAATATTTATTTAAAAATTATAGAATATTCATTATAAATGAACTTAATTTTTTAAATAGTCATTTCTAATATATCTTAGGGTAAACTTTTATCATTTTTATGAAAAAATATCTTTTTTAGTAAATAGTGAAAAATATTGATTTTTCTAAAACTATCATTATTTCATTAAATAAAGTAATTTAAAAGTCCCATTGTGATTTGAATTTGATATCAAAGTAAAATAGAAATTATTTCATTAGATATAATATAATTAATTATCTTTTAATTGTCGTTATACCTGATTTTGGTATAAGTACATTTTAGGATTAAAAACACATTTTTTCTAAAAAGAATTTTTTATTGTATTTTTTATTGTATTCTTAAATTAATTTCAAACACTTATAAAAATTAAATATTGAAAAACTGATTCCATATTTTTAATTGTTATGTCTTAATTCGGTAAATATGGACCTCTAATTTTTTTCATTATGAATAGTAACCATAATAAATATCTGTTACCTCATTAAGGGTAAATCTGATAATTATGGTTAAAAATAATATCATAAAGACTAAAAAATAACCATAACACATTATTGTAATATATTGGATGAGTTTTTTCAACCAACCTAATCTTATATTAAAATTTATATTAATTTTTCCATTTGCCTTTGAAAACAAATTACATATTATTTTTAAGTAAATATAAAATTAATAATGCCACTCCCTAGCTTTAAATATATATTAAATTATGTGAAAATGATAAAAATAAATTATGATAATTTGTAAATGGTTATTCAAAATAAAAATTATTCTCTTATCATGTTAATTTATTTTTAATTTTTAGTGATGAAATATTTACCTTAAATACTTACGCAACGCTGGCACAATGTTTTTAAAAGCAATATAAAATTCAAGAAAATAATTTTAAAAACACTAAAATTGATATTATTCCAGTGATTATTAGTTTCCCAATAATTTAATATTTTAAAATAAAATACTGGATATTTTTGAAAGTTTAATATTTTAATTTCTTTATGTTCATTTTTCTTTCAAAGTAAATTTAAATGACACTTTCCAAAAAATGACATTAATGATATTTTATAATAAATAATGTTTTATTAAATTATTTAAAATTACTAAAAATAGTAATTTTGGATATATTAATTATATATGGTTTAAAATATCAACCATAGTCTATTTATGAGTCATTTTTTCTTTTATAGTAAAATTTGTAACACTTATGGTGTAAAAAATATTGATATCCCAATAATCATCAAAAGGGTTGACAAGGGTTAAAACAAAGAGATAAGTGTAAAAAAGAATCTAAACATGTAAAATTTTTCTTTAAGTATATTATTTCGACCCATATTCATATTAACTTCTAATTATATTATTTTGGATAAATTTTTAAATGAAAAAATATTAATATTAATTTAATACTTTGAGAAAATCTTAGCATACCCCTCCCCTCAATTATAAAAGGGCACCTCCTATTTTATATTCCTAACACATTTTGAGAACTATATTTCAGCCACTCTCTACCAAAGTATCTCTAAACCTTAACTCCAAATGTTTTATAAGAACAATTTTATTATAAAAACATCCTAGTATGGCATTTGGTGTAAACCTAGATTTTTTCTGAAAAATAGGTCATGTTCTTAACCATGATTTTAATTTTATTTCTTCCTTTCCCTCATTCAAATAATATTCAAACAATAATAATTAAGAACATAATTATCTTATATATATTTATATTTTATTATGTTATTTTCATAATCTATATCCATTTACTCTTCCATCAAGTGGGAAATGAAACCATTATTCATGTGTATGGTGGACTACTGCCTCCCGAACCGATGTAATTCGTTTTTCAACACCAAATATCATAGTTGGATATAATTATGGATTTATATTATATATATTATATTAATTAAATATTAATAGATATATAGAAAAAATATATCACCTTTTTCATAGTGTTCCATTCACTGATATATTATATTGTCGTTTATGCATACATGCAGATTACCACCACCACGAAGCGATGTGATTAGTTTTCATCACTACATCACATGGATGGTGTATATAAGTTTATTTAAAGAAATATTATGGTATTTATGATATAATTATAATTATTTAAAGATAAAATAATACTTACCTTTTTTTGTTCATGATCGTTTAAAAATGGAAACATTACTAATCTGTGCGTATGACCTACCCTCACCATGACTGTAACGTAGTACATTTTTCATAACCATATTTCATGGATTATTTTAAAATTATATTTAATATATAAAAATTGTTATTATTTCATTATTATTGTTCTATATAATATTGAATGTTAATCTATTTGACCATATTTTACCTATAGAATTTATTTTGGACATATGAGTCAAATATCATCAAAGCTTCCAACGTGAACTTAATTGATTAAGTAACTATATATAACATGGAATTAAATAAAATAAAATAAACATGAACATGAAAATGGTTATTAATAAATTAAATAATTAATATAATTTTATTATTCAATAATATAAATAACATAAATGATGTTTTAGACTTGAGGTAAGGGACACTTTTACTTAAAACCTCATTTTAAAAGTTTTAAATATTTATTTCTTAAATCCATTTATTCTATGTAGATATTCATAAAATTATTATATGGATATATTTACATGTAAATAAAATTATTATAAAGGAAATTTTATGTCTCTTTTGACTTTCTTTATAATGGTTTAAAAAATGAAGCTTTTTAACATCTTTAGTATGGGTCACTTTTTAAACTTTTTACCAAAGTTTAAAATAATATTTTTATTTATCAATTATGGTGTGAGAAGAATTTTTATATTTAATTACTTTTAATTTATTTAAATATTAATCTATAATTTTCCATGTTTATTTTCAAATTAAATTATTTCCACAATATTTTGGGAATTTTTCATTTTAAAGTGTTTTGAAAAGATAGGTGTATTTCTCCCAATTTTTATATAAAAATGGGAAGTGCATTGTTTATGGGTTAAAAAATTAAAGGTATTTAGAATTTAAATGTGATGGAATGATTTTTTTTCAATATATGGTACTTAATCATTATATATTATTATGGGTGTGACCAATACAGCTTATACAATGAGTGGGCCTGATATAGCTAATATGGTGGGTGATCCCAATACAGCATATATGATGGGTGAGCCTCATATATCTCTCTAATGAATTTGGTAATGTTTCTTATCTTCATAATAAAGAACAAGGTAATGAACTATGGATGTTTCTTCTATGGATTTAACTAGATTTCAGTTATGTCTAACAAGAGTTTAACATGATTTATGAATATAGTGATCTAAGTTTCCTAAATGGGTTTCTTTTTTATTATTATAGATTTTAAAGTATTTATTTGAGAAAAAATATGTGTTTTTATGATTTTGTGATTTATTTAATATTCTTAAAAAATATTTTGATATAGGAAAATATTTTATGGGTTTTCAAGGTTTTCACTACACTAACAAATTTTGTTATTTTATTCCCCTTACTGATATTGTCTTGGTAATAACACATTTTCATATTTTTTTCATATGGTTTAAGGATGATTAAATACAAAGAATAATTCAAGATAAAATTCATGAACATTTTTTATGAAAATAAAAAATGTTTCTTTTAAAAATATTCATTTTGTGAAAAAATGGATACTATATAGAAGTGTCTACTTTGTAATATATAATTTTTATATGTTAGATTTATGACCAAATTCTCTAAAAATTTAAACATAAAAGATATTTAGGAATTTAAGAAAGTAAAATATAGTATAAAGGCACTAGATTATGTAATTTTTATGGTTGGTTCCTTATTTTTAGTATCATAAAAGTGGATTGGATAACTTTATAAGTTATGATAATGTTGATAAAATAACCTTGGGAGATTCTACCTTATGGTTAAGTTGAAATGATATAGATTTTGAAGATTAACATGTTTATTCATCTAATCTATGTCTGTTCTAAATGGTTCTCCATTGAAAAAATATGGAAAATGAAGTGGGAAGGTATCAATAGGATAATTACCATACAAATCAGAATCCTAGATTGGTTGGAATTGAAAATGGGAAAACATTAGGGATGGATAATTTTACGTATACTATAAATGGTAATGGAATCCATGATAGGTGGGAATTTGATTTACCAGATATAAAAATGTCAATATTTGAACATTTCATGAAATAAAACTCTACAGTTTTTTGTGGAACATCATATCCAATGGTAAAAAAAGATAGATCAATCTTCCTGAAAAGATATTATAATTCATGGGATTTTTAAAATTACCAAATATAACATGTTCTATTTACCATTTTGAATGTGAAGGTGATGGGTGGTGGTATTTAGTTAACAATAATAGAGACATAGATGAGCTTGATTCTAAGGAATGGGATTTATTTAAGAATATTTTTATAGGTAAATATTTCCCTAAGTTTTTTTGACTCGTAATGGAGAAAGGATTATTATAATTTAGAGAAAAGTTAAATATTAACTAGTTGAGCATGAAGAAAATTTTACAAGATTTACTAGGTGCACAATGGATTTTATTCTAGACCTTGATAATAAAATTAATAGATTTTACTCAGAATTGAAACCAATTTTATTGAGATAATTTTCCTTATTATAGCTTAAAATTTATGATTAATTTTTTTATTGTGATAATAAAGTTAAGATGATGTTTCTGGACCCTTATATGACTTTTGATGAAAACAGTAAGAATAAGTCAAGGATGATGTAAATATAGAATCATTCAACTAAGATATTTATATGTAATCCTTTAATATGTTCCAAGTGTGGAAAAATAAATTTCGAAGAATGTTGAAGATTATCTAGAAAGTGGTTTCAGTGTGGTAATCTTGGTTATATGGTTCATGAATACAAATAAATGAGTCCTAAAAAATCAAATAATGGTTTAACAGATAGCCACCCAATAGTGATTTTTTTAAATTCTAATGATTTAGTGTATTATGATAATGTATTTTTTATGTTAGTTACACAGGGTGAAAATCATCAAGATCGAAAGAAATAAAGTTGTAGGAAATCATTTTCTATTACTATGGTTAATGGTGGGTCGTCTAATGAAGTGGTGACAAGTTCATTACTTGATTATTCGAATTTTGACAGTTCCCTATTTTGTTAATGCTCCAATATTTTTCTTACCATATATAAATGGTGAATTTTTTATTTATTGTGATTCTTTATTGAAGGTAGTTGGTTGTGTTCTGGTTCAGAATGGTTATGTAATTTCTTATGTTTCACATCAACTAAAACCACATCAGTAAAATTATCCTACACATGATCAAAAATTAGCTAATGTGGTTTTTGATTTAAAAATTTTGGGGTTGAATTTAAATGGAGTAAAGTGGAAAATATATACTGATCACAAAATTTTGAAGTATATATTTACTCATAAATTAAACATGAGACAGAGAATATGGCTAGAATTGATTAAGAATTAGGACTGAATGATTCATTAAAATCCTAGAAAACCAAAAACGTATCTTATTATTTGAGCTAAAAATATAATTTTACATCAACATTGTTATGTTTATAACATAACCCTTTTGTTAATGATTTTATAAAATTTTTCCTATAAATTTTCTATGTAGAAAATGTTTATGTTTTTTTTCTAGTGTCAGTACAATCATCTCTATCAGAAATAATTATGAAAATACTGAAAGAAGATCATGTTTTACAAGAAAAAGTAGAATATATTATTAAGGTTAATTTTATAGAGTTTAATGTTTATTAAGAATGTGTTATCAGATTTGGAAAGATATTATGTGTTCCTTAAAATTCCCAATTAAAGAGATAATTATTGATTAAAGCTCGTAGTTTCCCAATTTCTATTCATATTTCAAGAACTTATTTATATAGATCTCTTATAGATTATTATTGGTGGCATGGAAATAAAATATATATTTTTGGTTTTACAATAAAATGTCTGAAATTTCAATAGGTTAAAGTTGAATGACAATTAACGAAGGGGGTGCTTCAACCTTTTGTAGTTTTAGAGTGGAAATGGGAAATTATATCCATACAATTTGTGATGGTATTACTAAATATATCTCAAGGTAATAACTTTATTTGGGTAATTTTTGATCAACTAACTAAATCTAAAAATTTATTTCCAATCCAAGATACTATGTATTTAGATCATATTTCTCGACTGTACCTCAAAAAGATAGTAAAGTTACATGGAGTTCATCTCTTCATTGTATCTATCTGTGATCCTAGGTTCACTTATAATTTTTAAAAATTCCTTAGACATTCTTTGAGTGGTGAATTAAATTTTATTATATCATTTCATCCTCAAAATGATGGATAATCTTACAAAATGATTCAAACTTTGGAAGACATGATTCAATAATATTCAATGGATTAGTAGGTAATTTGGGATCGATGACTTTCACTATTTGAGTTTTATATTGATAGTAGTTTTCTATTATAGTATACACATGGAACATTTTGAAGAATTATATGAAAAGTGGTGTCAAAATCCATCTTGTTGGGATGAAGTATATGAAACAAATTTATTGGGACTAGAGTTGGTATAAACAATTGTTGAGAATGTGAAGATGATTCATCAACATATGAGGATGACCCAAATAAGGTAGAGAATTTATGTGAATAATCATATGAAGGATATTTCTTTTGAGGTAGGGTATAATGTCTTTCTTAAAGTGTCTACATATAAATGTGTTATGTGATTTAGTAAAAGGGTGAAGCTATGTCCACCGTTTATGGGAAGATATGATATCTTGGAGAAAGATAGATTATTTTCCGACTAATTTTAGTTTACTCTGAGTTTATCTCAGGTACATTATGCATTCCATGTTTTTTTGTCAAGAAAATATGTTCCAAATAAAACTAAGGTTTTAATCCCTAATGTTTTACAATTGGAAGAGAAACTATCTTATAAGGATTATCCAATTTATATTTTTGACGATAGAGATAAATTGTTGTAGAATAAGGTAATTCATCAAGTTAAGGCTTTGTGGAAAAAAATATGGTTGAAGAACTTATATAAGAATCAAAAAATGCTATAAAGGAAAGATATCCCAACTTGTTTAAGTAATGAATAAAATAATGAGGATATAATTTCTAATAGGGGGAAATGTAACTGTTGGGAATGTATTTTCGCAATAATACTCTATAATCAATGATGATTTTTATGCCCAAAAATACACTTGTTTTTTTTCTAATGAAGGTTTTTATGAGTAAGTTTTTCAGGAATTTTGTTCATATAAAAGAAACTCTAACGTTACGGTATTTACTCTGAAAATACTATTTCCATCCCTATATTATCAGAGTTAATGATTGATTCAATGATTTTTATGATATTTTTTTGAAGAACCCTTTTTCTTGGAAAACTACTTCGATTCTTAAGGGAATTTTTGTTTAAGATTTGAATTTCTACAATTAATCAGGCAAGAATTTCGGATCTGGAAATATCAAAAGAAATCAATTGATCTATTTATTATTTATAGGGATGAGAAAAATTAAGAATGTATGTATGTACGAATATTTGTTGATACTAATAATATTAAGTGTTTCTATTGTAGTTGATCGAAACTCGATCATCTGCAAAAGAGGAGAAGTTTTCAAAGTACTGATCATTCCCAACCTTTTTTTCTTACATGAAGTTACAATTTTATTGAAGATAATTGTGCAATAATGATCTCTTTAGATTATTCTTTCTCTAATAAATTACTTTCTAAAATAATAATATTCATCAATTGTCAGTTGTGTACTGCTACAACTGTGAAGATCAACCTTACTATTTTACAAATCAATTCCTATTTATTGGAGTTCCAACTTCTCGTACTCAATTGTGGTGGAGTATTAGCTTCTTGGTCTAATATTTGGATATTGGTTCTTTCTTACAGAACCTTGTTTTAGTCTTATTTTTAGAGGTTTCAACTATCTAAACTCAGTTCTGGATTGAAGGTATTATGATAAAAGGACATGTTCTAGTGGAATCCCCAAACTCGTAGAGAGAGTGATTGGTGGAGTGGACTAGTGAATCTTTGAGCCCCGAACCACTATAAAAATATGTGTTCTTTACTTATTCATATTCATTTCACTTTTTCATACAGAAGAACAACACTAAAAATCATTGTAATTTCAGAGGGATTCAAAAATTTGAATTGTGGATGGTAATTTGAAAATACACAATTCAACCCCCTCTTTTGTTTCTTTGTACTTTCCGACCTAACAGTTGGTATCGAACGATAGATTTTTGGATAAATCTATAGCAAGCTGAAGAGTATAAGATATGTACAAAGAAGATGGAAATGACTGATCCTAGAGAAGTAATATCAATGGTGCGTGCTCTATATTTCAATGGTCAAAACTATGGATACTGGAAGTCAAGGATGATTATATATCTAAAGAATCTCAAATACAAGGTCTATTCCAAAATCCTATCTCCTTATAAGATTCCTGAGAAACCAGAGACGTGGGATGCAGCTATTGAAGCATATTATGATATGAATTCAGCAGCAGCGAATGCTATTATTTTTTGTCTTGGACCAGACTAATTAAACCATGTATCACAATTCCCAACAACCTATCAAATGTGGAAAATGATTGTAGTAGCCTATGAAGGTACTGACAATGTTATAAAAATGAGTTATGAAACAACAAAATTAAAACTGGATACTTTCATAATGTTTGATGGAGAGAGAATTACATAGATGAATGAAAGGCTGACCAAAATTGTTAATAATGTTACATCCTTGGGTGATCTTATCAGTCAACCTGAAAAATCTTTGAAATTTCTAAGAGTATTACCTAAGAAATGGAATGGAATATCAGTTGCAATTCAGCAATCATCTCTTGTAAAAATTTAACAATGAAATAATTAATTGGGACTTTGATGATGTATGAAGCAGAAATGCAAGAAAAAGCAGAAGATAATAAAGTTATTGTAAAAAGAGAAAACACTGAATTAAAAGTGACATCTTAGAACCCAAGCAGAAATCAAAAACAAGAAAAAATGGAGAAGAATTCATAATCCTCAGATTCTAAAATTAAACTAGCTCAATTAGCTAGAAATTTCAGCAAGTTCTACAAAAAGAATAGAGGCTTTAGAAAACCTTATGAAAAGTATGATAGAGAATCAAGAGAAGTTTGATTCTATGAATGCAAAACATTGGGACACATCAAACGTGATTTTCCACAATTGAAATAAGAAATAAAAAAACTATGAAATAAATATTAGAAAAATGATGATTATGAGCAAAAAGGGAAAAGAGAAATGAAGGCTACATGGAGTGTATCTAAGCCTCCAACAGCTCCTCAGAAGCTGATTTAGAAAAATAACTACAAAATCTAAAATCCAATGTGTGCTTTGTGTCTAAAGAAGAATAAGAGGTATAATCCTATTATTCTTCTGATTTTGATTATGGTAGTTGTCCAAATGAAAAGTTTGCTGCCTATTCCTCAATAATAGAGGAAAAATATGATTCTTTACTAAAGAAGAAAAAATCTTTAAAGAATATTCACAAAGCAGTATTAGGAGAAAGAAACACTTTACTCAAACAATATAATGAGTTGAATAAAAAATTCAATTAATCTACTACAAACAATGTTAATCATGAAATTAAGGTCAATGCTTTAAAAGATAAAGTAGAAACTTAAAAAAGTGTTGCTCTCTTTTTTACTAAAGGAGAAAATATTTTGAATGAAATTCTTAGAAATAATGTAATCAAAAATGAAAAATTTGGTATAAGAAGTAAGGGTGAAAAACCCAAGATTTATAAGAATCATTTTTTCCTAACACAAAAAGTGTAACTTATAATTATTGAGGAACAAAAGGTCATATATCAAAAACTGTTACATAATAAATCCTCTGATAAGTAGAATTAAAAGTGATTTTATTTCAAAAATATTATATGAAATAAATGATATGAGTTATGGAAAAACAAAGTAGATCTGGGTTCCCATAACACTGCTAGCTAACACTGCTAGATCCAAGATGATGTGGGTACCAAAACAAACTCTTTTCTAATTGATTTTGTAGGAAACAGGTCATAGAACTAGAAACGTTGTACGGTACATGGATAGTGGGTGATCAAGGCACATGAGTGTAAACTCAGCAAACTTCAGTTCACTGACTCAAATAGATGGAGGTCTAGTTACCTTTGGAGATAATGAAAAAGGAAAGATAATTGGAATTGGAACTATTAGTGATCCAAAAACCATCTCAATCAACATGGTATTATATGTACAAGGGCTAAAGCACAACCTGAGAAGTATTTCTCAACTCTGTGATGATGGATATTATGTTTATTTCTCTAACAATTCTTGGTCTGTATTTAAAGATGAGATGCTTAAATTTAAATCACCTAGAACTGATAATGTTTATACTTTGGATTTAAATTCCTTATGTAAACAGAAAGTTAATTGTTTGAATGTTGAGGTAAATGAGTCATGGATTTGGCATAGAAGACTTAGTCATTATATTATATATTCTTTACATAAATTTTCTAAGAATCAATTAATTTCTTATTTTCTTATTCTTAAATTTGATAGTGATATATTCTATAATGCATGTCAAATTGAAAAACAACACAAGTCTTCCTTCAAATCAATTAACAAAATTTCTACATCTAAACCTTTAGAACATATCCATATGGATTTTTTTGGACCATACAGAATATCTAGTGTGGCTAGTAAATTATATGTATATGTTTTAGTTTATGATTATTCAAGATTTACATGGGTTTATTTTCTAAAAATCAAAAGTGAAGTGTTCACTTTTTTTTTAATTTTTTTGAAAAATTATTCAAAAAAGGGTCTTAAAATAATTTCATTAAGAAGTGATCATGGTGGAGAATTTGAGAATCAGGAATTCAATTTTTTCTCAAATCTAGGTATTAAACACACCTACTCTGCCCCAAGAACACCTCAACAAAATTTAATTGTTGAAAGAAGAAATATTACTATTCAAGAAATGTCTAGGACTATGATAAATGAATACTATCTTCCTACCTACTTATGGGAATATGTTGTAAGAACATCCTACTATATAATGAATAGATTATTAATTAGACCAATTTTCAAAAAGACACCCTATGAACTTCAAAATAATAGAAATCCTCAAGTAAAGTACTTTAATGTTTTTGGATGCAAAGTGTATATCCTAAACACCAAGGATAATCATGGTAAGTATGATCCAAAACCTAACGAATGAATATTTTTAGGATATTCTACTACTTCTAAAGATTATAGGGAATTCAATAAAAAGTCAAGGATTATTGAAGAATCAATTCATGTGAAGATTGATGAAATTGACCCTTTCAATAAAGATAAATAGTAAACTGATGAAATTAGTAACTCTAATGATAAAATGAGACTAGAAAACATGTAAGATGATTTTGAAAATAAAAAAACTCAATCCAGTTCAGAAGAACATGAAACTATTGAACCAATTAATGTTTTACCTAGACAGTCTAGAACCCAAAAGAATTATCCCTTAGAAACTATTATAGGAGACCTAGATATGGAAATTAGAACTAGAACAAGTATAGGAAACATAGCAGAATTCTCTTCCATTCTATCTCAATTAGAACCTAAGTATATTGAAGAAGCCTTAGAAGATGAAAATTGGAATTTAGTAATGCTGGAAGAGATAAACCAGTTTAAGAGGAATGATGTTTGGAAGTTAGTTGAAAGACCTTTAAATTATCCAGTCATAAGAACTAAATGGGTTTTTAGAAACAAACAGGATAATAAAGGAATAATAATGTAACACCCCGATATTTTATGAAAAATATTCTTTTAATTTCATTAATGTCTTGTGTTGTATTCTACACCAAGATTACCTTGCGCTATATGCAACACCGTATTAGCTTGCAGTATACGCAACACTATTCTTGGATCGTGTTACGCACAATTTTGATAATAGTTATTCTACGCAACATTGAGTATATATATATATATTCAATGTATAAATGAAATATGGTTGGATTATATTATATGAAATAACTAAGGATTCTTTCACAACACGCAACCCTAACTTGGCTTGCATTACACGCAATCACGACCTTCCTCGATAGAGTGTGTTGTACGCAATACTGGGTTTTACTAAACAACGTTATATTATTATAATATTATTATGAACTAGCCATTATGAATAGTATTAACTAAATTTTTAATTTTATAACATTATTTTTCATCTTACACATTTTCTAGAACATGTTATAAGAACAAAATAAATATTTCGGGTAAAATAAGTATTTTTCAAAAAATGCATTTTTGCCGCCTTTTGATGGAGAACCCACTTTAAATCTAGTTTTTGACATGTTTTTAAGTTCCATTTGACAAAGTAAAATTATTCTTTGGAATCAAGAAATAAAAATTTACTTTGGATAAATTTTTCATTTTATTCTGATGACTTTCATATTTTAATGAATAGTAAAAACACGCTATATTTTAATTAAAAACAACTTTTTTCATCGTAATATCTTATGTGGTTAAATTATAATATTTAATGGTTTTAAAGTATAAATAGAATATATTTTTACCATTTAATATAATGTATGTCATTAGCATTGATTTTACCTTGAATTCGTAGGTTAAATCAATTCAATCTTTTGCAATGTTTTAAAGAAAAACCCGTTTTCTTTCGACAACGGGATTAATTTTAATTTAATTTCTGCAAATTTTGTGTATTGAATTTGGAAAAATGGATTCCATATTTGGAATCAGTGGGTCCAAATTATTTTAATAAGCTAATTTTTATTTTTGGGAATTATGAATAGTAACTACGGTAAATTTTATTTACCATAGTTAAAGGTAAATCAGGTAATTAAGGGTAAATATAATATTATAAAATTATCCTAACACATGCCAAAATTCTATTGGATGGAAAAAAGTAAACTCATATCAACTAAGTGTCGGATTAGATTCATTTTATGGACTTTTGACCATGAAAAGAATTTAATTATTATTAAAACTAAAGAAAGTGACAACATGTCACTCTCTTAAATCTTATAAGTATAATAATTTTATGTTAGTGATAAACTTCATGAAACTTCGAATATTAATAGTCTACATAAATCTAACAAAATTATCTACATCATGAGAATTTATTTAGAATTTTTTGGGATTAAATAATTATCATTAATTGTGACACAATAGTGATGCATAAATTATTTATCTAGTGAAAAATCAAGAATATAGTTTTTATTAAACTAATAGTGACCATAAAAGGAACAAAACCCTGACCAAAACTTATTGGTCATGTAAATTTAAACTATAATCATCCAATGGTCTAATATTTGACCATTTGGAGTCTTATACAAGCAATTATGACACTTATATTATTTTATTTTAAATGATGCCAAAGTTGTCACCTTCATAATTTAATAAATATAACAATTTAAATATTTTTATTTTGAGATGATAAATTAGAGTAAAGTATTATTGTGAAATTTAATAGATTTATATTCATCATAGGATTTTATTTTAAATTTTTATGCAACAAATCAGTATATTAAATAATTATACAAAAAATGTTGTAGTAATTATTTTATTAAGAGATAAACCAAATAAATTGTTTTAAAAATAATAAAATAAATATTATATGAACTATTTAATGTGATCCACTAATTTTATAGAAACTTATGACCTTTTATGAATCTATTAAAGCTTTTATTTCGAACATATCTTCTGTATATATTTTATTTAAATTCAAATAAATGAATAGTGTCAAAATTGACACTATTGTTATTTTATAAAAATAACATATTATAAAATTGTTTAAAAATCAAAAAAATATTTAAAAATTATAAATTTAAATTTATATGGTCTATAATGTTATAAATTAAACAATTATTGAAAATTTACAACTAATAAGTAATTATTTGTTATAATTTAAAATTTAGAATTTTATTACCACAAATAAACATAAATAGATTAAATAAGGATAAATCAAAATGATAAGGTTTAAAATAAGATCCAAACCTGTCTAAATTTGATTGGTTGATGAGATTACAACCCTATCTCATCTAATCTTAGAATATGAGTCATTTTTGGAGGTTTTTAAGTGGGGTTAGATTTATTATAAATTAATATTTTTAAGAATTCCTAAGGTGCCCCTCTCCTCCCTTATAAAAGGGCACCTCCTCCCTCTCCTCCACACACCAATTTGAGCATTCATGCTCGTAAAACCCCTGCCAAAATCTCTTCTAAACTTCTCTTGTATTATCCTAGAGGTCCTGGTCTTCTCCAAATACCATCCTAAGTTCTTTAAGTGGAGGTTAAGTGAAGGCGCGTCAAAAAGAGGTAATATCCATTACTGATCTTTTTCAATTTCTTTCTTCTTCAACTTCTTCTTCTTTAGTTGTTTCATGGTAAAGTAATAACATAAGTATTTATTATATACGGATATGTTATTATAAATATGAAGCAACTCTAATTAACCTTCTATCTATCCTACGAAAAAAGGAAATCATCGCGCGTGTGTATGTACGGAATATCGTCTCCACGCCGTGGTGTAATCTATTTTCCGCCACCAACTTAATTGGATGGGTATAATGGTGTAATGAGTAACTATATATTATTATTATAAATTGATATTGATACTTAAATAGTATACATACACTTCAACACAATTCCACGACCATGGGAACGATATCATCGCTCGTGCGTACGTTCGGACTACCGTATCCACGACGCGATGAGATTCATTATCCATGTTAACCATTCCAGAATGATTATAAAGTATATATAATGAATAATAATGAAATATATGACATGGTAAATCTACTGGATTTATGTATATATATATTTTTGTCATCTACTTACTTCCATTCATGACAATAAGGAAAGGAAAACAGCGTTCATGCGTACGTACGGACTACCGTCTCCATGAACGGTGTGTTTCATTTCATTTATCTATCTATTATATATATATATACTGAATATATATGATATATAAATCATGTTTTATATTCTGTAAGTAATTAAATCATGATATAAGTAATAATAATGTCAAGAACAACAAGTCCAAACACTTACGATAAATGAAACGATTTTACCCAAAACGCTTCTTTAACATGGAATTTACAAAAGAACGGGTAATATAAAGTCATAAGTAAACCATATATTATATCATAACAATGAATATGATTCTTTAATAAGTTAATGACATTATTTAAATCATTATACAGGAGGTTCGGATACGTACAAAACATATCAGACATAAGGTAGGGGAAATATCACAATCTCATTTTTATCCGAGATTGTTTATACTTTGGTATTTACTAGGGTGTATTTTATCATCCACATCCATGTTTCCTCAATATTAAATATTATTTCCATCCACCTACAATTGTTTTAATCCAATTTTACCCTTAGGTGAGTTTTGAGTAAAAGATATGAAAGGAATCTTTTGTCGTTTTTCGTACGAGGTACCCTTTTTACTTTTCCGACAAAAGTACGAGAAGAATGTTTTTCTAACTTATACGGCATGAATGGATTTTTAAAACATTATTTCCAAGAAGCTTCCTTTGCAAGTTTTCAAGTTTATTTTTAATCAACTTATTTTAGTTTAGAATTGTATGACATGTAAGGAAAGGAAAATGTTTTTGAAGAAGAAAGGATATTTTCCTCAAGAATGGAGTTCAAGTGTTTTATCAAAATTATTTTCCATCTAAGATAATAAAGGGTTCTGTTTATATCCCTATTATTACATTGATTTGACTATGTTGTTATGGAATTATTTTTATGAATTCCTTTATCTTATATGAATTTTTTTATGATGACATGATGTTTAAGATTCCCATTTTTATTACATGGGTTATGCTATGATGTATGGTTTATGATTTTGTGGCACACATAAGAATGGTATCATTATGAGATGGGTGGGACCTATATCTCCCTCCAATGCATTGGGTAAATATTTTATATCTCATGAGATAGACATGGCTGGAATGGTAGGTTATACCGGTTTAGTGAAACAGGACTGAAACGAGGGTGACTCGGTTCGGAAATGGACTTTGTCCACTAAGATAGTCTTGGTTATGAGTCTTGACTAACAGGAAATGATTCTATATGATTATTTGTGTATTCCACAAAGTTTCATGTTTTAAGTTATGATTATTGGGAATTCATTTCACTACTACGATTTATCCCATGTTATGAAATTATGCTCTCTTTTGCAGGTTAAGATTTCCAAAATGTTATGTTCTTATGAAAATTATGTGATTGATATTTCTTTTGTTTACCCTTACTGAGAATTTGAGCTCACCCTTTTATGTTTTCTTTTCCCAGGGATATAAAGAAAGGTTTTAGGTAAAAAAAATATCTTTATGGGAGATGTTGAAGATCTTTCACCACGATTAGAAGATTATATTCCGAGTTTCCAAAGACACTAAACTATTACGGTCCTTGTGTGTGTGTTTTTGTTATGTACTAAGTATTCTACAAAAGCAATGTAATGTCTATGTACGTCAAGCTTCGGGTCTCTACAGTTGGTATCAGAGGAAAGGTTTAGTCAACCTTTGGAAACTAGGATGTGAGAACGTTAGTGAGATCCCTAGAGATATTTCTAAGGTATGTCTAGGGATGTCCCTAAGGATAAGTATACATATAGTATATAGTCCTAGAACTATGGTAACGATATTAGATTAGACCAAAGATGTTAGATATTGAATTTACTCCCCCGTTATTATGATTTTTTCCTCTCACACTATTCTTTTTGGGTTTTAGGAAATGGCTGGAAACAAGATTATTCACGATAATGGAGGATATGATGGACAATGGAATGATATTCTTCATGAGCAGCCAAATGAAATGGGATTTGGAAGTCCAAACATCATTATTATGCCGAATCAGCATTCTCATAATATGATCAATAAAGTAAAATTTGGTAAGTTTCCTGACTCGGCTAATAAGAGAAAGATGGAGTTTCATGATGATCATAGAGGAAAGAAAGTTCAATTTCCCCTATGTAAATCATGTGGGAAGAGGCATCAAGAAGAATGTTTCAAAGGAACTGGAAGATGCTTTGGGTGTGGAAAAGAAGGACACAAAGCCAGTAAGTGAAAAAGGAAAAGGTTCAATTAACACTAGGGATGAGGATAATGGTATTGCTACGACATAAATAATGGTTAAATGTTTTAAATGTGGAATGTACGGGCATTATGCAAACCAATGCCCTAACGGAAAGTCTCATGAAGAGAATCTGTATGGTCGTATGGGTAGTATTTATGTGGATGATGATGAAGATACTACAAATGATATGTGAGATGAAAGAATTGTGGACGCTCGGTCAATGGTTTAATAATGTAGTGGAATGATTACATGTTTATCATGTGTAATGTTGTATAAGTAATCTCATGGTACTATGGAATAAAGATACATCTAAGGATTGTTACACTGTTGTCTTTCCTTGAGTTTTGAAAGTGAATGATTAATGGTACCAGTATCCATGAAAGGTTATTCAGATATTTTTGGAATGTAGATGATATGCGCATAATGAAGGGATAAGGAGAAAATTAAATGTTTGATAGTATTCATGAGCTCATGACTGATATAAGGAGAAGGTTATATCATGGTTTTAGTATATATAATTTTGAGGATTTTGGTATGTGGAACGTGTTAACGTTTAACTGCATTCATTTTTTTCACAAAGGTTCAATGGGTATTCAAGAGAATACATGATTAAGGCCTTTGAATGTTTAGAATGTGACCACTAAGACATATCTTATGATATATGGGGATCAACGATGGTATTAAATCTCTGGTAATCATTTTCACAATATTATGAGAGTGGACTGAAGTATTATGGATAAGCCTAAAGATTGGAATGGATTATGTTGGACATAAGTTAGTATTGTTTAATGATAGAAGTTTTTTTGATATTATTGATGGGATGTTATAGTAATATAGTTTTAGAAAAAGGACAACCTGCAGGACGGGCGACAGCCCATCGCGTCAGACAAGGCTGTGGGAATCGAACCCACAAACGAAGTGCGACTGGCCTTTTTCGCCTACCACTGGCCTACAGGAAGTCCCTGTTTAGTAGAAACTAGTTTTATTTTATTACGCGGTATGATATATGAAGTATAAGTTCATTTTTGGAATAGTATACGATTAACTTCACTATAGATGGTCTTATGTATTTTGTAACCTTTTGTTTGAGACAGATGGAATGACCCATCATTCTATCACATGATCTACTAACACATCACGAATGACAAATTCAACTTCATTTCTTTAAGAGATGAAGTAGAAATTGTCCAAAGAATGACAAACGGTGAGACTATACCAAAATCACAAAAGTATTTATTCTAATTCCAATTTCATCAACTTTAGGGAAATGATCTTGAAAAACCAAAAATGTTGTCCTACTGCCCTTATATCCGACGAATCAGATGGTACCTTAGATAATCAAAAATCTATGGCTTTGTGATTGTTGGCTTTTTCAAAGCCATGTTCTCTACCACTCTCCATCAGAACATGATGGTTAGATTTCCCTTCAATATCCATATTTTCACCTTTGTGGAAACCCAGTGATTAGTTTATTTGGGTAATCGTTACATTTCATACTTTAGTTTTTAAATCCATGTTTTGGTATTCTTTTTTACGATGTGGGTTTCTATTAAACAAACTTTCGAGTAGTAAACCATTTATAACCCCGACGAATTTCGAGGGCGAAATTCATTTTAAGGGGGGTAGAATGTAACACCCCGAGATTTTATGAAAAATATTCTTTTAATTTCATTAATGTCTTGTGATGTATTCTACACCAAGATTACCTTGCGCTATACGCAACACCATATTAGCTTGCAGTATACGCAACACTATTCTTGGATCGTGTTACACACAATTTTGATAATAGTTATTCTACGCAGCATTGAGTATATATATATATATATTCAATGTATAAATGAAATATGGTTGGATTCTGTTATACGAAATAACGAAGGATTCTTTCACAACACGCAACCCTAACTTGGCTTGCATTACACGCAATCGCGACCTTTCTCGATAGCGTGTGTTGTACGCAATACCGGGTTTTACTAAACAACGTTATATTATTATAATATTATTATGAACTAGCCATTATGAATAGTATTAACTAAATTTTGAATTTTATAAAATTATTATTCATCTTACACATTTTCTAGAACATGTTATAAGAACAAAATAAATTTTTCGGGTAAAATAAGTATTTTTCAAAAAATGCATTTTTGCCGCCTTTTGATGGCGCACCCACTTTAAATCTAGTTTTTGACATGTTTATAAGTTCCATTTGACAAAGTAAACATATTCTTTGGAATCAAGAAATAAAAATTTACTTTGGATAAATTTTTCATTTTATTCTGATGACTTTCATATTTTAATGAATAGTAAAAACACACTATATTTTAATTAAAAACAACTTTTTTCATCGTAAAATATTATGTGGTTAAATTATAATATTGAATGGTTTTAAAGTATAAATAGAATATATTTTTACCGTTTAATATAATGTATTTCATTAGCATTGATTTTACCTTGAATTCGTAGGTTAAATCAATTCAATATTTTGCAATGTTTTAAAGAAAAACCTGTTTTCTTTCGAAAACGGGATTAATTTTAATTTAATTTCTGCAACTTTTGTGTATTGAATTTGAAAAAATGGATTCCATATTTGGAATCAGTGGGTCCAAATTATTTTAATAAGCTACTTTTTATTTTTGGGAATTATGAATACTAACTACGGTAAATTTTATTTACCATAGTTAAAGGTAAATCAGGAAATTAAGGGTAAATATAATATTATAAAATTATCCTAACACATGAAAAAAAATTTATTGGATGCCTAAAAGTAAACCCATATCAACTAAGGGTCGGATTAGATTCATTTTATGGACTTTTGACCACGAAAATAATATAATTATTATTAAAACCAAAGAAAGTGACAACATGTCACTCTCTTAAATCTTATAAGTATAATAATTTTAAGTTAGTGATAAACTTCATGAAACTTCGAATATTAATAGTCTACAGAAATCTAACAAAATTATCTACATCATGAGAATTTATTTAGAATTTTTTGGGATTAAATAATTATCATTAATTGTGACACAATAGTGATGCAGAAATTATTTATCTAGTGAAAAATCACGAATATAGATTTTATTAAACTAATAGTGACCATAAAAGGCACAAAACCCTGACCAAAACTTATTGGTCATGTAAAGTTAAACTATAATCATCCAATGGTCGAATATTTTACCATTTATAGTCTTATAAAAGAAATTATGACACTTATATTATTTTATTTTAAATGATGCCAATGTTGTCACCTTCATAATTTAATAAATATAACAATTTAAATATTCTGATTTTAAGATGATGAATTAGATTAAAAGTATTATTGTTAAAGGTAATAGATTTATATTCATCATAGGATTTTATTTTAAATTTTTATGCAAAAAATAAGTATATTAAATAATTATACAAAAATGTTGTAGTAATTATTTTATTGAGAGATAAACCAAATAAATGGTTTTAAAAATAATAAAATAAATTTTACATGAACTATTTAATGTGATACAATAATTTTATAGATACTTATGACCTTTTATGAATCTATTAAAGCTTTTAGTTCGAACATATATTCTGTATATATTTTATTTAAATTCAAATAAATGAATAGTGTCAAAATTGACACTATTGTTATTTTATAAAAATAACATATTATAAAATTTTTTAAAAATCAAAAAAATATTTAAAAATTATAAATTTAAATTTATATGGTCTATAATGTTATAAAGTAAACAATTATGGAAAATTGACAACTAATAAGTAATTATTTGTTATAATTTAAAATTTAGAATTTTATTACCACAAATAAACTTAAATAGATTAAATAACGATAAATCAAAATGATAAGGTTTAAAATAAGATCCAAACCTGTCTAAATTTGATTGGTTGATGAGATTACAACCCTATATCATATAATCTTCTAATATGAGTCATTTTTGGAGGTTTTTAAGTGGGGTTATATTTATTATAAATTAATATTTTTAAGAATTCCTAAGGTGCCCCTCTCCTCCCTTATAAAAGGGCACCTCCTCCCTCTCCTCCGCACACCAATTTGAGCATTAAAGCTCGGCCAAACCCTGCCAAAATCTCTTATAAACTTCCATAGTATCATCCTAGAGGTCCTGGTCTTCTCCAAAGACTATCCTTAGTTCTTTAAGTGGAGGTTAAGTCAAGGCGCGTCAAAAAGAGGTAATATCCATTACCGATCTTTTTCAATTTCTTTCTTCTTCAACTTATTCTTCTTTAGTTGTTTCATGGTAAAGTAATAACATCAGTATTTATTATATACTGATATGTTATTATAAATATGAAACAACTCTAATTAACCTTCTATCCGTCCTACGGAAAAAGGAAATCACCGCGTGTGCGTACGTACGGAATACCGTCTCCACGCCGTGGTGTAATCTATTTTCCGCCACCAACTTAATTGGATGGGTATAATGGTGTAATGAGTAACTATATCTGATTATTATAAATTGATATTGATACTGAAATAGTATACACACACTTCAACACAATTCCACAACCATGGGAACGATATCATCGCTCGTGCGTACATACGGACTACCGTCTCCACGACGCGATGAGATTCATTATCCATGTTAACCATTCCAGAATGATTATAAAGTATATATAATGAATAATAATGAAATATATTACACGGTAAATCTACTGTATTTATGTATATATATATTTTTGTCATCTACTTACTTCCATTCAAGACAATAAGGAAAGGAAAACAACGTTCATGCGTACGTACGGACTACCGTCTCCATGAACGGTGTGTTTCATTTCATTTATCTATCAATTATATATATATATACTGAATATAAATGATATATAAATCATGTTTTATATTCTGTAAGTAAGTAAATCATGATATAAGTAATAATAATGTCAAGAACAACAAGTCCAAACACCTACGATAAATGAAACGATTTTACCCAAAACGCTTCTTTAACATGGAATTTACAAAAGAACGGGTAATATAAAGTCTTAAGTGAACCATATATGTTATCATAACAATGAATATGATTCTGTAATAAATTAATGACATTATTTAAATCATTATACAGGAGTTTCGGATATGTACAAATCATATCGGACATAAGGTAAGGGAAATATCACAATCTCATTTTTATCCGAGATTGTTTATACTTTGGTATTTACTGGGGTGTATTTTATCATCCACATCCATGTTTCCTCAATATGAAATATTATTTCCATCGACCTACAATTGTTTAAATCCAATTTTACCCTTAGGTGAGTTTTTATTAAAAGATATGAAAGTAATCTTTTGTCGTTTTTCGTACGAGGTACCCTTTTTACTTTTCCGACAAAAGTACGAGAAGAATGTTTTTCTAACTTATACGGCATGAATGGATTTTTAAAACATTATTTCCAAGAATATTACTTTACAAGTTTTCAAGTTTATTTTTAATCAACTTCTTTTAGTTTAGAATTGTATGACATGTAAGGAAAGGAAAATGTTTTTGAAGAAGAAAGGATATTTTCCTCAAGAATGGAGTTCAAGTGTTTTATCAAAATTATTTTCCATCTAAGATAATAAAGGGTTATGTTTATATCCCTATTATTACATTGATTTGACTATGTTGTGATGGAATTAGTTTTATGAATTCCTTTATCTTATATGAATTGTTTTATGATGACATGATGTTTAAGATTCCCATTTTTATTACATGGGTTATGCTATGATGTATGGTTTATGATTTTGTGGCACAGATAAGAATGGTATCATTATGAGATGGGTAAGACCTATATCTCCCTCCAATGCATTGGGTAAAGATTTTATATCTCATGAGATAGACATGGCTGGAACGGTAGGTTATACCGGTTCAGTGAAACAGGACTGAAACGAGGGTGACTCGGTTCGGAAATAGACTTTGTCCACTAAGATAGTCTTGGAAATGAGTCTTGACTAACAAGAAATGATTCTATATGATTATGTGTGTATGACACAAAGTTTCATGTTTTAAGTTATGAATATTGGGATTTCATTTCACTACTATTATTTATCCCATGTTATGAAATTATGCTCTCTTTTGCAAGTTAAGATTTCCAAAATGTTATGTTCTTATGAAAATTATGTGATTGATATTTCTTTTGTTTACCCTTACTGAGTATTTGAGCTCACCATTTTATGTTTTCTTTTCCCCGGGATATAAAGAAATGTTTTAGGTAAAAAAAGTAATATCTTTATGGGATATGTTGAAGATCTTTCACCACGATTAGAAGATTATATTCCGAGTTTCCAAATACACTAAACTATTACGGTCCTTGTGTGTGTGTTTTTGTTATGTACTAAGTATTCCGCAAAAGTAATGTAATGTCTATGTACGTCAAGCTTCGGGTCTCTACAAATAACTAGAAACAAATCTAGATAAGTAACTAAAGGATATAATCAGGAATAAGGTATATATTATGATGAAATCTTTTCCCATGTATCTAGATTATAATCCATTAGAATTATTTTAACCTATGCATCTCATATGAATTTTAAGTTATATCAAATGGATGTAAAAAATGCCTTTTTAAATTGTTATTTAATGGAGTTAGTCTATGTTGAACAACCTCTTCATTTTGAAAATTCTCATAAACTAGATTCTGTTTTTAAACATACTAATTCTCTCTATGGCCTTAAAAAATCACCTAAAGCTTGGTATGAAAGATTAAGTTCTTTTATTTTGAAAAATGATTTTATAATTGGTCTGGAAGACCCAACACTTTTTCAGAAAATATTTTGTCCAAATATTTTATTAGTTTAAATATATTTTTGATGATTTAATTTTTTGGTTCAACTAATAAAAAAATTTACAATGATTTCTAAAATCTAATGCAAAAATAATTGGAAATGAGTATGATGAGAGAATTGAATTTATTTTTAGTAATTCAAATTTACCATAATGATTTTATAAATGTTTTAAATCAATGAAAATACATTATTGATTTACTAAAAAAGTTTGGACTTGAAAACAGTAAGAAATATACAAATCCTATGTGTACTAATGTAAAACATAATTTGGATGAAGCTGGAAAACCAATAGACAATAAGTTATATAGAGGTATGATTGGTAGTTTATTGTATCTTACTTATAGTAGGCCAGACATTATGTATTTTGTATGTATTTGTGAAATATTTCAATCAAATCCAAAATAATCTCATCTTACTGCTATTAAAATTATTTTTAGACACCTAAAAGTAATTGTTTTCCAATCTCTTCTTTACCCAAAAACTTCTGATTTTAATTTAATTTCATATTCAGATGCTATTTTTGGTGGATGTAGATTAGATATAAAAAGAACATCAAGAACCTGTTACATTTTTGGAAAATATTTAGTATCATGGTCAAGTAAGAAACAACACTCAGTTGCATTATCAACAACGGAGGCAGAATATGTATCCACAGGTAGTTGTTGCGCACAACTATTATGGATAAAAAACACTCTACTATACTTTAGACTAAGGTTTAATAGTACAACTATTTTATGTGACAATACTGGTGCTATAAATATTTCAAATAATCCTATAAGTCACTTGAAGACTAATCACATTGATATAAGGCATCATTTTCAAAGAGATTTTGTCCTTAAAAAGGATATATCTTTCGAATTTGTTAATACCAAATATCAATTAGATGATATTTTCACTAAACCACTTCTCAATGAAAGTTTTTATTTTATTAACGTAGAGTTAGGATTATTTAATTTTAAGTAAATATTTACTTTCAGTTAATCTATTTTTAAGTGATAATTTAGTTTTTCTTTAATAGACATTAAAACTATCCAGATATTTATTTATTTAATTTATTTTTGAAAATTTAATATTACTTTTCTTTTTCAAGAAAGTAATAAAATAAAACGTTTTTGAAAGTAATGAGTATCTTCTTAATCGGCGTGAGAAAACTATTTGCATTCTTCCACTCTCATTATTCTCTCTCACACATCCTATCAGTTAATCGAGCACACTATCTCTCAAAACCCTCTTGTAAATCCATAAAACCATAAAACTTTGAAACATGAAACCCAAAACCTTCATAATATGGATAAATCAAGGATATCAGACGATGCAGAGTTAGATCTCTATTTCTATCCACAGAAGAAATCAAAAAGAATTCTTACAATAAAGGTAATTGACTTTACCTATATGGATTCAAAAAAACTATCTCTTAAGAAATAAATAAGCTTTTAATGTCTAGAGTTTATCTTTAGAGAATATAATACACCAGTTGTGTATGATCTAGATGTTATGTAATTCTGTAAAAATTATTCTTTATGTTTTGGTTCTGAGGAAGATACAGTGGTTTCTAAAATTCAGGACAAAGAATTATCTTTCTCTTTGGTTGATATTACAGAGGAACTACATTGTCCCATTGAGGGGGAATTCCATTTTGATTTAAAGAATATTAGTGATGGTAAGTATCCCAAAAGGGATATAATGTTTTCATTATTTGGAACAAGAAACATCAAGAAGATTATGTCCAAGGAACTGAATCCAGATAGGCGAGTTATGATGAAGTTCATACGGTCAGTTATACTGCCTAGGATGGCAGAGCTAGAGAAGGTTCTATATTTGGATATGTATGTGATGTTTTTATTTTTGAATAACATCAAGTTCAATTTCTTTCAGTTCATGTTAAGGTATTTAAGACATTATTGTCATCCTGAAGAAAATATGGGATATTATCCCCATGACAAAATTATCTCTCTTCTTTTAAGGAAAAATGCAAGATAGCCAGTATTTTGTGTGCACAGAGGTTCCACCATTCAAATATTTTGACTATTGGTGTGGTCAAGAAGCTGATATTTATATGGAACAATTCTTGCAACAATTTATTACCTATTGGTTCTGAGGAACAACAAAAGTTTTTGGCTACTGCTCAGGGGGAGAAAAGAATGATTCCATCAGTTGGATCTATGAGACAGATTCTAGATGAGACCAGTGGATCAAGACCACAAGAATCATTATTTCATTTCAAGAAAATAAGAGCATCAGTTATTATACCAGCTGTAGTGAATGAAGAACTAGAAGTACCAGAACCTAAGGCATAATAAGGTGACCAGGTTGAAGAAGTTGATCGAGAGGATCAAATCCATGAAAATACAATGGAAGTTGTACAAAACCATTATGATCTTTCCAAAATTATTCCAAATTCAATGGAAATAGGTTAATCTATTCAGAGGACAAGTCTTGAAGTGAATTGGGAGCTAAGCCTGGCTGTGGTTGGTTCTGAAATTGCAAGAGAACAATCTGAATCTTCTGACTTGGAGGAAAATTTCCAGGTAATTCATATTCATCTATTGGATTATCATAATTCCTTCCAAAGGGAATAAATTAGAAGCAGAAAAAAAGTTTGAGGAATACAAATAGACTATAGTGCCCAGAGTAGAATTTTAATCTCATAAGCTTCACTTGGAACAGTTCAAAGAAAATATCACTTTAGTGGGAGATCATAAAGAATTCATAAAGATGTTTTCTGGAGAGATATATTCTATTAAAGGTGATGATGTGAAGAAATCTGAGTTTGACGATTTAAATCAAATGGTGGTGATGGAATTTCAATCTCTTAAGGAAAGTGCAAGTGCATCTTCCTCAGCTCAGCAAACCTATGCAGATCTTATTAAAAGGTTTTAATCCATTATTAATTTTAATGATATACTCCACACTCTCTAGTGTGACAATACACCTTTTAATGTGTTGATTGCCAATCAAAGGCACCAAGTGATCCAACACACTTTAATTGATTCGTGGATGGGCTTGGTGGTGACTCAACATAAGGACAAGTTGAATTCTTTCATTCAGTCAGAGGAGGCAATGAATGACTTCATGAAGATCAATCTTGTTTAAAACTTAAATGTTGGCCTGGACACAAATAAGCTTCTTGGGCAATGGATAGAAGCATTCAACAACTACTTCCATAGTCTGTTGATTAAGATCATAGAGCTTACCAGTGCAGTTGAATCCATTTCTCACACACCTGCTGAACCCACAGTGACTGGAGAACATGAGGAAAGTCCCTCTTTTTAACCCTCTATTTGCTGATTATGGATGATACATAAACTCAAACATTTCATTACTATTATAATTTTAAAATTTTGATTTGAAGATGTGATAATTTTCTTTACTTTCAGGTCTTAACTGCTAATCCTACATTTATTTCTCTTAATAGTTTTAGTAATTATTCCTTTATAGTTCAGTGATACATTAAAGTGTTACATATCCTTTGTTCTATCAAACCTTCTTTTTGATATCACAAAAAAGGGGATATGAAGATGAAATAAGGAGATAGTTGGAAAGGGGAGATGGAGATAGATATGGGAGATATAGATACATATGTGAAAAATATCTACAATGAATTTCAAGTTATTTTTTCAATGAAAATCACAAACATCTTTACAAAATTTACTTGAATCTTGTAGTTAAGTTTATGAATTATTTTATGGGTTTTTTTATCATCAAAAAGGGGGAGATTTTTGGGCATGTATTGTCGCAACAATGCTCTATAATCAATGATGATTTTGATGCTCACAAATACCCTTTTTTATAATAATTTTTTTATGAGTAAGTTTTTTAGGAATTTTGATCATATCAAAGGAACTCTAACATTACGGGATTTGCTTTGGAAACACTGTTTACATCCCTACGTTATGCTGTTGTGAACAGTGCGCATATGGAACATTATCTTTATGATATGTTGAAAATTTTCCATTTCAAATGTACAGTGAACAGTGCGTGTATAGATCATAATCCCTATTCTATGCCAATAAGATCATGTATGGATCAATAACCCTATGTTAGAATTTGGAAATACTATTTATAAACATTACATTCAAGAAATATAGGAAAGTATGGTTCATCAACCCTATGTGACATCCCTACATTACGCAGATGAACATATGGAAGAAGAATGCTATGTGTTATCCCTGCACTACACAAATGAAAGTACGGTTAGTAAACTATACGTTCATAAAAGAACCCAATGCTACGTAGCTTAATCCTACTCTATATTATCAATGGCAGTGATATGTGAAGATGCATTGCTTATTAAAATAATCTGGAATGATTTAATTAGAGTTAATGACTGATTAAATGATCATTATGATTTGTTTCAAAGAACCCTTTTTCTCGGATAACTGCTTTGATTCTTAAGAGAAGTTCCATTTCATATTTGAATTCCTATGACTAATCAGGTAATAAATTTGGATCTAGAAATATCGAAGGAAATCACTTGCTTTAATTATTTTAACAGAGCCAAAAAAAATTAAGAATGTATGTATGTGTGAATAGTTATTGATAATGATATTTTTTTAATTGTTGCTATTATAGTTGATTGAATCTCGATCATCTGCAAAAGAGGATAATTTTTCAAAGTAATAATCATTCTCAACCTCATTTTGCTTATATAAAGTTGCAATTTTATTGAAGATCATTGTGAAACAAGGATTTCTTTATACTATTCTTTCTCAATGAAATTCCTTTCTAAAGAATAAGATCCATCAATTTTCAATTGTATACTGCTGCAACTGTGAATATCAACCTTACTATTTTACGAATCAATTTCTATTGATTGGAGTTTCGACTACTCATACTCAGTTGTGGTGGAGTATCGTCTTCTCGGACTAAGATATAGATATTGGTTCTTTGTTACAGAACCAGAATACTTGTTTTTAGTCTTGTTTGTAAAGGTGTCAACTTCCTACACTCAGTTGTGGATTGATATTCTTGTGATAATAGGACATGTTCTAGTGAAATCACCAAGCTCGTAGAGAGAGTGATTAGTGGAGTGGACTAGAGGATCTTTGTGCCGCAAACCACTATAAATATTTTTTTTCTTTACGTCTATATATTCGTTTCACTTTTTCATACATAATAACAACACTGCAAATCTTCGTAATTTTCAGAGGGAATCAAAAATCTGAATTATAGAAGGTAATTTGAAAATACACAATTCACCCCCCTTTTGTGTTGCTTTGTATATTCCAACCTAACAGTAACAACGCATGTAATGTTAAGAAAAATCAATTTAATGTCCTATTAATATTCAATAAATTTATTTTATAGATTTATATTCATTAAAATAATATCATGAATTTTTCAATCGAAAGGAAATAAATATTTACTTCTAAAAAAGGGTTTCCACAAAATATATGGTTTTATTTGAAAGATTTATTTACAAATTAAAGAAATTTAATTTGAAAAAATAAACTTAATTATTGAAATCATCATATCAAAACTATCATAGGGTGAAATTTTTGTATTTTTCTGCAAATATTGATTTTTCAGTGAACAGTGGAAAATACCAATTTTTGTGAAATAATCATTTTTTCAATCGATAAAGTAAATTAGAAGTATCATTGTTAATTTAATTTGATATAAAAGTAACATTGTTATTATTTATTTATATATAATCTAATTAATCACATTTAAATCCTCTTTATTCTAGATTTTGGTATGAGTACTTTTTGGACTTAAAAAGGAATTCTTTCTAAAGATGGTTTTTTGTTGTTGTTTTTTTGTTTTAATATTAAATTAATATATTCAAATTATATAAAATGAATATATAAAAATAGATTCTATATTTGGAATCATTAAGTCTATATTTGGTAAATAGATCCATTTTATTTTTTTCATTATGAATAGTATCTGTAGTAAATATTTGTCACAATGGTGAGGGTAAATTTGGTAAATAAGGTTAAAAATAATATGATAATGATTAAAAAAACCATAACACTTTTATTTAATCTATTTTATGAGTTGGTTTTAACCATAATAATATAGTATTCAAATTTATTGATTTTTTTCATTTCTCTTTAAAAATGACATATATATTATTTTAAGTAAATATATAGTTAAAATTTTATTCTCTTTATTTTAATATATATTATTTTTTAGAGGGATTCAAAAAATATATATACAATTATAAATAGTTATAATAAATATAAAAAAAATTTATCAGAGTAATTTTTTTAATTATTAGTGAAGAAATATTTACCTTTAATTCTTATGCAATGCTGACGCAGTGCAGGTATAAGTAGTAGAAAAATCAATTGAATAATTTTACAAAATCCTAAAGTAATATTTTTTGTGTGATTTTTAGTGTCCAAAAAAATTTATAGATTAAAAAAACATTTGGGATGTGTTAAATATATATATTCAAGTTAATTTTCATTCATATTGTTTTCAAAGTCATTTTAAATGAAAAGTTACAAAAAATACATTAAAAATATTTTATAATAAATAATGTTTTATTAAATTATTTAAACTTCATAAAAATATTATATTAAAAAAATGGGATGTTGTTTAAAATATGAATCATGGTATTTTTATATACAACTTTAACATTTATAGTTTCTTTCTTAATTCCTATTATGCAAAAAAATATTGATGTCACTCTAATCATGAAAAGAGTTAAATGGGGGGTCAAAATAAAGATATAAGGTTAGAAACATAATTTAAACATATCCATATTTTATTGGATGAGATTATTTAAACTCATACTCATCTTAAATTATAAATATACCATTTTTTCTCCATTTTTCATTGAATATTAATTTATGTTAATTTAATTTCTTAAGAAATTCCAAGAGTTCCCCTCCCCTCAATTATAAAAGGAAACATCCTCTCTTCTATTTATCACACTTTTTTAGCAGTTTATTTATCCCAAAACATACTCAAGTATCTCCCAAAATTCACTCCCCAACTTTTATACTCCTTTTATTTGTTATAAATCCATCTTAGGAAGTATTTTGTTGTAAACCTAAAGAGGTTGTCTAAAGAATATGTGTGGATCTTAACTAAGAGTTTTAATTTTATTTATTATTATAACACCTTGATATATTATAAAAAAATTATCAAATAAAAACATAAATATATTCCATATGATTTTATTTTATTATTTTTATTTCAGAATCTATATTTATCCCCTCTTCCATAAAATGGGAAAGGAAATAATCATTCGTCTGTACAGTGGACAACCACCTCACAAACCGGTGTAATTTGTTTTCTAACACCGTCTCTCATAGATGGTTATAATTAAGAATTTATTATATATATATATATGATAATAAATTAATTATAATTATGTAAAATTAATATATCATCATTTTCTTGCCATTATATTCATTGAAAAATGATTTTTTTCATTCGTTTGTACCTGTGGATTACCACCAACATGAAGCAATGTGATTCATCTTTCATCACCATATCACATGTAAGGTATATATAAAATTATTTAAATAAATAGTAAAGTATTTTTAAATATTTATAATTATTGAAATATAAAATAATAC
This sequence comes from Viscum album, assembly GCA_963277665.1. Classification (NCBI taxonomy): domain Eukaryota; kingdom Viridiplantae; phylum Streptophyta; class Magnoliopsida; order Santalales; family Viscaceae; genus Viscum; species Viscum album. The sequence continues at coordinate 756,713,121 of OY728148.1, read as the reverse complement.
TTACCTACTTTCTATCATGATCATTGAAAAATAGAAACATTACTGATCTGTTTGTACGACCAACCATCTCCATGATTGTAACGTGGTTAATTTTTCATTAAAATATTTTATGGTTGGTTTTAAAAGTATAATTAATATATTAAAATTATAATTATGGAATGTTTATTATCTTATAGATTATGGAATAATTACCTCTTTGTCCATGGCCAGCCTACTAAAATCATTTTGGACATATGAGATGAATATCATCAAAACATCTAACATGAACATAATTGATTAAGTAATTTTATATAACATGGTATTAAATAAAATTAATTGAATAATTACTTTTAAAAATGTTCTTAAGAAATTAAAAAATTAACATAATTCTATAATTTAGGAATGTAAGGAATATAAGTGATGATTTGTACTCAAGGTACATGACACTTTAACTTAAAACCTCATTTTAAATATTTATTTTACAAATATTTTTATTCCATTTCCATATTCATAAAATTGTTCTTTGTATTTTTATATATGGATATAAAATAATTATAAAGGTAATATTTTATCTCTTTAATTTATTTACAATGTTTTGAAATTCAATCTTTTTAACATTTTCCGTAAGGGTCACTTTTCACTAATTTTAACAAAGAATTAAAGCATTTTTTTTATTTAATTTATAATTTTATAAAAGAATTTCATAAAATCATGAATTATTATAGATTTAAATAATCCTTTTAAATTTTACATGTTTATTTTCAAATTAAATCATTTTCAAAATATTATTTAATGTTCAATTTAAAATTTTGTTCAAAAGAAAGGGATATTTCTCCAAATTTTTATGTGAAAATGGAAAGTGAATTACTTATTTGTTCAAAAGAGTTTATCAAGTGTTTTATATTAAAAATTTGGATTTATAAAAAAAATTATTCATAATACGGTACTTTCTCATTATATATGATGACTTTTGAGACTAATATAACTTATACGATAGGTGAGCCCAATACATCTTATAGGATAGGTGAGCGCAATACAGCTTATAGGATGGGTGATCCTAATATACCTCTCTAATTCATTAGGTAATGTAACTTAACTTCATAAATAATAAGTATAAAGTTAACCAGGGAGGGTTCTCCTATGTATTTAACTAGACTCCTTTTATTACTAACATGAGTTAAACACAAGTTATGAATATGATTCTCTAAGTTTCCAAAAAGGTATTCTTTTTTATTTTTATGGGATCTAAAGGTTTTATTTTAAAGAAAGTTGTGTGTTTCATGAGGTTGTTATTTATTTCATATACTTACAGAATATTTTTATAAATTTAAATATCTTATGTGTTTTCATGATTTACACTAGACTAACATATTTCCTTATTTTATTCCCCTTAATGATATTTTTATGCTCATATCATGATTTAAATTATTTACCACATGGTTTAAGGATTATTAAGAATAAATAAGAAGTTTAGTTGAAATTCATGAAAAAAATTCATAAAAATAAAACATGTTTCTTTTAAAAAGTTCTATATTGTGAAAATGGATACTGAGTAGAAGTGACCACTTTATAATATATGGGTTTTTGTATCTAAGAGTTATGAACTAATTCTCTAAAAATAAAAACCTAAAAGATATTTTGGAATGAAACACTTTTTTTCTAGTCTAAATACACTAGATTATGTAATTTTGAAGGTTGGGTCCTTATATTCTTCATCAAATTGATTAAAATTTAAATTATTGATATAAATATTCCTAGATGTTGAGGGAATAAATAATCTTGTTAGTAATTTTATTTAAATATAATATCATTTATTATTCTAATGTGATGCCAAGTTCTAGATACATTATCTTTATTTGTATCCTAAAAAAATTAAACAATAATATTCGTACCACATTCCTAGAAACATTATTAAATTGTAAAGTATCACAAAGCTCCAGAAAACTTCCCAAATGTGTGTTTGGATCTCCATGTGGCAGCCCAGTGAATTTAATTTCATTTGAGATCATTTTTATTTTCATAATTTTTATATCTAAGTGAATTTTATTAGTTATAGGCACCAAGATACCTGGTTTTATCCCCATAACTGAAGGTAGATTGTACCCTATGAGTATCCTTTTCCATATATCTCTTCCTTATATAACTTTTTTCATTTTTTATTCTAACTCTAATCCAACCATAATTTAAATATTCTTTCTACTTCTTAATATATTATAAATCTTAATATCAAAATTGAAACTGTTTATTTCCCGATTCCCAGTTTGAGTACACAGGAAGAAATTATATATAACTTGAAATTCACAACACAAACACACCAATAAAAATATTTAAAATAAAATATTAATATAAATTTTAAAAGAAAATAAAATAATAATTACTAATTAACCAATTTTTCCTAAATCAAATTCCTTGTAAATATATCCAAACATTTTTACAAGGCCCGAGGGCATCATTATTTCCTATTAGTTATCATGTTTATAATTTATAAATTACTCTTATGAACTACTAATTATAAGGGTGTAACTAGCGATTAGTCCTAGGTTGAACATACATATATTTTGTTTAAGGAAAAATTGTCAATAATAATGATGAAAACAAAAAAAACTAATTAGAAAACTCTTATGGATGAAAGAGTACCAATCTTAGTAAATCTACAATTATGAAGTAGAAAATCAAAAAGAATAAATAAACTACCAACTTTTTTTTAGATTTAGTTCTAGGAAAATCCTTGGTCTTGGAATTCACTATATAAATCATAAACCCTTTTTTCTTAATATAATGTACATTAATTTATTTAAAAATATGGTGGTTCAACCCCATATTTAAAAATAATGACTCTAACTCATATAATTTCCATGCATAAATAAATATAATTAGGAAATTATTTGCAAAAAATATCTCCCATCAATACACAATGGTTATGCATAAAAAAAGGATACAAGATAAAAAATAAATAAATTATTAATGAAAAGGACTAAAATGGAAAATAATTAAAAGATTAAAGTTCACTAAATCACACTCCCTTTTTTACATATCTTGGAATAAAAATAATTACCCCCTAATGTTATTCATGTGAGAGTACATGAAAAAAACAATTCCTAATAAAATAACTTCCTGGAAACTCCTATAGTAATCTTCTAATTGATAATTATCCCCCAATATTATTCCTTCCCCACAACCATATCCTCAATTTATTAACATAAACTCTACAAAATATCTCATTATATATTCTTATATCTATCCCAATCATACATAAAATTCAAATCCTCAAATATAGATTTGAAATCTGAGCCACATGATACTAAAATATTATCATTTATATTCCCAAATGATAGGTAAAAATATATTTCTTCATGTTTATAAATTTTCATTTAAAATGGATTGATCATTTCCATTATTTTTTTGTGCACACCACAAAACCTTTCTTGGACACTCCCATTTTAATTTCCTCCACTGTATAATAAATTCATATCTTCAACAATATCAAACACAAGATCCTCATATAACTTTTTACCAAGGCATTGTAATGTATAATGTGCTCATTTTATACTTTATATTTATGATACCACACTAAAAACTCATAAACTACATGGTATATATACTTCTTGATAAGTTATATTACTTATCTAAACAACTTTCACACTCCATTATAGTTTTTTCATGAAGTGGTTTCTATATCTTTTTTATGAATCATTTACCAAGTTTATAATAATGATAATTTTTTCCCATGTTAGTTTTATAATTTACCTATGAGAAAAAACCATCAATCTTTATGAAATAATTGATTTTTATTCAATCCTTATAAATAAACTTCTTTGTTTCAAGCTCATTGGTGCGACCATGACATAATTATCATTTCACTCAATGTTATCATCGTTATTTCCCTTGAATATGGGTCTAAAAATTTCTTCTATTTAATCATATAAAAATAAAAAAAGTAGTCGTTAATATGAAATGAGTAGAATATGGTATGTGTAAATCAAATATGTTCCTAGTTTAAAATCACACGGATCTAAGAACACATAATTGATCCTAATGAAACTCCTTTTTCATTATGACTCAATGTTTCCTATAATTATTTTATCATATTTAAGCTAAAAAAATTATATTTCTCCTTTTTTAGCTTCACAGTCATTCACTAATTACTACATAGATTGACATTGACTCATTTTAATCATATACAACATCTATTTTCCCTTATATTTGCTTCAAAAACTCACTAAAAAAATAAAATCATCTTCTTCCATATATCATAAAATCATATAAAAATTTGTTAAAAACAAAAATAATATACCAAAATTAGTAAAATTAACAATAAAATATAAAATTCAATAAATTATATTATAACTCATATACACTGGTCAACAAAGGATGTGGAACTGAGCATAGATAACATAGAAAACCTCCCACATGGGCCAAACTAACACCCTCTTCATGGTAAGGTCCCATGGATAAGTCTATCTAAACATGAAATATGAATAATATGGATCACCCAAAATATACGCACATGCTAATATAAATATAATAACTTTATAAGAAACCTGATATCATCATGTATCTACAAGGAGTAATCTTCTTGGTTATACTAAAAACCAGACCCATCTTAACTATTCATATTATCCATTTCAAGAATCAGCCCCATCTCAATTGAGGCAGGTTATAATACATACCCATAAATAATTTTATATGTATCCCAGTATTGTAATTTGGATTAAAAAAGAAATCTTATGACTAATTAACCAAGTAATATTGTATATATACCCATACTCTTCATACAAAGAAAACAAATATTAATATATGAATATTTATTGTGTAACATCTTGTTACCAATCTGATTGGTGTGTCTTTAACATTATCATGGTTTTTACTTTTTCATTGACTGTTTTGGGTTGATAATGAGTTAGGAAGATATCTATAGTGGTGAAGTCGGAAATTTTTTGGACTCCCAACTGTAACTAACATTTTCTGCAGGCTCTCATAGGGTTACACATCATGTAACTAGGTTACACGACATGTAATGGTCGCTAGGTGCATACTGTGAGAAGTTTCATGATGTGATAATATTTACATTGTGAAAAGTTACACATAATTACTTTCCTTTAGACATTGTGAGTCATTTAATGAATATTTTTTCATTTAAAGTGACATGGTTTCTGTTGGTTTAGAAACTTAACTATTTCACAGCATGTAGTGGGATTACACGTCGTGTAATACCCCAACTGTGGTTTTTAAATAAGAAATGTGGTTTATATTTTATCATCCCATCATATCTAGTTTTGTTTACCTCAACCCAAATCCTTATTCATATGATCTTGGAGCCATCCAACCCTTCTAGGTTCCTTTATCTCACATTCGATCATCTTATCAGTTACGGTGTGATTCTCAGTTAAGTGTTCTCCTTGCTCTTCTTCTTTCTCTCATTATCATCCTTTTGTAATTTAAATAGATCAACTTTAAATTGATGGATATATGTTTTATACTAATTTATATTTCTTCTAAGTTGTATTTTTAGGTCTTATATACCTTTTTACTCATTGATAGGTGTCATTGCAAGTTTTGAGTTTCAGAAAAAAAAGGTAGGGGGTTCCATCCTCTTTGAAAAAAATGATTAACCTTGAATAGATTTATTTATTTCAGTTGAAGATTTAAATTTAATTACACAAACTTGTTTTAAATTTATTTGATAAAAACTAATTCTAGTAAATTGTGATATTTGAAATGGTTTTCACATGAAATTTGGGAAAACCCCAATTCTATCGAATTGGGGTGTGTTTATGGAAATTGGTTGATTTAAATTTCTTCAGTTAAATTGTAGATTTTATGGAATATATTTCAATTAAATTGTTGAATTTAATTGTGGAAATAAATTGTGAAGTCGATGGAATTGGTTTTGAAGGGATTTAAAACATGTTAAAATGGATTGAAATGGTTTGATAGAAACCCAGTTGCTTTATCTTGTTAAAGAGGTGAGTTTTTGATTAAAAATATATTTTGGTTTTTAAATGTAAAATTGGTATTTGAAATGGGAGGAATGGGATTTAATTGTACTTTAAGTAGTCTTAAAATAAATTTCTCAACATTGATTTTGTAAGAAAACATACAAGTCTTAGGTATTTAGAGAGTTATTTAGACACACTCTATGCTTATGCAACATTCTAAAACATAAATAAAACAAGTTACATCCCTTATGGGATGGTGGTGAGTCTTTTTTATCCAATATTAGAGTGATTTATATATAAAAAAATTTCCATGATCACTTAGAGAGTGCGGATTAATATATCCAATAAATTTCGTACCTATTTGTAAAATGACCATGTTTCTCACTTGTTATTTATATTTGAGATATAAATGTACACCAATTTTGTAAAACTGCTTTACATTCCTTCTGAGGTTACATTAACTATTTTATTTAAGACATTTTTTTAGAAATATTCCATCATTGTAAATAATTTTAATAAAGTATTTTTCCATCATTTGAACTATATAGCATGATTTGTTTTAATATTCTTTCAATTCTTAGACCTATATATTTTAAAATTGAAAGAATTCTTTTGGTTAATCTATTTTTTTCATCTTATATGGAATCCTTGGTGAGACCCTGTAAGGATTTTTAGCTCATACCCAACTTGTTCCTTCTGGTGTTTGTAGATTATCTCCTTCCAAGATTAGGCAAGGGGAAACGATCACATAGAGGTGGATCCAATTGTTGATCCTTAGACGTGGTGAGTTGTGTCCTTATAGGATTGGGTTGTTTTCCCTTATTTTTATACTTGAGTTGTAGTACATTGAGATTGATTATTCCCTACTTACTTCTCATACATTAATCCCACTAGAGTTTCTTTTGTATGTGTATTGACTTGCATATCCTGATCATGCTATGTTTTGTGGAAAATTTGATCCCACATGCATGTTGTATGATGATAGGTGTTATTCATTGACCTATGGGGATCAATAAAGTCTTTTGGGATATGTTAGAATTGGAAATCTTATCGGGTTACCCGGGTACTCGGGCTATTTTGTGACAAAATGGTATCAAAGGATACTATTGAGCTTTTATCTTGAAGTCAGTATGCATTTTTGAAATCTTTTTGGGACTTAAGAGGTAGTTTTGATTCAGTGTTTTTTCATCTCTCACAATAATGAACCTTAAGTTTCTTGGGGTGGTTAAAGAAACATGTATTATAGATTAGTTCTAGTACTTTCATTATTTTGATTTGGATTGAAAAAAATTCAAATCTTGTTTGTTGAGATAAATTTACCTTGTTTCTCAGTTTGAGTGTTAATTTTGTGTCTTCCTTCTTATCTGTTGATGTTGTATGGCATCATGCATTTGAGATGGTGTGAACAATAGATCTAGGAGGAATATTCTGCTAAACTACAACGATTTAATATTCTAGTGGACCAAAATCTAGTTTAGGTGATTGTGTGAATTGTCTAGGATCTAGGATAGGCGCCACCTCCAGTCCTCATTCAGGATCTAGCTATGAATCCTCGGGGGGTGTTCTTAAAAATAAATCTCAAGAGTTCCTTTTCTAGAATACATTAGTTTTCAAAGGCTCCATTGATCCTCAACATGTTAAGGAATGGTTGGGTAGTATAGAACACTTGTTTGAATTATTGGAGACATTGGATGAGATCAAGGTGAAATGTTCCACCTTCATGTTGGAAGAACCAAGTAGGAGATGGTGGGACACGATAGTGGTGGAAAAGAAACATGAGGTAATAGCATGGAAAGGCTTCAAGGTTATTTTTACTGATCAGTTCTATCAAGATTCAATTTTGTTGGCTAATGCGATGGAGTTTGTCAAGCTTGAGCAAGTTGAAAGAATAATGACTAAGTATTCAAATCGATTTACTGAGATGGTGCAGTTTGTGCCTGAGATTGTATCTAATGAGAGGATGAAGGATAGATGGTTTGAGTTGGAAATTTGATAAGATATCTACTCTCAAATTTTCTTATGATAGTTTCCCACTTATGCTGATGTGTTGGATATGGCTATGATGGTTGAGATAGAGCTGGCTAGAAATAACGCTTGATGGGAGTTCCTTTTTCTCCCTATGGTAGTGTTAGTTACTTCAAGGGAAATCAGAAGTGTGATGATTCTCATGGTAGTTTTTTATGGAAGAGTTATTCCAGACCTCCTAGAATTTTAATAGGAAGTCTTTTGACTTGTTATTAGTGTGGAAAGCTAAGACGCTCTAAGAGGTTTTTCACTGAGGCGCCCAAGAACTATAGCTTATACGGATATACAGGACACTTATAGAGATTATTTCATGTCTTTTCTACTCCACATAGTGTAATGGGATCATCTGCTCCTCCTAAAACTGTGGGGAAATCAAATAGTTCATGTATAAATAGGTTCTAGTTATAGGCATCCAGAATGAAAATACATCACATAGTGGAAGAGTCTCTAGAGGAATTGGATAAGGGTCAAATGACTATGAGAGGTACCATTACTATAGCCTCATTATTAGTGACTAATCTATTTTATAATAGTGTATCTCATTCATTTATTTCAACCCATATTGTTAATTTTCTAAATCTTTTTATGGAGCTTTTATCTTGTACAATGGATATTACTACACCCCTTGGAATGAAGAGGAAGAAGAGTATTCATAGTCCTTGTGTCTTCTCTCTTTCAGATATTGAGTTGGCTCAGAGTTTTTTGTTCCTTAACATGAAACCTCTTGATTTCATTTTTGGAATGGATTGGATCATAGCTAATAAATCCTGTATTGATTGTTATCTTTAATGGTTCTACCTTAATACACCCACTATTGCGTCTCATGTATTTCAAGGATAATGGAACCAAAGTTCAATCAGCGCTATACATTCTTATCCAGAGCTATGGAAGGTAATATTAGTGTTCTCTTTTGATTTGGAGAGAGAATCATTGAGAGGTTATCTCCTTCCAATTTTTGTCAAGTTTCCTGATGTGTTTACTTCTAATTTATCTAGTTTACCACCAGTAAGGGAGGTCAAGTTTTTCATTGACTTCATGCCTAATACTCAACTAGTTTCTATTCCCTCTTATAGTATGGCTCTAGTAGAAATGAAAGAGCTAAAGTCCTAGTTATATGATCTTCTTGAGAAAGGATTTATACACCCAAGTGTGTCACCATGGGTGGCGCAGATTCTCTTTGCTAAGAATGTTGATGGTTCTCTTTTCTTATATGTTGATTACCAAAAGCTCAATAAATTTATAGTAAATAACAAGTATCTATTGTCATGGATTGATGATCTATTTAATCAGTTAAAAGGAGAGAAGTGTTTTTCAAAGACCAACCTTCAATTTGGTTACCATCAGTTGAGGATAAAATAATATGACATTCATAAAACAACCTTTTGAAGCTATTTTACTTAGTATGAGTACCTTATTATGCCCTTTGGTCTAACAAATTATCCAGTATCTTTCATGGATTTGATGAATAGGATTTTCTATGAGTATCTAGATACCTTTGTGGTAGTATTTTTTGATGAAATCATCGTTTACTCTAATTCCAATGAAGATCATATGAATCATGTGAGAATAGTTATGTGTATATAGGGAAATCACTAACTATATTCCAAGATTACAAATTATTATTTCTAGATTCTAGAAGTGAAATTCTTGGGACATGTGGTATCTGATCAGAGTATATCAGGTTACTATAAGAAGGTGAAGGTTGTTATGACTTGAGATCAACCATGTAATGTCTTCGAGATTTTGATCTTTTTGGTCTTAATCAGAAATTATCACTGATTCATGAAGGACTTATCAAAGATAGCTTCACCAATGACTGTTATAACTCATAAGGGAGTGAACTGTTCTTGGAATGATAAATGTCAAAGTTATTTTGTTGATCTTAAATGTCTTTTGATAATTGATCCAGTGCTGAATATTCCAGAGTCTGGGAAGGGGTATGTGTTCTTTTGTTATGCATCGGCTTCAGGCTTGGTATGAATTCTTATACAGGGAAATCATGTAGTTACTTATGGATCTCATCAAGTTATGCCCCATGAGAATAATTATGCTACACATGACCTTGAACTTTTAATTGTGATGCACTCTCTTAAGAGTTGGTGAAATAACCTTTTTAGAGAAAGGTTTATTATTTATTCAGACTACAAAATCTTGAGTTATATCTTCTCTCAAAAGGATTTGAACCATTTTCAGAGAATTTTTCCGGTATAGAGCTGATATAAGTATTATGTTGATCATTGTTAGAGACATTTTTAATTCTAAGTTAGTGACTAGGTGTTCTTGAATATTTCACCCCAGTTGGGTCATCGATGGATTGGGAAGAAAGGGAAGATTACTCCTCATTTTGTGGGACCTTTCGAGGTTTTTTAGAAGGTGGGGAAATTTTCATACCATAACTGACATTGATACCTAATGTATTCCATGTATCACATTCGAGAAAGTATTTATGTGATCCATCTCATGTTTTGAGCTGGAGTGATCTTAATATTGAACCTGATTTATCATTGACTTAGTGTCCATTCAGAATAGTTGATTCTAAAACCAAGGTACATTGTGGGAGGATGATACCTTTGGTTCGTGTGCTATGGGATAATTGTTTTGATAATCATGAGATGTGGGAACATGAGGAACTAATGAGAGAGTAGTGACCTCATATTTTTTTTCATGAAAGCTTCTTCATAGTATTTATGGGGACAAAATGTTTTTATGTTGGAGAGGTTGTAACATCCCATTACCAATCTAACAGGTGAGTATTTAACCTTATAGTGATTTTTACCTTTTCATTGATTGTTTTGGGTTTATAATTATTTGGTATAATACTTATAATGGTGAATTAATATATTTTTTGGACTCTCATCTTGAACCAACCTTTTCTGCAGGCTTCCAGAGTGTTATAAGCCATGTAACTAGGCTACAAGACATGTAACGGTCACTAGGTGCATACAATGAGAAGGTTTATGTAAAGATAAGATTCACACCATGAAATTTTATACTACATGAATAGACTTTACACATTTTTATTCATTTAACAAATGTTTTTCATTTAAAGCGATGCATTTTTTGGAAGTTCAGAAACAAAAATATATCCCAGCATGTAGTGGGATTACACATCGTGTAATACCCTGATTGTAGTTTTTAAACTGGAATCATGGATGAGATATTATTTTACCCTCCTATATAGTCTCATTTCCCTCAACCCAAATCCGTACCTAGTAAATCTTGGATCCCTCCAACCCTTCCAATTTCCTTCATTCAGTGTTCGATCATCGTTTCTCTCACGATATGATTCCTTGGTAAGTGATCTCATTATTCTTTGTATTTATCTCTTTCTCCTCCTTTGGGATTTAAATGGATAATCTTGAAATAGATGGATCTATGTTCATTACTACTGGATATCACTTCTAGATTAAGTGTATAACTGGATCTTGCTTCTATAATGAGTTTCAAGGTCTTATACGCCTTCATTCACATTGATGGGTGTTGTTGTGAGTATTGGGTTTAGAGAAAAGGTAGGTGGTTTCATCCCATTTGGACAAATTTATTAACCTTTAATTTCTTGATTTATTTTAATTATTGATTTAAATTCAATTTCTCAAAATTAATTTCAATTTATTTGATAAAATCCAATTCCATTGAATTGATAGATTTGAAATGATTTGGGCATGAAAATTGGGAAAACCCCCAATTCCATTGAATTAGGGTGTGTTAATAGAAATTGGTTGATTTATATTTTTTAATTTAAATTATATATTGGATGGAAAAAAATTCAATTATATTTTTGAATTTAATTGTGGAAATCAATTTTGAAATTGATGGAATTGGTTTTGAATTTATTTCAAACTTGTAAGAATGAATTAAAATGTTTTGATAGAAACCCAGTGGTTTTATCTTATTAAAGAGACATGTTTTTATCAAAAACTCATTTTAATTTTAAAATGGAAAATTGGCATTTGAAATGGGAGGAATGGGTTTTAATTGTATTTTAAGGAGTCTTAAAATAAATATCCCATCATTGATTGTGTAAGAGAACATGGAATTCATAGGTATTTTGTGAGTCATTTGGACACATTGTACACTTATACAACATTCAAAAACATAAATGATACAGGCCACATCATAAATGGGATGGTGATGAGTTGTCTTTGGCTAGTGTCATTGGGATATGTGGATACACATATTTACATGATCACTTAGAGATTTTGGAGGCCTATACCCTATAACTTTCGTAGCTATTTGGTAGATGACCATGTCGCTCAATTTTTATTTATATTGGAGATATAAATTATGTCAATGTTGTAAAATTTATTTACATACCTTCTGAATATACATAAACTATTTTATGTAACTATTTTATTCAATCTATTGTTTTAGAAATATTCCATCATTGTAAAGCATTTTCTTAAATTATTTTTTCATCATTAAAATTGTATATATAGATTTTTTTAAATCTGCTTTCAATATCCAAACATGTTTATTTTAAAATTGACAGTATTCCTTTTCTTAATCTATTATTAGCATCTGATATAGAATCCTTGGTTATACCCTACTGGGATTTTTAGATCACACCATACTTGTGCCTTCGGGTGTTTGTAGATTATCTTCTTCCAGGTTTGTGCAAGGGGAAGGGATCTCTTTGAGGTGGATCCAACTATTGAACCTTGTAAATGGTGAGTTATGTCCTTAAGGACTTGGGTTTTTTTCCCTGTTTTTTTAATTGAGTTGTAGAACTTTGGGCTTGTGTATTCTTTATTTACTTCTTGTACATTACTCCTAGTGAATTTTCTCTTGTTTTCATATTGACTTTCTTGTCCTAATTCTGCTCTATTTTGTGGAAAATTTGTTCCCACTTGCCTGTTGTATGATGTTATGTGCTAGTAGTTGACCCCTTGGGTTCAGGTCCTCCTTTAAATCTATTTTTGGACTAACTTTTCTATCAGGTTATCATGGTACCCGAGTTGGTTCATGACACATTGAATAACATAATGAATTCATGCCATAATTGTATATGTACAATGTGTTTTGGACCTTATAAATATAAATAATTAATTTATAAAATATTAGAATCATTTACCACTAAGTTATTCATAAATATAACACTTATTATCCATTTCATGCAAAAAAAATTCTACATAACCTAGAGAAAACAAACATAATAAAGGTGTGATCACAGGTGATCAGTAAAGGTAAACATATTAGATATAAATAGATTATCAAATTAAGTAATAAGATAAAAATAAGGGTTTTATATCATGATCATAACTTAAAAAGTTCATATCTAATCTGAAAAATATCATAAACATGAATTATGGAATAAAATATTATCATTTTAAAATAAATGAATCATAATAATTAAAACTCATCAGAACTCAATCATGAACCATAATATCATGTCATAAATGTGTTTTTGGAACCATCATAACTATATAAACCATTTAATATGTCAATTTTAACTACCAATACCATCAGATAAAGCATAAACACCAATTTTCCATAGTGGATCAAGCACATGGACTTTCTTACCACAACAAATCAAGCACTTTGACTTGATTCCCATAAAGGGTTAAGCACGTCGACTTGTTTCCCATTACTATCTAATGAGATATAATACTTTACCAAATTCATTGTAGGGATATATAGGTTCCACCCCTCACGTAATTAAAAGCATGCATATGTATCCTACAGGATCACAAAACATTCATCATATATGAAACCATTAAAATAACTGGTTTTTATAAACATTCCATCGTAGAATATCCCAAGGAAATGGGTTTTATAAACATTTGACATAAAAATCATAATCCATATTAAAAATAATAATTTTGGTTTCCTTATATCATAACCCCAGTAAATAATAAGTATAATCAAGGGCTGTTTTGGTTGATGAATAGATATTAGAATAAAATATCACTAAAACCTTCTTGAGGAAAATACCTTTTTGAATTTAAAAAACAATTTTTAAAATATAAAAAACTATACACATAATAAAGAATCTGAGTATCCTTGTAAAATGTTAATGTAATATTTAAATCATTGAGGCTTTATTATGGAGGTAAATTTCGTTCATGTCGTATAAGTTAAAAAAACATTCATTTCACATTTTTTTTAAAGTTTAAAAGTGCCACATTTAGAAAAAACAAGAAGATTCCTTGTAAAAAAATTAAAATATATCCATGGGTAAAATTTTATTTAAAAAATCATAGGATAATCTTAAAATCATTCTTGAAAACCTTTTTAGAAAATTTGTTTATGGAAGAAAAATACATTTGGACTGAAGAGATATATATAGTCAATTTTCCTTAAAACAATATTTTGATCTCCTAAATAATTAAAATAGGGAAAATTAAAGGAAAACATATAGTATCAAGTAATATACAGAGTATAATAAAATTAAATGGATTCATCATATAAGGATCATATAATTTTCCCAATGAATATTCAAGTATAAATAATCCTGATTAAAATTGGATTGAAACATAAATCCCATACTACTTTGGTAACATTTGAATAATAATAGAAATGAAATAAATAATCTTAGATAGATATGTAAATCCCCATAAAATTCATAATAAGAATAATAAAATACATTAAAGGTAATTATATACACCACACAAAAGAAATAAGTGGTGAATATGGCATATGTCCCATATGAATAAAAGTGGGATGAAGATCCCTTACCTCAAGTCTAGTCTTTCCTCGGTCACATTCAAAACACATGTATAATAAATATTGATTTATTATAAATGTATTAAATAACAATATTAATATCTACCATACTATTTATGATTCATTTATGGAATATGATCAACTATTTATTAATAATTTTTTATTAAAATCACCATTCTGGGTGATAATTGCTTCGTTTTCCAAGAATATTTCGGTTCAGTGGTCTCAGTTCATATAATTTGATCATCGTTCTATAAATTACCTAATTGTATTCACATTATAAACATAATATATATTCATTATATACATATTTTTAATCATTCATAAAAATATATATATAGAAAAATGAATTACACTGTTCATAAAGAGGATAGGTTGTACGTATGCATGAACGCTATTTTCCATTTTTTTACTAACATAATGAAAGAAAGTTAAATATTAGTAAACCTTTATAGAATAATTATTATATCATATATATATCATATATATTCATTAAATTCATTTTCATTTCTATCCAATTAAAATATAAATTCAAAATGAATCACATCACTTCGTGGAGGTGGTTGTCCACATGTACGCATGAGCGACATTATCATTTTCTAAAGGATTATATGGTAAAATGATGAACAAGATATTATAATTATATAAGTATAATTATGTAATAAATATCATATATAAGTATTAAATTTATTATGATTCCCTGAAAATATAGAGTAAGAACCTTGTATTCAATAGTGTGCATGACATCCATCACTAAGTGCATAAGGGAATATAATATCTTTAGACTCTACTATATATTTACGATTTTGAATAAATTAAATAATTGATATAACATTTAATGCAAAAAACACTGAGTTATATTTAATTACATTCAAGTGAAAACTTCCTCTATATCTTGTGTTACACGTAAGAGAGGCCATCCTCGATAGCTTGCGTTATACGCAAGACTGAGTTTCACCAAACAACAATATATTATTAAAATATTATTATTTAATATGATATGATATAACCTAGCTATTATGTTATCTATTGTGAATATTATAAAATAACTTATAAAAATTTCTGTTTTATATAAATATTAAATTAATTCATTGGTTACCAACTAAAGAGAAATGAAAATAAGAACCAATTGGATATAAAAAGAACTATTATTATTTATATTCTTCTAAAGGATTTTTATCTTAATAAATATTTTTAATTATAATTATTGAATTATTAAAATGAAATATATATGTTATATATTTAATCAAATATTTTTTATATTCATCCATTAGGTTTTATAGACATAATATATAAACAAACTCTATTTTACACATAAAAACATAAATTTTTATAAAGGCAATTTTACCTCCTTTTAATGGAGAACCCATTTTAAATATAATTTTTGACACTTAATGTCATGAACCATCCCCTAAGGCTCATTCCGTGACTACCCCAAGCCCGCCTTCTATAGGTCAGGGATTGGAAACTAGCACTGGAAAGGCATTTCCCTAAAATGGGAAGTCATTACCTCAAAACCTGTACACACACAGATTGGGAACACTACGCACAAGTAAAACACAATGGAAGGAGAAAGGTACAATCGCAACTAATAACCACCACAGAGTGTAAAAGTAAGTATTTTAGTAAAGGGTCCAGAATACAAGCCCAAATGAAATGGAAAATACAGAAAAAAAGGTAAAATAGCTCTTAAGGTCATCTACCAAGGATCCTACCTAAAGGGTAGGTACAACTCGTCACTACAGCTTTCAACGTCCATTGGTCACCTCCGTACACCATTAAGTCCTAGCTCTTCAAAAATCAGTCAAATATTCTCGTCATCAGCACAAGACACAACAAGGTTCGGGTGAATCCTTGTGTGGGAGTGACTATAACAATACCCAGTAGGTACCTTGAGACCCCTGAAGGTCTATCAAAATTCCAAAAAAACCACAAGGCATGATCTCAATCACAATGCACAAAGAAAAAGACAACTCACTCCTAGTATATTATAGGGTAGTAATAGTATCATTATCAGTGACATTGTCAAACACCTCGGCTGCTGGAGAACTCCTCCTCTATCGAGTACATTGGGACATCCAAGTCACACATAGGTTCTTCCCACTAACCTTGAACTTCTTAGGTACTCCTCCCCATCACGTATCATGGGTCTGTCGGGTCACACAGAGCCGCTCCCCACCATGGTCCTATAAATTCACATAGAGGTGCTTCCCACTAGGTCATCGAGTCATACATAGTTTAAATTCAGCAGTCTTCAGGTCTCAGCCAATCATAGGGTTCTGCACATAGTGCGCTTAGGAGAACCTCTCATCAATCCATCGGTCATATTTCAACCAAAACTAAATCCCTCTATGTAACCTGATTATCCTCCATGTCATAAGGGTTTCATTGTAATAGAAGAAACGTCAACCGGACACCCAGTTTGTAAGTTATAGGAATTTTAGTAATGAGGGCCCGTTTGGATTCAGGTACGATCCAACCCATCCAAACTCCACATTTCTTCAATTCTCTCATGGAGTATCTCAAATGAATCACCCCATCCTAAGGGTTATGTCACTGTAGAGGGTTCGTCAAAAAAAACATTTGGTTTAGAAGTATGCCCGTTAAGGGTAACTGGGCAAAAAAGGGGTCCGAGTATGGTCCGATCTAGTTAGACCAACTCGACACGGCCTGTTAGGCCCCACTCGATGAAGGATGGGCTTGGCCTGGAACGGTTGGGCCTGGTCCGGCCCGCAAGACCACAGTTCTAGCCCGACCCACCCAGATGGGTGCGACCTGCCGAATCGTGTAACCACTCGGCCCACTATCTGAGTACGGGGGGTCTGATCCCCTCCCGAATGGCTTTGTCCATTCGGGTCTTCAAATCCACGGTTCCAGTTGGTGCCACACCACCTGGACGGTCCACATAGACCAACCTATTATGGACCCATGGGCGCGGGCCCGCCCTTCATTGTGGCTCGAAGCCGTGAACCTCCTCCATGGATAAAATCCCCATCCCTCCTCTCTGGTACATCTCCATAGTGTGCCATCTAGATTAGCAGTGTCACTTGATAGTGCTACACCACCTGGTCGGTCCGTGCAGACCGGCCAACAACGAACCTGCGGGCACGGGTCCGCCCTCCGTCGCGGCTCGAAGTTGCCACCTTCTTTTGCAGTGTGCCTCCACACTTCAACGTGGTCGGCACTGTCTATCCGCTACATTGTCTGTTATGGAACCTTTGGGCATCATCATTCCATCACGGATGACGGGTGTCGGCTGCTTCATCCCTCGGTCGTCGGTGTCGCTGCATCAACGTAGCTTCTACAGGCCACCAGTGAAGTTCTGGTGGTCCATTTTTATTCTCTTCTACACCTATGGGCCTCCCGAGATGATTCCTATGTTTCACGACCATTTTTCCACCTTTTCTCCATATCTATCGATTGCCCACAAGGAACACAACCGTAACCGAGTTCGGCGGAGGGTATGGGCCTTGTTCTTTTGTCCCACACCCTCTTCGTTAGTATAATAACACAGTAAGCATTTCAATAAAGAAACAACTCATAGGTAAACAATGAAAACCCCTAATTTGTTTTCATTGGAAGGCGTTGTAGATGAGGAACTAGGGTCTACATCCGAAGGTGTTCGTCGGTGCTTTCTTTCGTCCTTTGATTCCTCCAACAACCCTCACTGGATCACCATTCTTCATCGAAGCGGGAATTCGTCGGCGTTTTGTCAGAGATTTCTCTCGTAGTTCTCCCAAAATCCAAGATCGATCTTTGATTAAGTAGAATAAAAGAGGGGAACAACACACCACAAAATTAATGGGGTTCATTAATGAGTTTAGTTGATGAACCTATTAATTCTCTCAAAGGTGTGGTTACTCAACCTATTAATTCTCCCAGCTGTGCAGTTACACAACCTAAGGGTCAAGCCATTAAATGGTCTGACATTACACTGTGGTCCCACCTCCATTTGTCCAATAGTTGCAAAAAAATAAAATAAAATAACATTTAGTTATTTTATTATTTTTTTCTAAATTCCAAGAAAATAACGTTTTCTTCTAACCCTTTCTTGTCAAAGTTATGCTTCCCTTAAGAGAATTTATGCACTGCGGATTCAATGGTGCCCTTGAATTTTTAATCTGAGCACTAGTTTAAAATATAGAAAAGGTCACCCGCACATTTACTGAATGTACCTAAAAAAAGTTCAAAAATCCATTCTGGGATCTCTGGTCCTCAGAATCACATGCCGTCAATTTTCACAGACTCATAATAATCCCAAATAATTAAAAAATTATATGGATTTTATGGATCTTTAAATTCTCCCCACATTAGGTATTTTTGTTCACAAAATCTATAAAAAAACTAGGGAAACAAATGGGGATACTGAGCATTTATCTGAGCCTCTCGCTCCCATGTTCTCTCCTGGAGATTCCCATGCTGCCAACAAACTCACACCAGAGGAATCGACCGCCCACGAAGGAATCATTCCTTTCAATCCTCTATCTTTATTGGGAACTCCTTAAATGTCTCTCCATCATCGTTATCCATCTCACTGCAGTCTATAATGTGTGATTGGCCATGAACATACCTCCTCAGCTATGACACATGGAAAACATTATGCACTCGGTGCATCTGTGGAGGAAGAGTTAGACGGAACGCCACCACGCATACTCTGGTGAGGATCTGAAATGGTATGATGAACCTCAGAGATAGCTTACTGCCCCAGCCAAACCTCTATAATCCTCGTTGGGGTGAGACCCATAGGAAGACATGGTCTCCATCCTCAAACTTCAAGGGTCTCCATCTCCTATCAGCATAAGACTTCTGTCAGCTCTCTGTAGTCTTCATCTTCTCTTTCATGATCTGCACCTTCTCTGTGGTAGCCTGTACAAACTCTAGACCCATAAGTACTGACTCTTCTAGGTTTATCCATCATAGAGGTGATCTGCAAGGTCGCTTGTACAGGGCCTAAAATGGATCCATTCCTATGGTGGAAGGATAACTATTGTTATATGCAAACTCCACCAGTGGTAGGTGGTCCTCCTAACTACATCTAAAATCAAGGACATGATCACAAAGCATGTCCTTGAGTGTTTTTATGGTCCGCTCCATCTGACCATCTGTCTAAGGGTGAAAGGTGGTGGTTATGCATAGCTGAGTCCTGAATGCCTCCTGCAGTCCCATCCACAAGTGGTATTTAAAACTAGCTTCGCGATCCAAGATGATTGTCGATGGCACCCCGTGAAGCCATACAATCTTCTGTATGTAGAGACGTCCCAAGCCCTCCATTGATCCCTGCTCTTGGATGGGTAGGAAGTGGGATGACTTGGTGAGTCGGTCATTGATCACCCGGATGGAATCATGGCCCTTGGACGTACATGGTATCCCTATCACAAAGCCCATGGAGACACCATCCCACTTCCATTCCGGAACCTCAAGTGGATGAGATAAGCCTGATGGTACCTGATGCTCGGCCTTCACTTGCAGAAAAATGAGGCATCGTGATATGAACTATGCCACGTATTTCTTCATCCCTGGCCACCAGTATTGATGCTAGAGGTCCTGATACATCTTTTCCACACCCAAATGTACCTACAAATGGGATCTTTGGAACTCCTTTAACTCCTCTCATTGCGTCACAGGTACCATGGTGTTTCCTCTAAAGAGGACGACAAGCTCCACACCTTTAGAAAATCCTTCAAGAGACTGTCCTGAGGATATCTGAGAACATAGGACCTTGCATTCAACGTCCCCAAGATAAGCCTCCTAAACTCACTAAAAGAGTGGGGGAGTGATAGTCATAATCTAGAGGATATCTTCTCTATCTCTATCTACGAATGATATATTCAATGCAATTAGCTTCTCTGTCGCCTCACTTAGTACCTGCAGTCCATACCTCCAGCTGAGTGCATCTGCTACTATGTTCTCCTTACCAGGAGTGTAGACTATCTCAAAGTCATAGTCCTAGAGGAACTGTAGCCATCTCTACTATATTAGGTTCGGGTCCTTCTGTGAGAAGATATACTTGAGAATCTAGTGATCAGAGTAAATAGAAGTTTGTTCACCCATCAAGTAGTACCGCCACATCTTCAGCACAAAGACCACTGCTGCTAACTCCATGTTATGGGTACCATAGTTCTACTTGTTCTATATCAAATGTTGTGAGCCATAGGTGATCATTGTTCACTCATGAATCAGTACACAACATATTTTGGCCCTCTGATTCATCATAGTAGACAACATACCCAACACCCGCTTCTGGTAGCCTCAAGATGGGGGCACTCATCAATTTGTGCCTCAGATCTTGGAAACTCTGCTAGCACTTCTCCATTTATAATAAAGGCTACCCCTTATTCATCAAAACTAACAAGGGTTCCTCTACCCTAGATAAGTTAGGTAAAAATCTCTAATAGTACCCATCCAATCCAAGGGAACTCCACACTTCAGTCACACTCCTGGGTGGATCCTAAGGAAGTACTGCCTCTATATTTTCCGGATCCACTACAACTTCATCCTCTAAGATAACATTCCCCATGAAGTGGAATTATTGTATCTAGAACTAGCACTTTGAGATATTTCTATAAATATAGGGCTCTCAGAGTGTATTCATAACTATATACAGGTGCATGGAGTGCTCTTCCTCTATCGCCTAGTACACCAAGATGTCGTCAATGAACACTACCATGAAGTGATCAAGGTAATTCTGGAATATCCTGTTTATGATCCAAATGAACACTGCTTGAGTGTTGGTCATGCCAAAGAGAATCACCAAGAACTCATAATGCCTATACCGAAATCTAACAGCAATCTTCTGTACATCCTCATCTCGTACCTTGAGCTGATGATAGTCTGATCTGTGGTTTATCTTTGAAAAAAATCATGATCTGTTTAGCTGGTCAAAGAGATCATCGATCCTCGGCAGAGGATACTTGTTCTTCACAATCACCTGGTTCAGGCACCGATAGTCCACACAAAGCCTCAGACTCCTATATTCCTTCTTAGCGAACAAAATTAGGGCTACCCAATGAAAAACATTGGGGCTTATGAACCCCATCTTCTGCAAGTCTTCCAATTGTACCCTCAACTCATAAAGCTCCACAGGGGCCATCCAATATGCTGGTGTAGATATCGGTGTCATCCTGAGGTACAGGTCTATGTAGAAGTCTACTAGTCCCAGAAAATCATTAGGGAAGATATCAGCATACTATTCCACCACTACAAGATAGCTCAGACTCCTCTCATCCACTACACTGATGGTGAGGCTAGCCAACTGATGAGTGATTAGTTTTAACCTCCTCTGAGAAATTCAATCCTATGCTGTAAAGGTTTCCATCTCATCGGTGAAGTAAACCCTAGTCCTACACTAGAGGATACACCACACTTTGTGCCTAAAATAGTCTATCTGAGCATAGACTATGGATAGCCAGCCCATACCGAAGATGACTTCGTAAGGCCTCGATGCTGCTACTAAAAGATCCCAGCTGAAGCTCTCTCCTCCTAGAGTGAGCTCACACTATCTCCACCAATGTGTAATCATCGAATCCTATCCTGTAAGAGTTTCTATATGTAAGGATCGAGCCAACGGCTCCATCAGAATCCCTGAGCTCTGAACGAGTGTCATGGAAATGAAAGAGTGAATGGAACACGTGTCTATAAGAACTGCAGATAGGGTGTAATAGACACAGATCATACCTATAATCATCTCTAGAGCACCATGGTTGTATGCCTCTTCTTCCTTGAGCTGATCTCTCCCCTGTCTGCCTGCTCCCCAAGGTCGAGGTGGACCACCTATGGGTGGTGGCGGTAAAACCTCAAACCGTCGCCCACCACCTGCCCCTCGTCCAGCTCCCGTACTATGTTCATCACCCTGAGAACCTCGTCTCTCGAACCACTGCCACTATCTCAACGGAATGTCAACCATCTACTAGTCATTTGTATGGCGGCCCAGGTAGTCACGCGACATGTGTCCCTGCCCACCACATGAAAATCAAATCCTAGCCTCTGTCTGACTCCCTCTGTCCTGGGAGCCTCACACTGCCGACCCTGGGTCTTGGGGTCAGCTTCTGAAAGACCTAGCCTGCTTGGGCCCACATGCCTGTTGTATGCTTCCTACCGAAGACTCTTTCACCTAGGGTGTTCTGGAAACTCTAATTGTGGGTGCCTTATTTTCTTATAAGATCTCCATCAGAAGGGCTCGCTCCAGCACCTCATCCTGGGTAGGGATAATAACTGACACCACTGAAGCCCTGATATCCCAGCTGAGTCCCTTCTCGAAGGCTCGAGCCTGGAATAAAGGGTCTTGTTCCATGTCTGTGGAGTATCGGGAAAGCTCCATGAACTTCGTCGAGTACTCATCCACTGACATTTTGCACTGCTATAGGTGGAGCAGCTCTTGAATGTGCACTGAGCGCAACATCATGGGGAAAACTCCTCCCAGAAAAGCCTCTCGAAGTCAACACAAGTGAGGGTCACCTCATCATGATTCTGGATGGTCAAAATCCACCATCTCCCTATTGAGCACTGCAAAAGTATCGCTATCAAGATCTCCATTTGGTCAGGAGGTGTCCTCGCTAAGGGGAAGACCCACGTCATAGCCTCTAGCCAATCCTCAGCAACCAAAGGATCCATCTATCCCATAAACTTGAGAGATCTCTATCTCTGATACTCATATAGGGCACTGATCCTACGAACGTCCTCTACCAGAACTGCCGACAGTAGATGCTGACCATCAGGTGGCGGTAGCACTGGTGCACCACCCGGCAGGGCCATCTCAAGAACTGGTCCATGAACGGATGCCTTGTCACTAGGTGGACTATCCTCATGACCTCATATCAGGATCTTGGCTAGACTCCCACGTGGAGGCATCCTGAGATATATCAAGATGTACCATAGTTAAAAGTTTATACCCAGTGAGATGACTCTTATTCAAATAAAGGAGGCACTTATGCAACCATTGTTTTCATGTATTGAGTTGAAAACAGAATTCAAGGTCCTAGTGTATGGATAGGTCGGTCTCCGCACCAATACTAGACTCCCTAAATCTGAAAGTCGGACTCAAAACACTTAACATTGTTTCCCCAAAACAAATCATCAGACTCTTGGTCTTTGAGGGGGAACTGAACGCCCTTTGATACCACTTTGTCATGACCCGTTACCTGGGGGCCATGTTGTGACTACCCCAAGCCCGTCTTCCATAGGCCAGGGGTTAGATACTAGCATCGAAAAGGAATTTCCTTAAAATGGAAAAAATTTCCTCAAAACCTGTACACACACAGACAGGGAACACTATGCACAAGTAAAACAAAATGGAAGGAGAAAGGTACAACCACAAATAATAACCACCACAGAGTGTAAAAGTAAGTGCTGATGTAAAGGGTCCGGAATACAATCCTGAATGAAATGGAAAATACAGAAAAAAGGGAAAACAACTCTTGAGGTCTTCCTCCAAAGATCCTACCTGAAAGGTAGGTACAACTCATCTATGTGGCTCTCCAGGTCCACCGGTGACCTCGGTACACTGTCAAGTCCTGGATCCTTCAGACTCAGTCAAATCTATCCGTCATCTGCACAAGACACAACATGGTGCAGGTGAATCCCATATAGGGGTGAGTATAACAATACCCAGTAGGGACCCTGAGACCCCCGAAGGTCTCTTAGAATTCCAAAAAGTAAAAACCACAAGTCATGATCTCAATCACAAGGCACAAAGAAAAAGAAAGCTCACACCAGGTATACTCTCGGGTAGTAACAGTAGCATCATCAGTCACAATGTCAAACACCTCAGATGTTGTAGAACCCCTCCTCTATCAAGTACAGTGGGCCTACCAAGTCACACAGAGGTGCTTCCCACTAACCTTGAACTACTTAGGTACTCCTCCCCATCACGTACTATGGGTCTGGCGGGCCACAAAGAGCCACTCCCCACCATGGCCTACTGAGGTACTCTTCCTGTTGAGTATCATGGGACTTCCGGGTCACACAGAGATGCTCCCCACTATGAGCCTACAAAGTCACAAATATTTTCTTCCCACTAGGTCATCAAGTCACACATAGTCAAAATTCAACAGTCTTCAGGTCTCAGCCTATCACAGGGTTTCGCACGTAGCACGCTTGGGAGAACCGCTCCTCAAGTCGTCGGTCATATTTCAACCAGTACGAAGCCCCTCTAAGAAGTAACCCAATGATCCTCCATGTCATAAGGGTTTCATCTCAACATACGGCGCGTCAATCGGACCCCCGGTCTATAAGTTATAGGCATTTTATTTTCGAGGGCCCGGTTGGATTCTGATACAATCCAACCTAGCCAAACTCCAAAATTTTCTTAGTATCTCATGGAGTATCTGAAAAGTACCACCTCGTCCTAATGGTTCTGGTTCCCCAGACGTTTTGTCAAATGGACATCCGGTTTAGAAGATATGTCCATTTAAGCATAATTGGGAAAAAAGGGTCTGGGTAAGGTTCAATCTGGTCAAACTGACCCGACCCGACCCGAAGGGGGATGGGCTTGGCCCAATATAGCTGGGCCATGGGCTAGGCCCAATGGACTATGGATCTGGACCAACCCACCTGGTTGGGAACGGCCCGCCGGGCTGTGGAACTGCTCGGCCCACTGGCAGAGCGCGGGGGGTCTGCTCCCCTCCCAAACGGCTTCAGTCGTTTGGGTCTTCAAAGCCATGGTGACAGTTGGCGCCGCAGCACCTGGCTGATCCGTGTATACCGGCCCATTATGGACCCGTGGGTGTGGGTCCTCCCTCTGCCACAGTTCGAAGTCGTGGCCCTCCTCTGTGGCCGACCACCGCAGCGTGTCGCCTGGTTCAGCAACAGCATCGAATGGCACCACAATACCTGGCTGGTTCACACAGACAATCCCACAACAAACCAGCGGGGGCGGGTCCACCCTCCACCGTGGCTCTAAGCCGCGACCTTCCTTCACGGCGTGCCACCCTACTTCAACGCGTCCAGCACTGGCCGGCCACTCCTTTGTCCACCGAGGCGCCATCAGGTGCCGCCGATCCTTCGTGGTCTGTAGGTTCTAGTCGCTGCCTCCCTCGATCATTGGTGCCAACATGCCATTGTAGCTTCTACGGGCCACCAGTGAAGCTCCAGTGGTTCGTTTTTATTCTCTTATGTGCCTACGGGCCTCCTAGAATGATGCCTATGTTGTGTGGTCCTTTGTTCCACCTTGTCGTCATATCTTCTGATTTCCCAAGAATAAAGAAAACATAACTGAGTTCAGAGGAGGTTCCACGAATTGTTTGTTTGGAATGCACCCTCTACGTTGGTATAATAACACGGGAAGCATTTCAAGAAGGAATAAACTCATTGGTAAACAATGAAACCCCCATACCTTGTTTTCATTATAAGGAGTTGCAAATGATGAAGTAGGGTATGTGTCTGAAGGTGTTCGTCGGCGCTTGTCGCCGTCCGTCAATTCCTCCAACAACCGTCGCTCAATCATTGTTCTTTGTTAGAGCAAGAAGTCGTTGGTGTTTCGTCAGAGCTTCCTATCGTAGCTCTCCCAAAACCCAAACCCGATCATTGATTAAATAAAATAAAATAGGGGAACAATGCACCACACAATTAATGGCATTCATTAATGAGTTTAGTTAATGAACCTATTAATTCTCCCAACTATGCGGTTACTCAACCTATTAATTCTCCCAACGATGCAGTTACTCAACCTATTAATTCTCCCAGCGGTGTAGTTACACAAACTAAGGGTCAATCCATTAAATGGTTAAATATTGCATTGTGGACCCACCTCTATTTTTTCAATGGTTGCAAAAAAATAAAATAAAATAACCTTTAGTTATTTTATTATTTTTTAGTAATGTCCAAGAAAATAACTTTTTCATCTGACCCTTTCTGGTCAAAGTTTCACTTCCCTTAAGAGAATCTCGGCACTACAGATTCAATGATGCCCTCAGATTTTTAGTCTGAGCACCAGTTCAAAAGATAAAAAATTTCTCCCACACGTTTACTGAATGTACCAATAAAAGGTTAAAAATCCATTCTAGGCTCTCCAGGCCTTGGAATCACATGCCGTCAATTTTTGCAGACTCGTAATATTCCCAAATAATTATATATATATATATAATTTCTAGGTATTTAAACTTTAATTGATTTAATATGTCAAAATAGACATTATATTTTAAGGATAAACATAAAAATTAGGTTATGATAAATTTTTGATATTTTTCAGAAACATATCAATTTGTTAATTACTAGTTAAAAGTAATGAATTTTAGTTCAATGTTGCTTTTTCATCTTACTTTATTCTAAGTTTAAATTTTAATTTTAATTGGTTTTAAAATATAATTATATAAGATTTTGATCAATTAATACAATATATGTCGTTGGAATAAATTTCACTTTGAAAATGATTATAAAAACACAGTAAACTTTCGAATGTTTTTTCCTTAAAAACCTGCATTTTCATCCCACCCGTGGGATTAAATTTAAATCAATTTATGCCACTTATATAATTGGAATTTGTTAAAATGGATTAAATTTTCCCAATCAGAATAATTTATAATTTCTATTAAGACCAACATTATTTTTGACCAAAATGATTCGTGAAATTAATTTAAATTAATTACAATTATTAAGGTAAAATTAAGCTTAATAAAGGCATAGACCTTTATCTTTTGGGCCCAAATAACCTATCCACTTGACCAAAACCAATTTTCTAGACATAAATAATCCATTAACCTTCCATTATTGACTTTGGTTGGTTTTTGAAATCTTTTTGGTTAATAACATGGGTACACCTAACATCTTTTCAAAAATACCAAGTGAGTCCTTTTCCTCACATATAAAAGGC
Source organism: Viscum album (assembly GCA_963277665.1). NCBI lineage: Eukaryota > Viridiplantae > Streptophyta > Magnoliopsida > Santalales > Viscaceae > Viscum > Viscum album. Next base: position 756,685,710 of record OY728148.1, on the reverse strand, counting down.
CACCACCTCTCCTCATTCCTCACACCTCTCAAATAAATTAGGTTTAGAAAATATATTCCCATATATTTTCCCAACATCCCTTCCATAAACCTTGAATAATCCCTTTGGTAATAAAACCTTCTAACAAATCCTTTTGGTACAAACGAAAAGAAGTTACCTGATTAAGAGGTAACGTCTTCTCTCAAACTCACTAGTTTCATTTCCAGTATCCACCCCATAAAATATATTTATTAAATTATTATATAAAAACACAATTATCATAAATATACTATTATGTATTTATTTAAATGTTTCAACCTACACTTACACACACTTCCATCTAATGGGTAATGAATATACTATTTCTGTGTACGGTGAACTACTGCCTCACGAAACGATGATTTTTCATTTTTTCTTTACCACCAATCATGGTGGCCATTATGATGAAAAATTTGTTTAAATATGATATCTATGATATATATTATTTATTTATAATTATTTAATCATTTTATTACACATGCCTTTAAAACATTCCTTTTTATTTTAATATGATAACGTCGTTTACGGAAGTGTGTAATACCGCCCCTCAAAGTGATGTGATGCATTCACACGATAGATGGAATGTATAGAATATGATTATAATTAAAAATATGATACATACACAACATATATATGATATTAATGACATAATTAGCTTTCTATACATATATATATATATATATATATCATTTTATTTATTACTCTTACACACACTTAAAAAAGTGATAATGTTGTTTGTGGACGTGTGGACTACCGCCTCCTCGACATGATGTGATTACTTTTTTATCACAAGAATTATATATAAGTATATATTATTAAATAATATGGTATTTATGATATAATGATCATTATTTAAATATATGGTGTTACTTATCTTCTTTCCATAACGATATTTGTAAAATAAGAATGTTACTCATGAATTCGTATGGCCTACCATCTCAATGATCGTAACATTGATTAATTCTTCATATCCATATTTAATTATTGGTTTTAAAATAATAATTTTGGTATAAAAATGATAATTATTCCATGATTATTATTATGTATCTATTACATAATGACCCCTTTGACCATAGTTTTCCTACCAAAGTTGTTTTGGACACATAAACTGAATTTGGTCAAAGCACCTGACATAAATCTAATTGTTTAAGTAGTTTTATACAACATATTAATGATTGAAATAAAATTAATGATAAAAATGAAAATTTTCTCAATAAAGTAAAAAAATTAATATAATTTTATTATATATTAGGTTAAAGTATGTTCACCCGAATGGAAACTCAATGTAAGATATTTCATCTCAATTTACATTCCATTGAGACTTATTTGTTTATATGAACCTAGTTTCTTTTATATGGTGTATAGAATGAAATTTTACTTTCTATATAATCAATCTCATTACTCTCATGATATTATAACATTAATTTAATTTTATTCCAACATGAGGCTTATGATTTAAAATGCTTCAAGGTGGTGTGGGACACTTTGGAATGTTTAAAGATTACTTTCCTCAAGAATAGATTTATTTATCATTCATTTCCATTAAAGGAAATTATATAAAAATTTCTTAATAAAACCTTTAATTTTATATAATATATTTATTCATTACAATTATCATATTTTTGTACTACTTTTCCACTCTTTGGTTCTCAAAAAGTTTTAATTTTTTTTAAGAAAACCCGACTTTATTTCTCTCTTTAGTTGAAGAACCTGTTTTCCTCTAAAACCCATGTTTTATTAAAAAAATTCAAAATTTATTTTAAAATTATTTTTCAAAAAAATTATTACACCTTTTTTTCTTTTACCAATGTTTTCAATGAATCTTCTTATCACTTTCCAAACAAGGCATTTTCTCTAACCTTTAATCACTCAAAAAGAATGCTCTTTTTAGCTCATACGGATTGTACGAACATACCCACCATAATTTCTTTGAAGATTCCTTTTCATGTTTAAAAGTTTACTTTTTAATGAAAATATTTTCAAAATGTATTTTTAAAGAAATGGTTTTGTAAATGTTTTTTTAAAGGATAGTTTCCTTAGGAATGTTTTTAAAATAACTTTTTATAATATTTCTATTCATCAATGACAACAACCATTTATCTTATTCCAATTAGGGTATGTTGTATTGATGACATTATTAATCATCCTCTTGATGGTTTATGATTCATTTTTCTAAGGATAGTATTCACATTCACTTCCTTGATTCCTTTTAATAGTTAATTTCTTATGATCATTGAAAATTGAATTTCCCCTATTTTATAATATAATTTATCATGGATATGTCCATTGATTAAATCATATATCCTTATTATATATTGTTTAATTTGAATGTTATTTTATTATTTGGGTAAATATTGATAAATCGGTATCTATTACTCTATATGGATATTTGATAAGGCACGTTGTTAAATTTATTATTTGATATATGTAAAAAAATTAGACTGGTACGACAGGGGTGGGTCCTAATTATAGTTAGCCCCTCAATGCATCAATAATTTCATGGGACGAGTCATTTGGTTAGCCACCTTAGTTGTATTTTTACACGATATATTGTAAACAATATTGTTAAAGGTCTTAATGGTAAAGGTACCATATACCTAGGAAACATAGACTCTAATAATAAAGAATTTCCCTCATATTAGTTTCAGTTATTATTAATCCATGAGATTTTTCAGGGATATATCCTTTGATACATTTAATTTGTAGTTATTTAGATAGAATGTATTTTAGTTTCTTACATTACCATATTTATTTTTCCTTATCTACTTATTTTTATTTCATGTGTTTCTAGTTATTATTTTTCTATATTTTTATGCACTTCTATCTATTTTATTGATTACATAGTAGGTTTGTTTAGTTATTTACCTTTCCATATTGAATATTCTACATGATTATTTATTTTTTTTCCTATGTATTTTACCCTTACTAAGTATTTGATCTCACCGTCATTATGTTTCTTTCCCTAGGAATCCAAGAAGTGTATGATAAATGATATTAAAAGATTTACTATATGGATTAGAGCTATCCTCAATGTTATTTATTTGGAAAGAAGAATAAAATATTTTTTAATTAATGTATTCATTTCTCATGTATGTATATAGTTTACTAAGACTATTAAAATCTCATTCCTTTGAGATTTGATTGCTTATAATCATATCAATGTAATTGATATTAGAAAACATATCCATGATATCTAGGTATTCCTAGAAATACATTCATCCCTGCCTACTACAAGTAGAAGTGGTTCTGGAATAGATGTACCTAGGAGTAATAAATCTAACAAGATGTTCCAAGCCTGACTTGGGGTAACCTGGTACATGACAACGGGCCTTACTACACACCTGGTTTGATACTCTTAGGGGAAATAATCAGGAGAATTAAAATTTTCTTTACAAACCACTATGAAGTATTCTAACAATGAATAACCTAGGTTAAAACTAAGTTATTTTATATTTAGGATAAGGTTTCAGGATTTAGAAACTCTACAAATGATATTATGGATAAACTCTAAACCAAGGAAATAACTTTGTGGAAATGAATGGATAAATTATTTATGTATTAGGGTTGTATTGGAAATATTATTTAAAAGACTGTTTAGTAATTAACCTTATTTCAAGGATGTACATTAGGTTTATTTTGTAAATTATATTAATATGGTTTTATAAAAAGACAACTTGTAAGTTGGGTGACAACCTATCAAATCTGGAAAGGTAGTGTGTCTTAAACCCATGACTAAGGGACGATAAGGGTTTTATGCCAACCACTAACCTACACAATGTACTAATTAATTTTCCATTGTTTTTAGTTAAAAATTTTGACAAATAAATGTTAATGATGAACCAGTAATATCAATTTTTAGGATTAAAGATTAATGTATTAACCATATTGGTTTTGGAATATTGTTAGAGACAAATAGTGAGACTTGTCTCTCTTTTATTAACCTTATGATCCTTTAAATGATTCATTTAGTGCTTCAGGGATAAAAAATTCATTATTTGTAAATATTTTCTAGTATTAAAGGAATGAACTATAATTTGATTAAAGAAAAACCAAAAGTTAGGATTGTTCATATGAAATTTAAACCTACCCATTAACAATATTTCCTTATATTATTAGCTAGTAAAACACCTACCCAACATTAGGAAAATGACTTAGAAATAAAATGTTGTCATATTACATTGATTTCTATGGAACTGATGTTCTTATAAATCATCAAAGATTTATGGATTTGAGTCCCTAAAAAGTCGATTGATAACTCAATTTTTGTGTGATTTCTGACCTCATTCAATTCTTGTAAATATTTATACTTTTCCTCTAAGTACATATTTTCATTTGCTGCTAATTTTCTCCTACTTAGAGACATAGTTACTTGGTATTCCATGTGAAATTTATAATTTCCATTCTCTCTATTATATATGATGACTTATGAACCCTTCTCACAATGTGAGGTTTCAAACACAGGAAGTATCAAACAATCTATCACCATGATCAGTTTTAAATTATGAGGATGCAATTTAAATAACTTGGAGGGAATCTGACACCCCTAAAATCTAAATTAATAACTTTATATCTGATTATGTGCTTAACATGAATCCCCAATTGCGTAAGGGAATATAATATCTTTAGACACAACTAAATATTTACTATTTTAAATAAATTCAATACATGATATGTCTTTTAATGCACAAAACTCAAAGTTATCTTACATTACATGCAATATATATCTTCCTCGATAATTTTTTTACATGAAAGAGTGACCTTCTGTGATATCTTTCATTATACAAAAGACCGAGTTTCACCAAACAATGATAAACTATTAAAATATTATAATTTAATATAATATGATATAACCTAGCTGTTATGTTATCGGTTATCAAAATTATTAACTAACTTATGAAATTTTTTATTTATATAAATATAGAATGAATTCATTGGTTACTAACTAATGAGAAATGAAAATAAGAACCAATTGGATATAAAAAGAACTATTATTATTTATATGATTCCAAAGGATTTTTGTCTTAATGATAATTGTTAATTACAATTAGTGAATCATTTTAATGAAATATATATGTTATATATTAAACCAAATAATTTTTATATCCATCCATTAGGTTTGATATACATAAGATAATAATAAACTCTATTTTACACATAAAAACATGTATTTTTATAAAGGCAATTTTACCAACTTTTAATTTGAACCCATTATAAGTGTAAATATTCATATTTTAATTGATTTAATATGTCAAAATTTTAATGCCCCGACCCCAGTTACCCAGAGTCGGTGCATTATTACATAACATTGGAATGATCACAAGGGATCAAATCCTGAATGACCAATCATTTTAGTATCCTTGAAAGTGCTAGATATATTCATAAGTTTTACATTATATCATGAAATAAAAACATCAACAACATTTTGTACCATTTTGAACACACTTATATCCTTAGCCTATCCCTGTAGGTCAACCATAAAATACTTCATCACATCCTGAAAAAAAATATAACATAGAAATGGTTGTGCTAAGATGATCAGTAAGGATAACAATATAACAGAAACTTTCATAAATAAGAATAAACATTTAAGGAAATATATAAGACTAACTCAAAAGCCTTTTAAACTTAAACATCAGTATAATATGGAAAAGATAAAATCAAATAATTCCATTTAATTATTCACATGGCTATTCTACTAGTTTAATAATCACATGCAATATCAATATCAAATTTCATAATGATAGAATGCATAATGACAGACTTTATAACCACATAGTCAAGGCCTCATGCCAAGACTACCAATAATATTTTTTCAAGTTCATGTTACAAGACACTATTTTGTCTCATGAGACCTGTTGATGCATAGAGGAGCTATAGCATGCTCCACCCGTCACTTACTAAGTCCAATTCATTCCTCATATGAAAAGGTTTAAACATAACATAAACATTCATATTAAAACTAGTATACAATATGTCAACACTTTATCCATAAAACATGAATGGTGTAAAAATAATACATCCATAGTCAAACATATCACAAAAAATTAAATAAAATATGGAAGTTTTGTATCATAATAAATCAACTTCAAACAAGCATAAAATCCATCAAAGGATGTTGACAAAGATGAAATCAAAACTTTTTTAGAGAAATATCTATTTCTATTTTGAAATCATTTAAATGTAATATAATTATAAAATAAAACATTTTTTTTGAAAAATTCTTATAAGATTATATGGGAAGCTTTAATGATGATATGATGGTAGAAAATAGCCACACTCGCTGTATAAGTTAAAAAAAGACATTCTTACCTTAATTTTGTCAAAAAGGTCATAAAGTACCTTGTTTGGAAAATGACGGAAAGATTCCTTTCAAAACATATATGGTAAACTAAGTTTATAAATGACTTTAACCCATAATAGAGTAAATAGTAAAAATGTTTTGAATTACATTTTTAATAAAACACAGATGTGGATGATAAAGAGGTCCCAGTAGATACTTACGTATTAACAACTTTAGATTAGTAAAGAGATTGTATAATTAACCCTTACCTTGTACTTTTTCTTGGATGAGGGTAAATTAACCTTCTTTATAATATTTAAATAATTATTATTAAATTATACAAGAACTATATATATAAATATAATATCATATATTATTCTCTAATATTTCTTTATTAATAATATTTTAGTAGTATCATCGTTTCGAGTGTTAACTGATCTATTTTTCTTTATATGTTTGGTTATGTAAGTCATATTTTTTATGGATAGGATGAATTTGATTCATATCCAGAATTATATTAAGTTCTTAAAAATTATTTTTAATCATAAAATTAAATTTATTCTTGAATTATTATGATGGGGAATGAATCTCATCGCGTTCGTGGAGACGGTAATCAGTATGTACGCACGGGCGACAATATCAATATATTGATGGTGAAATCATATGTAATTGGATGTTATATCATATATAAATAATAATTAACATTTATATTTATTATTTAAATTAGTTTTACTCTTATTATACCCATCCAAATAATGAAGTGTTTGAATAACAAACTACACCACGACGTGGAGACGGTAAGTCGTATGTACGCACGTATGGTGACTTTGTCATTCATATGATGGATAGAATAATGAATATGGTTGTACCGTTTTTATAATAATATCACATTATGTAGAAGATATTGGAGTTATTATTTTATAATGTAAACAATAAATAAAGAGTAAGTGGAAGAAGAAAAGAACTTGAAAGAGGTGATGAAATATTTACCTCTTCTTCGGGTTCTTCCTTTTGATTTGATCAAATGGGATTATTAGGTTGGTTTTATAACCAAATGAAGGCCTCTATGATTAAGGGAGGAATTTTTGGAGGATATTTGGTTATTTTTTGTCCAAGAAAAAAGGATTTGGAGGTGTGAAATTAAGTAAAGGGGAAGTTCCCTTTTATAAGAGAGGTGGGGTCACTTTCGGAAAAGCTTAAAATATTATTTTATAATAAAATAATTTTCGGTTTCTAATGGCTCAAAAATGAATTATTTAGAGGATAAGGTGGTTATGGGTTGAAAAAATCTCAATAAATTGGTTTTATAAAGGTTTATGTCACCATATTAACCTTATCTTTTATATTTAACTCTTAGTTAAATAGTTTGACATTTATCATGTCTCTTTGTATTTTTATATTACATGGTTAATAAACTTACTATAACAAGCCAATAGAATCTCATGTGGTTTGTTATTAATATATATAACCTTATCTAAGTCCTTTTCCATACCTTATATTTTTTAAATATTATATCAATTAATAATATAGTATTTGTTTTAAAAACTCAATTATGTCGATTTTGACACTATTTAGTATTTGATTTTTTTGAAAGCCATAAAAACATTATCACTTTGAATAAAATTATTTAACCAACCCTCACATGTCATACTGACCTAGAAAATTAGTTTAATTCATCATAAGTCTCAATTTGCATTTATTTGGATATTTATAAGATCAATTATTTTAATATTTTATAAATAAGGTAATTACTGCATCATCATTATGTCATAAAGGAAGAACCCGAAGAAGAAATGATGCAATATAGTCTTTTAGGATTCTTTTGTATCCCAATGAAAAAATCCATTGTAATATTATCTCATTTCCACTCAGGTATGGGAAGAGTTGTCAGGACTCCTCCAGGCTATTGCCTTCCAACATTCACTTGTTAACAAACCATACATCTTGACACAAAATCAGAAATCTCCCTCTTCATGTTGCCATGCCAAAAATGGTCCTTCAAATCTCTATATATCTTGGTGCTCCTAGGGTGTATAGAGAAATTGGAGATATGTGCATCATCTAGTAATTCACTTTTTAGATTAGGTATGTTAGGAACATAAAGTCTCTTCCCAAATTTCAAAATTTCATCTTCATATTTGAAGTCACTCAATATCCCATCATTCGCATCTTTAATCTTCTTTTAAAACTCCTCATCATCAGTCTGAGAACTCTTTATCTTTTTGAGTAAAGATGGTTTGGAAACCATTTGAAAAAGTATTGATGTTTCACCTTCCATGGTTATTCCCATATCCATCTTTACTCGATCTATGAAAATAAGATCCCTTTCAACTCTCATCTTGTTCAAAACTCCATGATATTTTCTACTAAAAGCATCTTCCACCTTATTTGTCTTCCCTGGGTGGTAGTTTATAGTGCAATAATAATCCTTGAGTAGTTCAAGCCATTTCCTTTGCCTCATGTTGAGTTCTTTCTGTGCGAAAATATACTTCAAACTCTTGTGATCAGTATATATCTCACATTTTTCACCATAAAGATAATATATCCATATCTTCAAAGAAAAGATTACAGCTACTAACTCAATATCATGAGTGGTATAGTTTTTTCATGAATTTTTAGTTTTCGTGATGCATAGGAAATAACTCTGTCATTCTGCATAAAGATACAACCAAATCCTTTCTTTGAAGCATCACTATAAATAACAAACTCGTCATTCCATGATGGTAGAGTAAAGATAGGATCATTGAATAATATTCTCCTCAGTTCTTCAAAAAATTCTTCACACTCTTTTTTCCAGAAAAAATTTAACCCCTTTACATGTGAGCTTGGTTAATGGATTATCCAACTAGGATAAATTCTGAACGAAATGTCAATAATAACCTGCTAAACCAATTAAACTGTGTACCTCAGTTATACTCATCAGTTCTGGCCATTCTTGGATTGCCTTGGTCTTTGAAGGATCAATAGAGATTCTATCCTTAGAGAAAATATGGCCAAGAAAAGAAATCTCATGAATCCAGAATTCACACTTGCTAAACTTCCCATATAATTCATTTCTTCTAAGAGTCTTTAGAATAATGCACAAGTGATTTCCATGATCTTCATAGCTTTTGGATTATACCAAGATATCATCAATAAATACCACTAAAAGGTCATTAAGATATTCCTTGAAAACTCTATTCATTATATTCATGAAGTTAGAGGGTTCATTAGTCAATCTAAAAGGCATTACTATAAACTCTTAATGCCTGTACCTGGTATGAAATACTATTTTCGGAATGTATTCCTTCTTCACACACAAATGATGATATCCAGATCAAAGGTCAATATTTGAAAAATATTGAGCTCCATGAATTTGGTCGAATAAATCATCAATGCAAGGTAGGGGATACTTATTCTTTATTGTTATAGCATTGATCTCCCTGTAGTCAATGCACAACCTCATAGATTTTCCATTCTTCTTAAAAAAAATATCAGGGGCTCCCCATGGAGAAACATTAAGGAGAATAAATCCCTAATTACTCAATTCCTCTAGTTGTTTCTTTAGTTCCACTAATTCCACAGTGTCCATTCTATAAGGGGTATTTGATATGGGCCTTGAATCAGGAATTAAACCAATAGAATACTCATTTTCTCATTCTAGAGGATGCATAGGTAAATCCTTTTGAAACACATCAATATATTCTTTCACAATAGGTAAATCCTCTATTTGAACATTCCTTTCCACACCAATAGTTATTTGATTCTCTTCCTCTATAATAATTTAATTTAGTTGAGCTATGGGGGTGGATCTAGATAAAAATCAGGTGGTGACATCTCTACTCTAAAGATAAGGTACTCCTTATCATCATCAAGAATTGTAACCTACTTTTTATTACAATAAATTTTCACATCATGGTCTGAAATTCAATCCATACAAAGGATTATATCAAATTTAATCATGGGTATGATGATGATATCAGCAGATAAAGAACATTTATATGCCCTAATGAGAACTGATTCACAAAAATTTATTGCAATGATACTTTCCTTAGGAGTTTAGACTAATAGATCCCTTGTTAAGTCAAATTGGAAATATCTAATTTTCTTAACAAACTAGAAGATATGAAACAATGCGATGATCCAGAATCAAATAAAGCTTTGGCTAAACTTGAGGAAACCATTAAATTACCTGCCACCACGTCTTTTGGAGCTTCAACCTCAGCAGTAGTGATCACATAAGCTTGCCTTTTCTCCCTTGGCCTTTTCTGGGGTAAGTTTCCTTGGTTATTAGGAAATTAATTTGAATAATTCACCTTTTATATGCAATTATAACATTCAACCTTGACAGCCTCTTTCTCCCCATTGCAGTCACGAGCTTGGTGTCCTTCTTCACCACACTTGTAATAGACTCTCATTCCCTTTAGGCAAGTACCAGGGTGTTTCTTCCCACATTTACCACATGATAAATATTAAACTTTTCCCTTCTTCCCCTTATTTCCATATCAAGAGTGTTCATAATATCTCTTCTTGTCTTACTTTTCTTTGAATTTGTAAGACTTGGAGAATTACTTTTCTTTCTTGATAGCGCATGAGATAATATCTTCATACGATGAGAAGCATTGTGAGACTAATTCTTGATGGAGAAATGGATTTAACCCATAAAATAATTGATCAATATTACTCCTTGGGTTACATATATAATTTGTTTCATTCCTTTTTAACCCTGTAAAGTTAGCCTCATACTTTGCGACATTCTCATCCTCCTTTTGCCTCAGACTCAGAAATTGTCTTTCAATATCCGCTCGATGGTTATGAGGAAAGTATTTTTCTATTAAAATTTATTTAAACTCCCTCCATTATATATTTGATACTTCTACATCTTACTTTGTGTTTTGGATTAATGACCACCATTGATCTGCATCTCCCATGAGGCAATAAAATACCGTGAAAACTTTTTTCCTTTCGCTACTCCCCAAATCATGAAATATTTTCTCTAAGGAATTTATCCATTTCTCAGATACTAATGGATTTTTACTCCTATTGAATGTTGGTGGTTTTTACCTCATGAAGGAGTCTAACATTGATCCTCCACATAGTGGATCATGGTGCTTCATACGGGTAAGGTTATTATTCATAACCTAAGTGAGTTGTCCTAGTATGGTGATAAGCTGATCAGTACCAGTTTCATCACCATCTCTACTATAATTATCTTAAGTAGGAGGGAAACCCATACATGGATTACATGGGTTGATATGGTTTATATTCCTTCCACTAGGCTCCATTTCTAAACAATGACATGCACTAGATTAGTTTATGAATCACAATACATAATTCCAAACTTGTAAAATAGTTAACATTAATTTAACAGTTTATGTATATAATCCATAATCATAAAAATGTTTTCTTTGAGTAAATATATACTCATAAACCCTTCATAATGGTTTGAAAAGGAAATGAGAATTATCCTAAGCATATCCTCCGGGAGTGTCGTAACCAAGAGTGCATCAAAGCCCATTGTCATGCACTAGTTCCCGTTCGAGTCTACCACAAAGTGGTGCTTTCAGGTTTTACCCCTAGGTACATCTGTTCTAGAGCCACTTCTACCTGCTCGTATCAAGCCAAGTATGTATTTCTTGTAAAACTCACAAAATATCTACATTACCAAAATTCTAGGAAGTTCTTCTACACTAATCCTCGAAGTCTATCTTAGGGTAATGTTATCTAATTAGAGTTTTTCTAAATCTAGCTTCCATGGTTTGTACTAAACATCCTATGATACCAACTGTAATTCCCTGACCCTAGTTACCCAGAGTTGGTCCATTATTACCTAACATTAGCATGATCACAAGGGATCAAATCATGAAAGACTAGTAATTTTAGTAGCCTTGAAATTACTAGATACATTCATAAGTTTTATATTACATCATGAAATAAAAACATAAACAAAATTTTGTCCCCTTTTGAAAACACTTATATCCTTAGCCTATCCCATTAGGTCAACTATAAAATACTTCTTCACATCTTGGGAAAAATAAAACATAGAAATGGGTGAGCTCAAATTCTCAGTAAGGATAATAATATAGCAGAAACTTTCATAAATAATAATAATCATTTAAGATAATGTATAAGACTAAAACAAAAGCCTTTTAAACTTGAACTTCATCGTAACATGGAAAATATAAATTCAAATAATTTCATTTACATATTCACATAGATATTCTAATAGTCGAATAATCACTTGCAATATCAATAGCCAATTTCATAATGATGGAATGCATAATGCCAGACTTCATAACCACATAGTCAAGGCCCTGTTCCAAAACTACAAATAAGATTTTTTTCAAGGCCTTGTTACAATACACTAGTTTGTCTCATGAGACTGGACGATGCATCGAGGAGATATAGCGGGCTCCACCCATCGCTTACTAAGTCCAATGCATTCCTCATATGAAAAGGTTTAAACAAAACATAAACATTCATATTAAAACTAGCATACGAAATGTCAATACTTTATCCATAAACCATGAATGGTGTAAGAATAACACATCCATAGTCAAACATATCACAAAACCTTCAATAAAATATGGAAGTTTTGTATCATAAAAAATCAACTTCAAATAACCTTAAAATCCATCAAAGATGTTGACATAGATGAAATCAAAACTTTTTTAGAGAAATATATCTTTCTCTTTTGAAATAATTTAAAAGTAACATAATTATAAAAGAAAACAATTATTTTGAAAATATTCTTATAATATTTTATGGGATGTTTTGATGATGATATAATGGCAGAAAATAGCCACACCCGCTGTATAAGTTAAAAAAAGACATTCTTACCTTAATTTTGTTGAAAAGGTCATAAAGTACCTTGTTTGGAACATAACAAAAAGATTCCTTTCAAAACATATATGGTAAAATAAGGTTATAAATGACTTTAACCCATAATATAGTAAATAGTAAGAAAATTGAATTACATTTTTAAGAAAACACAGATGTGGATGATAGAGGTCCCGGTAGATACTTATGAATTAACAACCTCAGATAAGTAAAGAGATTGTATAATTAACCCTTACCTTGTACTTTTTCTTGGTTGAGGGTACGTTAACCTTCTGTATAATAGTTAAATAATTGTTATTAAATTATACAATAACTATATACATAAATAGGATATCATATATGATCCTCTAATATTTCTTTGTTAATAATATTTTAGTAGTATCATCGTTTCACGTGTTAACTGATCTGTTTTCTTTTATATGTTTGATTACGTAAGACATGTTTGCTATGGATAGGATGAATTTGATTCATATACATAATGATATTATGTTCTTAAAAATTATTTTTAATCATAAAATTAAATTTATTCATGAGTGATTACAATAGGGAATGAATCTCATCGCGTTCGTGGAGACTGTAATCCGTACGTACGCATGAGCAACAATATCATTATATTTATGGTGAAATTGTATGTAATTGGATGGTATATAATATATACATAATCATTAACATGTTATATTTATTATTTACATCAGTTATACTCATTATTATACTCATCCAAATAATGAAGTGTTTGAATAACAAACTACACCACGACGTAGAGATGGTAAGTCATACGTACGCACGTATGGTGACTTTGTCATTCATATGATGGATAGAATAATTAATATGGTTGTACCAGTTTTATAATAATATAATAGCTAATAGAAGATACTGGAGTTATTATTTTATAATGGACACAATAAAGAAATAGGAAGTGGAAGAAAAAATGAACTTGAAAGAGGTGATGAAATATTTACCTCTTCTTTGGGTTCTTCCTTTTGATTTAACCAAAAGGGTTCCTTAGTATGGATTTATGAACAAAGCAAGGCCTCTAGGAAAAAGGGAGGAAAGTTTGGAGGATATTTGGGCTGGTTTTGGCCGATCCAAAAGGCTTTGGAGGTGTAAAATTAAGAGAAGGGGAAGTGACCTTTTATAAGAGAGGTGAGGGTCACTTTAGGAAAAGCTTGAAATATTATTTTATAATAAAATAAAATTCGGTTTCTAATGGCTAAAAAATAAATTATTTAAAATATAAGGTGTGTATGGATCTAAAACCTCTCAACCAATATTTTTTAGATAGGTTTAGGTCATTATACTAACCTTATCTTTTAGATTTAACTCTAAGTTAAATAGTTTGACATTTACCATGTCCCTTTGTATTTTTATATTACATGGTTAATAAACATACTATAACAATCCAAGAGAACCCCATGTGGTTCATTATTAATATATATAAACTTATCTAAGTTATTTGGCCAAAAATTATATTTTTAGGAATATTATATCAATTAATAATATAGTATTTGTTTTAAAACCTCAATTATGTCAATTTTGACACTATTTAGTATTTAGTTTTTCTAAAAGCCATAAAAACTTTATCACTTCAAATAAAATTTATTTAACCAACCCTAACATGTCATATTAACCTATAAAATTAGTTTAATTCATCATAACTCTCAATTTACATTTATTTAGATATTTATAATATCAATTATTTTAATATTTCATTAATAAGGTAATTACCGCATTATCATTGTGTCATAAATAAATTAAATTATTTAAAGTATAAAATTTATAAATAAAATACCATTATGTATGAAATATTTTTATATTTCTAATTAATATTTATAGTCTAATTTATTTTGTGTGTAACCCTATATTAAAAATGGTTTAGTTATTAAACTTTGAATTTAACTCTTTTAACTCTTCTTTAAATAAAATAATATTAAATGTCCTAGTCTAATCCAAGTGGACCAAAGAGGATCATTTTTTTATTCCTAAGGTTTTTTTGGTCAAATTATACTTATCCAAAAGAATTAGGATACGTGTTAGGGTATTTATGATATCGTTTTTACCCTTAATTATCCTATTTACTTTTAATCATGGTAAATAAAAGTCAAAAGTTACTATTCACCAAAAAATATTTTCATCTTATTGAACCACATTTTACTTACTAATATTAACCATGTATCTCAGATTTTTGAAATTCAAATCATAGAAGCGATAAAATTAAGTTTTATGCAAATTTGTAAATTCTCCTAGAAGGTGGGTAAAAGACGGTAAAAAGTTCAATAAAATTTTTATATATCTAAACTTATTATAAAATTACTCCAATGAATTACATTGAACTTATATAGGTATTATTAATATATTTTGACATAAAATATATTTAAATAAAATAAAAAATTATTTAAAGAAAAAGTCGATTTTAAACAATAACTCAGTGTTTTCACTATTCATCAAAAATTGAAAGTTTTCAGAAAAATACCAAAAATTCACCCTAATCTAATTTAGATATTCTGAATCCAAAAATGATGTCCATTTTGGAAAATAAAATTTATAAAATTTCAAAAAGTGGGTATTACTATTCATAACGGCTACTTTGATTGGTCGTGGGGTGTTAAAACTCTAAGTTGCGTACAACGCAAGCTAATGCATTATTCAAAGAAAAACATACCATGGAAGTTTGGGGTGTCACAAAAATTATCTTTAAATTTTAAATAGAAATAGAAAATTTATGTTAGGGTAAATTTTTGATTTTTTTGGAGACATATCATTTTTTAATGAATAGTTAAAAATAGTGAATTTTAGTTCAAAACTACTTTTTCATCTAATTTATTTATAAGGATAAATTACAATTTTAATTGGTTTTAAAGTTTAATTAGATAATATTTTTAAAAATTAATGAAATTTATGTCATTGGAATCAATTTCAATTTTCAATTGATAATAAAAACATAGAAAACTTTTGGACTTTTTTTCTTTAAAAACATGCATTGTTGTCCCACCGCGGGATTAAATTTAAATAAATTTATGTCACTTATATTATTAAAATTTGGAAAAAATGAATCCATATTTGGAATAATCATAATTTATAATTTCTGATAAGAAAATCTTTTTTTACGAAAATGAATAGTGAAAGTAATTAAATTTAATTACAATTATTAAGGTAGAATTAAGCTTAATAAAGTACTAAACCTTTAACTTAGGGGCCTAAATGACCTAGACACATGTCCAACACCCATTTTATGTCCATAATAAATCCATGAACCATCCATTATTTAGTTTTCTTGTTTTTTGAATACTTTTTAAGGTAAAAACATGGGTACACCTAAGTTCTTTCAAAAATACTAATTGAGGCCTTTTCCTCCCTTATAAAAGGCCACCACCTCTCCCCATTCCTCAGACCTCTCAAAACACTTATGATCATCCAATATCTACTCATATAGATTCAAAAAAACCCTACCCTTGATCTTGATTCCTTAATTTGGGCATAAATTCTTCCAATGATGCCTTTTGGTACAAACCAAAAGAAGTTACTTGATAAAGAGGTAACATATTCTCTAAAGATATCTAGTTTCATTTCCATTATCCACCACCTAAAATATCTTTATTCCATTATTATATAACAAAAAAATTATCCTAAATATACTAGAATGTTTTTTTGTAAAGGTTTCTACCTACACATACACACACTTCCATCTAATGGGTAATGAACATATTGTTTCTGTGTACGGAGAACTATTGCCTCATGAAATGATGATTGTTCATTTTTCCTCAACCACCTCTAATGATTTCCACTATTAAGGAAACTCAGTTTATATATGATATTTTTGGTATTTATTATTTCTCTATTCTTATTTAATCTTTTTATTGCACATACCTTCAATACTTTCTATTTTACGTTAATTTGATAACATCGTTTGAGGAAGTGTGGACTACTGCCCCATCCAAGCGATGTGATTTGTTCACACAATACATTAAATGTTTAAAATATGATTATAATTAAAAATATGATACATACATATAATATATATATGATATTAATGACATAATTAACTTTATATATATATATATATCATTTTCTTTATTACCCATTCACACACTTAAAAAAAGTGATAACATTGTTCATGGACGTGTGGACTACTGCCTCCTTGACATGATGTGATTCATTTTTCATCACAAGAATTATATATATAATTATATATGATTAAATAATATAGTATTTATGATATAATTATAATTCTAGAAATATATGGTGTTACTTGACTTCTTTCTATAATGATCATTGAAAAATCAGAACGTTACTCATGCGTATGTACGGCCTACCGTCTCAATGATCATAACATTGATTCATTTTTCATAAAAAAATTAATTATTGGTTTTAAAAGTATAATTGAGGTATAAATATGATAATTATTTCATGATTATTATTCTTGAGATATTATATAATGACCCCTTTGACTATAGTTTACCTACCCAAATTTGTTTTTGACATATAAACTGAATTTGGTCAAAACACCTGCCCAAAACTTAATTATTTAAATAATTGTATAAAACATAGTAATAAGTGAAATAGAATTAATGATAAACATGAAAAAATTTCTAAAGAATTTATAAATTTACATAATTTATTATACAGGAGGTTAAAATATGTTCACCTGAAAGGAAAAGTAAGGTAAGGGATTCCTCTCAATTTATATTCCATTGATACTTATTTATTTCAATGCACCTAGTTTCTTTCTATAGTGTATATAACGACCATTTACATGATATATCATGAATATAATTACTCTCATGATATTATAACTTTCATTTAATTTTATTCTCACATTAGGCTAATGATTTAAAATGTTTCAAAGTGGTATGGGAGACTTTGAAATGTTTAAATATTATTTTCCTCAATAATAGTTTTACTAATCATTCATTTACATTTGAGGAAATTATATAACCATTATTCAATAAAACCTTTCATTTTATATAATCTATTTATTCATTTATCTTTTTAGTCATAGAACTTATTTTCTTATAAAAAAAAGTTTTATTAAAATGTTTTCAAAAATAAATTTACAATGATTTGGTAAATACATTTTTACCCCTTTTTTTCTTTTACAATTTTTTCAAAGGAATCTTCTTATCGCTTTTCAAACAAGGCATTTTTTATAACCATTAATAGTAAAAAAGGAATGTTATTTTTACCTCATAAGACTTGTGTGGACTTACCCATCATCATTTCTTTGAATATTCCTTTCCATGTTTAAAATTTAAATTTTTAATGAAATTTTTTCATAATATATTTTCAAAGAAATTTTTTTTCAAAAGTTTTTAAAAAAAATTATATTTTCCTCAGGAATATTTTTAAAATATATTTTTATAATAATTCCATTCAAACAAGACAATAACCATTTATTTTAATCCACTTGGGGTATGTTGTATTTATACCATTCTTAATCTTACTCTATATGGTTTATGATTGATTTGTCCAAAAATGGATTTCACATTCACTTCCTTAATTCCTTTTAATATTCAATTTCCTATGATCATTGAATAATGAATTTCCCATATATTACCATATCATTTATTATGGATATGTTCATTGATTAAATCATATATCATTATTATATAGTGTTTACTTTGAATTTTATTCGATTATTTGGGTAAATATTAGTAAATCTGTATCTATTACTACATACATATATTTGATAAGGAACATTTTTAAATAGATTATTAAATATATGAGTAATGTTTTGGATCGATACAACATAGTTGGGGCCTGGTTATAGATATCCCCTCAATGCATCAGTAGACTCATGGGATGAGTCATTTGGATACATTCCTTAAATGGTTTTTTACTTGATATATTGTAAACCACCTTGTGATAGGTATTAACGATAAATGTACCATGTACCTAGGAAACATGACATCCAATAATCAACCATTTCCATATTATTAGTTTCAGTTATTATTCATCCATGAGATTTTATATCAACATATCTAAGGATGCATTTCATTTTTAGTTATTTATATATAATGTGTTTCATTTTCTTAACTTTCCATATTTATTTTTCGTTATCTAGTTATTTGGATGGAATATGTTTCTAGTTATTACTTTTCCATATTTTTTATGCACTTTAATTCAATTTATTATTTACATGGCATGTGTGTTTGGTTATTTACCCTAACATATTGAATGTTATAATTTATTTTTTATATCTTTAATTATATTTTACCATTTCTTAGCATTTGAGCTCAATCGTCTTATTTTCCTTTCCTCGAGAATCCAAAAATCGTACTATAAAGGATATGTAGGGATTTACAAGATGGATTAGAGTTATCCTTAAAGTTATTTATTTGGAAAAAACAAGAAAAAATATATTGTAATTAGTGTATTCTTTTCTCATGTATGTATCTGGTTTACCAAGACTACTAAACTCTGGTTCCTTTATAATTTTATTCCTTGTAATCATTATAATTTAATTGATAGTAGACACTAGCTCTAGGGTATATGGAGTCGGGGTGCTATAGTTGGTATCAAAGGAAGTTTTTTGAAAACCATGGGAACTAGATTTAAGAAAACATAGATTAGATAATGTAACCCTAAGGTAATATTTTAGGATAAGTATAGAAGAACATCCTAAAGTTTTAGTTAGATATATATTATGTGGTTATTCCTAGAAATACATCCCTATCTGGATACTACAAGCGGATGTGGTTTTGTCACAAATGTTCCTAAGAGTAATAGCTCCAAAAAAATGTGTTTTGAGACTAAGTCAGGGTAAACTGGTACACAATAATAAGCCTTACATCACACATATTTTGACACTCCTAGGGGACATTCTTAAGAAAATTCAAATTTTCTTTACAACCCACTATGAAGTATTTTGACAGTGAATAACCTAGGATAAACCCAAGTTATTTTAGATTTAAGATAAGGTTTCATGATTTATAAATCCTAGAAAGGATATTATGGACAAACTCTAGACAAAGGAATGACCTTTGTGGAAATAAATGGATGAATTATTTATGTATTAGGGTTGTATTGGAAACTTTAGTTTAAAGTATATTTAGTAATTAACCTTGTTTCAAGTATGTCTATTAGATTTATTTTTAAAATAATATTAATATGGTTTTATAAAAGGAAAACCTGTAAGTTAGGTGACAACCTATCTAATTCAGAAATTTCACAGGTCTTGAACCCATTACCTAAGGATGACAATGGTTTCACACCAACCACTAACCTACACAATGTTCGGGTTAATTTTTCATCATTTTTAGTTAAACAATTTGACAAATAAATGTTAATTATGAACTAATAATATCACTTTTGAGGATTAGATATTAATCTATTAACCATATTGGTTTTGGAATATAGTTAGATATATATAGATAGAGTTTTCACTCTTTTATAAGCCTTATCATCTTTTAAAATATTATTTTAGTGGTTCGGGTATAAAAAAATTAATTATTGGCAATTAATTTCTATTGGTAAAGGAATGAATTATAATTTGATCAAATCATAACCAAAAGTTAGTATTGTTCATATGAAATTGAAACCTAACAAGTAATAATATTTTTTTTATTAGGTAGTAGAATAATTACCTAATATTAAGAAAATGACTTAAAAATTAAATGTTTTCATAATACCTTAATTTCTGTGGAACTTATTTTCTTCTAAATCGTCAAAAATTTATGGGTTTAAGACCCTCAAATTTTTATTGATCATACACTTGTTTGTGATTGATGACCTCATTCACTCCGTATAAATATTTGGGTGTTTCCTCCAAGTACATATTTTCACTTGCTAATAATTTTCTCCTACATAGAGACCTAGTTACATGGTATTCGAGGTAACCTTTGTACTTTACATTTTCTCTTTTATAGAGGATTACTTATGAACCATTCTCACGATGTGGGATTTCAAACAAAGGATTTATAAAACAATATATCACTAGGATCGAGTTTAAATTGATAGGATGCAATTTAAATAAGGTGGGGATAATTTGACACCCCAAAAATATAAATTAATAACCGTGTATTTGATATCATGCATCACATGCATCACCAAGTGCATAAGGGAATATAATATCCTGATACTCTACTATATGTTTACTATTTTAAATAAATTCAATACATGCTTTTTCTTATAATTCATGAAACACAAATTTATCTTACGTTACACACAAGAGAGACCTTCCTCAATATCTTGTGTTACATTCAAGATAGACCTTCCTTGATAGCTTGCATTATACGCAAGAATGAGTTTCACCAAACAAATATATATTACAAAAATATTATTATTTAATACAATATGATATAACCTAGCTGTTATGTTAGTGTTTATGAATAGTATTAACTAACTTATAAAAATTTATGGTTTATATAAATATAAAATGAATTAATTGGTTACCAACTAATGAGAAATGAAAATAAGAACCAATTGGATATAAAAAGAACTATTATTATTTATATTCTTCCAAAGGATTTTTTTCTTAATAAAAAATATTAATTACAATTATTGAATGATGTTAATGAAATCTATATGTTATATATTCAATAAAATATTTTTATATTAATCCATTATCTTTTATAAACAAAATATAATAACAAACTCTATTTTTCAAATATAAACCTATATTTTTATAAAGGCAATTTTACCGCCTTTTAATGGAGAATCCATTTTAAATCTGAATTTTGACACTTTAATAGATTTGATATGTCAAAATAAACTTTATATTTGAAATAAAAACAAAAAAATATATGTTAGGGTAAATTGTTGATATTTTTCAAAAACATATCATTTTTAATGAATCGTTAAAAAATACAAACTTTTAGTTCAAAACTACTTTTTTATAGAATTTATTTATTAGGTTAACTTATAATTTGAATTGGTTTTGAATGTTAATTAGATAATATTTTTATAAATTAATAAAAATTATGTTATTGTAATCAATTTCAATTTGAAATTGATTATAAAAACTTAGAAAACTTTAGGATGTTTTTTCTTTAAAACACACATTGCCATCCCGCCTACAGGATTAAATTTAAAACAATTTCTACCTCTTTTATGATTGGAATTTTTAAAAAGTTATTCCATATTTGAAATCAACATAATTTATAATGTGTGATAATACCAAATTTGTATTTTACCAAAATTATTAGTGAATGTAATTAAAACTAATTATAAATATTATGGTAAAATTATTCTTAATAAGGGATTGAACCTTTAACTTAGAAGCCCAAACGATCATTGAAAAATAAGAACTTTACTCATGTATAAGTACGGTCTGTTTTCTCGATGATCATAAAGTTGATTCATTTTTCACCATAATATTTAATTATTGGTTCTAAAAGTATAATTGGGGTATAAATATGATAATAATTTCTTGATTATTATTCTTTATATATTATATAATAACCCCTTTTACCATATTTTACCTACCAAAGTTGTTTTTGACATATAAACTAAATTTTTTTAAAACACCTGACGTAAACTTAATTGATTAAGAAGTTGTATACAATATAGTAATAACTAAAATAAAAGTAATTTTTAAAATGAAAAAATTACTCAATAGAGTAAAAAAAATAACATAAGTTTATTATACATGATTTTAAAGGACATTCACCTAAAAGGAAACTCACTTTAAGAGACTTCTTCTCAATTTACATTCCATTGAGACTTATTTGTTGATATGCACCTAGTTTCTTTTATATGGTGTATATACTGACCTTTTACATGATATATCATGAATCGCCTTACTCTAATTATATTATAACTTTTATTAAATTTTATTCATGTGTGAGGATTATGATTTAAAATTTTTCAAAGTGGTATGTGACACTTTGGAATGTTTAAAGATTATTTTCCTCAAGAATTTTTTTACAGATCATTCATTTCCATTCTTGAAAATTATATGACCATTTTTTCAATAAAACTTTTCATTTTCTCTACTATGTTTATTCATGACCATTATTAAGTATTAGAATAATTTTTTCACTCTTTAGTACACAAAATGTCTTAAAAAGGTTTTTAAGAAAACTCAACTTCATTTTTCTATTTATTCATAGAACCTGTTTTCTTTTAAAAACTATGTTTTGTTAAAATATTTTCAAAAATAATTTTAAAATTATTTTTTAAATGCATATTTATCCCTTTTTTTATCTTACCAATGTTTTTAAATGAATATTCTTGTCACTTTCTAAATAAGGTATTTCTTGTAACCTTCAACCATGTAAAAGAATTATTCTTTTTTACCTCATAAGGTTTGTAAAGACTTACCAATCATCATTTCATTGAAGATTCCTTTTCATGTTTAAAAGTTTACTTTTTAATGAAAATATTTTCAAAATGATTTTCAAAGAAAAGGTTTCTCAAAAAAATTATATTTTCCTCAATATTGTTTCTAAAAGATATTTTTATAATATTTCCATTCATCAATGACAACAAACCATTATTTTACTCCACTTGGGGTATGTTGTATTGATTCCATTCTTAATCCTCCTCTCGACGGTTTATTATTTATTTAGCCAAAGATAGTTTTCAAATTCAATTCCTTGATTAGTTTTAATATTAAATTTATTATGATCATTGAAAATTGAATTTCCTCTATTTTACCATATCATTTATCATGGATATGTTCATTTATTAAATCATATATCATTATTATACACTATTTACTTTGAATTTCATTCGATTATTTGGGTAAATATTGATGAATCTATATCTCTTAATCCATACGGATATTTGATAAGGCACATTTTTAAATCAAACATTTTATATATGTGGAATGTTTTGGACTGGTACAAGACTGGTGGGGCCCAGTTATAGATAGACCCTCAATGCATCGGTATTCTCATGGGACAATTCCTTTGGCTAGCTTCCATAAATGGATTTTTACCTGATTAGTTGTAAACCATCTTGTAAAAGGTCTTAATGGTAAAGGTACCATGTACCTAGGAAACATGGAATCTAATAATCAAGAATTTCCCTCATATTAGTTTTAGTTATTATTCAACCATGAGATTTTTCCTCAACATATCTATGGATACATTTCATTTTCAGTTATTTAGATGGCATGTGTTTCAGTTTCTTACCTTGGCATATTTGTTTTTCCTTGTTTAGTTATTTGAATAGCATGTGTTTCCAGTTATTACCTTTCTATATTTTTTATGTACTTCCATTAAGTTTATTTATTACATGGTAGGTATGTTCAGTTATATACATTTCCATATTGACTATTCTCATTGATTCTTTATTGCATCTGCTATATTTTACCCTTATTGAGCATTTGAGCTCACCCTTATTATGTTTATTTATCCAGGATTCCAAAAAACATAATATGAATGATATGTAAGGATATAATAGATAGATTAGATTTATACTAAATGTTATTTATTTGGGAAGAAGAAAAAATATGTTGTAATTAGTGTATTATTTTCTCATGTATATATCTAGTTTACCAAGACAACTAAACTGACGTTCCCTCGAGATTTGATTCCTTGTAATAATGCCAATGAAATTTATAAAATACACCAGATTCGGGCTATTTAGGGTTGAGGTTCTACGCCCATCATAATAATCATCCCTAAAATATAGTGCTGAAAAATGTATTGTATCACTACACAGAGACTGTTAGTCGTACGTATGCACGGGGGATACTTTCACTTCTCATTTGATTGGAAAGAGGTTGTATAATGTGTTTTACATAATAATAATAACATTTCATAATATTTATGATATTGAATTTATTATTTTAGTTTGAATAAAAAAATTTATAAAAACTAAAAAAGATTAGAAAAGAAAATGGTTTGTTGAGGAGATTACCTTTTCTTTGAAACAACTTGTTTAGATATCCTCTAAATGGCTTTAGGGTTGGACTTTTGGAAAGACCATAACCTATAGAATATGTCTATATAAGTTGATAGGGTGAGTTTAAAGAGTTTTTTATATTTATGGACCAAATTTATGTAAAAAAGTAATGGATTATGTGACCTTTTATAATTATGATGAGGAGAACTTCTAGAATTTCGAAAAAAAATAAATTATAATGAGACTAATCTATAGGAAAATGCTTTAGAATATCCATGGAATCAATGTTAAGATATGATAGGGTTATAATATGATCAACCAACATAATTTAAAAAAGTTTTTGTGTCATTTTAAACCTAATCATTTTGATTAAACCTTATTTAAACAACTTTAATTTTAACTATAGTAACACATTTTTCAATATTAAATGATTTTAATTTATTACTTAAAATGTAAAAAATGTCCCATAAATGGCCAATTTATGACATTTTATACCATATCATACCTAAATTATCTTATTTAAATGTTTTTATGATTTTTAAATAATTTAATAAAATATTATTTTAATAAAATATCATTATTTTCAATTTTTGATATTATTCATTAAATTTAACTTTAAATTCACCAAGAAAAATGAGAAATTACAATATAATGATTTCAAAATTACCTTTGATGCCCCGTAGGATAATAAAATGTTTAGTTCACATTAACTCTTTCAAATTATATCACTTTTAATATTTTTAAAATCATTTATTTTATTTTATTTATTAAATAGAGAAATATTGCATTGATATTGTATAATTAAATCCATTATCTAATTACTAAAAATGTAAAATAAATTAATATCATAAAAATATCTTTAATAAAAAATCAATATATACATATATTCATTCATAACTTAATTTTTTTCCTATGTGAACACATAATATAAATTATTAGCAAAGAGTGTGATATTCTGTTACTTTATTTGATTTAAATAATATATAAGTCATTTTCAGGGACAAGAGAATATTAAACAACTCCATTAACAGCCTAATTTGTTAAGGGTCTAATTAAATTCATCCAATAAGAATTATAATGATTAATTATGTCCTTATCACTTATTTTTAATTTAGATTAACTTGATTTACCCTTTACTGAGGTGATAAATTTTTATGTGGTTACTATTCATATTAACAGAAAATGTCAAATTTAAAAAAATTGAATCTCATGATCATAAATATTTAATTTTTTTATTAAATTAAAAACCTATAAATAGAATAGATTAATTTTAAATTCAGTGTGTAAAATATAATGAAAATCACTTTTTTGATAAATATTCTTTGAAGCAAAAAAAATGTTTTTTCTTATCACATGCATAGAAAAATATTTGATAAATGTTAAACCATTTGATTGATTATATCAAATATAAATTTCATTAAAATAATTCACCAATAGTGATCAGTTTACTTTATTAATTTGAATACACATTACGTTCATAGAAATAGTTTTCAAGAAAAGGGATTTTTAATTATAAAATTGTTTTTATAAAAAATTCAAATATA
The DNA here is from genome assembly GCA_963277665.1 of Viscum album. NCBI lineage: Eukaryota > Viridiplantae > Streptophyta > Magnoliopsida > Santalales > Viscaceae > Viscum > Viscum album. The sequence goes on along the minus strand of OY728148.1, from coordinate 756,659,262 downwards.
ACAATGATTCTAGTGGACTAAATTGAATTATTTTAAATATAATAAAATTAATTTTACTTTTAATTAACTTTAAAAAAATTAACATAGTACATTCTTTAAAAAAATATAGTTTTCAATAAGAAATCAATATTTTTTCATTATTCATAGGAAAGACAATATTTTCAGAAAAATATCAAAAATTAACCCAAAGATAATATTTATATGATGATTTCAAAATTTTAGTTAATTTTATGAAATAAAACTTTTATAATTGTTAAAAATTAAATATTATATTTTTTCCAAAAAAAGTAATAAAAATCTATTTTAAGGAAATATATTTTTTAAGCATGATATAACTTTGCTAAAAAATTAAATGTTTGTTTCTAGTGTAGTAATAAATACATATATATTGAGTTGGATATTTTTATACATATCATAAATTATTTATTTTTATTCATACCTTCCAATTTAATGGCTAGTTTGTAATAGTCATATAATAATATTTTAATAATATATTGGGTTTGTTTAAATTCAGTGTTTCATATAACACAGAATATCGAAGGAATAAAATTATTTAAATATAAATATTTTATAAAATTCCAGGGTGTTAAATTCTCCCCCATTTAATAAATTTCATCCTCGCAATTTAAAAGTTTTCTCAGTAATCAATGGTTTGATATTTGAAAAGTGCTTTGTTGAAAACATACATCTTTAAAATGGTTAATAAAAATTCCCCTTAAAAAGAGGGATATATAAGTAATAAGTTCACAAAAAACAGGTTTAAAAATGGTAGAACCTCAATGTAAATTAAAAAATATATACATTGAATAGAAAAATATTGCCCAATGATTAATAGAAAGTGATGGAGAACACAGTCCGGAGAAAGTTAACAAAATCATGAATTATGGAGGGGATAAAAGATCATCAATTCATATGAAATGAATATTATATAATTTTTTTTATCTTAATATCCTTTTCCTAGAGTTGATTCATTCCTTTATCATCAACAATAATAAAATAATGAAATATAATTACATGAAATGTATTATTTCATATTTTAATCAATTTCCACCATAATCTAATATGTTTCTCCAAATAATAAGGATTCAAGATGAATTTTTTTATTCTTGAATAAAAAAATAATATTCTAACAAATCACGTAATACTAAAAATGATAAAAATATATTTGTCTTTATACTTTAACCAAAAAAAAATAGGTATCATGGGATAATTATCAAAATGAATACACCATCATATAAAGAAATACACCATTAACCACCAAAGCTTCAATAATAACATCGAAAGTTCAAAATATATCATTCCGTAAATAAATAAACTTTAAATTATTCAAAATATTACATAGTAAGAATAAAACACATGGATTGGAATGATTTGATCTCTTCTAAGATAAATTTAATATTTATCTCCAAATAGCATCAATCACTATTAATCTCTCATACAAAAAAATTATATACCCTAATCATATAATCTTCTGAATAACCATAAATCCAAATTAAAATCATATATACTTCCAAAATACTTTCAACCTTTATTCCTCAAAAAAATACCAAAATGTTATATTTAACGTTAAGTATATAATGCTCTCAAAATAGTGATCTTGTTTCAAAATAACATTAATCACCAAATAATTTTTAAATCTCAGGGTTATCTATATAATAAAACATATATTCCTAAAATCAAGTTTAACTTTATCTATCATATCATTTTAAAAAATCATATAAACCGATACATCATGTAGTTCAGTAGTAGGTGTTTCGCCTTTATCACCCTTTTTTATGGGTTCAAGTAACATGGTTGTGTCGGATGTGATACGTTATCATTTTTACAAGAAATTCATTAATATAATTCTTATAAAAACACAATAAATATGTTTAGCATCATTAAAAATAACCTTAGTTATCAAATGTCATATAATTTATAAATTTTATCAATACGTTTAATCTTATGAAAAGAGAATTATTCCTTAAATAATACTTCATGTTGAAACTAATGGTTATATATACCTTAGCCAAATAAAAATCCTCCCAAAATTTCTTTATTTAAATTAAAATTCCATCACCTAAAAACACTAAATTGGCATCTAATACTTTGAACTTATGATCAACCTTAAACTCAAAAACCCATGACGGTGTCCATAACTCATAAATTAATGCTTCTTGAAGGTATATATGATTCAAAAAATTAACATAATATTTAGAGGTTTCATGATTATTACAACCAAAATATTGTCATAGAATAGGTCCTTACTTTTTCTAAGAGTTATCATTTAGACTAGCATATTGAATTAGATAATTCACAGGTTCTACACATATAAGACATCTAATTCCTTGAAAATTAATTGATCAATACCCTTTATTTCAACATAGAAAACTTCTTCTCCTCCATTTAATATACTCTACTAGGTTCTTATTTCAATATTTCTGATATGAAGGAAATTAAAAATTTTAACCTCCATGATCATTTACATTTGAACTTCCTTAAAATTAAATTTTCCTCTTATTAGACTTTTTATTAAAATCGCCTATTTTTATGTTTTTAATCATGTATCATGATAGTTGATTAGGAATAATCACAAGGTTTCACCTTCTATTTCCAATCTCATTAAATTGGTTAGGAGTACAATCATCATTTTTTCTATCACATTCATTATTAGCATGATATCTTCCGGTTCAAACCATTTACTAAAACCAAACAAACAATGTTTAAATTTCAAAATATAATAATTAGATTAATATATCAAATAATCATTAAATATCATTCAATGGATATCTAAATCATAAAACCTTCTTCTAAATCTATGTAACCTTAGGTCTAACCTATGTTATCCATGTTAATTACCAAAACTTTTAGGATATTATCCTATAATTAGTCTTATACCAAAGGTTCTCACTAATGTTTTTTGTCCTAGTTTCCAAAGGATAACTAAACCATTCTATGGTTCCAACTATAGTGACCCTTACATTTCATAAAAATATATCACATCATAATATGTGAACATTAATTGTATAATATAATGAATCCATGCTAGAGTCATATTGTTATAGTTACTTTGGAAAATTAGACATATAAACAATTGGTTCGTAAAATATCAACATCATTTTCCACTAAGGCCTTCATAAATATCACCCTTTATAGACGTATCATACTTAGTAATATTCTTCATAACATGGGGAAAATGAACATAAAAAATGGGTGACATCATATGCCCAATAAGATTAAACATGGGACATATCAATTTATGATCACATGAAAGAATAATATAAGAATAGGGTAATAAGATCATGACCATAACTTAAAAATATTATACCCAGTATAAAAAATATAATAAACATGAGTTATGGAATAAAAAATTACCATTTCAAAATACATGAATCATATGAAAGATAAGTCATGATAAATCAATCATGAACCATAAGTTCATGTCATAAATGTGTGAGTGGCACCATAAAAAGTATATAAACCATTTCATATGTCAATTTTAACTAAAAATACCTTCATATCAATCAATAACATATGTTTCCAAAATTTAATCAATCACATCGACTTATGTCCCATAATGGAGCAAGCACATAAACTTTTTTCCCTTAACGGATCATGCACAACAACTTATTTCCCATAAATATATCATGAGGTATAATAATTTAACTGATTAATTAGAGATATATAGAGGTCACGCACATCACATAATGAAAACCATATATGTGTGCCACAGGATCATAAAAAATTCATTATATCAGAACCCATGAAAAGAAATGGGTTTTATAAATATTTCATCATTGCATAACTCATAGAAATGGTTTTGATAAAAACATTTCATCATAAGAATAATCAATAAAGAGAAATAATAATGATTTTATCCTTATATAATAACCCTAGTAAATTATAAGTATAATCAAGGGAGTTTTTCATTGATGAATATAGGTATCATTTAAATATCATTAAAACCATCTTGAAGAAAATACCCTTTCAAAACTAAAAATCGATTTTCAAAATCTAAAAAATTTGAAATTAATATATAAGAAATTTTATTTTAAATTAACTTTTTAATATTATAAATTTATCTTAAAATCATTTATTTCTCATGAAGATGTAAACTAGTTTCATTCTATATAAGTTAAAAAACATTCCTTTCACTTTTTTTGTAAAAAGTCCAAAAGTACCTCGTTCGGAAAATGATAAAAATATTCCTTGTAAAACGTTTTGTATAAGTCATACAAGGTTAAAAATTTCTTCTAAAATCATATAAAAATATTAAAATAATTCTTGAAAACGTTTTTAGAAAATATGGATATGGAAGAAAAAGATTTTTAGGCCAAAGAGATAAATAAAGTCAATTTTCCTTAAAAGCAATCTTTTTGTATCTTAAATAATAAAAGTGTAAAAAATGAAATAAACACATATAATATCAAGAAATTAAAATATTAGAATAAAATTAAATGGATTAATCATATAATAATCATGTAATTTCCTCAATTAAAATTCAATTATAAATAATTTTGATTAAAATAGGATTAAAACATAAATCCCTTAATGCTTTGGTAACATTTGAATTGTAATCCCAATGAAATAAATAACCATAGGTGGATATTTAAATCCCCATAAAATTAATAATATTAATCATAAAATATATTCAATTTAATTATTTACACCACAAAAAATAAATAAGTGATGAAAATGGCATGCTTTCTATAAGAATAAAACTGAGATAAAAATCCCCTACCTTAAGTCTCACTTTTCCTCATTCACAATAAAACCTCCTATATAATAAATAAAAATTTATTATATGTGTATTTTATAAAAATATTAATATATATTATACCATTTATTATTTATTTATGAAATAGTTTCACAAATCTATTAATAGTTTTTTTATTAAAATCATTGTTCTGTGTGATATTTGCTTCATTTTGAAAACATGTTTCAGTTCGAAAATCTCATTACATATTCTTTGATCATGGTTACATAATTTCAAGAAATTTATTCACGATATAAGAAATAATATATATTAATAATATACATATTTATAATCATTCATAAAAGTAATATATAGAAAAATGAATTACACCATTCATGGAGACGGTAGGTTGTACGTAAACATTAATGTGCTTTCCATTTTTCAACTGATGGAATGAAATAAAGGTAAAAAATAATTCAAATTTACAGAATAATTTTTATATCATATATATAATATATATTCATCAAATTCATCCTCGTTACCATCCATGTAAAATATAAATGAAAAATAAATCACATCGCTTCATGGATGTGGTAATCCACATGTACGCACGAGCAACATTATTATTTCCCAAATGATTGGATGGTAAGAATATAGACATGATATTAATATTCCATAAGTGTAATTATTTTGTAAATATAATATATAAACATTAAACCCACCATAATACGCATCCATAAAATGTGGTGATTAAAAATTATTTTGTATCACTACATAAAGATAGTAAGTCTTACGTATGCCCGAGCGATGCTTTCAGTTCTCATTTGATGAGAAAGAGGGTGTATAATGGTGTTTTCATAATCATAATAAAATTTATGGAAATTTAGGATACTAAATTTTTTAATTTTATTATAAATACCATAAATTTTGAGGAGGTAAATAATAGTATAAAATAAAATTATTGGATAAGGTGGTTACCTCTTCTTTGGAACGACTCCTTCAGATCTCATCTAAAGGGCAGTAAGGTTGGTATTTTGGAAAGAAATGAATGTTTATAATATGTATAGTGAATTTGATAAGTGAAATTGGAAGATTTATGTTGATATATAATTCTCAAAGTGAAATATATAAGTGAGGTAGTAAGTGATATTTTATAATTATGCTGATGGGAACTTTTGGAATTTTCTAAAAAATTAAATTATAATAAGATTATTCTAGTGTAAAATGCTCCAAATTTATATTTATTCAAAGTTAATAAAGTATAGGTTTATAATAACATCTACCAATGTAATTTATACATGTTTTGATGTCATTTTAATATTTATAATTTTGATTAACCCTTAGTTAATTGATTTTAATTTTAATTACAGTAACACATCTTTCAATATTAAAGGGTTGTAATTTTTAATTATAATGTAAAAATTGGTCCATAAATGGAAAATTTATAAATTTAGAGACCATATAATATCCAAAGAAAATTATTTAAATATTTTTATGAATTTTAAATAATTTAATAAAATATCATTTTGATAAAATATCATTTTTTTCATTTTTGATACTATTCATTTAATTTAACTCTAAATTCATCACGAAAAATGTGGAATTTTATAGAATGATTTAAAAATTACCTAATATGCCCTTTAAATATAAAACAATATCATTAAAAAATCAAATTATATCAATTTTAATATATTTAAAATCATTTATTATATATATTTATTAAATGTAGAAATACTGCATTGGTGTTGCATAAGTAATTAAGGTCATTGTATAATTACTAAAAATTAAAAATAAATTTATATAATCAAAATAACTTAATTAATATTAAAATATACACTTATATTCATTCATAACTTATTAATTTCTTTATTTGGATACATAAGATATATTAAAAACAAAGAGAGTGACAGTTTGTAAATTTCTTTGATTTAAATAATATGTAAGTCATTTTCATGGACGAGCTTCCATAAAACAACTCATTTTTGAACCTATGGTTTTATAGGTATAATTTAATTCATTAAATAATAATTATTATGATTAACTATTGTCTTATAATTTATTTTTAATTTAGATTAATCTGATTTACCCTTTATCGAGGTGATATATTTTATGATGATTACTGTTCGTATTGACAAAAAATAAAAGGAGAATATTTAAAAAAAATTAACCCCATGATTCAAAATATGTAATTAATTTTATCTAATTAAATACCTATAAATTTAAGAAATTAATTTTAAAGTAAGTATGCAAAATGTGATGAAAATCACTTTTTAAAAAAATACAGTTTTTAAACATAAAATCAAATTTATTCTTATCCCATGTATAGAAAAATATTAGACGCATTTAAAAAAAATGAGTATATAATATGTAAATTGTACAAAAATAATTCACCAATAGTGATAAAAATTAATTTATTAATTTAAAAACACATTCAATGAATGAAAAAGAGTTTTTCAAGAAAATGCATTATTACCTAAAAAATGTTTTTATACTAACTTCAAACATAAAATTGATTCTAATTAAATTAATTATATTATTTAAAATTTAATAAATTTATTTTTAATTTTAAACCTTTTTAAAATAAAAGGTAATTTTTTACATTCTTGAAAAAAATACAATTTTTAATTAAAAAAATCTGTATTTTATCTCTATTCACTGGAACATAAATAATTTCAAAAAAAATTGCAGAAATTCACCCTAAGTTAATTTTGATATTAATATTTGAAAAATATAGTTATTTTTATGAAATAATTTTTTTTTTAAAGTTTATGAAATTAAATATAATATTTTTTCATAAAAAGAAATAAAAATCATTTTAAATGGAATCTATTTTTAAAGCGTTATTTAAATTCGCTAGAAAATTAAAAGTTTATTTCTTAATCATTAATCAATAAATATATATTAAATAGGATATTTTTAAACATATTTTAAAGTATCATAAGGGTTGGGGAAAATCCCCTTTATTAAAAAAAGAAAAAGAAAACAGAAACCCCTTTTGACCTGGGTAAGTGAAAACCCATTACAAGCCCATAGGCCCAGAGGGATTAAACCCAATAAAGAACATCAAATAGAACCAATTACAGTTTCCCAAAAACTAGAATCAATATCTTGAGTCCCTAGTGGGAAAAAACCCATTACATAACCATATCCCAAAAAATCCAATGCACACAACTTATTGCACAGGCGTCTGCCTCTTGATATCCATAGCCAAACCTCTACTGACCATCGCCAAATAGGCCACTGTCCACCGATACTACTACCAACCAGATCCCACAAAACACTGACGCACTAGGTCACCATCGATGGCATCACCCCATCTAATAGACATTGGGGTTCCACCCTAGATCGCACTATTTGGGACCAAAACCCCAAAACAAACACCGTTCATGACTTACCCCGAACGAAAACCTAAAGCATCACAGTCACCATATAGGAGGCCCACCATCGATAACTGTGTTGCACAACCAATAAGTTAACCCACAAACATCCCATCTAAAGCCACACTAAGGACTACCAATGTTGCAATTAATTTTGTAACCCCTAATTGTGCTAAAATCCGACTAGATCTAGATAGATATAAACCAAATCAACCATGGATGTCAACTACCAATGAAATAGGGGCCAACCACTATTGCCCAAGTCTGAACCTGAAGCTACTGATGTGTGATTATCATCAACTTTTCAAACCAACACACACCACCCAAACTCCTCTAAGGGCCATCAAGATAGAGAAATACGCCAATGGGATTTTTCTCTAAGGAATCCCGAAAAGATGGAAGTAGAGCCACCAATCGTTGGTGCGGAGGAAACCCTAGATGAGGAAGCGCTGCGAGAGTGCCCAGGGAAAATGGAGCCATCCACATATCAATACATCTCTTAAAGTATTTAATCCTATTCATATTCTCCAATTTAATGGATAGGTTATAAGAGTCATGTAATAATATTTCAATAATATATTTTGGTTTTTTTAAACTCAGTGTTGTATGTAAAAAAAGCTATTGAATAAATCAAATTTTTTAAAGATACATATTTTCTAAAATATCATGGTGTTATAGATATCCCTACACAGTTGCCCAATAATTAGTATGGTTAGGTCATTATAAAACTATAATGCCTAAAAATTATTTCCCTAACGCCTCTTTAATCATTTAGAACCAAACCAACCAATTTAATACCATAGGTAGAAGAAATACATGCATATGAATTCACATTCATGACTGAAGCTCTATATAATCCCATAAAATTTTATAACATTGTGAGTACATCTTTCTTTAATCCTCTAATTGTAAACTCATAGAAATTAAATTATTGATTCAATATAAAACCATTGAAACCCCAAAATATGACCTAAAATATTGAAATTAATGGTTTCACATGAGGTAAGAAGAAAAATTTGGTACCAAAAACAATATAAGGTGAGATACAGTTAACCTAACCCTAAGAGGAGTAACACATTTGATAAAACTTCAATCTACCTTCAAATTATCTTTATATGTCTTTTGAAAGTAAAGATGGTAGAAAAAATGGAATCCCAATTGTGGTTGGATCATAGGAGGATATGAGGAGGGTAAGAGGAATTTTTATGGTGAAATTATGTAAAATTCCCTAAAAACCTAGGTATACAACCAAGAATTCGACCTTCCTATAATGGGTACCTAGTACTCCACTAGACACCCTATCAACCTGCATCTTCTAGTTGGTGAGGCTATAGGGTCTACATGTCCCCTACACATTTAATTGGGTACTTGGTGGCCTTTAATACTACCAATCATTAGTAAAAATATTGATACCCCTCTCTTAAACACCATAAATCCACAATACATTTCAAAAACATAATAAAAAACCAATATAAAATAATTTAATTTCAATAAAATTCCATTAATTTCACCTTGCATATTCCTAGAAAAATACAAAAAATATTAATGTGTTCATTCATTCATACACATAAAAAGATATATTTATAACATACAATATATGTTAATAAAAGAGTGATGTAGGGTTGAAACACAAATAAGGTGGGAATATTCAAGTACTATAATAATAAATAGGTATAAAATGTAACATAAAACAATCAAGGTTATATTAATATATATGTGTCAAAAGAAAATATTGATAATGGTGAAGGATTTAGTGAAAAACCAAACCATTATTATGAAGAGGATCATACAAGGATGTGACCACAAAAATAGGGTAGTGAATTAGTGTAAGACGAATAATTAAAACTTGTATCCCATTTGTTACCTCCTCACTTGTTCAGTTCTTGTATTTCTCTTTCTGTATTTGTATCTTGTCTTTAGCCATTGTAATTGCAGATGTGGAATCTAAAATTGTAATAGGAGAACCCCAGGGTTTTTAAATAGGTTTTCACCCCTAAGGATGACTATATCCATGGTGTATAGTGGTTTTTATCTTATGCACAAATATATTTCTTCTTATCATTAAAGAAATATTGAGAAAGTGTATAACCTTGAAATCATTATCCTAACACTAGCTTGGTACAATGAAAGAGTGCTCTTCATGTCTCTTTGTAGAATATATCAGGATTTTACCAACTTTAATAAATATCACATGAGTTGACCTAAGTCCCTCATAGACTATAAGAATTAATCTTCTTCTCCTGTAATAATTATATAGGATTCCTCGAATAAAGAAATCAAAAGGGTGGTCTCAAATATATAGCAATCAAGTAAGCTACCTTTTATTCTTCTTCTTCAGTAATAATGATATGAATTTAATTGTGTACTAATATCTTAGAATTCTGTAACTTAAATAATTTTAAGAAAATCCCATCTCTATCAAAATTTCTTCTACTTTTTATCTTTGGAATACAATATGAGATATCAAATTTTAGTGTCGATTTCTTGATGTGTCTTCATAAAATCATGTCATATATGACATGTAAGGAATCACATGTAAATTCTAGACCATATAAGTCATAATTATTTAATATTTTATGTGATATATCTTAAATCATTTATAATTGTTTCATGAAATCCACAATTCATGCATGAACTAGCTTCTTCACATGAATCAAAACAAAACTAAAATATATATACTATCCAAGTTCACTAACTTAACATAATAGGTTTACACATATGGGATGTATTATCTCCTTATTGAAACACGGGTTACATGATAAAATTTTTATGTATCATCATGAACATCACAAAATCTTGAAAATTCTTCAAATAATCCTCTATTTTGTGTAAACTAATCATGAAAATATTCTTCTTTTATCTTTATGAAATTGAAACTGCAAGGTTCTTTCCTTCACTAAATAATAAAGATCACATGATCTTTTCCATCCCTTTAGGTAAACATGTAAACCAATTATTATTTGTGTAAAAAAGGAGTATCTTGATATCTTCTTATTTCATGTGAATAGATCATGTGAGAACTCTTCACGCAAATTGGTTCACATGGAACTATTATGGATTCTCTATTTTTCTGATATCACTCTCATGTTTCATTAGTTACTATTGAATTGGGTACCTCAGTGTTTATAAAGGAGTAACCACTGAATCCACCCATCCAAGAAATATGTCATGTTGGATAATTTTTTTGAGTCATGTATGATTTAATATTAGCAAATATCTCAATATATTAAACTTCATATGGTTTACATCATATAACACTTAAAATCATGGTGTCTTTATATTAATTAGCTTCTTCTCCCTTTAGGGGTTCATACTCATGTTCATGTGATGATATCGCATTCATAATTTCACATCAGTTTTGATTATTCTAAAAAATAGTTGCAAACACATAATATTATACATGAATTGTGATCATTATAGTGATCTATGTCCCAATATGGTGAGAGATCAACATTAACAAGCTTAGTTCAGATGTTGGAGATGATCAATATTAGTTTTTGTGAGATCACATTCAGATCCTACATAAAGGTAATATTCATCAATGTGTAAGGGTACTAGCACATAAGGGTTACCTGCATAAAGGTTGATCTGCATAAGGATATCCATTACCCATGTAAGGGTAAATCGGTTAAATATAGTGGCATGATTAAGGGTTGATCCATGCATGCATAAATATAGATCATACATAAGGGTTTTCAGATGTTGAGTATGATACACTAATGTTATGGTATGGTGGAGATGTATTTGATCATATGGTTGATGATATATGTGTATGTTTTTTAATTAATGAATGGTAGTGTACACTCATGAGTCCAACAACGGTCTTACATTCTGTTGTGGGACACTTAATAAGAATTATCATTCCTTCTACCTCTTGAGTTGGAATGGGGATGACCCCTATAACACTTTCACACATGCCTCTCATGGGTATTTCCACACCTTTGGGAAGTCCCCTGGGCACCTCCATGCACGCTTTGGGTGCACCGTTTTTGCCACATGAATGATCCCTATGGGAACTATATAATCCCTTTACTCTTTCCATCATACCTAGATGTTCTGGATGTCTCTCCCACATGGTTGATCCTACTACCATAAATATAGGATCAAGCTATCCTAGTGGGTTGGCTATGGCAGTCCAATTTTGTTTATTAATATCTACCCATATACATAGTGTAATGACTAAGTATAGAATTGTCATGCCAACCCAAAACATTCTTTATCATACCAAGAATATTAATGTATTCGCCTTTTTTCCATGGTATTTAATTTTTTTAATGAAAATAAATATTTTCATGACCTTCCATTGATATTCAACAAAATTAATCTTCATATTAAATCATAAAAATATTATTTATATTCACTTCTTATGATTTTATAAACAATGTGAAACTAAGTACATGTTATTGAATCATTGAAGACCAGTTCATCAATCATTATACTTAAAAACACTTACCCGAAATATAATGTATGACCTTTTAAAATATTGTGGATGGATATTCTTCAAAACATCAAATACTTCCATGCTTCTTGATGGAAATTTTATCCTCATATAACCAATAATAATGCAATGCACATAATGTTTTGGGAGCTTCTCCTTCATACTTGGGTTCTGTATAAAAAATTACCAAGACATTTTTCTCTACTATGATTATTCTTCAGCATATTGACATCAAATACTCATTATAAATTTAAAAAAAATAAAACAGACAAAAAATGTTCTCAACAATCTCCCCCTTTTCATTTTTTTCAATACAAATAGGAAAATTACATGTCAATATGTTCATCCAATTTTCACATATGATTTATTAATCCTCTTCCCATTTATACTTAACATTTTAATTTTATTGTATCCCCATTATTGATAAAAAAATAAAAAATTATTCAATAGAAGATTCTATCCTTTTATTCTTTTCAATGTTCCATCATTCATCCCACTCAAAGTATATATGAGTCATGATAAGTGTAGAAAACATGAGGGTTTGAGTTAGAAAACAAAGTTATCCATTTAAAAAACAGAAACTGAAACCAACTTATACTTATTACCATTCCATAATTATTTATCTTAAACGATATTCACATGTATTCTAGTTAGAACATGTTTATTTCAATTAATGTAAATATTTCTAGAGATTTTCAACCAAAATTTCATGCACCATTAAGAACACATATTAAAAACATTTAAGTAAAACTGGTAGGTTTTATTTAATATATCCCTATAACTTATTAAAATATTTCAATTTTCTTATTATTAATTAAAATAATTTTTCCCTTTTATGTCAATAAAAATTCATGAAATATATTAGAATCTAAGGAAATAATTTTTATTGATAAACTCATAAGAACCATCGATAATTCAAATGTGTTTTAATTATCAATTCTATTAGCTTCTTTTAAAAATCTCCATTAAGAGATGTTATCCATATTCACATAATCAAGGTAAATATATTCATCAAATATTATTTGATATTTTAAATGATAGATCATGACAAAATTAAGCAATTTTATATATGAAAAAATTATTCTATTTTACATTTCTTTGTTTCTCTATTTTATAACCAATATGACCATCAATTATATACATGGTTAAAATACAATACAATTTAATTAAAAAATAAGGTGGAACCACTTTTTCTCATTAGTGTGATAAATAAGGCTGATAATTTATTCTTAGCCATGTGACTCTTTACTTTTCAATTATATATTTTACAAGATTTTTTATACTATCCTTTCTGGATTTTATAGTAGTCTTGGGTGGCATAGATGATCTTATTTTCCCATTTTGATGAAGTATTCCTATTAACATTAACCATAAAGGTGTGTGTATAACCTGGGTCATATTTTATTCTCTTTAAGAATTATTATTGTTCAAGAATAATTATTATACAATCATTTGAGTAGTTTCATGCTAGATTAATCCTCCCACGTTGTTTCTTAGATATTTTTAACCTCACATGAAGTTTGACCTATTCATGTGAAATATTTTTCTTACTTTTGGATTTTTCTTTCTCTTATCCTTTATCCTTCAGTCTTTATTTTTCTTAGTTAGCTGGCCAAATAAGCAATAAATCTTTGGTAATGTGTATCCTTGACTTGGTTGGTATATATGGTATCTTCAAAATGTCCTCCACTATATAAATCATTTTATTTCTTTCCTTAATTGATATATTCCGTTGTTTATTGGTCTTATATACATATAATGTGTATTCCATGACTTGTTTTCATAATTATATTGTATAGTAATTTTTATAACAAAATAAGAAAATTATCCCATTTGGTGTGTCATTTTTCTGGAACTTTTATTTTTGTGCTTGATTTTAAAATTTTTTATCACTCTTCTCCCAAAAAAACTCATCATCCTTCCTTACAAACTTCTTAGGAATATTTTTATATGATATTTCTTATAATTCATTCCCAAGATAATATTATCTTAATTATTATATTTTTTGGTCTTTTATTCCCTCTTATTTTAGTTGAATTCTTGAATGATTTATAATTAAATACTTCTTCATTATTACCATTTCTATTGAAAATACCACATAAATATATATGTTTTTCAAAAAAAAATATCATTGATAAAAAAATTTATTTTTTTGTGGCCTTTTCTCTACATAACTTTTTCTCCCCCTTGATGTAAGATTTCATTGAACTTCAGGTGTTGACATATTATTCCAAAAATCACCAGCTTTTTACCAAAAAATTATAATAGTGTGGGAAATACCTCAAAAATCATGAAATTTTTCTTTGTGAACAAATCTATCAATAATTTCATGTGTGTTGGTTTTGTTCCTTATTATTCATTAAATGGGTTTTTTTAGTTTAACATCTCCTTATACACGTACTTTCATATGCCTTGGTTTCAATAGTGGGTTCATCTCTATTTTTATTCATCTACATTTATATAGATTTTGATTTAAAATCTTTACACTGAATAGAAACAGATTTTTTAAAAACAGTAATTACAAGGGTGGATAGTACATTTTCATTTTTAAATACTATATATTGATTATTAGATAATCTCATGATGTTCTTTCCACTAGAAAAAAATTTTATCCACAGATTCTTCCTTTGTATATTATGTGGAATAATTTTTCATTTTAACTTATTGTAGAGACACATATTGGGCTATTTTTAGGTTCTTCATATTAACGTCAAACTATAATAATATTATGTTAAGAATTTATTTTTCATTCCCCAAAATGTTTATTTTTTATTCAATTTCTTTCTTTATTTTTTCAATCTCATCACCACACATTTTTTCTGCACTTTCATTGATTTTACAAGTTCCTTTATATTATTATCCTCTACATCCATATGAACATTTTATACATCAATTCTTGAATTTTTATTCTCTTATAATGTGTGGAAATTTCCTTTAAATCTCTCAATAGACTAAACTTTATTTATTATTTCACCAAGATAATCCTTCCAAACTCTGGGGCATGCCAATTTAAGCTACATGATTCTTTTACTTTCGGAATTACACTATTTCGTGAGAGTTTCACACATCACCACCTTGTGTTCTATTACTTCCACTATTTTTTATTATTCATTTTCAAGATATGTTATGTTCTTTTGAAAATAATATTATATATTTTTTACTATATTCTTTCCTAATTTTTCTTACTTTGTATATTGGATGGTTTTGATAAATCATATTTGATACCTTTACATGAAATTATATGGTATAACGGTCTTACAATTCCTTGTTAGTTGTTTAAAATACCAAGTTAACATCTTTCATACTGGTAATATATTTTATAGAATCAAGGAATGGGAAAAAACTTCATCTTCATGATTTACATAGGAGGGTCAATTTTTTCTCTTTCTTTTTGACTCGTTATTCATTTAATTCTATAGTTTATTGGAAGAGAGGAAATTATTATTATTGGTTTATGTAATTCCTATAAGATTTTATTTTATGTTTTTTTATAAGAATAAAACAGAATCCAAGAAATGAGATTCCAATAGAGGTAGAACATTATCTAAAATAAATTGAATGTGGTCACATCGGGATGTGACCACACTAAGAGGGGAAATGAATCACTATAAGATATCCTATTAAAATTTTTATCCCATTTTTACCCATACACATATTATGTAATTAGATTTATCATTATCTCCTTTTATCATATATTTGTTCTGTGTAAATACAGATGTGCAATCTAAATGTACCATAAGATAACATCGAGATTACTGAACAGTTTAACCACCTGATGGATCAAAATATTCATGATGTATAGTGGTTTTTTTTTGAATGCACAGATATATTCCTAATTATCATCAAAGAAAACATGATCAAGGGTATTTCCATAAACTCATTATCCTGGCGTCAACCAAATACAAAGAAAGATTGGACTTGTTATATTATTTTATAATATATTGGGCTTGTATAACCATAAATAAATATAATATTTATTGACCTCAGACCCTTATAGAATATAAAAATTTATCTTATTCATTTACTATAATAATCAGATAGTATTACTTGAATAAAAAAATAAAAAGGGTTGTCCTAGATATACAAAAATAAAGTAAGTTGCCTCCTCTTCTTATTCATTAGTCAAAATTATATGAATATAAATGTGGACCAAAATATCAAAATTATCTGACCCAAATAATAATAATAAATTTCATCTTGATCATAATTTTATCTTCTAATTTTGATCTTTGAGAAACAATATGATATACTTAATTTCATTATCGGACACACAATATATCTTCGTGAAATCATGACTTATTCCACATTCATGGAATCTCATGTAAACCCTATCATATATAAGATGTAACTATTTAATATTTTATGTGATAAATCACAAATAATGAATAAATTTTTAATGAAATCCTAAATGATTTCATGCACTATATTATTTGAATAAACCAAAAAGAACATGTGATATATATTTTCTCGAAGTTTACTAACTTTATATAATAGGTTTATTTATAGGAAATGCCTTTTTTCCTTTTTGAAATAAGGATTACATGATAAAATACTTCACATATCCTTACTAACTTTTTAAAATCATAGAAATGATTCATAGGGTCTTCTCCTTCATGTAAACTAAGTATGAATATTTTCTACTATTATCATTATGTAACAGAAACTGCATGGTTTTAGTCTTCATAAAAAACGCTCATAGGATCTTTTCCATTTGGAGTAAAAAATTATATAGGTTCTTCTTCATGTAAACATGGAGTTTCATGATATATTCTTCCTTCAAAATAATGGATCATGTGAGAACACCCCATGTGAACAGGTTCACATAGAACTATTTTAGAGTCTCTATTTTTTAGGCATATCTCTCATGTTTCATGAGAAAATTTTGCCTTGGGTACCTTGGTATTTATATAGGAGGACCACTTACTCTACCCATCTGAGAAATATTTTTTCCAATAATTGTAATGATTCATGGATGGTATAATATTACTAAATCTTTTAGAATGTTAAACATCATGAAGTTTCCATCATATCACATTGAAAATCATGGAATCTTTATGTTAATCATATTATTCTCTCTTAACAAGTTTGGACTCATGTGAATGCGATAATATTACATGAATCATCACATGAAAGTTTCAGTTATTTGATGAAATAATTGAAACCACATAAAAGTATGCATGCATGGTTATCAATATGGTATTGGATATCTCAATATGACAAGAGACCAACACTACCGAGCATGGTTTGGGTATTGAGGATGATTGACATTGGTTATCATGATATCTCATATAGATCTAGTATAAAGGTAATATTTTCTACTACATAAGAGTATCAGTGCGTATGGGTTACCAACATAAAGGTTGATCCACATAATTGTACCCATTTCCCATGTAAGGGTAATCATGTTGTAAATGAAGTCATGTCTAAGGGTTTATCCACGATTACATAAGGGTAGACCATACATAAAGGTTTTCTAAGGTTGAAGGAAATTTAATGATTTTATTGGATGATGGAGATTCACACAGTTAGATGGATGGTGATATATGCATATGGTTTTTGAAAAATTTATTGTCTTGAACCAGAATGGTTAAATCCTGAGATGATCACTCAAGATGGCTTGTGACAAGGTTTGAGAGACTTTCTTGATCATCCTAGGCTGGAAACTAGTGTTGGGAATCAAAGAAAATACACATGTGAATGATTTTTCCCTTAATTAACAGAAAAAAATAAAAAATTCAAGGCACGTAGCAAAAATGGGGGAATTCAATAATCACTTAACACAAAAAAAATACATAGAAATAATCTAGATACAACTATAGCAGAACAAAAATAGGAGAAACTGAAGAAAAAACTGAAACCTGACAAGATCTCTATGTGACCACTTGGTCACCACCATCCATAAAACAAGCCCTATCTACAAGAAAACCTAAAAAAATATGGACATGAAAAATAGCTTGGGTATATCAATGCTAAGTGGAAGAAGTAGTGCATGAGAATAAAAATGACCAGTAAGTAATCACCATAGAATCCATATATGTTCTTTCCTGAAACTGTCCATACACGTTATTTTTAAGATATAAATAGAAAATAATGTTTTTATCATTTAAAGAGAAAAAAGTCTTTCCTTTAAAAAAAATATGTTTTGAAAACCAAATTCCAAGTAGGAAACACAACCCAAATAATACACAAAGAAAAAGTAAAAACTGAGCTAAGAACAAGCTACAGGGTATATCAAACAAATCTAGAAACAAATAGAAAAATTAAAAGTACAAGAAGACAAATACCAATGAAATAAGTAACTAATGTTATTCAATATAAAGTAATAATATATGGATATGTAGTCATAGAATTTTTTTATACAGACCAAGAATAAATCCCTATATGTACTCAATTCGGAATTACCTACTAGAATATGGTTTATCACTATAGTCAATAACCAACATGAATGCTCTAAACTAGCATCACCAATTCAAAAGCCCACCAAAACTTTCCTCTTTCTAGGGGGGTCTAATATGTATAATCAGGACTAGAAATCAATTGACACTCAACCCTCTAGATTATGTCTAGGAATATAATGATAATAGTATAATGTATAATGATGAGTACATGACATGATTGGAATTAAAAATAACTCATAGATTCACCATGCATGCATTGTCCTTTCCCCGACACCACCAATTTGAAGACACTATCATCATAAGGACAATCATAGTGGTTCCCATCAGACATAGAACATTTTAGAAGTTCCAAGTAGGATAACATGTCATATAAATTTAAAACTAATTTCTAAAACATCAAAAAGTACCAATTTGGCCTTAACATTAACAAATACAAACTTTTTACAATAAAAATAACTTTTTCCCAAAATAATTTCCAAAACCAAGGCGATAACAATATTTAATCTTAAAAGATTCTAAATGGTTATTTTTAAGTCATAGGGTTACCAAACTTGTTTCATGGTACAAAATGGGAAAAGCTTTATATAATAGATTTAGAAACAATATTTGAAGTTATTTGGAAATGAAGTATCCATTTATGTGACATTAAGAGTTTTTAGAGAACCCATTTAGAAAATAGAGTGGAGAAGGGGAAAGAAAATAGGATAAGTATGTTTTGAAAACTAGGGTTTCAAAATAGATATTTTTATGGAATACCATTTATATGTGTGTGTGTCTCTATCCATATGTGTTCCTAGTGCACATATGGATATTCCCACATTAAATAACATATATATATATATATACAACTATAAAAATACATAAGTTTATAATTAATTAATCAAAAAGAATGTTACAACTAATCACAATGATCACGCATACGCATCAAATATTTAAGTGGCACCAAAACCACACACAAATCTCAATTCACAAGAAGACCAAATTACCAAAACCCGAACAATGATAGACACAATCCTGATGTACTCAGTTTCATTTTAAAAGGTTAATTTTTATTTTATCAAACACCTTGTATACATATATATATAAGAATAATTAATAAATTTCTTTGAAAACCAATTTTCATCAAATTTTCATCAAAAAAAACTATAATAAATAAAAATAGAAAATCAAAACATGAATAGAACCTTTAGAAAATTATTTAAAAAATTTCAAACATGAAATGTCATGTTTCAGAAAATAAATGGATGGAAACACCTACCTCAATGATGTGTGAAAGATATGAAACTCTAGGAGAAGTAAGAACTAAGTCCAAGAGACAAACTGAATACCCTAACATCAAAATAAAAAAAATCTAACATCATCCCTCTACTCAAAGGTTTTTTCGAAGAGGGATCCAATCCAAGATGAACCGTGTAACTAAGAGAGTGAGAATAAGAGAGGGGGAAAACACCCAAAAATCAAGAATAACTCACCTAGAAACCTTGAATGATCATTGATGAAGGAAGAAGAACCAATTGATAAGGGTTTGGGAGTCCCATTAATGAACCAAAATCAAGCAAGAGGGGAGGGGTCAAATTAGTGTTAAAACTTGAGAATGAAAACCTAAGAAACTCAAGTTTTAAGAATATAGGTAAGTTGCACGGTTTGGCCACATGGTTTGAAAAACTATACGCTAATTATGCACACCCTACTGGATGGAAGGGAAATATGCATAGGTTAACTGCAAGGATTGAGAAACCATTTGTAAACCATGAAAATTAGTTATATAAAAATGACAGACTCCCACACATGCTTGTCACATGGTTACTACTAGTCATGTGAAAGCCATGTGCCTTGTCCTAGACACCAATGAGAGGCCACATGGTTACTCCTTTTCCTCACACGGTTTGGTCCAAATAGTGATAAGACCATGAAAGAAACAAATGAACTATAAATACCCTCTACTTACACCATCATCATGGTTTATCCATAAATCATGCACACGAGCCATGCACAGAGCCCAAAACAACCCAAAACCTACAAAACTCAAAAAATATCACCATAAACTCAACCAGAACCTCAAAAAAAAGATCAAATTAAAAGAATAAAATGAAAATAAATGAAATAAAAGAAAACCGAGGTTAGGTTGTGACAATTCTTCCCACCATAAAAACTTTATTCCCCTACAAATTCACTAATCCAAGCAACAAACAAAACTCAAACCTAGAATTAAATGAAGTCAAATGAAACCACAAACCTTGGTGTGGCCTTTCAAATATACAAGCCACACGTGACTAACTCTAAAGAAACCACAATAAAGAAATCCATGGGAAAAGGAAAGGTTCCTCCCCACCATTTAGAAACTAACTAGCATAACAATTATGACGCTAAAATTTTTAACACGAAGGGAATCCAATGAGGGAAGATCAAAAAAATATAACCAAACCACAATAAACCATTTTCAAAATACATAAACATCTCCAAAATTAACAAAACCCAAATCAAAAATAATCCCCAAATGATGACCACACAGGTTTAATAACACAAATTGAAACCACAAAAATACATGAAAAAGATTCCACCAAGCCTTTCACAACAAAATGTAATTTCAAAAACAAAGTAAACTATAATGAGGAAACTTAAACTCTCCTCACTCTAATATTAGAGAAAATTTTGGTCCAAAAACCCCCACCACACTAATCAATTCCTGATTCTGTGAAGAGATTCACTTCGGGGCTTATGGATGGATCCCTAGTGTCTTTAAGTATCTATTTTACTATTGTAGGGATATAATATCCTTAGACCAAGACTTTCTTGTATGGAAACCCAAATTTCTGAACTTCTCTTGATGACCCAAATGACCACATAATCGGAAAGCCTATAAATTATTGTAATAAGATGGATTTCAATTCCCAAATTGACCACACTAAAAGTACAGAATCAGGTTTTCCATCAAATGTGAAGAAGGAACTAATAAAGGAGACTCTTTAAGAATGAGATCCTCTAGTTTACACTTCACACTAGATGGTTAACCTTCTTTATATCCAAGAGAAATTGGATTTCCACCTACTATGGACTTCCCTTTAGAAACTATTTCATCTAAAAATGTTGTATCCACTAGCTTACCAAATAGAATTTCCCAGTATGACATAACTCGATCCTTAATCTCAAGATGAAGACCCCAGATGAAGAGAGTTGCTTTCAGTGGATCCTTTAATTCTATATCTGGAGACAAAGAAACCATACATTTAAAGTGGTAAATAAATACCTTCACCGCCTATTTACCTTTCTAAAAATCCAAGATCTCCACCACTTTCATCACCTTCACCTCCTTAGGTATAAACCATTGGAAGAAATTGGTCTTAAAAACTCCCCAATAAATACCAACTTGAAATGATGATGTGATGATCACATTCCATAGATACAAATCCTAAAACTTAAACAAACCTAGGATAAACTGCATCCTCAATGATCTAGGAGTTACCAAAGACCTAAAAACACCTTTGACCTTATAAATCCACTCTATAACTTATAACAAACCTCAATCACAATGAAAAAAGGGAAATAACCGAGAAGAACTTAACTCTTCCAAACTTCTAAGAGTCTAGGTTCGGTCAATGACTGGAAAAGACTCACTGGAAGACCATCAGATCTTTCTGGGTGGCATAATCTATATAACATAAAAACCCAAAAACTGAATTGACATCAACTAAAATTAAATCCCAAACCAAAATACCAATATCATAAATAAAAAAATCATAAAAAAATATATATTCTTTCAAAAATCCCCATTTCCATTCCAAAATTAAAATTTTCTTCATTCCAATGCCACTTTTCAAATATAAAAACCTAATACAAAACCCAATTTAAACACCCAATCCCACATTTAAAATAAAACCATTTCTGGATATCATTTTCTTATAGAAAATATGTTTTCCCAAAAAACCATTTTCCATTCAGAATCAACCCACACCGACCAAAATCAAACCATAGCATAACTCACACCAAAACTCTTGAAATAGGGAACTAGTAGCCATCCATATCTCATCCACATGGTTTAGAAGATAGTGTTCTAATCATACACCAGCCACTGTAAGTATCTTTAACCATGAAAGGGGGGCCCACATGGGTCACTACTCCATGAAATATTACAATGTATAACTGGTTTACATACACTTTCACTCCCCAAATCACAATCCTAGCAAGTCCAATGAGGCACCAACAACATAAACACAAAAATAAAAATTAAAGACTAAATCCCAACAACCCCTGGAAACTCAAGGATTATAATGAGTAAGGGTTCACAATGCTCTTCCTTACCCTACCTCTTGATTCCTAAGATTCCTATATCTATTTTACCTGATACCAAAGATAACAATGGTTTCTATGATTCCATTTTATCATGAACCAACCTGGGTCAACCCCAATCCAATCACCCGAGTAGGCCCGCGATAATGCCCAATAGACATTCTCGATTCTCCCAAGATGGAAGCTAGTGTTAGGATTCAATGTTAATACACTTGGGAATAATTTATCCCATAAAAAATAGAAAACATAAAAGAAACAAGTCAAATCACATGTCATAAAAAATAGAATACAATAATCACTGAACACAAATAAATACATAGATAGAATCTTGATCCAATTTCATAGGAACAAAAATAGTAAAAACCAAATAAAAAACTGAAAAAAATCGAAACATGAAATGATCTCCATGTAACCTCTTGGTCACCACCATCCATAAAACCAGCATGCTCCACAAGTAAACCTAAGATAAAGATAAACCTATAAAAGATATCAGGTCTACCAATACCGAGGGACATAAGTAGGATGTGAGAACAAAATATACCAGTAGGTAAGAACTATAGAATCCATACATTTCCTTCCATGAAATAGTACATAAATCCTAGTTTAAAGATACATATAAAAAAATAAGGTTTCTTTCATTTAAATATCCAAACATGTCTTTCATTTGAAAAAAACCAAGTTTGAAAACCAAATTCAATGTAGGAAAACCAAAACAAATAATGTAAAAAGAAAACGAAAAAGATGAACTAAGAATAAGATACATGGTATATCAAAAAAATACAAAAACATAGGAAAAAAGTATAGGTTCAAGTAAAAAAATACCATAGAAACGAGTAACCAAATTGCTGCAAAATAAATATATAACTTACAAATAATAAATAATCATTATTTTCTAAACATACCTATAAGTAATCCATATATGTTCTTGGTTAGGACCCACCTACCATCATATGGTGTACCTACATAGTTAATAACCAACTTAGATACTCTAAAATATCCTCACTAGTGGAAAATCTCACCTAGATTATCCTCTTTTCAAGGGGTATTAATCCATCTAATCAGGACTAGAAATCAATTGTCACTCGAACCTCTAGATGATTTCAAGGATTCCCATGATATTAGTATAATGGAGTATGTAAAGGTAATCCCATTTTTTGAATTACACATAACACATAGATGCCACCATGCATGACTTTCTTAATCCCCAACACTATCAATGTAAATACCCTCTCATCAGAAGTATGGCCATAGGGGTACCCAAAAAACTTAAAACCTTTAAAAATTGAAAAATTTTCCTACACGTCATATGAATTTAAAACCAATTTGTAAAATATCACAAAGTACAAACTAGGCCTTAACATTTAAAAATCCAAACCACTTCCAAAAAAATACCATTCTTTCCAAAATAATTTCCAAAACCAAAGTAAGAACATTATTTATGTTTAAAATATTCCAAGAGGTACTTTTTAATTCATGGGGTTACCAATCATGTTTAAAATTACCAAATGTTCCATGTTTTAGATAAAACATATATAAACAACATTTGAATTGATTTAGAAACTAAGTATCCATTAAGTGGACATTGGGAGTTTTTAGAGAAATCATTTAGAAGATAGAGAGGATAGGGGGAAGGAGAGAATGGAGTTTTTAAAATAGGGGTTTCAAAATAGATATTTTTTATGGAATAAAATTTATATGTGTGTATGTCTGTACATATGTAAACCAAGTTCACATATGGATATTCCCATATTTACAAATATATATATATATATAACTATAAAAATACCCATGGCTCCAATTAAGGAATCCCAAATAGAATTACAACTAATCATAAGGATCCACACATGTATATGAAACCATAAATATGTATCACAACCACACACACAACTGAATTCACAAGAAAACAAAATTACCAAAACCCAACCAAGGACAAACACAATCCCAAAGTACTCAGATTCATTTCAAATGGTTAATTGGAATTTTATCGAACAACATGTATACATATACATATAATCATATTTAATAAAGTCCTTTGAAAACACATTTTCATCAAATTTAAATCCTATAAAAACCATAATAAATCAAAAAATAACATCACAACATGAATAAAATCTTTAAAAATAAATTTAAGAATGGTTGAGAAAAAAATGGAATGCTTTGGAAATGAAATGGATGGAAACGCCTACCTCAATGATGTGGGAAATAGATGAAACTATGGGAGAAGGACGAACTATGGCCAAGAGAAAATATACACACCCAAACAACAAAAGAAACATGATCCAACATCATACCTTCACTCCTAGGGGTCATCCAAGAGGTATCCAATCCAATAAGAACCTAGAAACCAAGATTTAGAGAAGATGATAGAAGAAATCACCCAAAAATCATGAAGAACTAACCTAGAAACCTTGAAGGAGTATCAATGGAGGAAGCATAACCAATGGAGAAGGGTTTGGGATCCCCCTTATTGTTATAAAATCGAGAAAGATGAAAGGAGTTCAAATTTGGTTTAAAAAATAAGAGGGGAAAACTTGTAAACTCATGTTTTTAAGAATCTAGGTAAGTCGCACAGTTTGGATGCATGATTTGACAAACCATGCACCAACTATGATCGCCCAATTAGAAATAAGAATCACCCATGTAGGATGGATATACAGTTTAAAAAACCATATGACAACTATGAAAATCAGTTTTGTAAAAATTACAAACTCTCTTGCATGAATTCAATATAGTTATTAATAAACATGTGTAAGTCATGCACCTTTTCTAAAGCACCACAAATAGGTTGCATGGTTCCTCCTTAACCTCACACATTTTGTCCCAAACTATGATCATACCATGTAAGACAAACCATGCAAGAAAAAAATTAAACTGGAAACACCTTATGCCTCCTCTATTAATGCAATTTATCCCCAAAACGTGCACACTAACTATAAACAGTGCCAAAAACAACTCCAAACCTCCAAAACTCAAAAAATCTCACTAGAAACACTACCCAAACGTCAACCAAAATATCTATTTACAATAAAGAAAAAAAATAAATTAAATAAAATAAAATCATGGTGGTCTTTTGATATGAATATTAATTCCCACTCATGAGTCCCATGCCATTCTTGTATTCTATGAAATTATTCTTAATAATAATTATCATCCCTTCTAACTCTCAATTCATAACCGAAGTTGGCACCCAGGAAACTTTCTCACACACCACTCACAAGTTGTTCCACACTTTTGTGTGATCCCTTGGGAACCTCTACCATACTATTAATGAACCATTTTTACCCCCATGTGTACTCCTTGTGGGCACTATATAATTCCTCTTCTCATTCCTCCATGAAAATATATCTTGGATAGCTCTCTCATGTGGTTGAGCCTACTCCTATATATGTGGGATCGAACTAGCCTAGCTTATTGGCTATAGATATCCAAATTTTTTATTACGACCTTCCTATATACTTGGTATTATTTCTAAGTATATAATTATCAAGGAAACCCAAAACCTTCTTCATCATCTAAAAATATTAATGTATTGTCTCTTTTTTTATGAACTTTAAATTTTTCAAGAAAATAAATATTAACATGATCTTCCAAAAACATTAAACCTAAGAAATATTTATATAAAATAATCAAAATATGATTTATATTTACCTATTATTATGTTGTAAAAAGTTTGCAACTAAACACATGTTCTCTAATAAATTAATATTATTTCATTAATATTAATACTTAAAACACCTCATCCAAAATATAATATGTGTCCAATAGAATTGTTTTGAATGAATATTCTAAAAAATTTCAACTACTTCCAAGCATCGTGGTAAAACTTTGATCATAATTAAACCAATCATAATACAATGCACATAATTGATTGGGTAATTATTGTTCATACATGGGTTCTTAAAAACTAATTACTGAGAACTTATGCTCTACTTGGATTATTCTTTAACATATTCACATCAAATACTTGTTGTACATTAACAAAAACATAAAACAAACAAGAACTTATTCTTTACTCTGAATCTTATTAAAAATATTGACATCAAATAATCCTTATACATTGATAACAAATAAAAAAACAAATTGGGATCAATAGATTATAGTTGAAGTAATGTGATAGACCAAATAGTAAGTAAAAAAGAGCATATTAAATATCCATAAATAAGAAACATAATAATAGATAAATCAATTGAAATAAACTAAGTGAAAATTTATCAATTTATTTTGTTTAAATTATATTTTTATTATTTTCGTATATTCTCATGGATTAGTAAAATACCATATAAATTATTATAATTTTTTATCAATTTTTATTTCTTGTTGTTAAACTGATTCGTATCCCCCATCGAGTTAGATAATTAGTATAGTAACTAAAATTAAATGATGGTTATATCCATCATTGAATCCAAACTATTGAGTGGTTAAATAAATTTTATTATTCATGTAATCAATAGATTAATTTATTGATCTATTAATAATGATAAAAAATTTCTAGAATGTAAAAAATTAGTTAAGATAGTTAATTTCATATTTTGTAAAACATTAATATATCTAGGTTAATAGTGAAATACATCAGTAAATAATAAAATACAATATATTGTTAAAATGATGCATAAAATCTTTAAAAAATCATATTAAATATGCATAATTTATTAATTCTTATCCACACTTGGATGTTACCACTTATTTTCCACTTGATAAGTTATAAATGGCTTTTCATAACCATTAAGTAATAAAATGTATGAATATTTCATTCAAAATCTTCTATAAAAGGAACCCTACTCTATTTATTCTAAAAAAATTCTCTAGTTTGGTTTCCTCTTTAATACCTACCCAAATTCCTCAATATAAATTTCCCTCTCACATTTTTAATCTTCTTGGTTCAAGGAGTCTTAAATCCTTAATTATAAAGGAATAAATTACAAGAAGAGGTGATACCATCTAAGTTAGTATCAATTTCTCACCAGTTGTGTCCATTTATCTTTTCATCTCCACTGTTATTATATATTGTTACCCAATATAATAATTTATTATTAACATCATTATCATTTTATAAAAATATTATTATAATCATATAACTTCATACTCTTACTCATTCATTACTTATAACGTGTTCTTCTCTGGGTATGTTCAACCCCTATATAAACCATGTTACACCATCTTCATCATTTTCATAATGGATGAGTATCAAAACATAAATTATATTATTATATGATTTTAATAAGAAAAATATTTTATGATAATGTTTAAAAAGTGAAACTAAATTTAATAATCCTTATAAGGTAACTCGTTATTATTTCTAAAGTTACACAAAAATGTTTGTAATAAATTTCATATATACCAACCATAATTATAACTTCCATAAAATAAACACAGTACTTTACAAATAATTTTACAATTATGATTCATATACCTTTACTATTCTATATATAAAGTACATATTAACAAATAATAATGATCAAAGTCATCATACAAAAAACTAGTATGAAACAATAAAGCCTACTAAAATATGATAATATATATAATTTATTATTATAAAATGTAAACAAATATGAATAAGAATCTTAAGTAGGTGATATATAATTTTATGTTTATTATACATGGAGTTAAAGCATGTTTAAGGAATTCAAGAAGAAAGGTAAGTGGTATTATCTTCCAATCACTATTATTATTTGATATTATTGATGCTTAAACTTCATTTAGGAAATTTATATATAATTTCCATTTAAATCCCCATTTTTATTCTGCTCAATTTACTTTTTGGATTCCTATGTATTTTTACTATTTCCCTTTTTGTTGAATAATACTTCCCCTATTACATTGTATGTGAGGGAAATTTTTCTTATTTTTCTTAAGGATTATGATCTATTTCTTCCATTAATATTTTCATCATAATGTTCATAAATATATTCTATTTTTTCACTATTTTAATGATTTTATACGATCTCTATCCATTTACTTCTAATTACTTATGAATATGTAGAGGAAATATTTATCTCTCTTCTATTTATATTTCTCACTCTGTCACTTTTTCCCACTTATTTCTTCAATTTTCCTCATGAAAATTACATTTAAAGTTTTTTTATTCCATGACTCTTTACAATACTTTTATTTCCTTTCTCTGTATTTTTTAAACCATTTATTCATAATCTATTTATTTTAAATGAAATCTATTAAATTTAAAATAATATTTACTCTCTATTTATATATAATCTAATATTTTTCTATGAAGGGATTTCCAAGTATGTCAATATCCATTTATATTATACTCATTTAATAATTCTTGTTTTTAACTCGGGAAATATTTAAATGGAACCATCAACTTCTTTTTCTATGGATGATTTATTTTTCTTTTCAAAATTGATTTATAACCTATTTTCTACTCATGGGTTAATTATTCTATGATGTATTTATAAATTATTTCTTATTTATATGTAAAAAAATATTTATAGTTATATCATTATGTGATGGGTGGGTATAGATTTATATAGACCTACAATGAATTGGGTGAATATTTATATCTCATGTGTTGACCATGTTATTCATGGGCATAATGCAATTAGATTTTTTCCAATTTGATGCATGTATATTATGTATTTATCTTTATCCATTATAATATAATGGTATTGTTAGAGATCCCTAACATAAGTCATGATTTAAAAAATTATTTATGATCCCCATACTTACGTAATTCCATAATCATTATATTATGACTTTATATGGTTTATATTCCTATGGGTATGATTTTATAATTACATTATCTTGTCTCTATGTTCATTTATTTTTTATTAATCATTTATGATCATCTTTATGACCACTTATGTTGATTTAATTGATATCTCTTATTTTTTACCCCTTACTGATTATATGATATCCCACTTTTTATATATTTTATTTTCAATAGAAAATTAAGAATAATATTACATGTGATATGACTTGAAGAATTTCAAGGGTCATGTATTTTATGGAATAAATATACAACATTATTTAAAATAAGATGTTTATGTGACTAATATACAAATAAACTGAACCTTTAGGTTATATGGGTGTGATTTATTTTTAGTTATAATATATAATCACATATAATGGTGTAAAATGAATGTATATTATGGTTTTATTTCTTTAGATGATATCAAAGAAGTGTTTAGTTAATTTTTGGGGATTATGTTATAATGAATAATTGGATAGATCTTAAACCAACATAATATAAACTTTAAGTATCATTGGTTGAAATGAGGGTGTCATGGGTTTGGAAATAGTAAGCTTTATTTTCATATTAATATAATTTTTTGGATTTTATTATATTTCATGAACCAACCCCTGTCAACCCTAAACTGGTCACCTGAGTCGATTTGTGGCATAGACTGAGGGGTATTCTTGATCCCCATGGTCTAGAAACTAGTGTCGAGAATGAAAATTAAGCAATTGGGAATGATTTGGCCCATAAATAAAGGACAAATAAATAAATATAAATTGAATAATGAAAACAAAAACTAGTAGAGAAAAGAAAAAAACTATATATACCTTTATATGTCCATGTGGGTCACCACCGACCTCAAACCAACATCGCACAATGGTGAACGAATCCGAGCAAGAAGCAACACCGAAGATAAAAACAAAGATAAAACTATCGATGTGAGTATTAAAACTTAGTAGGCTTTCCCAATCAATATATCCATTTTCATTTCCTTTAAATAAAAGATTCATCAATTTACAGTTTAAACTATAATATATAAAAGTATGTTTTTCACACATTTTCTATTTAAAGAAAATCATTGTTCGTTTCCATTTTTCAATTAAAACCCAGATTTCCTTTTCAAGAGGCAGTCATTAGTATTTTAAATGAGTTAATTTTTATACTTAAAAGGGGAGAAAGGAAATGTAAAACATTTTCAGAACCTCTTTCCAAAAACACATAAAACCATTCTCTCACATTTAGCAGGAAGCTACACTACACAGGGGAACATGATCAGCAAATATATAAAATAGGCAATGGAAAACATAACACAAGAGTAACCAACCAACACAGGCATCTAAATTATCTGTTGTAGATAACTAAGTGATAGAAAACATAGGAGAACCTAGGAGCACATGAATAGTATAGAACATACAATACATGTGACTAATATCGAAGGCATTCCCTACCTGATGAAATCATAACACCCAAACACCTGATCGTCTTCCTACTTGGCATGACCGAGGGGACAAATCCCATAAAAATTGTGAGAAAATATCCCTCTATTATGGGCTACTAGCTTGTGCGTAATCTAAAATAGTAAAGTAGTAATTCACTAAAAATTCACTCTCTATTCTAGGTTACCATGTTTAGACTAAAAGGGGGAGGAGCTAATAATGTTAAAAAAGCAATCCAATCATAAGAACATCCATCACACACAATCAACACACACAAATATTCACCCCTGAGTCACCCCAAGGAACATGTCCCTTGCCTTTTAATTGGTTGATATCAAGGGAGTCCTACACAGAGGACCTCCCACAACATACACATAACCAATTCAAGAGGACCATATAAGGAAATATTTCTGATAGAACCATTTCAAAAGTTCTAATTGATCCTCGCACAACCATCACAAGACAAACCACATCTTAAAGAACCACACACACACCAAATCATTTCCAAAGTATAAAATAAACTCCACTTCCAATTTCAAAAACAATCTAGAACCTCATTTAAGAAATATATTTGAGAATCCCATACAATTTTACAACCCAATGCATTCTTTAAAAACCACAATTTACATATAAAGTCCAACCGGTCAATTTGATAAAAACTTTGCATTCATATTAAATAAAATAGACTCATGCAATTAAAATATAAAGAGGATCTTACTTTATTTCACAATAATCATTTATTCTAAAAACCATAAATTACTAACTATCATTAAATAAAAGTGAAAAAACAAAAAATGAAAAATTCGTTAATTTAAAGGACAATGCAAAGGGATTCTACCTCAAACATACCACTTTTTTGTCAATGACCACCCAAACCAACCCTTTACTCTTACACACACATGAATTTATACATATATATATATATATATATTCCTAGTTTTATTTTAAATATTTCCCATGCCATGTGGGAATATTTAAAAAGATGGCATATATATATATGTATTCCTTACCCTATGCATGATCATGTAGGCACTCTCGACACTTACAGCCCAAAATCACCACATTGAGGTCTAACGCACTCTGTAAACATTACTGAAAACTCAAATATCACAAAACCCCTAAAATAAAATTAATCTAAAAAAGGATCTAAGATACGATTCAAAAACCAACGAAACATTTATGAAAAAAATGATAAAGGAAAACACTATTTTTAAAGTATAATCTTCATTTGAATTACCATATATGTGTGCACTTCGTGCACCCATGGATGTGCCAACATCCAATGGTACTTTCCACAAGTCCATGACAACATCCAAACCCAATTTTAAACCAACACAACAAGTTTTCCAACCAAAAACAACAAGACATAAATAGGTATAATGACTTGATAAATTACCAATTCACACACACAACTTCAACTTAGAATCCAATAATGCTATTACAACTTAAACAATTCCAAAACATTCTCCAAATCTCCCATTTACATTTAAAAGAAAATATGACATGTTATTAAACCCTTGAAATTAACAATTACTTAGGCATAACTCAAGATTCACATGAAATCAAATTTTTTTTAAAACTATCAATTCCAAAATATCAAAATAAGTTATATAGAGGTACCATAGGGGTGAAAACATGTTTACTAATATATATAAAAAATTCAAGCACCATTTGGTGTGAAAACATATAGGAATAAACCAAAAATTTCCTCAAAACATATTTTTAACAAATTCTACAGATTTGGAAACATCATATTATGTCATCCAAGAGTACTAAGGGTATTTGAATCATGTATAAAGATTAATTGAAACCATTCAAGAATCAAAATATTACTTCAGAAATGAATTAAATGGAAACGCCTACCTTTCCAGTGTGCGACCACGACAAAACTCTCGTAGAAGGGAGTGAACACCCCAAAGACCAAACCACACACCCTAAACATAAAACAAAACACACCAAGAATTCACCCAAACAATTAGGCTTTGGTAAAGATAAAGAAAATCCCCAAAAATTGGAATAAAATTACACCGGAGGAGGAGGGTGCCGGTTACGGTGGCGTAGTCAGAGAAGAGACCGCCAGTGAGAGGAGACGTGACCAGAGAGGAGTCACTTTGGAAAAAGGGGTGGTTTGAGGAAGACACATGAGGTAGAGGCGCCGCACTGGGGGTACCCCCATCCGGAGAGGATGGTCGTCGGAGGAGGAGGGTACGTTGGAAAGAGAGTTCACTAGGGTTTGGGTCGTGTAGGTTTCAGGGTAGGGGTGCATCGTGTGTGGAGAAGAGGAGAGATAGGGGAAATCCCTCTAGGGTTTCCAAATAATTAAAAAAAGAAACTTTATAAAAACTTATAATAATAATGATAATGATAATAATAAAAACATAATAATAATTAAATAATAATAATAATTGTAATAAAAATTTTATTATTATTATTATTACATTTACTTTTTATTTCATTTTAATTTTATTCTTCATTTAATTATATTATTTTTAAAAACATGGATGGTCACACGGTTTGATTGCATGGTATACTAGACCGTGTGCCTACCGTGTTTTACACCTTTTCCCGGTTCCTAGAACTGAACCACATGGTTACCGCATGGTTTCCCAAACCGTGTGCTGGCCAAAAACTCACCTAAAATTTACAAAATTCAGAAATTTAAATTGAAACTCATCCCAAACCTCAACCAAAAAGATCCAAAGACAAGAAAAAAAATAAAATAAAAAGGATTTGAGGTTAGGGTGTGACAATTATCCACACCAGAAAAACATTCTGCTCCTAGAAAGTCACCATGTCAAAAGTTAATCAAAAATTGAGTCCATGCCCGAACACAACCATAAGAAAAAAGGAATTATGGGTTGATTATTTATTCCCCAAGTCACACCTGACGGATCTAGAAGAAACCATAACCTAAAAAAAGGGGAGAACAAGAGAGGGTTCTCCTCACCATAAGGATTCCACAAGAACAAAAATTAAAACCCAAACATATCACCCCATGGAGGGGGCCAATGTGGGAATTCCCAACTGATCTAAACCAACTTTAATAGCATGAACGAAATAACTCCACCACTATAACTAGAATCTTTTACCAGACCAACTGAAACCCCAATATTAGGGAAAGACTCATGAAAATAAATTTTGAAAAAAAAACCCAACGAATAATTGGATCCACTTTACACCCATCTAAAAAACCCAAACATCTCTAAGCAAGCACAAATAAAACCAAAACTGAAACCAACCCACACGAGGAAAAATCATTGATTACGAAAAACAAACGGTTTTAAAATCCTCATTATGAAAAATAGGACTACTTGGATTATAATAGAATAATTCCATCATAACTTCACAATGAAATGATGAAATTCCAATGATGGAAAAACATTAACATCCAAAAAACATAAATGAAAATACTTTAAATGTTACAATATTAACACAGAACACAAAACTGGACCAAACTTTCACACCCCCAGTAACTCCTGACATTGTACGAGCTTCACCCCAATACCTATGGTTGGGGATCTGATTTTTGAGGCATCTCATGCCTCATAGTCAAGTACGATCATCTATTATTAATAACATCTTCTCTAGGTGACACTTTCTTAAAAATTTCTCCAGGTGACCTAGACAGCCGCAACGATGGAACATCTTTGGAGGGATGCAACATGACAGCTTTGAGTTCCAAACTGACAACACTTGTGGCACACAAGAGGATGATCTGATGAACCAGAAACCAAAACCATTGAAGGGTACTCCTTAGAAGTAGGTTCCTTTGGCATATACTTATTTCTATATGGGAACCTTTGTGAGCAACAAAAGATACCATATTGCCAACTGTCTGTGCTACGAAGACCAACTCTTCCAGTAATGCTTCATCCACTAACATCTCAAAACAAAGGTCCGTAGAATATAGGACCTTCTCCTTGATCTCTAGAAAAAGACACCCAAGGAAAATAAAATTCTTCATCAGATCTTGTGACATCACCTCGAGAGAAAATGAAGCTAGCTTCTTGAAACAGTCAATGTAGGCCTTCCCTGTCCATTTGCCTTGTTGAATATGCATGAGATCGTCCCTTTTTCATCTTCACCTCTCCAGGTATGAACCATAAAATGAAGATATACTTAAAAACTTCCCATTTCATCCCAAAATTCAATTATTGTGGGGCAAACCACTCCCATTCATCCAAAGTTGTACCATCAAATAGACCCAATACAACATGCACTCTGACAGCTTTAGGAGTTCCCATCACACTGACGAAACACTCGACCTCTTTAATCCACTCCACTACCTCTAATGGACCTCAATCATCATGAAGGATAGGAAACATTTGAGAAGAATCAAAAATTGGGCATGAATCCTTAAAATTCTTTGAAACCTTTCTATACGGAATTTTTTGAACAGCGTGGAAAACACAAACCAAAACAAACATCAAATAGAAGTACAATCAAAAGAAGCATCCTAAGCTAAAAAAACCATCTCAAAAACCAAAAAAAATACAAACACAACCTATAACAATTCTTTTTAAATCCACCATTTTCACTTAAATTTCAAAACTTCCTTCTTCTAAGGCCACTTTTCCAAATTATAAAACCCCCTTTTTAAAACGAATTTTAATTTACAAAATCATATCCCTTTTCGAAATCACCTTATTTCAAGGATGTTTTCCAAACATGAAACCACTTTTCACCCAAAAAAATCGACTCCTCAAAGAGAAACCAATCTTTCCAAAACCTTTAAATTTAAAAAACTCACCCACAACATCCTATGAACTATCACATGCACGTACATCTATTTGCACCCACATGTTCCAATACACACTTTCCACACATATACCCCCCACATGTGAAAATGGTCATAAAGAACACCATGGGTCACACCAGGCCATCTACATAACAATTCTAAACAAGAACCAAATTTTCAAACCAAAGCGCTTTAAATTTTAAAACCCGCTTTAACAATTTAAAGACATTAGGAAGAGCCATTTTCATTTCAAAACCACACTTACACCAACCAAAACCAAAAAAAATTACAACTTACACCAAACCACTATAAGGAGGGACTAGCATATATGCCTAACTCAGTGACATGGTAGTGGGCCATACCCCAAGTAGATCATAGCACTAAGAGGGACTTAAACCGTGAATATGGACTCCACATGGGTCACCACTTCTTATGGGACCATAATGTAACACCAGCTCACCTTCATTGTCATCCCTCAATCCAAAATAAATACAAAAGACTCAAATCCCAAACTACCCCTAGAATGAGAAAGGGTTCCTAAGGCCCTTACCGCACCTACCTCCCATGTTCTGAAGGTCATAATCTCTAACTAAATAACACCCCAAATAGAAAGGGACTCCTTTGATGCCATTTTTTTACAAACCAACCTAGGATAACCCTGAACAAGTCACCCAAGTCGGTCTGCGGTATGCCCCAAGGGGCATTTAAAATCCCCATGGGATAGAAACTAGTGTCGGGAAAAAAAAATTAAATAGGTGGGAATGATTTGGCCCATAAATAATGGACAAATAAAAAGATATAAACTGAAAAATTCAAATGAAGAAAATATAGAAAGGAAAATAAAACTTTGTGTACCTCTATGTGACTATGCGGGTCACCACTGACCTCAAACCAACATCGCAATGTGGCGACCGAATCTAAGCAAGAAGTAGCATCAAAACTAAAAACAAAGATAAAAATATAGTCATGAGTATTAAAAATCAGTTGGATTGCCCAAACAATATTCCCATTTTCATTTCTATTAAATAAAAAATTCATCAATTTCATGTTTAAACTTGAATATATAAAAGTAATTTTTTCACACATTTTCTCTTTAAATCAAATTACAGTCCACTACCCTTTTTCAATTAAAAACAAGATTTTATTTTCAAGAGAAAGTTGTTATCATTTTAAATGAGGTAATTTTTATACTTAAAATAGAGGAAGGAAATGTAAAACATTTTCAAATCCTTTTTCTAAAAAAACATAAAACCATTCCATAACTTTTAGCAATAAACATCACTACACAAGGGAACATGTTCAATAAAAATATAACACGGTAAATCAAAAACCTCACACAAGAGTAACCAACCAGCACATGTATATCAATCATCCACCGTAGAGAACTAAGTGCCAAAAAACATGGGAGAACCTAGGATCTCATGAATAGTCTAGAATATACTATACATTTGACTCATCCTGTAGGAATTCTCTACCTGATGACATTATAACACCCAAACACCATATTGTCTCCCTACCTCACTTGGTTGAGGGTCCCAATCCCATAGCAATAATAAAAAATATATCCCTCTTCTATGGGCCACTAGCCAATGCGTAATATAAACTAGTACAATAATAATTCATCAAAATATTTCACTCTATGCTAGGTACCCATGTTCGGACTAAAAGGGGGTGAGCCAATAACCTTAAACAAGCAATCTAGTCACAAGAACATCCATCACAGACAATCAACACACACAAAAATTCATCCCTGAGTCACCCCAAAGAACATGTCCCTTTCCTTTCAACTATTTGATCAAACAGGAGTCCTACATAGTATACCTCTCCCAACATACACATAACCATTCCAATATAACTATCTAAGGAGAGTTTTCTAATGAAACCATTTTAAAATTTCTAACTGGGCCTCACACAACCATCACAGGCCAAACCGCTTTTTAAAGAACCACACGCACAATAAATAATTTCCAAAGTATGAAACAAACACCACTTTCAATTTCAAAATAATTTGGAACCCCATTTAATAAATATATTTGAGAAACCCCCATACATTTACAACCCAATTAATTATATAAAAACAAAAATTTACTTACAATGACCAATCGGGCAATTTAATAAACACTTTTCATGCATATTCAATAAAACAGTTTCATGCAATTAAAATAAAAAGAGGATATTACTTTATTTCACAATAATCATATATTCTATAAACCATAAATTACTAACTAGTGTTAAATAAAACTGAAAAAAACAATAAATCAATAATACTTTAATTTAAAGGACAATGCAAAGGGATCCTACCTCAAACATGCCGATCTTTTGATGACGACCACTTGAACCAAAACTCCACACTTACATGAACATGAATTTATACATATATATATATATATACTTGTATCTAAATTTCACATATTCACCATGCCATGAGGGAATATTTACAAAGAGGGCATATATATATATATTCCTTTCCCTATGCATGCACATGTAGGCACTCTCAATTCCTTCAACCCAAAATCACCACAGAGTGGTCCAACTCACTCTGTAAACATTACTAACAACTCAAAAATAAGAAAACCCCTAAAATAAATTTAATACAAAACAAAGTAACCAAGATACGATTCAAAAACCAATGAAACATTTAAGAAAAATAATGATAAAGGATAAAAACTATTTTTAAAGTACCATCTTCATTTGAATTCCCATCCATGTGTACACTCTAAGCACCCATGGATGTGCCAATATCCAATGGTACTTTCCACAAGTCCATGAAAACACCCATAACCAATTTTAAAAGAACACTTCATGTTTTTCAACCTGAAAAAACAACACATAAATAGGCATAATGCTTTGAGAAATTACCAATTCACACACACAACACTAAATTAGAATCCAACAATTCTATAAAACTTAAACAAGGACAAAAACTTCTCCAAATCACCCAATTACATTTAAAATAAAACATGACATGTTATTAAACATTTAAAATGCACAATTACTTAAGAAAAACTCAAGATTCACTTGAAATCCTATTTTTAACAAAATATATCAATTCCATAATACCACAATAAGCTAAAAAGAGGTTCCATAGAGGTGTGAAACATGTTTACTAATTTATAAAAAAAATTAACAAACACTATTTTGTGTACAAACACATAGGCATAAACCAATAATTTCCTCAAAACATAATTTTAACAAATTTTACTAATTTGGAAACACCATATTATATCATCCAAGAGTACTAGGGGTATGAGAATCATGTATAAAAATTAATTGAAACCATTAAAGAATCAAAATATTTCTTTGTAAACTAATTAAATGGAAACGCATACCTTGTCAGTGTGCGACAGTGATGAAACTCTCAGAGGGAGTGAACACCCTGAAGACCAAACTGTAGACTCTAAACATCAATAAAAATGCACCAAGAAAGAACCCCAATCATTAGTTTTTATTCAAGATGAAGAAACCCCCCCCCCAATATTAAAATAAAAACGCACTAGAGGAGAAGGGTGTCATTGAGGGAGATGCGGCCAGAGTGGAGATCACCGGTGAGAGGAGGCGTTGTCGGAGAAGAGTCGGGATTGAGAAAGGGGTGGCATGAAGAAGCTATGTAAGGAAGAGGTTTCATGAATAGGATAGAACTCTGACCTGAGAGGATGGTCTTCGGAGGATGAGGGCACTTTAGGGGTCGAGTCGTATAGGAAACATGGGTAGCGGGTGCTCTGTGCATGGAGAAGAATAGAGGGAGGGGAAATCCCTCTATAGTTTCCAAAGAAGAGAAAAAAAGAAAATAAATAAAAACTTATAATAATAATAATAACTTAACAATAATAATAACTTACTAATAATAATAATAATTTTCATAAAAATAATATTATTATTATTATTATATTTACATTTTATTTTATTTTATTTTATTTCATTTTCATATTATTTTTCATTTAATTCTATTATTTTTAAACATTGGGTAGGTCGCAAGGTTTGGCCTCATGGTCTGCCAGACCATGCGCCAATCATGATCCCTCTACTAGAACAAAGAGGCACATGCGTGGTTTGGTCGCACAGTTACTAAACCATGTGCCAACCGTATTAGATACCTCTACCTAGTTCCCAAAACCGAACTGTACGATTTCCACACAGTTTCCTAAACCGTGTGCAGGAGAAAAACTCACCTAAAAATTCCAAAATTCAAAAATATAAACCAGGGATCAGCCTGAACCTCAACCAAAAAGATCCAAATCCAAGAAAATAATAAAATAAAAAGGATTTAAGTTCAGGTTGTGACATTATGTATTATTTTTCATTTCCCACAATAATCGTGTTGGTTTTAGTAAATTATTGGATCTATAATCATGAAAATGGTGACAAGTATTACTATTATCAATTCTAAAATTGAAAATATATATTTTTTATTCTAGTTCTATGAATTTTTTTATATCTTGAAAATTATATATGAATATTGATTTACATCATAAAATATTGGATATTGAATTATCAGTGTAAAAACCTAGTTGTTTTATGATAACATACAATGTCTATAACTCTTATCTAATTGATTTTTATAGAAAGTTACTTCCTTAAAATATAGTTATTCTACCTTTAGTGGAATTCAATGTGATATTGGGTATGAATTTAGTTACTCTATATAGATCCCATATTAATTTTTAGGATAATGAAATAACGTTTCATATTGAAAATAATTATATAATCATATATTAATTCAAGGATTATTATTAACCCTATGGAATTGCTTCCCATATATCATATTAATATCCAATAATAAGGGATACTTTCATCAAATGGTTTATGAGAAACTTCACATTGAATATATTCCAATCATAGAAAAATATTTTGATTATTTTCCCAAAAAGTTTCCAGGTCTTCCACCAGATTTTGAGATTATTTTTTCAATTGAACTCATACTTAGTTTTATTTCTATATCAAAGAGTCCTTATATAGTGACAGCTATATAATTAGAATAATTGATGAAGAATATACAATAGAATTTGAAATGTTTTTTATATGTATAAGTTTTTCACCATAGGGTTCACCATTTTTCTTTTTTAATTAGAATGATTAGTCAATATATCTTTACATTGATTATTATAATCTTAACAAGATCATTATCAAGAACACGTATCAAATACCCTATATTGATGACTTATTTGATCAACTTAAATGATCTCAATACTTATCAAAGGTAAACCTTAGATATAGATATCATCAAACAAATTATAAGAAAAGAGGATATATGTAAAACAACCTTCTAGAAAAATAGGGACACTATGAATTCCTATTAATGCCTTTTAAACTAAAAAATTCCCTTATTATCTTCATGGATTTAATTAATATAATCTGGATATTTTTTATACTTTTTTTCTAGTATTTATAGATGGTGTTATTATATAATTTAAGAGAAAGTAATAAGGTGAATAGAATTTAAGGATTTTGATAATGAACTTAATAAAGGATAAATTGTATTTCCAATTTATCATGTGGTAATTTTTACTATAAAATGTATCCTTCTTGGGTCTTATAATCACAATTTAGGGTAAATATATGGATATTTAAAATAAAAAGTGATTAAATAATGAACTAAACCAACATATGTAATAGAGATCCATAGTTTTCTTAGATTAGAGAGATAATGTCAATATTGTTTTAGAAATATCTAATGATTTTTTTAATCCACTAATTATGTTAACTCGAAAGGGATTAAAGTTTCTCTTGACAAAATAATGTGAAGATAACTTCAAGAATATTAAGAATAGGTTGGTCACTGCACCTATACTCCCACTACCCTATAGTGTAGAATTATTTTAGATATATATTTATCCATAAAATAAGGTAATGGGTTGTGTTATTATATAAAATGGTAAGGTAGTAGGTCATTTAAGACATAAAATATATTTCATGATAAAAATTATTCAATACAATATGTGGTGCTAATAATGGTAATATTATAAATAATTATTTTTATGCATTATCTCTATAATGATAAGTGTGATATATAAATATATTAATCATTAATTATTAAACTATAAATTGAGATAGAATTAGTTAAACATGTTCTAAAGGATATGTTTATATTTAATTAGATATTATGATTACACAATACATTACCACCATGGTAAGGAAACAAAGTTTATTAATTATCTCATTGGATAGGATCATGATTACTTATCCATGATGAGGATTGAAAAGATACAATATGCATAGATATGTAAATTATAGGAATAAAAATAATAAGGTAATGGATGAACTCATACCCTTCCCAAATGATTACTCAATCGCCTGTCCATATGAAGAACAAGGAGGTGAAATGGGATAACATAAAGCTACAAAAGAATATTTTAAATATTCTCTTAAACCTTCAAAAATATGGATTTATATGATTTGTAAATTGACTACGTGTCCCCTTAATACTAGAACTGAATAAGGATTTATTGGATGATATACATAACTCATCATTCTTTATTCACCTAGTATGTAAAAAAATGTATAGATATATCAAGGAGAAATTTCATATTAGATAGAATGAATAATGATATTGTAGAGTATACATCACGATGCTTAGTATTGAAGAAAGTTAAGGATGAACATTAGAAGCCTAAGTGGATGATGAAACTATTACCTATACCCATATGTAAATGATATAAAACCATTATGAATTTTATGATCGGTATTTCTAATACCTCTAAATGAAACAATACCATTTGGGTTTTAATCGATCGATTTATGAAGTAAACTTACTTCATTTATATTCAATAAGATTTTCACTTCATCATCCTTATATGATATACATAAAAGAAGTGGTAAGTATGTATGGGGTACCAGATTCAACTATATTTGATCTAGATATAAGGTTTGCATAAAATTTTAAATAATCCTTCAATATTAATTAGATTGAAAACTATGATATATTATTTTTTATCATCCTTAAACTGATGGTTAATATAAAAGGATCATTTATAATTCAAATAATTTTTTTAATATTTTTATCAATGTATTTTAAAAGAATTTGGTATCGAAATATTACATTATTCCAGTTATTATACAACAATATTTTCCACTCATTTATTAAAATAGAAAAAATGAGTCTTTTCATGAGAAGATATGGAGAACACCAATATGTGGGGGTTAATTGGTAGTGTGAAAGCTATTGAGACTTGATCTTCCTCATTAAATGTTATAGAAATTACAAAGCATTAAATTTAATATTAAATATCAATAAATTTGATTAAATATCTATTTTTATAATTATTGATGAGATTTGGTGTTTGAGTTTATAGAAATAGTATTACTTAAAATATCATTGTAGAATAGGATTGTGATATTTAGAATAAAGGGAAAGTTTAATTGTAGATACATCAACCCCTTTTATATTCTTTATCATGTGGGGGTTGTATCATATCACCTAGTAATTATAACAAACCTTTCATAGTTTCATGATTCGTTCCTTGTATCATTTTTTAGGAAGTAGAAATCGGATCCATCACATGTACTGAACTCAAAGGTTTTGAAACTTAAACATGATCACTCTTATAAGTAATAACTAATATAGATATTTGATCCTAGTGATAAATAATTATGAAAAATGACCACTTACCTAGTGAAAATTCCATAAAAAATCATACGTTTGAGAAAGTGACATGGGAACCTAAATATGTAATGAGAAAAAATTATCCTCATCAATTCTTAAATGAGAAATTAAGTTTTTATGCTGAATTTATTTAATGGGTTATATCATGACACCTTATATTTTAGTATCAATATTCCTTTAATAATTCCCTTATGTTGAATAAATTGTTCATCACCTAATATAAAACTAAAATGAACAATGTATATTTCATTAAGGTATAGTATTATAATAAAATATGGTGTGAAAATTAATAATATAATAATTTTATATGGGAAAATATGGTAATTATAATAAGAATAAATCCATAGGTATCTAAAAAGATTGATTACTTGAAGTATTTATCCTTGTGGTCCACTATGAAAATCATACTTCCATGTATAACTATATAAATAATGAAAATAATTAAAAATGTTCTATAAATCATGAGAGATAAATTAAGGATTCATATTAATGGTTTTTGGATAAGTATGTGAGGGTATATATGGGAATAAAAAAGGGTAATATGATCGTTATATAGTCGTTGAATATATATATGACCATTCGGAATTCATATTTCCAATGGGTATTATAAAAACATTATAATGAGCATATAATATTTTTCTAGAAATGAATAATGTGTTATAAATTAAATATTAAACATATATAATAAATAATTATCAATTATTAGATAATTATCTAATGATTATAAATCAAAATATAATCAATTTTTGCATAATAAATTATATTTTTCAAGTAAATTATTTTTAACATTTCAATTTATTATATTTAGAGTTTTAATTTGTTGAAATAGATTTTATATTTGGAATCAATATTTCAAAATTAGGTTAGAGGTTTAATTTCATTTTTCACAAAAAAAATAATTTATCAGGGTGATTAGTGTATTGTGTTAGTAAAAAGTAAAATAC
This sequence comes from Viscum album, assembly GCA_963277665.1. Taxonomy (NCBI): domain Eukaryota; kingdom Viridiplantae; phylum Streptophyta; class Magnoliopsida; order Santalales; family Viscaceae; genus Viscum; species Viscum album. The sequence goes on along the minus strand of OY728148.1, from coordinate 756,614,675 downwards.
TATATCTGGTTAAAATGATATATAAACTCATAAAAAATCAATTTATATCTCAATAATTAATTAGGTATCTTCCAACCATGGTTTTTTATACTTATTTCCCACATTATAAGTTAAAATTACCATAACCATTAAGTAATGTATATTTTTAAATATGTCACTCAAACACATCTATAAAATGACCCCTCCTACACCTATTAAAAAGAACTTCTATAGTTAGTTTTCCTTATAAATCTATACATAAATTCCCTTTTAAAAATTTCTCTATCACATTTTGGAAATTATAGTTTCTATAAGGAATGTAAATCCTTTATTATGAAGGAAGACACTATAATATGAGGTGATTCTAGAAAATAAAGTAACAAGTTTCCCTCTATCTTTACCATCTATCTTTACATGTCCACTCTTATTAAATATTATTCGACGCTATAATAAAATATTACTAAAATGATTATCATTTTATAAAATTAAAATTAAAATCATATAACTTCAAACTCATACTCATTTATTTGTTATAACATTCATCTATTTGAGTCAGTACAATAAATTACATGAACTGTAATATACAATCATCATCATTTTCATCATGGATAATTATTAAAACATAAATAATGAAAATATAATATATTTTGATGAGTAATTTATATTATAATTATGTTTTTATAAATGTGACAATAAAATTAATGATCATTATAAAGTAAACCATTTTATTTTTGAAGTTACCCAAAACTTGACCGTTGTGAATTTCATCTCTATAAACAATATTAATACCTTCCATAAAATAAAAATTGGACTTATTAAATCAATATAAAATTATTATTCCAGTACCTTTACTATTATATATATGATATACTTATTCACAATGAACAATGATCAAAATCACCATATAGAAACTAGTTTGAAACAATTTAAAAAGCTAGCATTCAATGATGAAAATAAACAATAACTAACTAATATATTTAAAATAAATAGATATAATTTATTTTTAAAAAATTTAATAATTAAAATGAGGTTTTGAAATAGGTTTTTAATAAGTTTATGTTTATTATACAGAGGTTTGAATCATGTTCAAGGATGTTAGGAGTAGTGATAAGGGGGATTCTCTTCCAATCTGTATTATTATTTGAGATTATTGATGGTTTCACTTACCTTGGGGAAATTGAATTTAATTCAAATTTTAATCCCAATTTATATTCTCCTATAGTTATTTTTTTGAATCACATGACTTTTTACCATCTCCCTTTTAATTAATTCACACATCATCTGTTAATATATTTGTAAGGTAAAGTTTCTTTATCACTCTTAATGGTTGGGTTATTTTTCTTTAATGACCATGTTCTTCATGATGTTAATTAATATATTATTACTATTCTATCTATTTATATGATTGGATAAGTTATTTATCAATTTACTTTTACATACTTATGAAGTTTGAAAAGGGATTTTATCTATATATTCCTTACCATTTATCACTTGGACACCTCCTCTGAACACTTTATTTGATTTTATTTATGATGTTTTTTTAAAAAAGTATTATTATTCCATGATTATTTTTAAAAAAATTCACTTTACCATTTTCAAAAATTATCAATAATATTTTTTTAAATAATAATGTTAAAATTTAAAGTATATCTCATATTTATTTTTATATAAATTCTTATCATCCTCTGATGGTTTTTCATATATGTCAATATTATTTTTATGTTTTAATCCTTTAATATTTCACATGTTTCATTGGGGTATGTTTTAATGTAATCATAAACTTCCATTTTGTGTATGATTTTTTTTGAAAATTTTTATGCAAACCATTTTATTCATAGGGGTTAATTATGCTATAGAAGATTTATAATTGTTTTTATGTTCATGTAAAGCACATATGTATGGTTATATCATTATGTGATCAGTGGTCCTAGAATTATATATCCCTTTAATGAATTGGGTAAAGCTTTATATCTCATTATAAGACTATGTTATGTGTGGATGTGATTCAATAAAGTTTGATCAAAATGTTATGCATGGATATGATTTTGTTAGTTTTTTTAATTATATTATGATATTCTTAGAAGATATCCTTTAAATATATTGTTATTTTCTATAATTATTCATGTGACATATAGAAAACCTCTTCCAATAACCCAGAGTCAGTGTTTACTTTATTACATTGGTACAAGATATAAGGTACCTCACCATAAAGGATTGATCAGTTTAGTAGTCCTCTAAAACTAGATACATACATGATTCCCATATTACATTGGAAATATAAACAAAAACATAGTATATGAAAAATTCTCTCATCCCTGATATTATTAATAATATACTTCTAAATATCATGTGTAACGAAAAACAAATAAAGGTTGATCACAAATTCTCGTTAAGGGTTACATAAAATAGAAGTTATCATGAGTAAATAAGTTATAATCAATATAGCAAGTTAAAAATTTGAAATAACATTTCATTTAGTCAATAACTTGATCATGAAATGCATACATAGATAATATCAATGTAGTAATATCATGGATAATAATAAAATAATTCTCAATGAAGGAAATTATTAATTTCGATCATCACGATCTCATATATCATAATATATTTACCATGAAGGTCTTGTGCCAGGATAGTTTTAATAGATGGGTAGGTATACACTAAAAACCCATTTAATAATTTTGTCCAGCTGGATTTTCTCATGAGACATGTCGATGCCATGAGGGGATATCTATAACTGGGCCCTACCTATCACTATATTTCCAATACATTCCTCATATATTGAATGGTAAATTTAATTCATAAACAATAAGTCTAATCAATAAATATATATATCAAGTAAAAAATACATAATATCAATATTTCCATAGTCAATCAAATAACATTTATATAAAACACCAAAAATAGAAATTTTATATGTTTTAGGAAATAATCATATCCATTATACAAAGAATGTGTATATTTATGAGAGATTAGGTGTCTAATAAAAACTATCTCAAGAAAGTGAATGTTTTAAGAGAAATTTATTTTCCATAAAATTAATAAGAGATAAAATATGACCATCAATTCACCAGAAATATATTTTTTATATTAAAATCATGCCCTTTTAATAAATAAATAAAATTTAAGAGAAAAATTAAAATTTGATTTCCTGAAACAAATTTCATTACAAAACCATTTAAAACTTGTAAGAAAATCTAAATAATGTAAAATAGTTATGGTGGTAGTAAAATCCATTAAAATTGTATATATTAAAAAGAAGCATTCCATTTGAATTTTTGAAAATAAAGTTGAAAATTAACCTTTTAGATAACATTATAAATATTCCATTAAATATTTTTAAAAATTCAAGGATATCATAAAATTCCCCTAATAAATAATTTTAGAAAAAAAATAGTACTTTTGTAAAATTAATTTGAAAAAATATGAATATAGAAGAAAAATATTCCCAATCAAAAGAGAAATATGATCAGATTTTTTTTAAACATTTATTTTCTTGATTGAAGTGTGAGAGAGAAGAAAATTTGGAAAATCCTTAAATATATAAAGGATAAGAAAATATATGTAGTTTATGAATTATAGATTATAATATTTTTTCAAAAAAAATAAAGCTAATCTAAAAAATGATATTGTAAAATAAATTCTTATCTTTTGGGAAAATTTTAAATTCTAAACCATTGAAAAAGTATACTTAAATTAAAAATTTAATCATCATGAATAAAATTAGATTCATTTTATATAAATAAAATGGTAAATATATATATATCATAAAATAAAATAGTTTTATAATATCAAATATCTCTCAATGGAGTGGAAATTGAGACGAAATCTCTTACCTTGTGTTCTACATGTCTCGTAAGTGAATTTTATCTCATGTATAATAAATTTGGATTTATTTTAATATTATAAAAAAATTATATAAATAATTATAATATCATATATGATCCACTTATAACATTTTAATACCTATTTATTTGTAGTTCTTTATTGAAAGTTTTATTTTCAACTATTAATTGTTTCCTTTTAATGTAAGTATTGGTTTGGTGGTTTTGATCCTATATTATTTCTCATGATTATATCATATATATAATTTTAATAATTATATAAATATCATATATATTAATTATATAGATTTTTAGAATAATTCATGAAAGTTTGATATGAAAAATAGATCAAATCGCTTCATGGAGGTGGTAGTACACATGTACGCATGAGAAACGTTATCATTTTTTAATGAATAGAAGAAGAAAGATTTAAATGATATATTATATTTATAAGACCATAATTATTTTATAAATATAAAATATATTCATTATTTACATATTTATAACCATTCAAGTAAAATGATGATGAAAAATAAATTGCACCACTATGTGGAGACAGTAAGTCATATGTACAAACAAGCAATGTTTTTTGAATTCGGTGTGATGGAAAATATATTGAAAATGGATAAAAATAAGTATATTGATGATATTTTAATCATTATTTTATTATAGTTACAACATATTTAGAGTAATTGTAAGAAGAAATAAAATTTAAAGTCCTCATTTAAGATTTATACATCATTGTTGAGTAACCTCATTTGTTTTATACCTTAAGACTTGAAAGGATAGTATTTTGGAAATAAAAAAATATTTTTAACATAATTAACCAATCTATGAAGGTATTATTATAGGGATTTTCTAAGCTAGAATACTCATCATGTTTGGAGAAGAGAAGAGAGGTGGTATTGTTTTATTAGGGAAACTAATGACACACTTGGAATTTCATAAAATATTATATAATATAAATATAATAATCATGCCAAGTGGAACCAATTCACAAAAAAATTGAAATATAAGTTGTTATAAGGTCAAAATTAACTCAAAAAATAATTATTTGGAAAGTTTTGGTTACATTTTAGGCCTTATCTCCAAGTTAAACCACTTTAAACCCATTTTAAACTTAATAGTGATAACATAACTTTCACTATTATAATATAATTATATAAAAAAATAAAAGTGGAATTCTAAAAAAATTCTTTAATCCAGATTCCAAAATTATAATCAATTTTATTAGATTAAATTTCTATGGGAGTAAGAAATTAATTTCAATATAATAATTTAAAACAAAGGAAAAACAATTTTTAAGAAATACTAGATTTAAGCGTAAAAATCATTTTACCTTGAAATAAAGTAATAATTTTGTTTCCATGAATTTTTTTGGTTAAATAAATAAAAGAATTTTTTTTATAATTTTTTATCAATAAAAAATAAAATGGAATCTTCTAACCATTCCATTAAATTCAAAGGCCCAAATGTAGTTTTTAATTTGAATAAAATGTAACTTATCTTCACAAAGATCATGATGGAGTTCCAAAATTCAAAATAATGTTTAAAAATAAATTATTTAACTTCTTATACATATAATATTTCTAAAAATACCCATAAAATAGGATAAATTCAAGTTTTAGAGAGATTTTAAAGATTTACCCCATGGTTTAACCCAATCTTAACTCTTTTTACTAAGGTGAGAAATATTTTTTATGGTTACTATTCATAATAACCAAAAAATTAATTTGACCTTATTAAATTATATTTATTATTATGATTAAAATTATTTAAACCAAATAATAAAATTCAATTAATATAATTGGAATAATTTAATTTAAAATTAAACCATTAAAATGCAACGAAAAGAGATTTCCAAAAAAATATCTTCTTAAGCATAAAGAGTATTTATACAAAAATCAAGAATAATATTGATTAAAGTAACCTTAATTTAATAATTAATAATATAAATTAACTAGTTTTATTTTAAAACCATTTTAAAACTTATTATAAATTTAAAAATTCTTGAAACAAAAAACATAGTTTTTAATGAAAATCAGTATTTTTCTCTATTTATTAAAAAATCCATTTTTTTATAAAAAATATCAAAAATTAATTATAGGATAATTTCAAAATGAATATTTAAAAAATAATATCATTTTTATCATATAAAATTTCTAATAGTGGACAAATTAATTTTAATATTTTCTCAAAAAAAGAAATAAAGACAATTTTTGAAGAAAGTGTATTTTTAAAGCATATAATTTTTTAATGAAAATTGAGTTTTTATTTATTATATATTAATCAAGTAATTTTAATTATATAAAAAATTTATACATATATTTTCATAATGCGGTTATTCTGATTCATACTGCTAATTTTAATGACTATGTTATAATAGTATACTGTATTATGGTTCATTTTGACTCGATTATGCGTGTATCACAAGATATCAAATAAATTAAATTTATTTGAAGATAAATATATAATAAAGTATTTGGGTGCTAAATTATATCCCCATTATTATAATTTTTCTCTTTAAATTCTCACTCTGATACAAATAACTGAGGATACTCATGCATCATCACATCCTCAAGTTCCCACATAACATTCTCAATTTTATGATTTCACCACAAAACTTTGACTAGGTGAGTGGTCTTGTTTCATAGAAATTTCTCTATAGGATCCAAAATATCCCTTAGTTTTTCCTCATAATATATATCTTTCTCCATTGGTAAGACCTATAAGTTCATTATATGTGACAAATCAAGTATATACTTCCTCCGAAATAAAATAAAAGAATTAAGGTAGGTTACACTATGACAGTGAGAGGTAGTGCAATAGATGATCTTGTTCAGTGATGGTGAAGGACTTCAATCCATCCCTCTAAGGATGGAGGGCGGACCTCTGACATCATTTGAGGGTGTGACATCTAAGATCTTCTCTCCCTTATCCAACCCTTACCTCATTCCCTCATTCCCTCCAATATCTATTTTTTATAAGGTATTGGATATGTTCAATGGAAACCCTAACCTCCCAATCTATACTCTGGATTTATAAATGGTGTCATCACTTCTGAATCTTACATTAATTTCTCAGTTCCAACATAGATGAAATTCAGTGGAATTATTCAATATATTTTTTTTTGTACACTAGGATTTATAGGAGAGATTGATTGTGGGTTTTCTCAACAAAAAGAATATTATGATTCAGTTTGAATCGAAGGAGGATTTGATCAAGGCATGGTCCAGCACACCCCATAACTACAATGGATCTTAGTTATTTTTATTTATATGGTTTTACAACTTCTACATGAAGCATGACTCATCTTCGATTGAGATCTGGGTAATTTTTCCACAACTCCCTCTTCCATTTCAAAACCCATCTATTTTGAGAATATTAGGGAACCTCATGGGTAGATTTATATGATTTGACAATAAAACTAGACCTCTCAATCACCCGGTTTATCCATGGGTATCTGTGGAAGTGGATGCTTTAAGGATTCCTTTTGAGTTTATTTTGATTATAGTGGGTGAGGAATTTTGTTGCAGACAGCATGTAGTCTAAGAATCATGGGTTGACTTTTGCCCCAACTATAAGAAATTGGTAACTTTTATAGCTACCAGTAAGCTTGGAACATGGAGCTCCGTTAATCTTAAGGGTTCGAAATTATAAGGTAGTGAAAAAGGAATTAGGTCCAAGTGTGGAGGGAGGCTTTCCTTAGTAGATGCTGATTAGGGTTTCCTCTAGTCCTAATTTCCCAAATTTTCATAGTGAAATGGGGGAAGGTAACCCAATGGTGTTTGGGGTCTTTAATCGATTGAGGACTGATCTAGGTTCCCCTATGGATTCTGTGGACACTCCTTTCGAGCAATAAAATTCAGATGAAGTGCTTGAGGGAGGCCCAAGGCTGCCTACAGCTCCATCCTATGTGGAGATATATCATTCAGTGAATGATATTACAGGTCAAGGAGGGTATTAGGGGATACAATAAATGATAGGACAAACAGTGGATTCTAATGTTCTTAAAGCATGTGATTTCTCAGATAGCATGACCTGGAAACATTCCAATGGGGGAATGGATTTGGGAAATCACAATATTGGTATAGAGGTACCATCTATTAAGTTGGAAAACTTCTTTTGGATTTTGTAAAATGATGACCAGGGTCAGCAGAGTTATGGGGATGTGATCTCTAAGGATGAGTATGGGCTTTGGATGAGCACATCGATGAGTCCTCTGTATTTCTTTTAGTTGATCCCCAAGATGATTTTCAAGGAAATAGACCACCAAACCGAGGAGGAGGATGATTCAGAGAGGCAATAATAAAGGTAAAAAAATAATATTTATACTTACTACTCCCAATGGAAATAATATCCTCCAAGAAGTCGAAAGATAATATAAATGAAATTATTCCCAAGAAGTTTTCAAATTTTGTTTCGGATGGGGAATGGGACTAGGTTTTTTCTTCATCTGATGCTTCAACTAAATAAAAAAGGGAAGATAGAGCAGCTCTTAACCCAAACTTCTTATGCATTCAGATGAATAAATGAAGGAATCATTTTTTATGATTAATTCCTTTAAATAATATGTCGAAATGGTGATGGGAAGGCCACTTAAATTTGTGGAAAATGATAAGCTATGTGAATGGATTGATAAGTAGGATCTCATAATAATTAGAGGATTCAATAACATCAAGGTGCCCAAGAGGAGTATATGCAGATTTGGAAAAAGTTAGAATCCCATTTTTAATACCTTCTAATGGAGGATTCTAAGACTCAGGTAAGCTATATTTTCTGGAAACTATATAAGGAAAAGGATTCTGGTAGACTTAAGTTGGTTTTTAATCACTTTGTCTTTTCATTTGGTACTTCAACTATTGGTTTCACACTTTCCCCTAAAAAATTTATTTGATAATAAAAAAGTTAATTTGGAGGAGGAAGTATATACTTTCTATGTAAAGATACATTTAACACATCATGAACTTGAGAGATATTCGGAAGAAGCACCAATACATAATATGTTATCCTGATATGATCAATAATTTCAAAGGGATCAGTATATCTAGGGATTATGTTTCCTTTTTTTCAAAATCTCATAACCTTATTATATATATATATATTCCTTAGAATAACTTATCACCAACTTTGATCTCTTGATATTTCCTATTATTTTCAACATATCTTTATTGGAGACTTTGAGCTTCCCATATATGTGTTTTTAAGTCGATATAACCTTATTTTCCATTTCTTTACCTATATTAGGTCTCAATAACTTTATTTCTCAACATTATCCAAGCATGTTGGAGTTATTTTATTTATACTACAGAGGGATTAATAAAGAGCCATCTAGATGCTCAAGTGAAAGCTATTGTTGTAAGAAAATTCTAGAAAATGAATTTGTTGATCCCAAACACCTTTAAAATACATAGATAAAACTCACTAAAAGTATTCTAGAGTTTGAACAGTCCCCTTAGACTGACCATACATCTAAGGACGATAAGAAACCTATGACCTAACTCAATATCTAGATCTTGCTGAAGACATCCCCATAACATTGAGGTGAGCCTCAGATCCCAATTAGATATAATTGACAGTGATACTCTTTGAAATATCACAAATTGGTTAATATATAAATGAGAAATCTGATCAAAAGATAAATATTCTCTAATAGTAATTAAGTGTGATGAATTCATAAGGTAATCGACAATAACCCAACTAGAATTTTGGAATTTTTATGTTTTGGGGAGTCAATGATAAAATCCTTGGTAATGTTTTTCCATTTTCATTATAGTATGGGTTATTGGTTTAAAATATAATTATACATATATCTGTCATTATTAACTTTATGATACACCATACAAAGAGATACATACTCTACAATATCCATTTTCAAGTTATCCCATGAGAAATACTTTTTCAAATCTCTATACATCTTTGTACTTCTAGCATGAATAGAGAATGAGGAAATATGAGCTTCATCTTATATATTATTTCTAAAATATGATATCAATGTAAAATATACTTAGTTTATAAACCATGTCATTCCCACATGATCATGGTTTAAATCTGGAACATTCCTCACCTTCTTTTATAATTCAACATCTTCCTTTTGCTCTTTCTTAATCATCTTATGGATGGATGGTTTAACATTCATCTGGTAAATATAAGATTTTTTCTCATTACTTAGTATTTCAATATCCATCTTCTATAAATATATAAATATTGGATCTATTTCAATCCTCATCGTAGAAAAACTAGAATGGACTTTCCAACTCAAAGAATCAGCCACCTTGTTCACCTTCCTAGTGTGGTAATATATTGATCATTCATAGGATTTGATCAAATTCAAACATATTATCTAGATTATATTCAAATATTTCATTTTAAATATATACTTCAATATTTTATGATCAATATATTTTTTTTACAACTTTTACCATACAAATTATTCCTCTATATCTTCAATATAAAAATTAGCATTGCCACCTCCAAATCATGATTCAAATAATTCTCCTCTTGAATTTTCAATTATTGAGAAGCATAAACTATCACTACATAATTCTACATTAGGACACATACTATCCCCTTGTTTAATTTAACACTATATATCAAAAAACCAATCTTTAATATAGGGTATTGTATGCACAGGAACACTAACAAGCCTTCTCTTCAGTTCTTTGAAATTATTCTTAAATTCATCGATCCATAAGAACTTAACCCCACTTCCAATTCATTTGGTGAGTGGATTAGATATTCATGATAAATATCTCATAAAGCATCCATATTATCCATTAAATCTAAGAAATATATATACTAGATTATTAAGGTTAGTCTAGGACATTTCTTAATAATTTTCATCATTAAAGGATCCACTAATATACCCTCACTTGAAATTTTATGACCCAATAATGAGACTTTTTGTAGCTAAAATTCACACTTTTTAAATATGGAATATAGATTTTCCTTACTTGGAGTTATAACCATAATCCTAAAATGTTCCTCACTATCTTCCTTAATCTTATAATATATAATAATATCATCTATAAAGACTACCAATAACTGATCAAGGAAATATCTAAATACTCTATTCACTAAATCCATGAAGAAAGAAGGTGAATTGGTAAGTCCAAATGGAATTATTTTAAAATCATAATGACCATACCATGTATGTAAAGTTTTCTTAGGTATATACTCTATTGTGACCCTTAGGTGATGATATCCAGATCAAAGATCAATCTTGGAAAAATATTGAGATCCTTGTAATTGGTCAAATAGATCAAGGATATAGGGTAGAGGTTACTTTTTCTTAATAGTGATATTGTTAAGATTCTGATAATCAATGTAAATATGCATTTACCCATATTTCTTCTTAACAAAAATAATAGTTGCACCCCATGGTGAAGCACTAGGAAAAATGTATCCCTTATCTAGATTCTCTTGGATTTGGTTCACTAATTCATGAAACTCAATCAGGGTAATTCTAAATAGATTATTTAGAATGGGTTTCTCACAAGGTATGAGTTCTATTAAAAAAACATCACAATTCAAGGGGAATACTAGGAAACTCTTCTAGAAAGAAGTAAATAATCTTCCATACAATAGAAATATCCTAAATATTGATTTTCTCCCCAACCATCTAAGATAAATATCCTTCAAGAATAGATATTAAAACCCATATTATAGAAGTAATTTCTATTAATAGTTTTGGTTCATCCTTCACCGATAGGATATCATAGGTTGATTTGGAATGTTGAATGTAACATTAAAAATATGAAAATATCTACTCAAGGGACTTAATAAATTGGTCAACTACCAATAGATTAGTGGTTATATTAAAATATGGAGGCTTTTTTCATATGAAGCGATCCAACATAGGTGAATCACACTATGGAACAATAGGTTTCTCTATACAAGAAAGGTTATTTATCATAATCTGAGACTTCTTCCCTAATATGGTCATGATCTTCTCAATTACAACACTAACTATAATGGATTACTTATTAAGGAAATACCTACATTTACTATGGGTGTTGATTCCCTTTCTTATATTAGGAAGCATTACTAAATAATGGAAAAAATTGGGTTTTCACACAATCATCCTAAATATCAAGCCATAAAATAAAAAATCTATATAATTGTAAAATCTCTCAAATACTATATGGGATTGATGTAATTATCAGGTTTCCTATATTGTTTTAAATTCAATTTCCAAAGGGCTTTACCAATCTTAATCTGACACCAACTGTAGAAACCCAACTCTAGTAACCCAAATTATGTGTGTAATATATTAAATTGGTACAACATACAAGGGATATCATAATGTAGGATCAATCGATTTAGTAGTCTTAGAAATATGTATATATAAATGATTCCAATATCACATTGAAAATATAAAAAAATATAACATAAGAAACATTATCACGTCATTGATATTATTCATAATATCCTTCTTCATATCATGGGGAAAGTAAAACAAATAAAGTGTGAAATAATATTCTTAGTAAGGGTTACATAGAGTGTAAGTTATCATGATTAAGTAAGGTATTATCAATATGCAAAGGTAAATAATTGAAAACAAATTCCATTTAACCAATAACATGAGCACAAAGTGATTCCCTGGATAATATCAATGTAGTAATCTCATGGATAATAATAATTCAATTATCAATGAAGGAAATGATCAATCTTGTATTTCATGATCTTAGACATCATGATATATTTACCATAAAGGATTTTTTTCAAGAAAATTTAAGTGATGGGTAGAGGTATACACCAACACCCATTTAATAAGTTTGGACAACCGGTTTGTCTAATGAGAGTTATCGATACATCAAAGGTCTATCTATAATCGGGCCCCACTAATCTATGCTTGGCAAATTCATTCATAATATATTGAATTTTAAACTTAATTAATAAGAAATGTTTCATAAAAACAAATATTTTTATTGATAAGGAATACATAATATCAATATTTTATCATTCAATCAAATAACTTTCATAGTATAACATTGTATGTAGAAATGGTATATAGCTTAGGAAATAATCATATCAATGATATAAAAAATATGGATATTTAATATAAATTCAATTTATAATGAAAAATAATCACAAGAAAGTTAATGTTTCAAGAGAAATTTAATAACCAACAAATTGATAAGAGATTAAATATGGCTATCAATTCATTAAAAATGTAGTGTCTATACTAAAATCATATTATTTTGAGAAAAAATTAAAATGGAAAAGAAACATAAAAATAATATTTTATTAAATATTTTTCATTTTAATACCATTTAAATATTATATAATAAGATAAATAGTGTAAAATGGTTATGGTGGTGGGAAAATATGTTAATTTTGAATACTTTAAAAAGAAATATTCTTTTGAATTTTTGATAAGAAAGTTAAAAATGACCATCTTGGAGAACATTGTAAATATTCCTTTAAAATTTTCAAAAAAACAAGGATAAAATAAAATATCCTTAATAAAGTAATTAATAATGTAAAAAGGAACTTTTTTAAAACAATTTTGAACAAATATGGATATGGAAGAAAAATATACTCAATCAAAAGTAAAATATGATCAGTTTTTATTTTAAAAATTTGTTTGTTTGATTGAAGTTAAAAACAAGGAAAAGTTAGAAGAAAATATGTAATATATATATAGGATATTAAAATATATATATTTTATTAAAAATATATTATAATATTACTTCAATGAAAATTAATTCAATCCTAAAAAATGAGATTGTAAAATAAATTTGTACCACTTTTAACAAATTTAAATTGTATCCCCTTGAAAGAGTAAACTAGAATTGAAAAATTAATCACCATGAATAAATATATATTCATGTTAATTATATAAAATGGGTAATATATACACCATATAAAATAAAATAGTTTAATGATAAAAAAATATATCTTAATGGAGTGGAAATTGAGATAAAATATCTTAACTCAAGTTCGACTTGCCTCATAAATGATTTTAAATTCCTTTATAATACATTTTTATTTTTTATAATAATATAATAGGACCATATAAATAAATAAATTATATTATATTATCCAATTATAACATTAAAAAATCCATTTATTAATAATTCTTTATTAAAATTGTTGTTTCCATGTGTTAGTTCTTTTATTTTTTATGTCAGTTTTGGTTCAGTTGTTTATGTATGCATATTTCATGATTCAATCATCTCAAAAATATGAATCATGATATAAATATAATATATATTCATTATATATATATATAAATATATATTTAATAATCCATGAATGGTGGATATAAAAAATGGATCACATCCCTTTGTCGAGGTGGCAGTCCACACATACGCACAAGCGACATTATTATTTTTTAACGAGTGGAAAAATAAAAAGTTAAGTGATATTTTATATTTACATAACCATAATTATGTCAGAAATATCATATATATTCATTATTTCCATATTTATATCCATACAAGTAAAATGGTGATGAAAAACAAATCACACCGCTACGTGGAGATGGTAGGTCGTGTGTACGCACGAGCACTGTTTTCTCTTTCCGTAGGATAGAAAAGAGAATAAAAATGGTTGTACCATAATTATAATTAAATTTTATTATATTTATGATAATAGATTAATTATTTTATTATGGGTGCAATATGTTTCTAGGAATTTGAATATTAAATAAAATAAAAAGTACTTGGTTAAGAGTTATACCTTTTTATTGAGGAACCATCTTTGTCTTATAACTTATAACTTGAAAGGATGGTATTTTGGAAATAACATAAGATAATGGATGTTTTTAAGGAATATATTACAATATTATGGTATGTATTTGATAATATATAATTCTCATATTGTTTTTATAGTATAAGAGATGTGGTATACTTTTTTAAGGGAGGGAAAGTACACACATGGAATTTCTTAAAAGATTAAATACTATAAACATCATAATGATGTCATGTGGAATTAAGGTTCCAAGAATTTAAAGATAAAATGTGATAGGATATACATAAACTCAACCAATCATGTTTGGTAATGTGTTTCTTATATTTTATTCCTTATCTTCTAGTTGAACCACTTCAAACCCATTTTAACCTTAACCATGATAACACAACCTTTACTATGATAACATAATTATATGACCAAAAATGAAAGTGGACTTATATATTTTTAAAATGTGATTCTAAATCTAGAATCCAATTTATCATATTCAATTTATATGGTTTGTAAGAAATTACTTTTAATGTAAGAATGTAAAACACCTGAAAATTTGTTATTAATAAATACCTTATTAAAGCGTAAAAATAATTTTACCTTGAAATAAAGTAATAAGTTGTTTTTCGAGAATTTGTTTGGTTAAATAAAAAACAAATGTTCTTAAAAACATTTATCAGGAATAAAATGAATGTAATCTTCCAATAATTCCATTAAATTCAAAGACTCAAAAATAGTTTTAGATTTGATTAAAATATAACATATCTTCACAAAAGTCAATATTTGGTTCCAAAATTCAAAATAATGTTTCAAAATAAATTATTTAAATCCCTAGATATATATTTTTTTTGAAAAATATCTATTAAATAGGATAATGGAAACTATTATATATATTTTAAATCTTTACTTCATGGTTTAACCCAATTTTTCCTCTTTTACCATGGTGAAAAATATTTATTACGGGTACCATTCATAAAACAAAATTTAGTAATCTTTATTAAATTATATTAATTATGATGAATCAAAAATTTATTTAATTTTATTAAATTCAATTTATAGAAGTGTTTTGGTTTAATTATAAATTTAACCAACAAAATGTGATGAAAAGTGGTTTTTTAGAAAAAAATGTATTCTTAAATATATAATGTTTTTATAAAAAATAAAGAAAAATATTGATTCCAATGACCTTAATTGGATTATTAATAATATAAATTAACTAATTTTACTTTTAAACCATTTTAAAATAAAATATAACTATGTAAATGTGTGAAATGAAATGAAAATTTTCAATAAAAATTAGTATTTTTCATTATTTATTGAAAAATTAAACTTTTTAGAAAATTATAACAAATTATTTCTAGGATAATTTTATATAATGATTTAAAAAGTTATATCATTTTTATAAAATAAAATTTCTTAAAAGTGATAGAAATTAATTATAATATTTTCTCATAAAAATAATAAAAACCATTTTTGAAGAAAATTTATTTTTAAATCATAAAATGGATTTTCTAAAAATTAACTACTTATTTATTATAAATTAATAAATGAAATTTCATTATATAAAACGTTTATACATATTCTTTCATAATTTGGTTATTCCTATATATACCGCCAATTGTAATCACAATGTTATAATGGTATATTATATTATGGTTCATTTAGACTTAGGGTTTCATGTATCGAAAGCTATCAAATAAATTAGATTTATTTGAAGTGAAATATATCATAAAATATTTGGGTATTACATTCCAAAAATTTATATCATTTCATAATCATTATATTAAAATTCATGTTAGGTTCCATGGTTATTATCCCTTTGGGTATGATTTTTTTATTATGCTCTCATATTATATGTCCATTTTATGATTATTAATTTATGATCATATTTATAACCAACTATACTAATTCGATTAAAATATATTATGTTTTACCACTTAATAATAATTTTATATCACCGTTTTATTATTCTTTTAATTCATTGAGAAATTAAGAATAATACTATGTACAGAGCCAAATACCCTCTCAAACTGGTACCCAACCCAATCCACCACATACCTGAATGGCATCCCAGATCCCCACAGGGTGGCAACTAGCACCTGGGCATTAAAACAAAATAGAGGGAATGATTTCACCCAACCTGAAGAAAAAATCACATAATATATTCACATAACATAGAGACATGGTGGAAGATAAAAATATATTCCAAAATAGATAAAGAACAACAGAAGTGACACAATTGAAAAGGGTTAAAACAATCTCCAAGTGACAAGTCCAACTAAAGTGGAATAAAAACCCAAAAAGCTACTCTAATGGATCCATGTGATAACATGGTAAAACTATCATCATCTCACCACGATTTACCCAAAACTCAGCTAATAGAAAACCTTGTCACCTCAATGTGGTGTCTTTCCTTTCCCTATATCAAAATACATAACTAGGTCTATGAATCGCCGAAGGGGTGCATCGGGTGTGTATAATGCCCTGATCCCGAGTAATAGGACTCATCACATTATAAATGTTCTGTCTTTTTTTATAAAAAGTAAATTGAAAAAATACATAACATTTAGTTCATACTAAGAACATTTACCAGTCTAGGTTCTAGAGGATAAATACATAGCTTAAAACTATTCAAAATAAAATAAAATAAAAGACTTCGCATGTGCTAAATCTATAATTGAAGCAGATGCCACCAGAGACGCTAAAAAACCTATAGAAAAGATTTCATAAAATGTTTGAGCATTGGTCAAGCCTAGTAAGGGGTTTTAAACAACTAATAATTTCTTTTAAAATATTTTCAAAACATTTTAATAAATTTGGGAAAATACCAGTATTTCCCAAAATAATTATAATTGAATTTTTTTTGGAATTCTCCTTCAAAAATAATAATTTTATAATGGTTGTTTCATGATACTTGACAATACATCTTGAAAACCATAACAAAGGACACTGTTCATAACTAATATTTATGGGTTCACTCCCCATAACGTCACATGTTTCGCCAGCTCTAATTTTCGAAAAAAAATTTTCCATGGATCCACATTTCTCTATCCAAACCCAAAACATTTCAAATATGCATACATATTACTATTTTCTTTTAGAGAAAACAATCATTCTTATCACATATCATCAAAAATTCCTCAAGAGTTTCTAAAACCAATCCGAATTCCCATTTTTAAAAAAAGTCTTTATTTGTGAATCATAAACAAATTGGCTAATGAAATAATGCTCATTTGATATGAAAACACATATACAATTTTTTATTGTTCTAATAAATTAAAAGAATAAATAATTATGTGACTCACATGAAATTATTAAAGAAACATCCAATTTAAAACTAGTAACATTTATTTCTTATGAAATATATATATATATATATATATATAATTTTATTCTATATTCATAATTTTTCCCATATTCATACCTATTTTTATTGTGCAATCCAAAAATGTAACAATTGATTAGTATGTTGATATATATATATATACACTTAAAAAACAGTCAGAAATTTGTAATACCCATATTAGCATAAATTCATTATTACCCAGAACTTCAATAAATGATAAAATCACTCAACACACATGCATTCATGTGTATAAATAAATTTATATATAAAAAGGTACGAATTGACATGGACAATTAATTATGGATGACCATAAATCATAATCATCAAACATAAACCCCAAATGTAATTATATAATTATAAACCATAAATTTATATTCCAAGTTAAAGAACTTAAGGTTTTTTATAATAATGTAAACATATATATATACATATATATATATACATATATATATATATATGATAAGGAATTCACATTACACAATATTGTGGTATAAATTCATGTTTATTCTAGACTTTGATAAAAATATAAGTTTCTAAAAGGAATCAAAACATAGTTCTGAAAAACTTAAAATTCCATTTTCAAAAGAATATAATTAATCCCATCACCCCATAGTGTATGAGAAAATTATTTAATAATTCATTTTGTATTAAGTTTGAACATATAATTAAAACATAAATTATTGACAATACTAAAGAAAATGCATGTTGCAGCAAATTTAGAGTAATTTTAATAAAACATAAATAATGTAAAATAAACTAATGGAATATTTAAGAATTTGAACATAGTTGTATATATAAATTCTAAAATCCCTCTCAGTAGATAAAATCACAATAAACGTTTTGATAAAATGATTATAATCCAATATGATTAATGATAAAAGTAATAAACAGTTAAACGTTTGATTTAAAAATTACAAAAAAAATAAATGTTTGAATAAATTGTTGAAATACGTTACATAATTTGAACACTAAAATTTAAACCCTTAAAAAATAACTATGAAATTGAAAAAACCTATATAGTTTTATAACACATACTTTAAATATTTGTTGCATCAATAAATCTGTAAATAGAAAACATAAGAAAAATATCCCCTTACCTGAAAACAAAATGAACCAACAACACTTCTGCAGAAAAGGACACACTAGAAGATAGATAGAAAATTGTAGAAGACACCAGTGCTCAAACATGTGTGAAAAGGTGTGTAGAAGGAAGTGTAGAAATATAGACAAAACATATACAGACTGATACTACTATTTATAACATCCAACAGTCTACAATCAGAGACCTTTTGGTGCAAGCTATAAATAAAGATAAAGCCAAAAAATATAGAAAAAAAGGCGCAGTCCAAAGGAATAAAAAAATATAATAACTATGACAACCAAAACTATCACATACCAAAATCATTCATCCATAAAACAAAGATAGATCAATATAAAATAACTGTAATAGGGATAGGTGATTCAACAGCTACGGAACAAAATAATACATTCACTATTCATTATCCCAAAACAAAAATAGTACATAGATCACCATCTGTTGAACCAAAGGTCAAAATAAGGAAAAATTTCAATTACTCCAAATCAAAATGGATGGATTGATGTAGACTAAAACAAGAAAAATTAAGAAACATGAAAAAATACCATAATGACCTAAACAAACCTAGATTTGATACATAGAATGATAAACAAGGAACCTACCTTGTAGAACTGAGAAGAACGCACCCCTTCAAACCCTAACAACATATGATCCACATTGATGCCTCTCAGATCCTCAAATTCCCTTGTTCATCACTCGCATAGAAATGACTCCTCTTAAGCCATCATCTTCAAGAGCTACTCATCCTCGATGCACTCACTGAAAACCCTCCATCGCGGCTCGACTCCGGTGAATCAAACCCTTGGTGATGGCACTCCCAGGATGAAAATGCACCCCCGAAAGCACATGGTCGACACCTCCCTTAAAAACCCAAGGTGTAGACCCCTTTTCCTCCTTTGATTTATTTTTTAAAATATTATTATTACTTTATATTATATATACATATATATGAAATCAGTTTTTAACTATAAAAGAAAACATTTAAAAAGTAATAATTTTATATAAAAAAATTAATCATTATCTATAATTAAAAACTAATATATATATATATATATTCATTATTAAATTTTAAAAAACTAACCTTTTTATATTTATTTAATGTATTTAAAAGAATTAAAATTATCATAATTTATAAATTTTCAAAATTTTATAAAACAAATTATAATCGAATTCATATATGTGTATTTATAATACATTATAGTTATATTATAATTTTATTAAACAAAATTTATAATAATAATATTAACTTTAATTTTTTTATTTATTAAAAAAATTTATTAGAAAATGTCATTTCATGTAAATATATTTCATAAAAGTATAATTAATTTATGCCATCCTGTAAAAAAATGTCATTTTGAAAATAATATAAATTAAGTTAAAAAAACCATTCATTTAGATGAAACTACATTGGTTCATTAAAATGTTTCATAATATTATTTATTTAAATTATAATTCATTAATAACTCTTTTATTGAAACCCAGAGTATTACATTTTGAGCTAGCAAGCTCTATAGGGTCCCTCCTAGGTGTTCCATATCAAGTATCAGAACAATAATTCAAGCATTCTCAACTTTAAAGAACACAAAGCCTGATAACATTTTAACAGTTTTTATATCAAAATCATGGAAAAAAATTTAATTTATCTTTTTTCCACACTTCCAATAGATTCAGGTAAATCGGTTTCAAATCATTTGATATCCATATATCATAGAAGATATATCATGTCAAAACAAATAATTAATCACATATCAAATCAAATCAATTGAAGTAAAATTAAAACTGTACAAGCCTAAAACTAGGTTAGGGTAGCTAGGAAACTTGTACCTAACATATACAATCACATATGTATCAATCCACTAGACATATCATCAAGTTTAGAGAGAATAGGAACACCCTAGAAAGTGAACCCCCTAATAGGTCCAACAAGTCCCTTGAACAACAAGCCTAGCTAGTATGTGAAATCCCCATGATCAAGCCCCCTGATAGTGGAAGAGACCTATTACTATACCTTCTACCTGATTAACCAATTCTTCCCATGTTCTCGATTTTCCAAATCAATTAATAAAATCATTTTATTATTTCATTATTTGAAACATATTTTACAAAACCATTTCAGAATGCTCTGAAATACCTTTCTATTAACCAAAACTAGAGGAAGTTATATTTTATAAAAACTCAGTTCCACACACACAAAACAAATCAGTCAAATCATTAAATTTCATTAAATAAAAAAATTATCAAAATATGAGTAATATAGTTCACCAACATAGGATAGAGATGGAACCACCTACCTCAAAACTCGGGTCTCACACACCCGCAATGGAATCCACCACATGGAAGATACCAAAAAAAACAAAGGAGTCACTAGAAACAGTTTTAACATTTATAATTAATTTAATTTAACAAAAGTGTAACTGGAGAATAGAAAACAAAACATACCTCAAGAAAACACACTAGCCACACCACAACCAACAAAGGAAATGACCCCAGAACAAGATCACACAGAGGATCTTGAGAGAATCAAGAAGAAACAACACCATGGGTTAATAGATATGATAATTAAAAGAAAAAAAACTACTATGATTAAAAAAATAATTAGACAGGATTACTCACCCAGATAGATTTAATATAATCGAAATAGTAAAAATTCTCTGGATGAATCAATCTGGATTGAACAGAGGCTCCCGAAATCACTATAAGAGAGCTCTAGATTGAGAGGGAAAAAGGTTGTGGAGGAATAAATGAATACTAATATGTGTAGATCCATAAATCCTTAAATCGCATCATTTACACGGTGTATAACCCAATTATACATTGTGTAATTCTTTTGGGATCACATATGCTGAAAAACCAATCACATTTTTATTAAAAACTGATCTTTTATCATTATATGATGTGTACTAAATTCATGTTGTGTACCAGGTTCATGGAATATGTCCTACATAATTTACATGTTGTGTAATCCCATTATAGAGTCTGTATTTCTCCATCATAATATAAAAAACACCATATTATTTATAGAACCTTAATCCAACTTGGGAATTATCCAAACTCAGGAAGAACCCCACAAATCCATCAACACGTTTATACCTAGACCCCATTAATTGAAACAAACATACAACCCCAAACCTTATTTCATTATTCTCATCAAATGTTCTCTATACTATAGAGTACCAAGATTCTCCCAATTAAATATAAAAATAATAAAACATAAGGGAGAATAACTGAAAATGGGTAATGAAATGTTACAAACTCTCTGCCATAAGACCTTCCATCCATGGTAAGACATGTAGAAGAATAAAGTTTGGTAAAGAGGGAAGGAAACTAATCCCTCGTCAATTAATATTTCTCCCAAGTCTTATGAGAATCTAATATATTCATCCATAACCCTCTAACCAATGGAATTAACTTCCCATGCAATTCTTTCACTTGAGATTAAATGATCTCAACTGGATGCTCAAAAAAACATATTTATCTAACTCAATCTCTTCCCAAATCAATATGTGAGAGGGATCAGGATGGTATTTTCTAAGATGTGATATTTGGAAAACATCATGATTTCCCATTAACTAAACCCGAAATTCCAACTAATAAGCACCCTTATCAAGCTGGTGAGTGACCTAAAATGGTGTAACATATCTCGAAGACAAATTTTCATCTTTTCCAAATAAATGGTGACCTAACTGAGGAGAGACTTTCAAGAAAACCTGGTAACCTATGAAAAAACTCCAAAGGATGGTGCTATTGATCTACATAATATTTATTTCAACTCTTCACTATAACAAAACACATATGTATATTCTAATTCCTTATAGATGTCTCCTAAACCAAACTCGGTCCCACCAAATAAGTTTTTCCCACCTCTACCCAACAAAGAGGTGGGTTTCATGGGTGACCATACAAAGCCTCAAATAGATCTATTTTGATCAATAACAAAAAAAAATTGTTTGTAAGGAAACTTAATCAGTCCTAGATAGCAATCCCATGATCCATTGAAATCCAAGACACATGAACATAGCATATC
Organism: Viscum album; assembly: GCA_963277665.1. Lineage (NCBI taxonomy): Eukaryota > Viridiplantae > Streptophyta > Magnoliopsida > Santalales > Viscaceae > Viscum > Viscum album. The sequence continues at coordinate 756,591,720 of OY728148.1, read as the reverse complement.
ATCAAGGACCTGAATAGCATGATCCTTCTGACTGTCTATCTGTGGATGATAAGTTGTACTAAAACTAACCTTATTCCCCATCACCTTCTGGATACTTCTCTATAATATTGAATTAATCCTAGGATCCATGTCTGAAGCAATGGAATAAAGAACCCCATGTAACCTCACAATTTACTAAACATACAGTTTACCCAAATCTTCAACTTTAGTGGTGTCTTTGATCGAAATGAAATGATCTGACTTTTTTAATTAATAAATCACCACCTAGATAAAATTATTTCCTTGGGGACTCATGTTAATCCAATTAAAAAATCTACGGATACCTTTTCCCATTTCCAAATTAACACTGAAAGAGGATAGAGTAAACCATAAGGTTTCAAATGCTCTACCTTTATCTATTGGAAACTATAATAACAGGACACATAATCAGCAAGGTCATGATTCATACCTAGACACCAAAATATCCATCTCATTTCAAAATATATCTTTATAGTGACCATATAAACAGTCCATGTAGAACCATAAAAATTAAAAAATATTGAGATCCTTAATGATACTAGTATGAAAACCCAATCCCCAAAAATGAGAATATCATCTAAAGAGAGAGACCAACCAAAAATGGTCTCCCCGCCATACAGGGTTTCTCGAATTCCTTTGAACTCATCATCATACTACTGACTCTGTAGAAAAGACTCATGGATATATTCTGATAATTGAACACTAGCTAGAACCACACCTAAAATATCCTCCTAATAATCCAGATGAAACTAAACAAAAAGACCTATAAGGTTTTACTCTTCCTTTGATTCAAAAATATATTACAATGAAACTTTTCTGCTAAGAGCATCTATGACAACATTAACCTTCCCTAGGGTGTATTCAATATCAAATTCAAACATCTGAACGTATTCCACCCATGACCTCTATCTAATATTCAAGTATTTATGATAAATTTTATAACTCAAACTCTTATGGTCATAAAATACTATGAACATTTCCCCAAAAAGATAATCCCTCCAATACTTAAGTGCATGCATAAATGTGGTAAGCTATAAATCATTAGTGGGGTAATTATTCTTATGTGTTCTAATATGATGAGATACATAAGCTACCATATGATCATCATTCATGAAAAAATAACCCAAACCAGTGAAAAAAGCATCATAGAAAACCACATACCCCTTACCGGGATCCGGTGATATTATAATAGAAGTAGATGTCATAAGTCTTTTCAACTCATCAAAAGAAGGCTAACACATTGCATCCCATATGAATTTTACCTCTTTCCTATTAAGTTTAGTTAAAGGTGACACCAACATTGAGAAATCCTTGATGAACCTCTGATATTATCTATAAAGGACAAGTAATCTATGAATCTCAAATATATTTTTTGGTTCTTCCCATGAAAAAATATCCTTTACCTTCTCATGATTAACTAAAAATCCATGCTCATAAATCACATTCCCCAAGAACTTCACTTCTTAAATCCAGATGGTAATTTTTGAAATATTTCTTTAAAATGGTGACTCCTTAAAGATTTCAAAAACCTAACTCATATGGTTCTCATGCTTGTTCTTGGATCTTGAATAAACCAAAATATCATCCACAAACAATACCAAAAACAATTTAAGATACATATGGAATATCTGATTCATCAAATCCATAAAAATTGCAAGAGAATTAGTTAGACCAAATGGCATCAGAAAATACTATTAATGACCATGACTTTTCCTAAAAGTCATATTTAGTATATCACACTCTCGAACTCTGAGCTAATGATAACCCCACCAAAGATTAATCTTTGAAAACCACTTTACCCCTTTAACTTGTCAAAAAAATTGTCCATGTGAGGAAGAGGATAATTATTCTCAACCATTACCTAATTCAACTTTAAATAATCCACACATAATCAGAGTGAAACATATTCTTTCTTGGAAAATATTACAAGGTATTCACAAGGAAAAACACTAGGGAAAACAAAACCCTTCCCTGCTAGACCGTCTAACCAAATCTTGAGCTCTTTCGGCTCTTCTGGTGTTATACAATAAGAAGGTATCGAAATAGGATACATGCATGGAACCAGGTCAATCATAAACTCCTCCTACCACTTCGGAGGAAGCCCATATAATTATTCTATGAAAACATAAGTAAATTTACAAAAAATAACTATAATATCAACAAAAGAAGAAACATCATCGATATCAACTACAAAAACAAACAAAAAACTCACGATCTCTATGTGGGAAGGTCCTACACGACCAAACCTCAGATACCACTCTCCCTAAAACAACCTTGATCTCCCATTAGACACAATAAATGAGACAATATAATGATAAAAATCTACCTCATCCTGATGATAAATAAACTAATCCATCCAAATTATGACATTCAACAAATCCAGATTGAGAATAAGAAAATCCCATAACAACTCTTCATCAGCTACTGATAGCGTACAAGGACATTGAAACCCTTTCTCTTTCCTCTTCCCAAGATGTGTCACTAACTCCATAAAAAAGACATGATATCTATTTTAAGGTTAATAATATCAACAAAATGGTTAGATATAAATGAGTGGTAATCATCAATATCAAATAAATCAACCTCTACCTAAATATACAATAAAGATGGTACTTATAACTATCATTGGACCAATATCCACCTACATTAGAAACTCATAAACTTCGTAAAGGTGCTTCACTCCTATGGCCTATGGATGGAACCCTATTATCTTTGAAGCATCTAGATGCACCATAGTAGCCTTTAGAGCTGAAAATACCTGATCATATTGAGGTGTAGATATTGCCTAACTAAAATGTTGTAGATGTTTGTAACATCCACAATTGTTGCATGCATTTTTAGGTGATGTAAAAGAATATCGTGTGTGTCCAGTCGTACCACACTGGTAGAAAGTTATAGAAACACTACTAGCTATAACTAGATGTGTCAAAGAGGCCAACTACTAAGAACCACATCCATCACTCCTATGATGATCTTGACACTTTCTCTTTTTCTTTAGCGTTTAGTTGAAGCTAAAATGAGGTGGAAGGGAAGCTTTGGAATATCCCACCTTTCCTATCATATTAATCTCATCCATTATAGAAATTTCTACCATCTCCACATAGGTCAAAATCATCAACATAAATACCTATGATTCGATATCTGGTCTCAAACCATGTAGGTACTTCTGATATTTCATCGGGTTTTTCATTAAAACCTCTGGTGAAAAGTGAACCAACTCAGTAAATCTATTAGTGTACGCCAACACCAAATTCTTTCCTTATGGAAAAGAGAGGAACTTCAGATACTCTTCCATCATCAGTGATTAGGTAAAAAATGTTGTAAGAAGGGTGTCTTTAAACCCTTTCAATCCAATACCACATGTCAATCCACATATACCATGGAATCCCACCAACATTTTCTAGAACCCTCGAGTGTGAGCACTCCACATTTCACCTTGATACTCTCATGTGTATATAGGAAGTCAAAGATCAAATCACTATTTTCAATCTATTTCTACATCTATTGAATCTCATTCATAACTTTAAAGGATGATGGATTCTTCAACTACTGTGATTGATCTATATCTTCTACAACCCCTAACTACACCTTAACAATTGAGTTTTGATCTTCTGATACATTCTAGTCAATAGAACGAACTTCTAACATGATATATTTGATAAATTTATTATCTATTATAGGATTCCCTTAAGGAGAATCATATGAACCCTCTTGAGGAACTCATCGATCAAGACTCAGAGGCATACCACTGCACACCAAAGTAGAAGAAACAATTAGAAAATAGAATAGGCTTAGTTCAAACTGGAAAAATCATAATAGTAAACTAAGATTAAATTTAAGAACTCAAAATAGGAGACAAACATTCCAACATCCCATGGTAACTTCAATCTCATCATAAAAAGAGATGTCTAAGTACTCACTGTAATATACTTATCAAGTCTTGATAATACTATCTCTGGTATACCAAACATCCTAAGATAAGGACTCTAGAGGAAAGGCTGCCTCTAATACCACATTGTAATGAGATGACCTGAATATCCTCTCAAACTAGTACTTGGCCCAATCCACCACATACCCTAAGGGAATTCTCGATCCCCACAAGCTAGCGAATAGAACCTGGGCATCAAGCAACAAACAAAGGGAATTATTTTTCCCAACTTGAAGTAATAACATGGAATATATGCACATAACAGAGAGACACGGTGGAAGATTAAAATATATGCCAAAAAAGATAAATAACAATGGAAGTGACACAACTGAGAAAGGGTAGAAAAAATGCCTAAGTAACAAGTCCAACTATAAAAGACTACAAAACCAAATAGATACTTCAACATATCTATATGAAAATTTTGGAAAACTCACCCCATCTCACTATCAGCTACCTAAAACCCAAATGATAGAAAACCTCACTACCTCACTATAGTGCATTGAATTTCCTTACATCAAAATAAAAAACTAGATCTATGCTCCACTAAAGGGGTGTGTTGGGTGTGAGCTAACTAGATCATTAGGGTCCCACCAAAGTGTTCCATATCAAGTATCTAAACAATAATCAAAGCATGCAAAATTTTAAAAAAATCAAGGCATGAAAATAGTGTAACAGTTTGTATATCAAAATCATTGAAAAACGTTTAATTTTACCTTTTTCCACATTTAAAAAAAATAAGCTAAATCTATTTCAAATAATTTCATATCCATATATCATAGTAGATATATCATTTCAAAACAAATTATGCATCATATATCATATCAAACCCATGTCTGTACAATTAAAACATTACAATCAAAAATCAGAAGAAGAGGTAACATCATGTCGAAGATCACACTATATTAGGATAGTTAGGTCACTCGTATCATATATAGACAATTGTGTACACATAAATACACAATAAATATGAATCAAGTCTATATATTAGAGGAATAACCTAGAAAGTGAACCCCCAAATAGGATTAACAAGTCCCTAAAAGAATAATCCTAGGGAACAGAGGAAATCCCTATGATCAAACCCCACAATAGTGGATGAGACCTATTACTATAACTTAAACCTAAGTATCCAAGTCTTCCCAGGTTCTCTATTTTCCAAATCATTTCATAAAACCATTTCATAATTTCATGCTTTGAAAACCATTTCAAATTTCTTTAAAAACCCTTTCTATTTACCAAAACCAAAGTCACACATGCCTGTAAGAGAATCCACCACAGATAACACTCTAGAAATAACAAAGGAGTCCCTATAACCAACACTCACATCTTAGAATTTATTAAAGTTTTAGTGTCTCATCCCAAGTGCCACTCAATAGTGCCCTGAAACAGTTGTCCATAGGACCGAAATCCCCCCCCCCCTCGAACACCAGAGGCTTTTGACTAGAAGTGAGGTCCTTGGGTAAGTCTATGGGGAGACTATTCCCCCATTGATTATAGTAGAGCATGGAAATAGATATATAATAAAAATAATAGAATTAATGACAACATCCATATAGCAGTAGAAACCAAAATCACAATCATTCAAGATAAAGAAATAAATTATAGAAGTTGAATAAATAAATGGAATAAAATGATGATGATATTATTTCACGTTTTTATAAAAAAATAAGAAATTAGGGGTAGGGGATACAAGAATATACAACATGCTGAAAAAATATACAAAAAGATAAAAACTAATACGGCTAGAATCTCAAGAATAGGCTTATTCCTCTACTCCCAAATCCATCTTAGAAATGTAAAATCAAGCATTGGAAAATGGATGCTTACCTTTATCAGTACCTACAATCATAAATGCTTCTCAGGTACCAAGGCTCCTGAAAAGGGTGTGAGATACAATCTTAGTAGTTTGGCACCCATGATTTCAAGACCTTTCCATTTCATGCAATATAAAATAGGCAGTGTGCCTTAATAATTTTAAAAGTAATACATAATAAATGAATAATTACATTGGATTGGGTTTTACTTGGAGACCCATCCAATATACCTTCTTCATCCTAATCCAATGTTTCTTAACTGATAGATCCTTAAATGGTAAAATGAGTTGTGTAAATTTACCTAGGATAGACAGTCACCAATATTTTCGTTGGGCTTGGAAGAAACATCCCTACGTTTTTTTAAACTAACTAACTAATTCTCATTTGAAAGAAAAAATTATTTTTAACTTTGAAAACATTTTAATCATTTCTTTGTAAAACAAGTCAAGAAACCTTAAGCACGTCTATTGAAATCTAGAGAGACATGACAACAATAAATATGAGGGATCTGTAAAATTTCAATTCCAATGATCCCATCCAAGTTAACCCAAAGATGAAGTCCCATGAATCACTCCTGGAAAGGATGATAACTGTCAAATAATAACTGACCTCTAAGTCTATACTTAGTATCACATATAGGGAACTGAGTCTCTATTATGGAATGGTACAACCAATCATTCCATCGAGACCATCCATGGGGTCTTCCCTAGGGAACTGGTGTCACTCTTTTTGAGGTAAAATAGACAATTCATGACAAACACATCTTAGGAATAGCCGATATCACCCCCAACATATTTATCATTCACTAAAAAAAGCTAACTAAAGCATGAGAGTCTATCCAAGGGGTCCTTAAATCAAAACGCCTTGTCTCACCCATGACACTAAGGATAAGTAGTAGAACAGGAAAATAATATATATATATATAATATTTCTAATAAAGGACCAATTTATTAACTTAGGCATTTAAATTTCAATAGGTCCAAGGGTCAAGGACAAACCATTTGGAAATTCCATTTATATCACATGACACAAGGCTTATGCACACGGCCAATTCAAAAAGCCCAACTATTCCTAAATGACATGGGGGAAGATCTTGTCACTAGGTTCAACACCTTACGTAATGCTCAAGGTATTTAACAAGAGCATGACTTCTTACAAATATACAACAAACTAAGGAAAAGGGGATATTAGGCCGTAAAGGGGGTAAAACACACCCATTCGGGTGGTCTATGTCAATGAAATCATCCTTGGAGGTGATTAACTACTAGTTATGATAATAATACATGAGTAAAACCACTTAGAACAATTTAATTAACATTTTGGAAGCATCTTCATAATGATATGGTGGGTGGAAAAATGGAACAAAGTTATAAAATGAAATAAAATGATGGTAAAAGTCATGGACAACCTATCTTATTCTATTAGAGATTCCCTCATCTAGAATAAACTTTTGATTTGAGCTAGGTTGGAAAAAAATTATGAAACCATCAAATGACTAGAAAATAAGGGAAATGAGCTTTAACCCAAATAGAGAAATGGATGGGATGAAGAACTTAAAAAGTATTAGATATGATTATATATTTTACATCTTGAATTCCATTGGATCTGACTTTCAATGAATTGAACCTTGTATGAAGGAGTGGTATGAAATCCTAAATTTTGGAAGAAAAGGGGTTTTTTATGGGATAATGAGGAGAATATAATGGAGAAAGAGTGATATAAAAGAAAGAAATTTTTTAATTCATTAAATAGGTGAAAATACATAATTTCATCCATTTTTAAACTACACATGGTTTGGCCAAAACATGCACCAACTATGCGCCAAACACTACTATAAGGGGAACTTCACATGGTTAGGTGCAAGGTTTTACTAACTGTGTAAAAACCATGAAAAAACTCTCTACCTAGAAATATTGAAACACTAAACGGCCATTCACCCTAGGTCTCATGGTTGTAGACAAATTGTGTGGCCCCTAGGTTCCCACTGTCGGTAGCTTCATGGTTTTCTCTAACCATGCGACCCATTTTTTCCTTTTGATTTTTGGGGCTCTAGGATTTGAAAGAGCCCCAAAAAAACACAAATCCTCTTTGAATTGATTAGGGATCATATTTAGGTCTGTTTATAGGAATTAGAACCCAAAATTAATGGTTTTTACCTTTTAGAAAATCTAGGACATTACAACCCCCCTAAGACAACTCGTCCCCGAGTTTCCCTCCCGAGGGTAGTATAACATCATTTAAGAATATTTCTATCCACTGAGCATGTACATGGGCCTCTTTCCCATAAGTATCATCCTATATGAATCTCTTATACCATATAACCCTAACCATAGGAACCGACCTGCCTCAGAGAGACTTCGTGCCATGATCAACAATACGTATCATATACTCCTCGAAGGACACATCTTCTTCCAACAAGATATCATCAATTTCAAACAAATGAGAAGGGTATAGATTATAATTTAGAAGATGAGATACATGGAATAAATCATGCATGTAATGGTACCAATAATTTAATATAAACTGATAGGCTACCAACCCAACTCTCTTCACTATCTCTAAAGGCCTAACATATCACGCTGATAACTTTGCCTATATCCTAATTTTTCTATGACCCAACCTAGGTGATACACACAAGAAAAATATAATGAATCACCTAGAACTCAGGAGTTCTATATAAAAGATGAATATAATATTTCTTCCTGAAATGAGTAGTATCCATATGCTTCTGAATTAGTTGGACTTTCTCTAAAATCTCCTGAACGAGATGAGTAACCGGTAGAGTTTCCTCACTTTCCTCTAGCCAGCACAGAGGTGAATGATATGGTATACCTTATAGGGACTCATATGGATCCATCTAAGTTGTCTACTACAAAAAATTGTTGTATAAAACTCAACTAGATTAATATACTTCTCCTAATAAAGAATGTTTCCCGGATAAAAAAAAGTGTGCAAACTGGGTCATTTTTTTTATGATAACTCATACTTCATCACTACCTCAAGGGGATCTAAGAAATACAATCATAAAATCTAGGGATACATCATTCCATTTCCACCTAGTAATGGAGAGAGGTTTTAGAAGTCCAGCATGTCACTAGTGCTCTACCTTCACCTGCCGAAAGGTGAAACATTAAGTGATGAAACCTACTATCTACCTCTTCATACCTGGCCACCAATAACGATTATTCATATCTCTATACATATTATTAGTCTGAGATAAACTTCCCATATAGAGACATGAAATTCTCGCATCATATCTTATCATATATCTAAAATCACCTAAACATTCCCATAGAAGAGAAAAGTCCCAGTGCCATCAACAACCAAACCATGAGGTAGGTTCTATCCTATGATGCTCTCCCTAAAAAATAGGCCCTCATAATTATATAGCTTCCTCATTTGGACCCGCTCCAAAAGAGAGGACATCGCTACTAGAGCTACTTGAACTGGATTCTCATGTTATTCCTGAACACCTAGATGCATCTCATGGAATAGATCCATCAACTGCCACTCACTACTGACCTCGTTAATGGCTTGCATATGAGTCTTCTAGATTAAGGAATTATCCACTATAGTACCCTTTCTAGGTTTGTAAGAAATCTTAAATTTGAATGATTTTAGGTATTCCACCCACCTATGCTACCTCAGATTCAAGTCTTTCTAAGTGGATATGTATTTGAGACTTTTATGGTCGATGTAAATGATGACCTTCTCACCCAACAAATAGTGACTTTAACGGCATAAAGAATGAACCATAACTACAAGCTCAAGGTCGTACATAGGATAGTTCTACTCATGAGGCCTCAGCTGGTGGGATCCATATGCCATAACTTGATCACCATAGATTAAAACTTATCCTATCCCAATTCTCAAATCATCATTATAAATAGTATAGATCCTACCTAGCTTGGGTAGAACTAGAATCAGAGTTGAGGTGAGTCTTCTCTTTGACTACTGAGAAGTTGTCTCACACGCTTTAGTCCAGTAAAATTTCACACCCTTCATGGTCAATCCTAAAACTGGTGCTTCCATGTATGATAAATCATGAATTAATCACAAGTAATATCCATCTATCCTCAATAAGATCTGTATTTCAAACACATTATTGAGATTCTACCAGGAAGCTACAGTGCTCACCTTCTCTGGTTCAACTGATACACCCACATTAGATATGATATAACCCAAGAATTGAACATTACTGATCCAAAAGTGTAATTTTATGAGCATCACATATAGTTGGTGATCTCTCAGAGTACTCATCACAGTCTAAATATGATTGTAATGGTCATTTCTGGAGCACGAATACACTAAGATTTCATATATGAAGACTACTATAAAAGAATCAAGATACGGGTGAAAACCCTAATTCATAAAATAAATGAAGATTGTTGGCATGTTCATCAGACCAAAGAGAATAACCAAATACTTTTACAAGCCATAACTTATATGGAACATTGTATGTGGTATGTCATATGGCTTCATATGAACTTAACGTTAGCCCAAACTCAATTCTATCTTACAGAAAATAGTTTCTCCTTGGAGATGGTCAAAGAGGTAATATATATATGGGGAAATGAATAAATGTTTTTCACCATAATCTAGGTCAGTTGGTGCTAATCCATGTATAGTAAAATATTACTATCCACCTTTTTTGTGAAAGGGATTGGTGAACCCTATGGTGATGTGTTGGTTCAGATAAAACCCTTAGCCTCTAAGTCTTCAAACTGCCTCTTGAGTTATTATATCTCTATGGGTGTCATCCTATATGGAGGAATTAAAACTAGTACCACACCAGGCATAATCTAAATGGTGAACTCAATATCTATCTCAGGATGTATTCTCGATAAATTGTTATGGAAGACATCCCTGAAATGATTTGAAACTAGAGGAAACTCTACCAAAAGAATTCCCAGATTTCTCATAATGAGACTAGCCATCTAGATCCTCATTACACCCATCCTAGTATGATTGAGTCCATCTCAACTCTCTTGGAGATCCCATTCACCCTTATGGGTATATTTGTTTCCTTAGGGTGATTATAATGACACTCGGAAGCAATATAAATCCACATGGGCTCGATAAGGTACAATCCAGTACATACTGAGAATGACATCAAAATCGATCATATTGAGGCTCAAGATACTCCACAGAAAAAGTTACCCACTTATTTAAAGGGGGTACTCCCGAACCTATAATATACCCTCTTCTTGAACTCCCAATGGTGTGTTAAGGGTCATAAAGTCACTAGAGCACTATAATATTAATCACAGACTTCCCATAGTTGCAGCAGATAGAAATGAGTGTTATTAACTTATATCAAATAAGGTAGATACTAAAGTAGAGGATACTATAATAGTACTTATGATTGTATATGGACTTTTAATTTACTCCTTGGGTGTATTATGAACAACATAGATACAACCTAAACCATGACCCTGAGATATTGTCTGAGAAGGTCCACTCGTCATATGATGGAACTCTAAAACCCGACTACCTCAGTCGTGACCACTTGCATGGATTGAATGGATAGTAGAAAACCAACTACCACCCTCATTAGGTTTCACTAACCCTACACCTAAAGGTGGTATTGACACAAAACCCCATTCACTTGGAACTGGTGGAAAATACCAAAAGAAACGTTGGAGGTGACCCATCATTCTACAAGCCCGACATTCGATCATGTTCCTCATACACTAGGGTATTTTTTGAAATGTAATACTATACTATTGATACACCACAAAGATTTTTGTTCATACCAACTGTCTGGTACTACCCACACAGGTACCCTCAGAGCATCATTTCTTGTAGCTGGATAAACAAACTGTTGCTAGTCTTTCTTGAAGTTGAACTTCCCAGCTTCACGTCACTTGAATCCCTCAAGTTTGGATTAGTGATGAGGGTCTAGTTCATGATCTCTAGTCATTGTAAGACATTCACCTAAAATCGAATGGTATAATAAATCCCATCCTCAATGCACCTTTCATTAGTCATCTCATCACCGGTGAAGGTCGGCACAAAACAATGCAATTCGTTGAAGCGAGCTGAATATTCCATCACTGACATGTCACCTTTCTCCAGGTGCATGAATTCATAAACAATATCAGTTCTCAAGGTATGACAGAATAAGTAGTCAAATAAGGATACCTGGAAGTCCACCCAAACCATACCCTAATTTCAACTAGCCAATTTCAGAACATCCCACCAACGCTTGGCTAAATCACGTAGCATATATGTCATAATCTTGACCCCCGATCTAGAGAAGTATTGATATGCTCGAAGATAGACACTATAGCCTTATACCATGATTCAGTAGCCTGAGGCCCAAAATCACCTAAGAAGGTTGGAGGATATTGTTGTTGTAATTCTCTAGTCATATTTTCTATAGAGGGGGAAAGTTGAGGAATACCTTACACTGGTTGTATAAAGTGAAGAAAGTTATATCAAAACTAGGAATCAATACCCAGTGGAGGATCAAGAGAAGGTTCCTCAGGTTTTACTACAGGATGTATCATAGGTGGCTTAGGGACCACCACCTATAGATTATTCTCATTACCACTCTCCTGGAAGATAAAAAGAGGTCATCACGGTGTCATAGATCTATAAATTCCAAGTAAAATCCTTATATAGAAATTACAATATATAGGGAAAGTTCTAAGAAAATATAGGCATAACGTTATCCTACTAAGAAACACACCCCTATGATTTCTACTAGATTCATGTCTGGGTGACAAGATCAGGCAACAGAAGGAACATAGAAGACACAACCTACTACTCACTACTAAGTCGGGACAGGGCCGTGGTATCACATATAAGGGAACCATTTCATTTAAGTGATCATATTCATTTTAACCTTTTAGATTCATTTTTAATTATTTATTTATTAGAATTCATTATCCAATTAATTTTGTCACCAATTCCAACTCAAAAGGTCTTATACACCTTATAAATTACAATCGGTGCATTAGCTAATTGTATCCTAACCTTTACACCAAACAACATGTGTAACATGCCATAGATATGGTTTGATCATATGAGTTTTTGTTAGAACTCTCCAATATAACCAACTAATGTGGAATTATTAGTCAATTAAAATAATTATTTCATCATTTAGAGTATTATCATGCTGCAAATCATTACTATCAAAGAACATACAATAATCATAGGCACAATAAGAAATGCAAGCAAGAAAAGAGATATGGCACGACATAATGCATGAAAATTTAAATCCTATGGTGCCTAGTAGTATGAATGATTCATTGTTCCCTCATATAATTGGGCTAAAAAAATAAATACCACATTAGGATAATAAAAAATTAAAGCAAGTGCTTCACCCTATGGTGATATCTAAAAAAATGAAACAACAGAATCAATAAAAGCATTTACCCATCCCATGTAATTTGGGATTCCCCTATACGTGGGGTATATACTCCTAGAAATAGGCATATAACAAAATTAAATTATCATAATCTCCTATCTAAACTCAAAAAATAAGAAAAAAAGGAAAATAAACCTCTAATACCACTTTGTAGCATCCCGCCCTGAGTTCCACTCAACAATGCCCAGAAACAGTTGGCCACAGGACCTCAATCCCCCACCCACCTGACTGCAGGAGGATACCTATTATAAATGAGGGCCCTGGGTAAGTTAATAGAGATACTATTCACTCATTGATCATAGTAGAGTACAGAAACATATATTTAAGAAAAATAGTAGAAGCAATGATAACATCTAGATAAAAGCAAAAACCAGAAGAATAATCATGAAAGATAAATAAATAAAGTGTGGAATATGAATAAATAAATGGAATTAAATAATGATGATATTATTTCATGTGTTTATAAAAAAAGAGAAATTAGGGTTAGGGGATACAATCATATACAACATTCTGAAAAATATAATAAATCCAAAAATACTTATGTCTAGAATTTCAAGAATAGGCTCAGTCCTCTACTCTAAACTCCATTCTTGAAATGAAAATCAATCATTGGAAGCCGGCTACTTCGCTTTATCAGTGCCTTCAATCATAACGTCTACTCAGGTACTAAGGAGCCCGAGTAGGGTGTGAGATACAATCTTAGTTTGCTGGAACCCATGGTTTCTAAGCCTTTCTATTTCATGAATATAAAATATAAAATGTTCCTTAATATTTTTAAAAGTAATACAGAATAAATGAATAATTACATTTTACTTTTTTCTACTTGGAGACCCATCCAATCTACCTACTTTAGACTAATTTTGTGTTTGTAAACCAGGATATCCTGTAATGGAAAAGTGAGTAGGGTAAAGTGCGATAGGTTGGACTATATCCAAGATTTTTATTAGACTTAGAGAACATGTCCTTATGTTTTTCTAAAATAACTGGCCAATTCTCATTTGAAAACATTTATTTTTACTATTGAAAATATTTTAACCATTTATTTTTAAAACATGTCAAGACACCTTGATCTCATCCATGGAAACCTTGAGAGACTTTCCAAGTATTTCTCAAAGGTCTTGGTAAAATTCCAATGCTAAGGATTTTGTCCAAGGTGACCCATAGATGAACTACCATTAATCACTCCTGAAAATGATGATAACTATCAAATACTAACATAACTCCAAGTCCATACCTATTATCACACGTAGGGGCCCGGGTCTCTCTAGTGATCTGGTATAACCAAACGTGCCATCGAGACCATCCAAGGTGTCTCCCCTAGGCAATTGGTTTCACTCATATAGAGGTAAAACAAAAAGTGCATGATTATACCATCTCATTCATAGCTAATATTTCCCCTAAAGTATGTATCAAACATTACCAAAATCCAACTAAGGCATGAGAGTCCATCTAAGGGGTCATTAAATCGAAACATGTTGTTTCACCCTCCGCACGAGTGCTAAGTAGTGAAATAAAAACAATCATAGGCCACATAGGGACCTCTTCTACAAATACCATATGTAATAATATTAAAAGAGTGAGGAAAGAATATAAAGTATTCTCTAGTTCATGTATAGGAGTCAATTTGTGTTAATAAAGAGATCAAATAACACAATTCTCAAATGTAAAAGAAAACAACAGAAAAATCAATCAATAAGATATAGAAAAAAAATTATGCTCATTCTACAGTGCTTTATATACTTGAGTGTCCACATATGTGACTTGGTGAGGAGATAGATTTTTTTCTATGAAAATGTAAGTAAAAGAGAGTTCCATAAAGGTTCTCTTTTTTGTATATGGGAACAGATATTGATTTTCATTGAGTTCCAAACTTTCTCAGTTGAATATCAGTAGGAATGTAGCATGTAAGATCTCATGTGATGATCCTTCCATTTTTTAGAAAGTACCAAACTTCTTGATCATGGGTTTTCTATTTTTGTGCACACTAATGAATGAGGGAGACTTTTGAGAATATATGGGACTATATGAATGAGTGATCATTTGAATAATAGTCATCAATATCTTTTATATCCTCATATTGATCTTAGATTCCTTAAATGTTTCCATTCAATATTTTAATGAATACTCATTAAAAAATCCATCTACATTGATTAAAAACAAGTATCAATTAGAATCATTTAATTCAAATCAAGTATTACAGTGACAACAGCTCGTCTACCATCAATAAATTCTAGTGGCAAGATATATCTGATAGTAAGACATTCTGGCGGGAAGGAAACTTTGGTGTCAAGACATCTCTATCAGTAAGACATCTTTGGCAGTGAGTTGGTGTAGTGATGACTCATTTGAACTAACAGTGAGTCATTCAAACACTTAGCCAAATTTTCATCAAATTTAATTAAAAATTAAAATGCTATCATAAAACAATAATCTCATTTTAAACATAATAAACATGATTTTTGATTATTAAAACAAGAATGTGTCAATAATATCCTCCTTTTTTATGATCACAAATCATGTCATTTTGATAAACCATGTATTATATAAAATTATATATACATAAATAAATTTAAAGGATAATAGTAATATTACTATTTCAAATATCAATTGTGAGATAAAAATTTTTATCAAAGATAAATAGTTGTGATATCAAATGGAATTCAAAGTCAAGGGTTTTTAAGGTTGTCCAAGGTAAAGTAAAGCACATATCAGTAATAAAGATATCATGGGATAAATAATTATGGTATCAAATAATGAGTCTAAATAAATATTAAATCAAAGAAATAAGTCGGATAAATACATCCAAATTAGTAAGGTATCAAAGAAAAAAATAGGTATCAAAGTAAAAGGAAAAATAAAAAAAGAAAAACCATACCGATTACATAACTCTTCTCCCCCTTTTGATATTATCAAAAATGTAAAAGAAGAAACTATAGATACAAATAAATGAATATATATATATATATATCTAATTATGAACAAATAGTAATAATATTACATCCAAAAAAAGAATATAGGTAAAATTACAAAAAAATCCCTATCAAAGACTAATGGTTAATCAGGGTCACTCCCAACTAGGGTAGTAGGATCAAAAGTTCCCTTTCCCTTATTAGAGGAATGAGGAATAGATGTATATTATAAAGGTGTTGTAACAATGGTTGGAAATACTGAAAGAGACTCAGTCTTCTCTCTAATGATCACTAGCATGTGGTATCAAATGAATTCCATGGGAGACATGCTGAAGGGATAGTACTGAGGAGGTAAAGGGTTTGAAGAAGGACAAGTGATGAATGTTTTCATTAGAAATGCCTTTGGAGAAACCACTATAGTGTTAGATATATAGATAAATGGTTGCACAAGATTGAGAAAATCTATGGTAATATTCCCTCCTCTCTCTATAGTAGAAAATAAATACATATATTCCTCCATAAAAAACATAAAAAAGGGTGAGAAAACTTTCAACTGGTTGACTTGTTCCTTGAAATCCTGGGTGACAGATAGAATCCTAATATTCTCATCTAAAAACTTGAAATGACTATTCAATTCATGTTTGTTATACAACCTAAAAAAGGTAATATTTAATTTCCTTTGTGATGGTTTCTCGATCACTTCTAGATTCATTTAAACATTCCCTTACTAGTTTTTATATGTTCTCACCATGCTAAAAAATGTTTCTCATATCCTCCTAATGATTAGTGTGAACATATCCCAAAATATTATGAAGTTACTATTGAACAATAGACCAATCCAACTCTGCATCAAAGGAAATTGAGGGAGGTGGAGTAGAAGATGTAGAATCCACTAAAGGAAATCTCTCTAACCTCCCTATTATAGAAGCCTAAATAGAAGAAAAGGATGCTCTCGTATCTTCCATTACTGATCTCAAAGACTCCATCTCACTTTCTGACCTACGGTTTTCAATTTCAACTTCCTAAATATAATAATTCATCTTCATATGAAAATGAAATACCACAATCTCAAAGAGGTTTCATGCATCATCCTCACTCAGATAAGTGACTGGAAGTTACTGAGACCTCAAAAGACTACCAAAGTGATCCAGTAGTCTCCCTATGAATGACTCTAGGTCATAACAAGAAATAGTATCAAAATAATCTAGTGCAGTAGTAGGTGAAGGAGAAGTAGGCCTCTCAGAAAATGGAACAACAAACTTTGAAGGTTCTGATCTACCAGTAAGTGTATATTATGGAAAATATTGAAGGATTACCAAAGATCCCTTATGACTTGTTCCATATCCAGTATAGATAGAAGTTACAACATCCTTTGGTGGACATCCCTCATCATTATTGAAATTATTATATGTTAGAGAAAGAATCTTGGAACTTTGGGAAGGCTCCCCCTTAGAGGATACCTCACCCTCTTCCTAATAATTTCCATGCTTTCCAAAAACTTCTTCATCAATATATTTGGACACTAAATAGTACAAAACAAGATGAATATATTCTATGAATTTATCCCATTTAGCATGAGAAGTAGTAAATCTAATACAACTAGGTTATTTCTCCCCCTCGGTACACATTCAGATCTCTACTCTAGTAGAAGCATCATCATTGACAAGGTTCTCTAAAAATGATCTCTCCAAGGGATCATATCTTGAAAAACCAGGTATCTCAACATATGTAGTACTAGGAGAGATAGGTTTCTTAGTAGACCTAATAGTATAACTAGTAGTGGATGGATTATGTGATTGAATCCTCTAAAAACCATCATCATCATCATAGTCAAATCCCCCACCATCATTACTACCATATTTATCACCATCTCTATTTCCACCATCATTTACATATTCTCTATTTTCATCATCAGAAACTTCCACAACCTATTTAGAAGATTTAGAAGAAATTATAATCCTATTATCACTAGAAACCTTTGTCTCATCATCATCACTTTCTCTTTCACTTAAAAACCTCTCTCTGATAAGTAATGAAACTAGAGGTCAAGTAGAGACAATATTTGTGATAGAACGTTTATGAATTTATGGATCACTTCCCTCCTCCACTAAGGTAGACACGTCCTTATCAATAAAAAACTCATCTTTTTCTTTATCATCAGAGTACTCAACTAACTCATCTAAATAAAATCCAGGATCCACTAGGTTCTTGGGTCTTTATGATGATTTATGGGATTAAAATCCTCATAAATCTTTTCATTATCTCTAACCCATTTCTTCATCCAAGGATTCCAACTCACCCTCATCCTTCAAAAAATCACCTCAGTAAGGAAGAAACCTCAACATTTAACCTTGTATTCTTCTACTTTATCTATAAGAAACTTTGTTTCCAACATAGAAAAAAATAAACTTAGGATAAATTAGGGAGTTTTATTTGTAGGATGACTTGCACATATCCATTATGTATACCATAAGGCATCTACACTAATTAATCATATCCCCTAATTTCATAAGGAATGGGATTTTCACATCCTAGTATCTTAAGGTATTTAATTCCCATTTCCTGGGATATAATAGAAGCTATACAAACTTGAAAAGAATATTACATTCATCATCCAACTCAGTATAATTAGGGATTCTCAGAGTTCTATCACCTATAAACTCCAAAAAGTCATTTTCATAACTGAATAGTTTAAAATCACTAGGTATCATACCCTGATAATCATCAAATACTCCTTGATGAGGCACATTCAAATATCTTTCACATTCCATTAAAGAAAACGTAAACATTTTACATCAATCATACTTCTAATTAGATCTTTATTCTTCCCAAAACTGAACTCAGCATAATTATAGAACTAATGAACCAACCTAGGATAGAAGGGTCAGTCATTTCTAGAAAACCATTCTACCAATCCTTGGTCCAAAATCACCTTTATTACTAATAACTTATTGGAAAGCAACCACATTATAACCACCTCTTTTTTGAAAACTACTATTCAATTCATAATTTGTAGGTTCCTAATATTGGTTCTCCTTTCGATATCTTATAAAGAAGTAATTCTTTAGGATATGACACAAAAGGGAGCTTGATCCTCACCATTACATTGGAATGAAGGAGAGGAATCTATGTTAGAAGGCTAAATGATGAAAGAGAAAGAGGGAAGGTAAAATTTCTTGAAGTAAGAAGGTGTGAGTGTGAGTGACTCAAATTCGAACTCAAAACCTGATTTATCATTTAGGGATTCAAAATAAAAAAAACATACAAAAAAGAAATTAATAAATTGATTAAAAATAATATTTAGGAACAAAAATAGTAGAATCACTTGAAACATAGAATGGTGACTCACTCAACTATAACTCATCCAAAGGTGACTCACCCTTTGTGACTCACCAATGGTGAATTGCCAATAGTGACTTACCAATGATAGATTTTCCAATGGTGACTCGCTAATATTGAATCTCCAATGGTGACTCACTAATAGTGACTCGCCAATAGTGACTCTTCCAACGGTGACTCAATAACTGCAGCTCGTCAACAGGGACTCATCAACAATGAATTTCCAACACCATCTCGTCAATGGTGACTCATCAACAGTGATTCACTAACATTTAAAGACTAACAAAAAATTATCATACCTAATTCATGTTTGATGTAGTTCAATCTCTCAGAATCCAATGGTTTTATAAAAATATAAGAAAGATACTGTTTAGTTGTTATGAATTCAAAAGTCATATCACCCTTTTGAAAATTATTCCTCATAAAGTGATGTCTTAAATAAATATGAATTGTTCTAGAATGATTCATAATATTTTTAGATATATTTATCACACTTTTATTGTAAAAAAATATAGGGACATGTATGAATTGATATCCAAAGTATAGAAGAGTGTGTTTTGTCCACAAAATTTTACAGAAGCAACTCACTGTAGATATGTATTCATCTTCAGCAGTAGAAAGTGAAATAGAATTTATTTTTTACTATACTAAGATAGTATAGAACTTCCAAAAAGATGGTATATTCTAGAGGATATTTTTCTGTCTAGATTTCAATCACTAGAATCAGTATCTTTATAACCCACTAAGTCAAATGTTTCTTCTCTAGGATAGAAAATCCCTAAATTGGTTCTATATTTTAGGTATATGAAAATACATTTAATAGAAACTAAATGTTACTCTTTAGTGTTTTCTTGAAAATGAGAACATAGATACACACTAAACATAAGATCAGGTCAGCTAGCGGTTATGTAAAGAAAACTTCCAATCATACCTCTGTAACTAGTTTGATCTATTGATTTACTACTTCCTCAAGATGCATCTTACAAGTGATACTCATGGGAGTGTAATTTCTTTTAGTGTTATACAAACCAAAATATTTTTAAATATATTTAGTGTACTTACTTTGATTTAAAATAATTTCATCATTTTTTTTCAAAAATATAAAAACCAAAAAATAATTTTAGTTCACCCATTAAACACATTTGAAATTTATTTTTCATCATCTTTGAAAATTCATCACATAAATAATTTTTCGAAGATCCAAAAATAATTTCATATACATATATTTGAACAACTAAAACATACTTTGATGCTATTTTTATAAAAATAGTAGGATTGATTATACCTTTTAAAAAAACTTTTGAAATTAAAATAGGTGATCCTATCATACCAAGCTCAAATAGCTTGTTTTAAACCATTTAAATATTTTTTTAATTTGAAAACATGATTTGGAAAATAATGATTTTTGAAATCTAGGGGGTTGTCTGACAAAAAACCTCAAATTTATAACCATTAAAGAATCCACTTTTGGCATCTATTTAATATAGTTTTAAATCCAAATGTGATACATAGGAAAGAAGTATTATGATGGCTTTAATTCTAGCCACTGGTACAAAGTTTTCCTCATAGTTAATACCATCTTTTTTTCTATACCATTATGAAACCAATATGGCCTTATTTATAATTGTGGTGCCTAATTCATCAACCTTCTTTCTAAATACCCATTTTGTTCCAATATTGAGAGTGTCTTTAGGTATGACTAAAAGTTCCTAAAATTTATTTCTTTCAGATTAATTAAGTTAATCTTACATTTCCATCACCCAAAATTAATTATTAATCACATCATTGATGTTATTAGGTTCAAGATGTGACAAGAATGCTTGATGTTCAAACTGATTCCTACGAGAAGCCCTATTTTATGTGCCTCTTTCTAGCTCTCCAACTACAGTACCAAGAGGATATAATTTAATATTACTTACATATCTTGAGAAATAAGGGCTTATGATCTCATGGTATTCTATAGATTCAGGTTAGGGTTGTTAATTTTCTTTAGAACTGGATGTTTTTTCTTATTTAATAGAAGTTTTAGAAGATTGTTCATTATTTTTTAGAGTTGAAAAATCATCCCCAAGGTTTTATAAAAGGGTTTTAGGATCATGTGGATCTGTTTCCTCAAACTTGGCATGAACAAACTCTTCCATAATCTTAGTTATTTTGTTAAACACTCTATATGATTTACTAGAAGTTGAATAACCAAGAAAAATTCCTTTGGAATCAAATATTTATAACTATCCTTCATGTTATGTATAAATATTTTACAACCAAACACTCTAAATTAATTAACCTTTGGATTTATAGTACTTCATAATTCATAAGAGGTTTTATTTAACATAGATCTAATTAAAACTCTATTAATTATATAACATGTTTTATTCATAGCCTCTTCCAAAAAATAAATAGGAAGGTCATACTCATTAATCATAGTCCATGAAAATTTCTTGAAGTGTTTTATTTCTTCTTTCTATAACACCATTCTTCTACGGGGTCCTGGGAGAAGAAAAGTTATGATAATGGCCATTTTTTTAGAAATAATATTCGAAGTCATAATTTTAAAACTCACAACCATGATCACTTATTAAGGTCTTAATCCTATGTCCACTAAGATTTTCAATAGATTTATCATACCTGTTAAAGTAAGAGCAAGCTTCAATTTTTGTGATCTACAAATAATACCCAAGTATACCTAGAAAATTCATCTATAATTATATAAAAATAGTACATTCCATTAAGACTAGAAACTCCTGATGGTACAAATAAATCCATGTGATCCAAATCTAGAAGATGAGAATTTTTATGTTCTTTCTTTTATTTGTAATATATCTTGTGTTGATTCCCTTTTTAACATGGTTTATATGATTTATCATTTTGGAATTCATGTTTAGGTAGATATTTGACCAAAACATTCCTAGAAATATTTATAAGTGAGTGGATACTTAAATGGCCTATTCACCTAGGCCAAATCCAATATTCTTTGGGAAAATAATTTAGACAAGATTTTTTTTTATAAAATAAATAATCTAAATTAATATCATAAACATTTTAATTTATCTAATAAATTAAAACTAAATTATTTTTTTAATAAAAAACATTGAAAGAATTAATTTCAAATTTCACATAAAAAAATCATCACATAATTGTGAGATGCTAAGAATATTATACTTTAAACCATCTACTAATTATACTTCAGAAATTAAAATTAAGTTAAAATTACTAACTAGGAAAAGGATAATTATTTTCCCTTTAAAATTGTCACCAAAAGTGACATGTCCACTATACACCTTTATCAAATTTTTGAATCTCGAATAATCTCTATTCATGTTTCTAGAACAGCCACTATCTAGGTACTATATGTTCTAACTAGATCTCTTCAAGTAGGTTCCCAACAAGTTTTACACCAAAAAATATTTTGGTACCCAAATATTATTGGGTCCAAAAATGTTAGTAATTAAGGATTTAAGAACTCATATTTTCTTAGTAGGTTTCCTATATCATTATGTAAACTTTTGGAAATAAATTCTTTGTTATTTCCAGTTGAATAAAAACTAGTAGCATATTTTCTAGAACTGGATTTAGGAATAAAACTATTCTTGACAATTCACCTCTATCCAGGTTGATAACCTAAACTAGTAATGTATTTAGGTGAAATATGTTTTCCCAATATCCAAGTGAGAGTATTTCTCCCATTAGTAAATATTTATAAATCATTTTTTAGTTTCTCATTAGTCAATTTATATTTATTATTTTCCTTTAACAGTTGATAATTTTTCTCTTTTTCTATAGAAAGATCACATTTAAAATTAATGGTTAAAGCATGTTGTCTCTTTATAATTTTATAATAATATTTAATATCATTAAAAGTATCTTTCAATATGTTACAATATTCAACCATTTACTCATTTTACATATTTTCATCAGCATGATTCTCTCCAGATTGATTTTAGATATTTTCAGGAGAAGTAGGAAAGACATTTGATACCTTATTTGTGTTTTTTAGAAAATATATGTTTGCTCTATCATGTTTTTCTGCTTGGGTAGTGTATGAATCACGTGATTTGTGTTTATAAGCACTAAAAGTTTCTTTTACTACTTTAATTTAATTATACTCATTTCTATCATATTTCTTTATATAGTTATGTTTTGGATAGTCAACTTTGATATGCACATTCCATTTACATTCATAACAAACTATTTCTTTTGAAGTGTCATCTCTCTTCCAATCCTTCTTCCAATTTCTTATATTTTCATATTTACCTTTGTATATTGGTATCTTAAAGAGTTTTTTATTCTTATAAAATCATTTAAATCTTTTGTTGAAATGGGTCATCTATTCATTTCTATCAGCTGGTGATTCTTCATCACTTGAAATTTCATATTAAACTTTATCATTCTGTTTTGAGGTAGTGGATTTGAAGGCTACTAATTTCATTCTTAGTTAATCATCATCTACTCTATTGACCTTAAGTTATTCCTCATGCATCATTAATTCCCAATTATATCCTTAATAGGTAACTTACTAATATTACATTATTCTCTGATGGATATTGTGGTTCCTCTCCATCTTTCTAGAAGACACACTAAAAAAATGGTAATTAGCGATCGTTTTTATTTTGTATTAGTGATGTTTTAAAACATCACTAATTCATTTACTAATGTTTCTAGAAAATGACGGTAATTTTTTTAAAATTTATAAGTTTTTTATATTAATTTTTTTGAAAATTATATTTTTTTTAATTTATATTTTACAAAAATGTGAAACATCCCACCCTACCCCTCCCTTTCCCTACCCCTCCATTTCCCTGAGTTACCCACCCTCCCCCTCCATCCCCCCTGAGTAACCACCCTCCCCCATCCCCCACCTCACCCCTCAATTTACCCCTGAGTACCCCACCCCCCCCCCCCCCACCCTACAGTACCCCACCCTCTCCCTCTCTGTAGTACCTGCAATCTCTCCTCCATTTCCCCCAGCATTATTCCCTCTACCCTCTGCCTCGTGTCCCATTTTTTCCTCTGCCCGATGCCCCCGCCAGCACTACTACATGTCTTCTTCCCTCGCCCCAACACATCGTTTACCATTTTTTTTTAAAAAGGATGCCAATAGTAATTGAACTTCTTACCTACTACTTCACAGGGAAAGGACATGCCAACTCACCCATAACAACTTTGAATAAATAATTGTATTTTATTATATATATATATATACATTGAAGTATTTAAAAAAATAATATATATATATATATAGTTTAATATTTATGTTATTATACATATATTAATATATATATATGTGTGTGTGTGTGTATTATATTATATTAAATTATATGCTTATATTATATTATATGTTTATATTATATTTTATATATATGTATGAATTTATATTATATATATATGTTTATATTATATTATATTTATTTATTTATTTATTTATATGTTTATATTTTATGTATATATATATATATATATTCATATTTGTTTATGTTTTATTTTATATATATATATGTTTATATGTTTATGTTCATATTATATATATATTCATATATATATATGTGTGTGTGTGTTTATATATATATATATATATGTGTGAATATATTTTATATATGTATGTATATATTTTATATATATTATATGTTTTATTAATATATATATATATATATATATATATATATATATTTGTGTGTGTGTGCGTGTGTAAATATTTGTGTGTGTGTAATTAACCACATTTTAAAACATACAAATGTCACTAAAATAGTCACATCTTCTTAAAAACAGGACTAAATTTAAAATATTTAATTGTATTATGGTATATATATATAAATACATTTTAGTATTTAAAATTTAATATTATATATATGTATATATTTATATGTGTGTGTGTATATATATATATTCATATACATATATTAATATATATTTATATATGTTTATATTTTATATTTTATATGTATTTTTATATATATATATATATATGTTTATATTATATTATATTTATGTTTATGTTTATATTTTATATTATATATGTGTGTGTGTTTGTTTATATAATATAAATATATCTATGTATGTATGTATATTTGTGTTTTATATTATATATATATATGTTTATATTTTATGTTTTTATATATTATATATATATATATGTATATATATGGTTGTATTATATATATACATATATGTTTATATTATATACGTGTGTATGTGGGAGTGTTTATATTATATATATATATATATATATATTCATATATATATATATATGTTCATATATATATGTGTGTGTTTATATATATATGTTATATTATATGTTTATATTATATGTTTATATTAATACATACATATATATATATATGTTTATATATATGTGTGTCTATGTGTGTGTGTAAATATATATGTGTATATATACATATATATTATTATAATTATAAATAACTATATATATATATATAATTAGATGTTCTTTAAAACAGTGGTAAAAATGTCACTAAAATATCCACATTTTCTTTAAAACATGACTAAATTTAAAATATATGTGTGTTTATATATATATATATATGTGTGTGTGTGTGTGTGTGTGTGTGTGTGTTTATATATATATATATATATATATATATATATATATCTATATGTTTATATGTGTGTGTGTGTGTTTATATATATTAATATACATATATATATATATCTAAATATATATTTACATCGTAGCGAGGAAATGAGCTAAATAAATATATATATCTTTAGCGATGTTTTCTGAAAATCATCTCTAATTTAGCAATGGTTCCTAGAAAACAACACTAAATTAACAACATTTCCTTAAAAACATCACTAAATTATCAACATTTCCTAAAAAACGTCGCTAAATTAGCAATGTTTTCTTAAAAACATGGCTAAATTAACAAAATATCATGAAAATGTCACAAATTTAGCCACATTTAATAAAATTGTTGCTTATTTAGTTATTTTTTTAAGAAACGTCGCTATTTTAGGGATGTTTTTTTTGGGAAATATAGCTAATTTAATGACATTTTTCCAGAAACATCGTTAATTTGGTGATGCTTTTTAGGAAACATCGCTAATTTGGAGACATTTTTTGGGAAACCTTTCTAATTTTGTGAGTTTTTTCGAGAAATGTCACTACTTTAGTGATGTTTTTTGGAAACATTTTCAAATTAGAAATGTTTGTAGGAAACATCTCTAAATTAGCAGTTTTTTTATAGAACATCACTAAATTAGAAACATTTTCATGAAACGTCACTAAATCAGCAATATTTTTTAAAAAAATGCTAAAAAACATCACTAAATTATATTTTTTTGTAGTGAAACCTCAAGCGGAGCATGACTCGGTCTTTGTCAGAAACATGATTTCCCAAATAGTTTATTGTATTCAAAATCTCATTGAACCTAAAATACTTGTCAAAAATAATCTCATCAGGTTTCATTTTAAAAGTATCATATTTAATAGCATAGGTATTTAAATGCATTTATTTAACATTAGTTTTTCCTTCGTGATAAACAGCTAAAGTTTTCCAAATTTCAAAATTTGTTGTGCATAAAGATATTTTATTGAATTCTTCATCACCCAAAGCATAATATAGGGAATTCATAGCTTTAGATTTATTTTTATAAGTAGTTTTAGTGGAATCATCCCATGTATTTCTAGTAGTCTTAGTTATTTCATCTTTATCCACAATAAAAGTCCATATTTCAAAACCCATGATCACAATATGCATTTCCATTTTTATTTTCTACTAAGCATAATGTGTTCTATTAAAGAAGGGTGGTTTTTTCATAACAGAACCTTATGGTTTATTATCTATTAAGAACTAAATTTATAACTAAAATAAAATTAGGATATTTAAAACACAACTAAAATCAAAATTGAAAAATATATTTAAGAACCTCTGATACCAAATGTTTTTTGGAGTGAGTATCTCAAGAGGGGTGAATTGAGTTCCCGATAAAAATTTCTATTAAAAAAAGTTCAAATAAAATCCCCCAATTAAAATAAAAATTCCCAATTAATCAAAACTTTAGTTTGATAAAATTTTATTCTTTGAAAAGGCATCTCAAAGCTTGATTATTTATCAGTTAAAACAATATTGAAAATTACTCTAACATTTGAAATCAATTTACTCAAAAAAATCCTAATATAAATAGTATTTAAGACTAGTTATCAAGTTTCAAGTTTTTTTTGTAGTTTAAAACCAAAAATAGTTTAAATATTAGAAAGGTATAATAAAAAACACAATCACACAACATAATAAAACAAGGGATTCATTCTCAAGATGAGAACTAATCCCATCCACTTGGAAATCAACTGCTTCCAAGAAGATTATATAACAATAATATGATCTAAAACGTGGATCAGGTATACAAACAATAGATTATAATCTATCTAGGCTCAAATTCCTCTTCAGTAGTTATACATGGGAAGAAAAAAATGTAGGCCACACAAGGACCTCTTCCAAAAACACCGTGGGTAAGAATATAAAAAGATTGAAGAGATAATATCAATTATTCGCCAGTTCTAACACAAGAGTTAATGTATGTTAATAAATAGAGAAAGCAACACACTGATTAAATTTAAAATCAAACAATAAAAATAGAAATCAAAAAAATATAGAAAAGGTATTGTTGCTTCATTTGTAGTTATTTAGATTCTTGAGTGTCCTCATATATGGATTGGTGAGGAGTTAAGTTTTTTTCTTTGAAAATTGTGGTAAAGAATATCATTTTAAAGGTTCTCTTTTATATTTTTAGTAATGTATCTTGATCTTTAATGAGTTCCACTCTCTCTCTACTGAATGTTAGTAAGAATTTATCATGTTATCTCTCATGTGATGATTCTTCTAATGTTCAGAAATTAGATCACTTCTTGATCTTGTGTTTGCTATTTTTTCACACACCCATGCATGAGGGGGTTATTTGAGAATATATGGCACTACAGAAGGAATTATTATTTTAAGAATAATCATTGATATCTTTTGGATCCTCGTACTGAGCTTTGAATCCATGTTCAATACATTTGTGAAATATTTTAATGAATAATCATTAAAAAAATCCCTCTGTGTTAATTACAACAAAGTATCCATTATAATAATTTAATTCACATCAAACAAAATAGTAATGGAGGCTCATATGGCAGAAATACATATCTAGCCACAAGACATTCTAGCAGTAAGACATATCTGGTGGCAAGACATCTCTGGTGGTGAGTCCGTCTGGTAGTGAATCATTTGAACTAATGGTGAGTCATTCCATAATTTATCCAAATATTTAATAAATTTCTTTATAAAGTAAAATTCTATAATAAAAAATTAATCTCATTAGAAACATAATAAATATGATTTGTGAGCATTAAGATAAGGAGGTGCCAATAACAGTCATAACTCATCTTAAACATAAGTCATAAATAATTGGATCCTAGTTAAAGACATGTGTGATACCCACTAGTTAACTTCCTCCTCTTTTTCTATGAATATAATAAGCATTACCAAATTCATTGGAGACCTATATGAGCCCCACAAATCGTATAAGTTATATCGAGCTCACCTGTCATATAAGTTGTATTTGGATCAACCATCGTATAAGATGTATTGGTCACAATCTTCATAATTGACAAATCTTGAGTACCATATTATGAATAAAAAAATTATTCTTTTACCATTTCATCATAAAATTCTTGGAAAAGTCTTTTGAACCTAAAATAAATCACTTTCCATTTTTATATAAAAATAAGGAGAAACACCCCTTTCTTTTTGAAAACTCTTTAAAATATTTTTTTTAAATATTGTAGAAGTTATTTCATTTGAAAATAAAAGTGGAAACTTTTAAAGGAATCTTAAAATCAATGAAAAGTAAATAATATATTAAATTCCATTCAAATTTTATATGTCAAATGAAAACAACATTTTACACTTTGGTAAAATGAGTGAAAAGTGTCCTGTATGGAAAATATTAAAAAGATTCATTTTAAAACCATTGTAAAAAAGTAAACAAAGAGAGATAAAATTTACTTTATAATTATTTTATGTACATATAAATTCATCCACAAAATAATTTTAATAATATGGACATAAGAGAATAATATTGATAAAATAAATCTTTAAACCATTTAAAATGAGGTTTTAAGTTAAAGTGTCTCTTACCTTGAGTCTGACTCATCACATATATTCTATATATTCATGAATAATAAAATTATGTTGATTATTTAATTTGTTGAGAACATTGTTAAAGTTTTTTATTTTTTTTATTTTTTTAATAACACTTTATATACAATTACTTAATCAATTAAGTTCACATTGAGTGTTCTGGTGATATTCATCTCATATGTCCAAAATGACTTCGGTAGGTTGAATATGGTAAAAGTGGTCATTATTACATAATATCAATAATAATAATCATAAAATAATTATCATTTTTATATATTAATTATACTTTAAAATCCAACCATGAATGATTTTTATAAAAAATTAACTACGTTACAATCATGGAGACGGTAGGTCATACATATGCATGAGTAACATTTCTATTTTTCAATGATCATGATGGAAATAAGATCTGTATAATTCTATAATTAAAAAATAATAATTATATCATAAATACCATATTTTTTCTCTAAATAAACTTATATATATAATCCATGTGATGTGGTGATAAAAAATGAATCACACCGCTTCATAGAGATGGTAATCTGCACATACCCACGAACAACATTATCATTTTTTAATTAATGTAAAGGTAATAAAAATACAATATATTAAATTTACAGAATGATTTTTATATAATTATCATCATATACATATATATATATATTGAATCTATTATTATAACCAAACATGAGAGGTGGTGATGGAAAACAAATTATATCGGTTCACGGGGTGGTAATCTACCATACACACAAAAGATGGTATTGTTTCCCATTTGATGGAAGATGAGATAGGTATAGATTATTAAATTTACATAATAAAATATAAGTATATGGAAAACAATGATGTTATTATTTCATAATGGTTGAATAATATTTTAAGGAGGTAAAAGAATAAATAATACAAAAATGATTGGTTAGAAACTATACCTCTTTTATGGACAACTTCTTTCGGTTTACACCAAAATCCTTCATAGGATGGTTTTATAATCCAACCAAGGCCTCTACTATTTTAGGATTAAAGTTTTGAATATACTTTTCGAGGTATTTTTTGAACTATAGTTCTCAAAATGTGGTAGGAAGAGTAGAGAAAATGTTCCCTTGTATAAGTGAGGGCAGGGGCACTCTTGGAATATCTTAATGTATTAAATTAATATAAATTAATTTTCATGGGAAAATAGATAAAAACTAATATAATTAAAATATAATGTTATTATGAGTCTAAATAATCTCATCTAATAAAATTTAGAAAATTTTAGATGATGTTTTTACTCTTATCTCATTGTTTTAATCCCCATTAACCCTTTTGATAAGTATCACAATTCAATGTTTTATACATCATATGAGTTAAGAAAGTTACTATAAAAGGTAAAGTATCCCATAAATAAAACATGGTTGATATGTAAAATCATATCCCATTAACTTGAAAAAATATATGATTTTTATGAATTTTAAATCATTTAATAAAAAAAATTATTATAAAATTTTATTAATGTCATTTTTGGAAATATTCATTTAATTTGACATTAAAAACGACATGAAAGAAAATTAATTCAAATATAAACCTTTAAAACATAACTAAAAATTTATTTTAATCTATAAAATTCTCGGGACACTAAAAATCACCCCAAAAATATTACTTTTAGAGTTTTTGAAATTATTTACTTGATTTCTCTACTGTTTTCACAAGCATTGTGTCGACGATGTGTAATCATTTAAGGTAATTATTTCATAAAAAAATACCATAACAAAAATAATAATTTTTCTCTCAAATAACTATTTACAACCCAGAATATGTTGTTTTTATTCCTATCACTGAATATAATATATAATAAAAGAAAGATATTGACATTTTTTATTCTATATTTACATAAAATAATATATAAGTAATTTTAAAATAAAAATGAAAAAAATTACATGAATTAAAATATTTTTTAGGGATGGTCATATCCCAATCATAAAATATATTAAATCCATATCTTTCTATTATTTTTAGTCCTTATCATATTATTTTAACCTAAATTAACTGCATTAGCCTTATCGAAGTGACAAATATTTAATACGGTTATTATTCATAATGGCCAAAAATAAAGGGGACCTAATTAAAAAATATGGTCATCCTGATCACAAATATAGAATCTATTTTTCAATATTCATTTTCTAGAAATGGCATAAATTAATTTAATATTGAAATAAAAAATGTAATGAAAAATAATTTTTAGAAAATTTTGTTTTTAAGAAAAAATATAATTATACGAAAACTAGGTTTAAAGATAATTAAAATGTAATTAATTGGATTATATTTAACTATAGAACAGTTATGTTACATTGTGATCAAATTCAATGTACATTGGGACTTTTAAATTACTTTATTTAATTAAAATAAATGACAGTTTTATAAAAATTGGTATTTTTCACTATTCAATGAAAAAACAACCTTTTTGGAAAAATAAAAAAACTTCACCCTAAGATAATTTTGATATTATTATTTCAAAAAATAAGTTTATTTTTTAAAATTAATATTCTAAAATTTTTAAATAATTATTTTAAATAATACCATATAATGCAAGGCAACCTAGTTTTGTTATAAATAAATATTTTTTCTTTCAACTGAAAATTTTCCAAATATTTGTATAATGAAGATAACACTCTAAAATAAAATTAATAAATATCAATAATACATCAAAATAATTTATCTTAACGTTAACTATGTTTTTATGTTCTTCCCCCTTTTTCAAATTACGTCCTCGTAATTTTATTCATTACTTGAAAAATTAGGTATATATTTCCCTCATAGAATTTTCATATTCTCATATTGATTCTTCAACCATGTGTTTTTTCGAAAAAACCTTAAATTGATGAATTACTATTTTAAAAAACACTTTATCTCTACGGTTAATAGTCTAAATAGGTTTTTCCTGATAAGGGAGGTACTCTTCCAACTATATTTTTTTAGAGATCAAAATATGAGATGCATATATAACATATTTTCTTTACAATGAAGCATTAAATGCATCATGTACCTGAGATAAACTCATATAAAAGGCCAATTGGTAGGTAACTAATTCTACTTTCTCTAATATTTTATATGGTCCAATGAAACTTGGACTTATCTTCTCCTTTTTACCAAAATTCATAACATTTTCCCATGGATATACTTTAAGAAAAAAAATTATCATCTACCTTGAAAGAAAAATTATCACACCTCAACCTTGTATATCAATTATTTTAATTATTTTAATTATCTTTAATCTCTCTTTTGAGTTTTTGTAGTCAGCGGGTCAAATTTTTTAAAAGAAAAGTGAAGCATTTTTATTATTGTGCGGTTAGCCCGCACAGTTTGGGGTAACCGTGCATTGCTCGTGAGGGTTCCCATGTGGGTTTGAGTTATAGTGCATGACTTGCACATGGTTTATTAAACTATGCAACAAGCGTGTAACTCAGCTTTGTAAGTGGGTAGTTCTGAGTGGTGTGGTTTGAGCATGGCTCGCTCAATAGTGCAACGAGCCACAAGTAACCATGTGCAGACCACACAGCTTCCCAATATTTAATAAATAAATTTAATGAAAATAAAATAAAATTAGAAAGATAGAAAAAAAATTAAAATAATGTTTTAATAATAATAAATAATGGTATTATTATTATTATTATTAAAAATTAAATGAATATTATTATTATTATTATTAGTACAATTAA
The DNA here is from genome assembly GCA_963277665.1 of Viscum album. Classification (NCBI taxonomy): domain Eukaryota; kingdom Viridiplantae; phylum Streptophyta; class Magnoliopsida; order Santalales; family Viscaceae; genus Viscum; species Viscum album. The sequence goes on along the minus strand of OY728148.1, from coordinate 756,558,515 downwards.
GTTTTTTTATTGAAACCCTAGGTCTCTCCCCCTTTCCCATCTCTCTCATGGTGCACCCTCCTCTTCCCTCTCCTCCCTACACGCACCACCCCCCTCTAACACCTCTCACCCCTAGTGGCCCTCCTCTCCTCTGGCACGCCCTCCTCTAGTGTCCACACCCCCTCCTCTTTCTGTGGCGGCTCCCCCTCCCTCGTACGGCCTCCTCCCTCCTCCCAGCTCACGCGTGACCCACCTTGATCGATGCTTTTCATCACACCTCCTCCCCCCTCTGATGAGCCACCTCTTCTGCCAGTTTGGTGTGTGATCCCCTCTAATGAGACTCTTATTCATTCCCCTTCCACTATTTTTTGGTTTTCTTTCTTTTCATGGGGTGCATAGGGTTTAGTCAAACCCTAACTCATTTAGGGGGATTTTATTTTTAACAATTATTATTATTTAGGGTTTGTTGGGTCCCTTCCAGGCTGATTCTAGCCGCCACCATCAAGGGTAGGGGATTCACCGTGGTTTTTGGGTAAGTTTTTTGGATTAAATTTCTCTAGTTCAACTGTAATTAGGCATTTTCTGATATTTGAGTTGTCAATAATTAATTTTGTTTGAGTGGATCTTTACCTCGGTGTTTTGAGTTGTTGGTAATTTTTTCTAGAGTGTGTCGGGTCCTGATGATGTGGTTTCGGGCTGCATGTATCAAGAACAGATATATGTACATTCATAGGTAAGGAACTTATATATATATATATGACCTTTTTATACATATTCCCTCATGGAATAAGGAATATATGTAATGCATTTTAGGGTATTTATATATATATGTATAAATGCATGTGCATGTAAGTGCGAAGGGTCAGTTCAGGTGGCCTTCATCAAAGAGCGGCATGTTTTAGGTAGGTCCTCTATGCCTATGCCTTTAAATTGAATTCATTAAGTGATTTATTTCTTTAAAAGGTGTTTTTAATATCAAATAGTATATGTGTGCCATTAAAAGTTATGGTGATGCTTGGTGTTGGACTTTCCTTTGTTTTTCATGTTCGCTTTAAGTTTTGACAAGTGTATTCTTCATTAAAATATGATCCCAAGATTTTTTTAGAATACTCAACATTTTAAATGGTTAAAATTGGTTTCTAAAATGATTTTGGGTGTGTGGTGGGTATTTCCCAAAATTTTTGGCGTGTATATTAATTGTTAAAGTTTATTTAAATGAATATTGATTCTTGTGTGATTTTAAAAAGGGGAAATTCCACGATTTGGTAAGTTAAAAAAAGTGTATGGGATTTGGTGTGAATTTAAGGTTAAATAGTGATTTTCCTTTCTTAAATGGGTTTCTTGGATTTAATCATGGTTTCAATTTTTTTTAAACGGTGATGCCTTTGTTGTTTAATTGGAATTTCAAATGGATTTAGAACTTGAAAGCGTTGGGTGATCATGTTTTCTAAAGAGAAGTTATTATTTTTGAAGTAATGATGCATATTTGGCACCTTTAAAATGATTTGTAAATGTGAAAACCGCCTCTTTTGGAATTCCCCATTGTTTTAGAAACATGATGTGTATGTTAAATGTGTGATTTGTGATATGTTCCTAGTAAAGTGGCTTGTTATTGTTTGTGTGACTTAAAAGGGGGATGCGCTCAAGGAGGGAGATCGGTGGTGAGAGTTTGGATGTGTTTTTGAGTAAAGATAATGATAAGTTCATATATGTTTTCTTGATAAATACTCACCACCACTTAAAATAGAGCCCATGGGAAAAATGAGTATCTAGGTGGGAAGACTAGGACTAGTACGCTAGTGATTCATAAGTGGATATTCCTAGTTTCACTAGATGGATTGACAATTAAAATTATAACTAAACTATGATGATGATTGATCACCACCAGAATTTTGGATGCATCTTCTCTCTAGTGGCTCGTGCATGCGGGCAATGACGATTGTGGTTACTATTCCACTCTTCATCGAGGTATGAGGTCTCTAGGGTCTTACTTTTTCTAGTTACCTATAGGGATTACCCATGGTGCTCATTTGTGACATGATTCTTGTGTTTTGATTTTCATTTTAGTTGTTTCATGCCTATTTTTCTTCTTTTTAAAAACCATATTTTAATTTAAATTTATTTCCTTTCATTTTGAAATGTTAATGCATTCGTGGAATCTATTCTGAAAGTATAGTGGAAGAGAATTTATTTTCTTAAAAATGAAAACTTGTTACATGAATTTGAAAAAAAAATGAAAAAATTATTGTGTTATGTCTTATTTTTAAACTACAATGATTGGGTTTCTTTTTAAAGGTAAGGGAATAGGGAATTGTTGTACTTTTGAATTCCTACTAATCATCTCGATGCGCATGCCTAATTTATCTTTTCAGTTGTAGATTCTATTTTTAGATCTCTCTTATAGTGATTGTGTTTCTGAATTTGGTGGTGGCCATGAGGTAACTTAGAGGTATCTTCAACCACCCTATTCTATATATTTTTACACTGCTAGTGTTTATTTATTTTTTCCAGTTTTTATTTATCTATTTCTATTTTATTTCTGGTCCAAATTGTTCCCAACTATCCTATTTTGATGCCTGATACTAGTTGTTAGCCTATGGGTATCATGAATGTCCTTCGGGTCTTTCTTCATATTGGCTCGGGTGACCGGTTTAGGGATGACCTGGGTTAGTTTGTGACAAAATGGTATCAGAGGAGGCCCTTGTTATTTTGGGTGTCTGGTAGATAGAGATTAGGACTATCGAGACTTGGGAGGTAGGTGCGGGAAGAGCGTCGCAAACTCTTGCTCGCATTGATCCTCAAGTTACCAGGGGTAGTTTGGGATTTGAGTTTTTTTATGGGTTTTTTCTTGGATTGAGGAATGAAAATGGAGGTGATCTAGTTTCATGTTGTGATTTCACATGGAGTAGTGACCCATGTGATGTCCAGGTTCCCAATTCAGGATCCTCTTAGTGTTATTTTTTACTTGTGGCATGGCTCGCTACCATGTCGTTCGGTTAGCCATGAATACTAGTCCCTCCCTCTGGTAGTCTGGTCTAATTTGAGTTCTATTCTGTTTCCAGTTGGTGTGATTGAGGTTTTGAACATGAAAAGGGTTTTTGAAATGAAAATTATTTCTTTAAAATGCTTTAAAATGGGTAAAATGGATTTTAAAAGAAATTATTCTGGTTTGGAAAATTTGGTGTATGTTTGGATTTGATAAAGAAGGGAGATGTGTGACCCTTGGTACTCTTTATGGAAGGTCACATGTGTGTGGGATGTATAAAAAGTGTGTGGAGACACTTTTTCATGGATGATGTAAATGGAATTGGATAGACACACTTTTAATGGTTCATAGGATTCCATGGGTGATCTTTTGAAATTTAAAGGTTTTGAAAATTGGGTTTTTATTCAAAAATGTGGGTTTTTTTGTGAAAAGTGGCCTTGGAGGAAGGAGGTTTTGAAATTTAAATGAAATTGGTGGATTTTGAAAGTAATATTGTTGGTCATGTTTGTATTTTTTTGGCTTGTGAGCCTATTGTTTCAGCTCAGGGTTTCCTCTTCGATTTCACTTTGTTTTGATATCGAATTTTTTTTCATTTTTTAGTGTTGTTTGGAAAGTTCCACCCATAAAGGTCCCCAAACATTCTGATGATTCATTCCTAGTTTTTTATTCTTCTTTAGTGTTTCCTATTTATCATGGTGATCAATGTCCTTTAGGGGCAGTGGAGTGTCTTAAAGAGGTAGAGTGTGTCTTCAGATCATTGGGAACTCTCAAAGATGTCAAAGTGTGTGCAGTACTAGGGTTATTTCAGGGTCCAGCGTTGGACGAATGGGAGTTTTTCACCTTTCCATATTTACAAGTTGGGATGATGTGGGGTGTGTTTAATTTCATTTTTATCTAATGGTTTATACCTGATGTGGTGAAGGCGAAGAATAGGGAAGAGCTCATGTGTGTTTAATAAGGCCAGTGGACGATAAAGGCATGTGATGACCACTTCAATGAGTGGGTTTTTGGAGTTTTTGTGGTTGGAAATCTGATGTTTCCTATCATTCATAAAGGTCCCCCATCTAGAAAAAGTTCATTCCAAATTCACCCATCTCTAAGGAATCTCTTATGTTGGTCATGGCTTCTAGTTCGTCTGCCTTTTCTGTGGTGTGCCATCAGTGTGGTCAGTTTGGGTGTTTAAAGCTGTCATGTCGCATCAATCCAAAGACCATCCATCATTGAAGTTGTTTTGATCATCTTAAGAAGTTATGTAGTAAGCGTTGCGTGAATAAGTTTGATTGGGGGATTCTATTGAATGACTGTGAGGTGGGAGATGCTTCATCCATCAGAACCCCAGCCACAGGTCTCGGGGTGAAGTTCGTGCATAGTCAGGAGTTTATGAGGGTGTGTGAAACCCCAAACTAGTTTTATTATTCATGTTGGAATGGAAATTTATAAAGTTTCATAGATTTTTTTCTGATGTTATAAGTTCATCTTCTGATGTGATAGTGTGATGAACTTTCTTTATTGAAATCCAAGTAGTTTTGTCAGTTTGAATGTGGATTTTGGAGTTGATCTTCTTCTTAAGGGGTGTTTTTCCTTTGGATGAGTGGTGTTTGTTTCAGTTTTATTGATGACCGTTTGAAAGTTATTGTGGGTATGGGATGAATGTTTAGTGTTTCAGGTCCCTTGTTTAGTTTGGGTTCTTTTTGTGGTTTTCCCCCATTATTGGGGGTTCGACGAGTGTGCAGAAAAATCCTAATTCCCACGATGTTGTTGTCCACCCTTGTGTGGAGGGTTGATAATCCATATAGGGATTTCCCCATCCCAGCATCATGGTATGTCAGGTTGCTTCGTAGTAGGTTTCCTGTTTGAGTTCTTGTGGTGGAGTTGTTTGGATTTTAGAGCTCTCATGTTAGTGGAATCCTTGTAGTGGGGAGAACATATTTTGTTCTCCCCTCATTCTTATGTTGTGGTTCCCTTTGGATCAGTTGGGCGTGACTTTTGGAATTAATATTCACCCCAATTTTTATAGTTTCTCTGAATCTTGCTCAGTCATAGAATCAAATTTTAGTTAACTTTCATCTTGGTTATTTTCTAGCGGAAGAAAGTGTATGTGGTGAGGAAAATTGTCACACCCAACCTTGTATAGAAATTATTTTAATTATTTTAATTATCTTTAGTATATCTTTTGAGTTTCTGTAGTCGACAGGACATTTTTTAAAAAAATTAGAACCCTTTTTATTGTTGCATGGTTAGCTCACGCAGTTTGGTGTAACCGTGTGGTGCACGTGCGGGTGCCCAAGTGGGTCTGAGTTGTGGTGCATGAATTGTGTATAGTTCATTAAATTGTGCAACAAGTGTATGGATCAACTCTGTAAGTGAGCATTGCCAAGTAGCGTGGTATGATTACGGTTTTCTCAACCATGCATCAAGTCACGGGTAACCCTATGCGGACCACGCGATTTCCCAGTATTTAATAAATAAATTTAACATAAATCAAATGAAAAATAAAATAAAATGAGAAAGATGGAAAAAATTAAAATAATATTTAAATAATAATAAATAATGAAAATATTATTATTATTAAAAATTAAATGAATATTATTATTATTATTATGATTATTATTATTGTGAATATTATTATTATTATTATTATTATTATTATTATTATGAATATGCTTCTTATTATTATTATTACATTTAATTTTTTTTTAAACACTAGGTCTCTCCCCCTTTCCCCTCTCCCTCATGGTGCACCCTACCCTTCCCTATCCTCCCTGCGTGCACCACCCTCCTCCAGGGCCTCCCCCCCCGATGGCCCTCATCTCCTCGACGCACCCTTCTTCTCCAGAAGTGACACCCCCTCCTCCACCATTGACGGCTCCCCCTACCTCAAATGGCCTCCTCCCTCCTACCGAATCGCCTGCGACCTGCCTCAACTGAGGATTTATGGTGTGCTACCTCACTTCCTCCGACGAGCCGCCTCTTTTGTCAGTTTGGTGTGTGGTTCCCTCTAGTGAGCCTCTTTCCCTTCCCCTTCCCCTGTTTTTTTCATTTCCTTTATGGGGTGCGTAGGGTTTTTTCAAACCCTAACTTTTTTAGGGGGATTTTATTTTGATCGATTCTTATTATTTAGGGTTCATTGGGTCCCGTCAAGGATGATTCTATCCCCTATCGTCAAGGGTAATAGATTCTCCATGGTTTTTAGGTAAGGGTTTTTTATTCAATTTCTTTGGTTCAATTGTAATTAAGAATTTTGTGATATTTTGGTTGTCGGAAATTTATTTTTGGGTGTGTGGGTCTTTGTCATAGTGTTTTGAGTTATTGGTAAATTTTTCTAGAGTGTGTTGGGTCCCGTTGATGTGGTTTTGGGCTGTGAGTATCAAGAACACCTATATATACATGCATAGGTAAGGTATATATATATACACACACCCTCTTTGTACATATTCCCTCATAGCATGAAGAATATGTTCAATACAGCTAGGGGTATTTATATATATATATATATGTATATATGTATGTATGTATGTATGTATGTATGTATGTATGTATGTATGTATGTATGTATGTATAAATGCATGTTCATGTAAGTGTGAAGGGTCGGTTCGAGTGGTCGTCATCAAAGAGCGGCATGTTTGAGGTAGGTCCCCAATGTCTATGCCTTTAAATTGAATTTATTAATTTCTTGAGTTCTTTAAAAATTGTATTTAATATTAAATAGTATATGCATGCTATGAAAAGTTATGGTGATGCTTGGTGTTGGATTTTACTTTGTTTTTCATGTTCACTTTATGTATTGACATGTGTATTCTTCATTAAAATATGATCCCAAGCTTGTTTTAGAATGATCAACATTTCAAATGCATAAAATTGGTTTCTAAAATGGTTCTAAGTGTGTGGTAAGTATTTCCCAAAATTTTTGGCATGTATATTAGTTGTGAAAGTTTATTTAAATGAATATGGATTCTTATGTGATTTTGAAATGTGGAAATTTCTGGATTTGGTATGTTAGGAAAAGTGTATAGGCTTTGGTGTGAATTCAATATTAAATAGTGATTTTCCTTTCTTAAATGGGTTGATTTTATTGAAGCATGGTTTCAAGTTGTTTTAAAATGTTTGATTCCTTTATTGTTTAATTGGAATTTCTAATGGCTTTAGAACTTTAAAGTTTTGTGTGATCATGTTTTCTAAAGAGATATTATTTGTTGTGAAGTAATGAGGCTTGTTTGGCACCTTGAAAATGATTTGTGAATGTGAAAAAACCCCTCTTGAGGCATGCCCCATTATTTTAGAAACATGATGTGTATGTTAAATGTTTGATTTGTGATATGTTCCTAGTAAAGACGCATGTTCTTTTTTGTGTGACTTAAAAGGCGGATGTGCTCAAGGAGGGAGATTAGTGGTGAGAGGTTTGATGTGTTTTTGAGTAAAGATAATTATAAGTTCATATATGTTTTCTTGATAAAAACTCTCCACTAACTAAAATAGATCACATGGGAAACATGGATATTTAGGTGGCAGGACTAGGACTAGTAGGCTAGTGATTCAAAAGTGGTTATTTCAGGTTTCACTAGCTGGATTGACGATTACAAAACTAACTAAAATATGATGATGATTGATCACCACTAAAATTTTGGATGCTTCTCCTATCTAGTGTCTAATGCTTGAGGGTGCTAATGATTGTGGTTACCAGTCCATGTTTCATCAAGGTATGAGGTCTCTAGGGTCCCACTTTTTCTAGTTACCTATAGGGATTTCCCGTGATTCTCTTTTGTGACATGATTCTTGCGTTGTGATTTTTGTTTTAGTTGTTTCATGATTTTTTCTCCTTTATGAATACCATTTTTTAATCTATATTGATTTCATTTAATTTTGAAATGTGAATTCATGTGTGGAATCTATTCTGGAAGAAGATAAATGCTTTTCATAAAAATGAAAACTTGTTACTTTAATTTAAAAAAAAAAATTAAAACATTATTTTGTTATTTCTTATTTTCAAACTAGCTTGATTGGATTTCTTTTTAAAGGAAATAGAATAGGGCATTGTTGTACTTTGTTATTCCCACTGAGCATCATAGTGCTCATGACTACTTTATATTTTCCATTTCAAGTCCTAGTTTTGGATCTCTCTTACAATGAGTGTGTTTCCGTGTTTTGTGGTGACCCATGAGGTCACTTGGAGGTATGTTTAGCCACCCAGTTCTATTTCTTTTTCCGCTTCTAGTGTTTATTTATTTTGTCCAGTTTTTATTTATTTATCTATCTTTTATTTAAGGTACAAACCATTCACAATTTTCTTATTTTAATTCCTAACACTATTTTTCATCCTATGGAGATTGGGAACTCCCTTCGGGCCTTGTTGCACACTGGCTCGGGCGACCGGTTCAGGGTTGACACAGTTTGGTTTGTAACAACAATCCTTCCTCTGATTATCCACATAAATTTTCTTTCTTTTTGAGTCTTACTCATATGTTTATGAATCATATTTATAAGATCTCATTATTTTATATCATGTATGTATCCTTTTAATTTCTGGTTAAACCCTTATTAATTTCTTTTTTTGGATTAAAACTGAAAATCATACCTTAGGGTGGATTATTTTTTCTTTGAAGGGAAGATTGTAGGGGGGGTAGAGCCTAGATTCGGGCCAAATTCATTATGTTTATTGGTCTGTACAGACCTAATTCATCATGTGTATTTATTTTTTCTTTAAGGGAGAACCTGAGCATTACATGACGTGTAAAAATTTACATGTCATTTAAATGTCATGTGTCTTTTTAAAAAGGGACAGACCCCTTTCTTATTTCCTCACCCCTCCTCCTTCTCTCTCACACAGGATCTCCTCCTATGAATCTCACTTTTATCCTAAAGTTAGGATTTGATCACGTCTCTTTATTTGGACTTTGATTCGAGTTCCATCTATCGTGTTGGATATCCACCAGTAAGCTCTTCATTCTTTTCACTTCTTTCATCATTTTCCTTACCATCAATAGAGATATTTTAGTGCGATATGATATAACCTATTATCAGGTCATATTTCTTTTTCTCAATTTTCTTCCAATCTGGATGAAACCAAAGTCTAATACTGGATGAGGATAGTACTATAGGATTAAGGTATGTAGTCTATGAATTTTCCTTCAAAGTATCACCTTTTATAAAAAAATTTGTTTTTCACGCGCTGGTTTTACTGGGAGTTTCTTATAAATTTTTTATTACTTTAATTTAAAATGTTTAAAGAGTATTATAAGTCCCTAATGAAACTTTTTTTTATGTCGTTGGAGGTTGGGACCTCAACACCGATCATTCATTTAGGGTGTGTACCAAAATATACTTTTTTACCCTAATTGTGATTATTTTAAACACTATTCAGGTGTAATAAATTAAACTTTAATAAATTATGTGTTTTAATTTAATAAATAAAACTTAAATTATTATATGTAAAGTGTATATTCATAGGTATAGATATCACTCGGACCATATCCTTTATAATTAATTTGATAATTGGTCACATGTCCCAAATTCATCTTGTCATATATGATCAAAGGTAATGGAATTAACCTAATGTAAATGTAATTGGAATGAGTATTACATGGACTTAAATGAATTATGACATATATAAAATTTATAAGGTGCTTATTGCATATGGACCTTTTTCTTAATTATAGGAATAGTGAGACTTGATCCTACCATGGATTCCTAAGGGGACTCATTGAGAACTTAGAGGATTTTGTTCTAATTCATTGATCTGATTTCCAAGGGAGATACCCACCATGTAACATGGTCTTTTTCTATTAGTGGATTCTTGACCTGATGTTGTAGGATCCATTCACCTTATCTCCATAAATTATAATACCTTAGATAAACTCCTTGGATTACGCCTAATATCTACAGACATTCAATGCCTTGAATCATTCTACTTGGGTCCAGTCATGCTTAGCCCAAGATTTACTATAGACATGCTCCATAGATATGGTTAGATTCTCTTCCAAGGGAATTCTTTGGGGGTACCTCTGGGATTAAACTTAGTCCCTTATGCCAAGATTCTTGTTTGTATACCTAGAGATGAATATACCTCCTAAGTTCAATGATTCCTTGTTTTCACCTTGGATACTCTATTAGTATCATTATATTTTAAATTACTACATAAAATTTTATATAATCTTCTTATTATAAACTAAATCATAATTAATTTAAATATTACATGTTCAAAGACACCAACAGAGGTTAAAGAAGGTATGGGTTATTTACATTCACACTTGTTTAATTTTGAAATACCTACAAACCATATAGTTTATATTCATAGACTGGATTTGTTATAGATGTAGTTGGTGGTGACCTACTGATATTTATCTCACACCCTATCCTGTCTATTGTGGGCACCCAGGAAAATTATATGATTGTTGGTGTGGAAAAAGGGAATCATCCAGCTTTGGACACATGTCTTCTTACTTTAGGATGGGAGAATGGTATTAGATGATTGATCCAGTGCTCAGGATGCTTGGATAGTCTATACCCTTTTTCTTATTTTGTATATCATGAATTGTACTATTTCCTACTACCATGTATGTTTGGTTTCCCTTTTTAGAGATATGCCATCATATTTTGTACATGATCTAGTTTACAAAATTTGATGATTATTTATTTCTTTGATGCTTATACTTTTTTCTATTGCATTATTGATTATTATTATGCTCCTTTTGTCTATTCATCTTTTTTACCGATGTGATCCACTCTGAATTGAGATAATAGTATCCCTAAGGACACACCTTAGGCCCTCGCTATTAGTCGACAACTTCTTGTGTACAGGGAGGTATGCTTGATTCCATGTGGCGAACCAGGTTCGGTTACTTAGGAGTGAATTGGGTTTGGGATATCACAAAGTGGTATGAGAGGGTATTTACTTTATTATCTTATTGTTTGTTAAATTTATACATGTGATCAGAACAATGTTGAAACATGGTCATAAGCCATGCTTAGGAGTATCTTACCCACGTTTGGGGTAAACACCAAGTTTCTTGGGAATGGAAAATTTTGTTTTATGTTCTACCTATTACAGTTGATATATTTTCACTATTGGGTGATACACATAAATTTTGTGTATTTTTTATGATTTATGGAGATTCCACCTTGGCCCCATAAGGGAAGGATAATTGATACGTGCATCATCATAATTACCTCAGAATTCACATTCCATGTATATTCCATTCCATATAGGTGCATTTAATTTCTTACATTTCATGTCTTTCCTCTAATTTTTTGGGTGTTCCTCAATGGTGATATATTCATGTTCCACTACCGAATTCTATAGTAAAAGGAAATTGGTTGTTTAAAATGTAAGCATCAACCTAAAAGGTGTTATCCTTTATATCTTGATGGTGGCATCTCAAATAGCCAATTTTGATCCATGTAAGATATGTACTGCTGGTTACATGAGATAAGCTTTGGTTGTGGTTATATGAGTACCAATTGTAATTTATAAAGTGTATATACCTTTATAAATTGGAATGGGTAACTCATTGAATTTATCCATCATATTCTACCCATTACATTCTGAGATCAAATGTAAGGGGGTTGGTTGTAATTACATGGGTGTTGATCTCAGTTTATAAATTGTATGGGCCTTTATAAATTGGGTATGGTGATCCATTTAATTGAACCATGTATTATGTATATACATTCATACAGACTTAAAATTTAAATTTTGAATTATAAATAAAAAAAATTCTAGTAAATGGGAAGGGAAAGTGAAAATTAAGGATTGTTTTTCTCCTTAAATTTAAATTGACCCACCCCATATATCAAACCCCCTGTGGTTGAAAACTTAAATACATACCAATACCTTTACCTTAGACCTAGGTAATATGGACAGTATGCCTTGGGCAGTGAGCCCCAAGGTTCATCTTGATACTTTAAGTGAAATTTTTTTTTGGGCTTTATAACGACCCATTATTTACATACATTGTTAATACTTCGAAATTGAAGCACACTTATTACAACATATGACAAAACCACAAAGGACCGTATAGGTATAGTGTCTTTAGAAACTGGGAAACATAAACAACTGGTTCATAAATCTTCTACAGTGTCTCCCATTTATTTCATCATATCTAGGGTCCCTTTTAGAATATTCTACTTAATATCCATCTTCCTGACCTGGGGAAAAGAAAACATAAAAGGGTGAGCTCAAATGCTCAGCAAGGGCAAATAAAGGAAATAAAAATCATATCATATCTTTATGAAAATCAAAACCTGCAAAAGAGATCATAATATCTTTACATGGAATAAATCATAGAAGTGAAAATGAGATCCCCATAATCATAACATAAAACTTGAAACTTTGTGGCATGCACACATAATCATGGAAAATCATTTCTTGTTAGTCATGACTCATTTCCAAGACTATCTTAGTGGACAAAGTCCCTTTCTGAACCGAGTTCACTCCTCGTTTCAGTCCTGTATCACTGAACCGAAATAACCTTCCGTTCCAGCCATGTCTATCTCATGAGATATAAAATCTTTACCCAATTCATTGGAGGGAGATATAGGTCCCACCCATCTTATAATGAATCCTTTCTTATGTGTGCCACAAAATCATAAATCATACATCATTACATAACCCATGTAATAAAAATGGGATTCTTAAACAACATGACATCATAAAACCATTCATATAAGATAATGGAATTCATAAACATAATTCCATCACAACATAGTTAAATCAATGTAAAAATATGGATAGAAACAGAACCCTTTATTATCTTAGATGGAAAATAATTTTGATAAAACACTTGAACTTCATTCTTGAGGAAAATATGCTTTCTACTTCAAAAACACTTTTCCTTTCTTAACATGTCATACAATTTTAAAATAATTGAAGTTGATTAAAAATAAACATGAAAACATGTAAAGGAAGCTTCTTGGAAATAATGTTTTAAAAATCCATTCATGCCGTATAAGTTAAAAAAACATTCTTCGTACCTTTGTCGGAAAAGTCAAAAAGTACATCGTACGAAAAAAAACGACAAAAGATTCCTTGCATATTCTTTACTAAAAACTCACCAAAGGGTAAAATTGGATTTAAACTATTGTAGGTGGATGGAAATAATATTACATATTGATGAAACATGGATGTGGATGATAAAATACACCCCAGTAAATACTTACTAATAAACAATCTCGGATAAAAATGAGATTGTGATATTTCCCTTACCTTAGGTCTGATTTGATTTGTTTGTGTCCGAACCTCCTGTATAATGGTTTAAATAATGTTATTGACTTATTCCAGAATCATACATATTGATATGATATCATATATGGTCATATTATTAGCTTCTTGTTAGTAATACTTCATTGTTACTTGTTACTCGGGTCTTTATAACTTTTTGTTCTTATGCGTGTTTTGTCGAATAAATTCTTATTCTTATCTTTAGGTTATAGATAATTCATTTACAGAATGGTATTAGTGTAGTATATACCATATTCATTCATTCAATTCATTTATATAATCATTATGAAATGAAGATCATGTAGAACGAGTCGCATCACATCGTGGAGACGGTATTCCGTACGTACGCACGAGTGATGATATCGTTCCTATGATCGTGGAATTGTATTGGAGTATATATATATATTATTTCAGTATCAATATTACTTCATAATAATCATATATAGTTACTCATTACACCATTATACCCATCCTTGTAAGGTGATGGTGGAAAAATAGATTACACCACGGCGTGGAGACGGTATTCCGTACGTACGCACGCGCGGTGATTTCTTTTTCCGTAGGATGGATAGATTGAGAAATAGGGTTGTTTCATACTTATAATAACATATCAGTATATGAGTAATACTGATGTTATTACTTCATAATGAAACAACCTAAGAAGAAGAAGTGGAAGAAGAAATAAAGATGAAAGAATTGGTAACGGTAATTACCTCTTCTTTGAAGCGCCTCTTTGAGACCTCCTCTTAGGGCACTAAAATTGGTCTTTGTGGAAGACCAGAACCTCTAGGATATTTCTAGGGAAGTGGAGAAGGGAAAATGGCAGGGGTTGGCCGAGCTTGAGTGCTCAAATTGGTGTGAGGAGGAGGGGGAGGAGGTGCCCTTTTATAAGGGAGGAGAGGGGCACCTTAGGAATATCTCAAAATATTATTTTATATTAAAGTCAAAATCGGTTTATAATGGCTCCAAAGGGTCTTATTTCGAAGATAAGGTGGGGATGGGCCGAAATACTATCAACCAATAGGATTTAGACAAGTTTAGGGTATTATTTTAACCTTATCAATTAGATTTAACTCTAAGTTAAATAATTTAACTTTTACCATGTCTTTTTTTTTCTTTCACTATATGGTTAATAAACTTACTATAACATGCCAAACGAACCCCAAATTGTTTATTATTAATATATATATCCTTATCTAAGTCATTTGGCCGAACCTTATATTTTTAGGAATAAAATAACAATTAATAATATATTATTTGATTTAAAAACTATTTTGTGTCAATTTTGACACTATTTGATATATGATTTTTGTGAAAGTCATAACAGAATTATATGTTCAAACCAAGTTTATTAAATCAACATTAATATATCATAGTAACCTAGAAAATTAGTGTAATTCATAAAAAGTCTTAAATTACATTTATTTTGGTATTTATATTATCAATTTTGTCAATATTTCATTAATAAGATAATTACTGCATCATCTTTGTGTCATAAATAAATTAAATTATTTGATGTCTAAAAATTACAAATAAAATATCATCATGTATGCAATCTTTTTATCTTTCTAATGAATATTTAAAATTGAATTTATCTTATGTATAACCCCATATTAAAAATGATTTACTTATTAAACTTTGATTTTAACTATTTTAACCCTTCTTTAAATAAATTAATAATAAATGTCCTAATCTAATCCAAGTGGGCCTAAATGGTCATATTTTATTCCTAAGTTTGTTTTTGGTCTAATTACACTTGTCCAATAGAATTAGGACATGTGTTAGGGTAATAGTAATATCATATTTACCCTTAGTTACCCTATTTACTATTAACCGCGGTAAAAAAAGTAAAAAGTTACTATTCACCAAAAAATTATTTTCATCTCATTGAACCACATTTTAGTCCTTGATATTAACCGTGTCTCTCGGATTTTCGAAATTCCATTCACAGAAGCGGTAAAATTAAGTTTTATGCAAAATTCAGTTTTTAACCTACCACTTAGTGGTTTCACTATTAATCAAAAATTGAAAGTTTTCAGAAAAACACCAAAATTTCACCCTAGGCTAATTTCGATATTCTGAGTCCAAAAATGAAGTCCATTTTGAAAAATAAAATTTATAACATTTCAAAAAGTGGTTATTACTATTCATAACGGCTAGTTTTAATAGCATATTGTTGTTTAGTGAAACTCGGTATTGCGTACGACGCAAGCTATAGAGAAAGGTCGTGATTGCGTGTAAAGCAAGCCAAGCAAGTGTTGTGTAGAAAAAGATCCCTTTGATGATTTATATAACATAAAAGTCTCGGGTGTTACATTCTACCCCCCTTAAAAAGAATTTCGCCCTCGAAATTCGTCACTTTGCAACAAACATATGAGGATACTTCTCCCTCATCATATCCTCAAGCTCCCATGTATCTTCTTCAAGTTGGTGGTTTCTCCATAAAACTTTCACCAATCGAGTGGTCTTGTTTCGTAGGACTTTTTCACTACGATCCAGAATCTCTATCGGCTGTTCTTCATAAGAAAGATCTTGCTCCAGCGGTACCACTTCTGAGTTGAGTACATGTGAAGGATCTGGTATGTACTTTCTCAGGAGAGATACATGGAACACATCGTGAACTTGAGAGAGATTCGGTGGAAGAGCCAATCGGTAAGCTACCTTCCCAACACGATCCAGTATTTCGAAAGGACCGATATATCTAGGGCTCAACTTCCCCTTCTTTCCAAACCTCATAACCCTCTTCCAGGGAGATATTCGTAAGAACACTTTATCACCCACTTCAAACTCTAGGTCTTTTCTTCGGTTGTCGGCATAACTTTTCTGTCGACTCTGAGCTGCTCTTATGTGTTGTTGAATAGATCTGACCTTTTCTGCCATTTCATCAACGAGATCAGGTCCTAATAGCTTTCTTTCCCCAACTTCATCCCAGCAAGTTGGAGTCCTGCATTTCTTTCCATAGAGAGCTTCATAAGGAGCCATCTGAATACTGGAGTGAAAGCTATTATTATAAGAAAATTCCACCAAAGGTAGGTGTTGATCCCAACCTCCTTTGAAATCCATAGAGCAAGCTCTCAACATATCTTCTAGGGTTTGAATTGTTCTCTCAGACTGACCGTCTGTCTGGGGATGATAAGCAGTGCTGAAACTCAACTCTGTATCCAGAGTATGCTGAAGACTTCGCCAAAACTTCGAGGTAAATCTCGGATCCCGATCAGATATAATAGAAAGTGGTACTCCATGCAATCTTACCACTTCCTTTACATATATCCTGGCAAGCTGATCTAGAGAGAAATCCTATCTAATAGGAATGAAGTGTGCAGACTTTGTAAGACGATCAACTATGACCCAGATAGCATTATTGCCTTTGGATGTTTTAGGAAGTCCTGTGACAAATTCCATAGTGATGTTTTCCCATTTCCATTCGGGTATGGGTAATGGTTGTAACATACCCTTAGACTTCTGTCTCTCAGCTGTAACTTGTTGACAAACCAAGCATCGAGAGACATATTCAGCAACATCTCTTTTCATGCCATCCCACCAGAAGTACTCTTTCAGGTCCCTATACATCTTCGTGCTTCCAGGATGAATAGAGAATGAAGAACTATGAGCCTCATCCAGCAGCTCCTTCTTTAATTCGGGGATGGGAGGAACGCAAACCCGATTCCTGAACTTTATTATCCCATCACAATCAAGGTTGAATTCAGGAACATTTCTCACCTTCTTTTGTAACTCGACATCTTCTTTCTGTGCCTCTTTAATCTTCACATGTATAGATGGTTGAACATTAATTTGAGAAAGATAAGATTTTTCCCCTTCCATTATAATTCCAAGATCCATCCTTTGTAAATCCATAAATATTGGATCCTTTGTGATCCTCATCATGGATAAACTAGCATGGTCTTGTCGACTTAATGCATCCGCCACCTTGTTTGCTTTCCCAGGGTGGTAATGGATTGAGCAGTCATAATCCTTAATCAGCTCCAACCATCTTCTTTGACGCATATTCAGCTCCTTTTGTGTGAAAATATACTTTAAACTTTTATGATCAGTATAAATATCACACCTTTCACCATAAAGGTAATGCCTCCAAATCTTTAATGCAAAGATTACCGCAGCCAACTCCAAATCATGTTTTGGGTAATTTTGCTCATGGATTTTCAACTGTCGTGAGGCATAAGATATCACCATATCATTTTGCATAAGAACACACCCCAATCCCTTCTTGGATGCATCACTGTAGATCACAAACCTTTCTCCACTACAAGGCAGTGTGAGCACAGGTGCACTGGATAACCTTCTTTTCAACTCCTTGAAATTCTCTTCACATTCCTCTGTCCAGACAAACTTAACTCCTTTCCGAGTCAACTTGGTGATTGGATTAGATAATCGTGAAAAATCTTTTACAAAACGTCGATAATATCCAGCCAAACCAAGAAAACTTCGGATCTCAGTTACTGTTGTTGGTCTTGACCATCTTTCGATAACCTCTGTTTTTGCTGGATCCACAGATATCCCCTCTTTTGAGATTATATGACCCAAAAATGCAACTTTTTGAAGCCAAAATTCACACTTGGTAAATTTGGCATAAAGCTTCTCCTTTCTCAGGGTCTTCAATATAATTCTCAAGTGATCTTCATGCTCTTCCTTGATCTTTGAATAGACAAGAATATCATCTATAAAGACTACCACAAATTGATCAAGATAGTCTCTAAAGACTCTATTCATTAGATCCATGAAGATAGCAGGGGCATTAGTAAGACCAAATGGCATCACTATAAATTCATAGTGTCCATACCTTGTACGGAAAGCCGTATTTGGTATATCCTCCCTTTTGACCCTTAATTGATGATACCCTGAACGAAGATCAATCTTGGAAACGTATTGAGCTCCGCGTAGTTGGTCAAATAAGTCATCAATGCGTGGGAGAGGATATTTGTTCTTGATAGTGATCTTGTTAAGTTCTCGATAATCAATGCAGAGTCTCATTGATCCATCTTTCTTCTTAACAAATAGAACAGGTGCTCCCCAAGGTGATGCACTAGGGCATATGAATCCCTTATCAAGATTCTCTTGGAGTTGCTTCTTCAATTCCTGCAACTCAATTGGGGCCATTCTATAAGGTGTCTTTGAAATAGGCAAAGCACCCGGTACGAGTTCTATTGAAAACTCAACTTCACAATTTGGTGGAAGACCCGGTAATTCCTCCGGAAATACATCATCAAACTCCCGTACAATGGGCATATTCTTAATCGTGAGTTTCTCACCAATCATTTGAGATAAATAACCTTCATTTAGTGGAATCAATACCCATAAGATGGAAGAAATTTCCACTGGAAGGTTATGTTCATCCTTGCATTGATAGACGATCGTAGATTGATCTGGAATATGAAATGTGACTTCCCTTATTTGGCAATCGATATGAGCTCCATGTAGAGAAATCCAATCCATGCCAAGAATCACATCAAATTCCACTACAGGAAGGATCACAAGATTTGCAGGAAGCACTTTCCCACAAACTTCGATCGGAGAAGAATTATAAACTTTTGATGCGATTGATGTGCCATTAGGTGTTGTCACAGCTAACTCAACATCTAATTGTTGAGGTAATACGGTTATACCCTTAGAAAAGTCTTCAGAAATAAAAGAGTGGGTGGATCCAGAATCAAATAAAACATTTTCTACTTTAGAGTGTATGGCAAGTGTACCTTTCACCACATCATTATCGTACTCCACATCGCTGATAGAAATTGCATGTGACTTTCCTTTGTCTTTAGCCTTAAGAGTTTGTTGACGTCGACCATCATCATCAACCCTTGGATTTGGGCATTGATTGGCATAATGCCCCATCTCCTTGCACTTGAAACATTGAAGTGTAGTAGGTTCATTCTGTGTATCACTTACTTTTTTTGCGTCATTAGACATCTTCTTCCCATTATTACGGCATTCAAATGCCCGATGACCTTCCTTTCCACATTTAAAACATTTACTTGTCCCTTTAAGACAACTCCCTCCATGTTTCTTTCCACACTTTGAGCATAAGGGAAAGTTCATCTTCTTTTCAGTGTGCTCTTTAGAGTTTCCTTTGAATTCCATCTTCCTCTTCTTATCAAACCCATGCGACTGATGGGTTACTCCAATCTCCATCTCGACTTTGAGAGCACATGGAACGATTTCCTCGTAGCTATTGAAGTCCCTTATGGCTAACGCCCTTCGAAGACTTGGTTTTAAGCCACTAAAGAATCGATCGATCTTACTCTCAGGTTGGATAATAATACCAGAAGCGTACCTTGCAAGTCTTGTAAAATTTGCTTCATAGGTACCAACAGATTCATCATCCCTTTTCTTCAGTTCAAGAAACTCTTTCTCCATCTTTGTTCGGAGAATACGAGGGAAGTACTTATTGAAAAATAAGTTCTTGAACTCGTCCCATTCCATAGACTCAATTTCATCCCTTTGCCTCGTATTCTTAATAAGATTCCACCATTGATCAGCATCTCCTTCCAAACGATACACTGCTAGGATGACTTTATCATGTTCAGAACATTGAAGAACTGAAAATATCTTTTCAGTAGTACTAATCCATTGTTCAGCAACTAATGGATCAGTAGACCCACTGAAAGAAGGTGGACGCTGCCTCTTGAAGGATTCAACAGAATGTTGCTCCTTCCTTTGCTCGTTTGGAAGTCCTGCATGATTCATAGCTTGAGAAAGTTGTGTGAGCATGGCTACAAGATTTTGCATTCCAGCTCCCATATCGTTTGGTTGCTCAGGGGGACAATCATTGCATTGCCCATCGCATTCCGCATTAACACGGTTCCTTCGGGTTCCAGCCATTGACTAAAACCAAGAAGAATAGTGTGAGAAACACTAATTATAATAGGAAAACCACATAATTCAAGAATAAAATTTTCATGCTTAAGGTCTTATCCTAGGTTATTCAAGGCCATTTCTAAAACACTATGATTGTGTTCTATGCTTAGACTTATCCTTAGGGTTCTTACTAGGGCTTTCACATCCTAGTTTCCAAAGGTTGACTATACCTTTCCTCTGATACCAACTATAACGGTCTAGAATTACTTCCAGTGGACTACAATTGATACCTATCAGGGCACTCCATGGGCGGCTACACCCCCTGGGCGGGACACACCACCATCCCAAGTGGCAGCCATTTCCACATGAAGCCCTTGGGCGGAGAGCCATGCTTCGTCCAACGCTCACATGTGAGAGTTCCCAAGGATCGGATACATTCCTACCTCCTTTGCCTCTGATACCAACTATAACGACCCATTATTTACATACATTGTTAATACTTTGAAATTGAAGCACACTTATTACAACATATGACAAAACCACAAAGGACCGTATAGGTATAGTGTCTTTAGAAACTGGGAAACATAAACAACTGGTTCATAAATCTTCTACAGTGTCTCCCATTTATTTCATCATATCTAGGGTCCCTTTTAGCATATTCTACTTAATATCCATCTTCCTGACCTGGGGAAAAGAAAACATAAAAGGGTGAGCTCAAATGCTCAGCAAGGGCAAATAAAGGAAATAAAAATCATATCATATCTTTATGAAAATCAAAACCTGCAAAAGAGATCATAATATCTTTACATGGAATAAATCATAGAAGTGAAAATGAGATCCCCATAATCATAACATAAAACTTGAAACTTTGTGGCATGCACACATAATCATGGAAAATCATTTCTTGTTAGTCATGACTCATTTCCAAGACTATCTTAGTGGACAAAGTCCCTTTCTGAACCGAGTTCACTCCTCGTTTCAGTCCTGTATCACTGAACCGAAATAACCTTCCGTTCCATCCATGTCTATCTCATGAGATATAAAATCTTTACCCAATTCATTGGAGGGAGATATAGGTCCCACCCATCTTATAATGAATCCTTTATTATGTGTGCCACAAAATCATAAATCATACATCATTACATAACCCATGTAATAAAAATGGGATTCTTAAACAACATGACATCATAAAACCATTCATATAAGATAATGGAATTCATAAACATAATTCCATCACAACATAGTTAAATCAATGTAAAAATATGGATAGAAACAGAACCCTTTATTATCTTATATGGAAAATAATTTTGATAAAACACTTGAACTTCATTCTTGAGGAAAATATGCTTTCTACTTCAAAAACACTTTTCCTTTCTTAACATGTCATACAATTTTAAAATAAAAGAAGTTGATTAAAAATAAACATGAAAACATGTAAAGGAAGCTTCTTGTAAATAATGTTTTAAAAATCCATTCATGCCGTATAAGTTAAAAAAAACATTCTTCGTACCTTTGTCGGAAAAGTCAAAAAGTACATCGTACGAAAAAAAAACGACAAAAGATTCCTTTCATATTCTTTACTAAAAACTCACCGAAGGGTAAAATTGGATTTAAACTATTGTAAGTGGATGGAAATAATATTACATATTGATGAAACATGGATGTGGATGATAAAATACACCCCAGTAAATACTTACGAATAAACAATCTTGGATAAAAATGAGATTGTGATATTTCCCTTACCTTAGGTCCGATTTGCTTTGTTCGTGTCTGAAGCTCCTGTATAATGGTTTAAATAATGTTATTTACTTATTCCAGAATCATACATATTGATATGATATCATATATGGTCATATTATTAGCTTCTTGTTAGTAATATTTCATTGTTACTTGTTACTCGGGTCTTTATAACTTTTTTTTTCTTATGCGTGTTTTGTCGAATAAATTCTTATTCTTATCTTTAGGTTATAGATAATTCATTTACAGAATGGTATTAGTGTAGTATATACCATATTCATTCATTCAATTCATTTATATAATCATTATGAAATGAAGATCATGTAGAACGAGTCGCATCACATCGTGGAGACGGTATTCCGTACGTACGCACGAGTGATGATATCGTTCCTATGATCGTGGAATTGTATTGGAGTATATATATATATTATTTAAGTATCAATATTACTTCATAATAATCATATATAGTTACTCATTACACCATTATACCCATCCTTGTAAGGTGATGTGGAAAAATAGATTACACCACGGCGTGGAGACGGTATTCCGTACGTACGCACGCGCGGTGATTTCTTTTTCCGTAGGATGGATAGATTGTGAAATAGGGTTGTTTCATACTTATAATAACATATCAGTATATGATTAATACTGATGTTATTACTTCATAATGAAACAACCTAAGAAGAAGAAGTGGAAGAAGAAATAAAGATGAAAGAATTGGTAACGGTAATTACCTCTTCTTTGAAGCGCCTCTTTGAGACCTCCTCTTAGGGCACTAAAATTGGTCTTTGAGGAAGACCAGAACCTCTAGGATGTTTCTAGGGAAGTGTATAAGGGAAAATGGCAGGGGTTGTCCGAGATTGAGTGCTCAAATTGGTGTGAGGAGGAGGGGGAGGAGGTGCCCTTTTATAAGGGAGGAGAGGGGCACCTTAGGAATATCTCAAAATATTATTTTATATTAAAGTAAAAATCGGTTTATAATGGCTCCAAAGGGTCTTATTTCGAAGATAAGGTGGGTATGGGCCGAAATCCTATCAACAAATAGGATTTAGACAAGTTTAGGGTATTATTTTAACCTTATCAATTAGATTTAACTCTAAGTTAAATAATTTAACTTTTACCATGTCTTTTTGTTTTCTTTCACTATATGGTTAATAAACTTACTATAACATGCCAAACGAACCCCAAATTGTTTATTATTAATATATATATCCTTATCTAAGTCATTTGGCAGAACCTTAGATTTTTAGGAATAAAATAACAATTAATAATATAATATTTGATTTAAAAACTATTTTGTGTCAATTTTGACACTATTTGATATATGATTTTTGTGAAAGTCATAACAGAATTATATGTTCAAACCAAGTTGATTAAATCAACATTAATATATCATAGTAACCTAGAAAATTATTTGAATTCATAAAAAGTCTTAAATTACATTTATTTTGGTATTTATATTATCAATTTTGTCAATATTTCATTAATAAGATAATTACTGCATCATATTTGTGTCATAAATAAATTAAATTATTTGATGTCTAAAAATTACAAATAAAATATCATCATGTAGGAAATCTTTTTATCTTTTTAATGAATATTTACAATTGAATTTATCTTATGTATAACCCCATATTAAAAATGATTTACTTATTAAACTTTGATTTTAACTGTTTTAACCCTTCTTTAAATAAATTAATAATAAATGTCCTAATCTAATCCAAGTGGTCCTAAATGGTCATATTTTATTCCTAAGTTTGTTTTTGGTCGAATTACACTTGTCCAATAGAATTAGGACATGTGTTAGGGTAATAGTAATATCATATTTACCCTTAGTTACCCTATTTACTATTAACCGCGGTAAAAAAAGTAAAAAGTTACTATTCACCAAAAAATTATTTTCATCTCATTGAACCACATTTTAGTCCTTGATATTAACCGTGTCTCTCGAATTTTCGAAATTCCATTCACAGAAGCGGTAAAATTAAGTTTTATGCAAAATTCAGTTTTTAACCTACCACTTAGTGGTTTCACTATTCATCAAAAATTGAAAGTTTTCAGAAAAACACCAAAATTTCACCCTAGGCTAATTTCGATATTATGAGTCCAAAAATGAAGTCCATTTTGAAAAATAAAATTTATAACATTTCAAAAAGTGGTTATTACTATTCATAACGGCTAGTTTTAATAGCATATTGTTGTTTAGTGAAACTCGGTATTGCGTACGACGCAAGCTATCGAGAAAGGTCGCGATTGCGTGTAAAGCAAGCCAAGCAAGTGTTGTGTAGAAAAAGATCCCTTTGATGATTTATATAACATAAAAGTCTCGGGTGTTACAGGCTTTGAGTATTTTCTCATTCCAATTGAGTTATATCTCTATACTTTTATCTAATCTTATCATGACGTGTGTGTGTGTGTGTGTCATTTTTATAGCTATTCCACCACAACCTATTCAAGTCATTCTCTAGGAGGGCAGCAACAATCATACTCTGAAGATTATGGTCCCCGAGCCACTAGTATTACCTCTAGGTGTCCCACTTGTAGAGCCACCTGTTATTCCCAAACTAGGTATTGATTCTCATCTTCGAGATAATTTCCTACTCTAGATGTAGTCTATAAAGGATGTTCCATGGCCTCTAACTATGATGTATGGTCTTACACATGAGTTACAGCAGCAACATCCTTCTATATTCTCATGGAATAATGTTCCATAGGTTGTTAAGTAATGTTTGGAAGCCATTTTATCTATTTTTGAGAATATTTATATTCCTTTAGAGAGGAGGGTCAAACATTCCACATACATGTTGTGTGATTCTACCAAGTACTACTGGGATGTGTTTATCTGGGCCGGTCTTCATCAGGGCATGGTCTGAGCAGAATTCTAGACCACCTTATATGATTACTTTTTCCCTAATATGTTGAGAGTTGATCGATCCCAAGAGTTTATACTCTTGGAGTAGGGTGTTTATATCCTTTATAAACTATTTGGCATGCTTAACCGAACTTCAACACTTTTCACTGATTCTTATTGGTGATGCGCTATGGGGAGTGAGATGATTCAAGGATGGGCTCGGGTATGACATATTCTCTGGATTGAATGTCTTCCTCCTATCTACTATTTCTAAGATCATGAAACAAGCTCTTATCACCAAGAATAACTTGATGGAAGCTGATAATATATATCTCAGAGGGTTAGTGTTGAGAAAGGGTGGTAGTTCTTCTAATATCAGGAGGCATCACATTGAGGATTCTCATCAGAATAGCAGTGGCTAGAGTATCTACACTAGTAGCTCTGTTGTATGCCATAAGCATGGATGGTAGGGTAATGTAAATCTATAGTGTGATATAGGCCATCTAGAATGTCATTATTGTGGTTGGATGGGTCATCTTTAAAGGTTTTTTCATACCTTTCCACCAATTTCTTATATAATAGGATCTACACCCGCTCCACTTTCATGAGAAATATCATTGACTCCATGTCAGGAAGGAAGCTAGAGTAGCACTGACCGAACGGGATAAGGAGGAGGTTGTGGCTGAGGTATCTAGACTTGTTATTTTCCACACTGGTAGAGTGAACATGCTTAGGTTAGTCCATTTATAGATTAGGTATATGGATCAAGCTATTCAAACACTTTATAGCTGATACCTAAGGATCATATTATAAGACCATCTACTATATGAGGTACTATTCTAGTAGCCTCTATTGTCATACCTACTATGTTTGATACAAGTGACTTGTACTCCCTTATCTATATATTTATTGTGGGATTCTTGGGATTGAAATTTAGTACTTTTGTGGGGTGATGTCCTTAGACACACTATTGGGTGCACGATCAGAGGGTATTGTCCAATGCAAGGATTTTCCTCTTGATATTAGTGGTTATCGCTTCTTGTAGAATTTATTTATCCTTGAAATGATAGGGTTTGATTCCATACTTGGGATGGATTGGATCATGACTTATCATTCCCTTATTGAATGTTAACACCAAATGATGACTTTCACAACACCTGAGGGTGGTAGATATGTACATAAGGAAGAATTGTATTTCTAGGTCGGTCGATCTGGACCAAAGCATTGTGGTTCAAGTGGAGTGAAACCATAGTTTTCCAACCATTTCTTGAATGATCGGATAGTGAGTTTGACAGATATTCCTCTGGTGGCAGATCATTTTAAAGATGTGTTCCTAGACGACTTCTCTAGACTAGCTCCTCGGAGAGAGGTAGAGTTTACAATTGAGATCATTCCAGAAGAAGCTTCAGTATCTATTCCTCTTAAAAAGATGGCACATATTTATCTCTAGGAGCTCAAGAGATAGTTAGAGGATTTAAAATATAAGTTTTCATCTAACCCAATACTTCTCCTTGGGTTTTTTCTATCCTTTTCATCAAGATAGTGGATGGAATCTTCCAACATTGTGTGGATTGCCAATGGTTGGACCAGCTTATGGTTAAGAATTGGTATCCTTTGCCTCAAATAGATAATCTCTTCAACTAGCTCTAAGGAGCTAGAGTATTCTTGAAGATTGAATTGAGATCAAGCTATCATCATGTGTGAGTTAGTCCATTAGACATACCACATCTGACCGTTTTAAGTTAGTATAGTTTATATGAGTACCTAGTTTCTCTTTTCAGTATTACTAACACACCCATTGTTTTCATGTCCTTGATGAATAGGTTTTTCCACCCCTACTTGGTTTCCTTATCCATGGTTTTTGTGGAAGACATCTTGATGTATTATCATACACAAGTTGACCATGAAAATCATCTTGAGATTATATTGAATACACTAATAGAGCATCAGTTATAATATAATATCATAAAGTTCCACTTCTGGATCAATAGGGTTAACTACTTTGGTCATATTATCTCAAAATCAGGAGCATTAGTTGACCTAGAGAAGGCAAGTGCTATAAATTCCTAGTATCATCCCACGAAAGTGTTTGATATACAAATTTTATTTTGGTAGTTGGATGTTAATGATGTTTTATAAAATACTTACCACACCTTTCAACACTTCTTACTGGTCTAACTAAGAAGGGTGTGAAGTTCTTGTGTTCTAAAGTGCGCGAGAAGACCTTTCAAGAGATAAAAGGAAGACTTACTTTAGAATTGATCTTGATTCTTCAAGATATTGGAAGATGTTATACAATTTTCTATGATGTATTAGGAATAATGATGGGTGTAGTACTGATGTAATAGGATTGATTTTTTGTGTACGAGTCTCACCATTTAAGACCTCACGAGTATAATTACCTGATGCATGACCTCGATCTTATAGCAGTCATTCATGCCCTACATTGATGGAGATATTATCTTATGGTAGAGTGATTTGTGGTGTTTATAGACCACAAGTGACTCAAATATATCTTTATGTAGTGTGGCAAGAATCTCATACAATGAAGATGGGTCGAATACCTTTAGTATTTTGACATTGATCTTGCCTATATTCCTAGAAAGGGAAATGTGGTAGATGATGTGCTGAGCTAGAAAACTCTGTCTCAAGCCTTTCAGGAAGCCAGTTATGTGTGAAATTTGATTTCCCTATTTTTTTAGATGCATCTAGAGTTTCAAGAGAGTCATGAGACCCCTTTTCTTGTAGCCTTGGATGTTACCTCTTCACTCTGGGATAGGGTGAAGAGAAGGAATTTCTTAGACCCTGAAGGTTTGGTCCTATGGGAAAGTATTTGAAGTGAGGACCCACCTCTAGATTGGTCTATTAATGATGATGAGATCTTTTATATCCATCGATGTATCTGGGTTCTTATAGACATGTGGGGGGATATGATATGAGAATCCCATGATTCTAAGTGGGCATTTCACCTAGGTATCTCCAAGATGTATCGTGATATTCACCACTAGTATTGGTGTCCTTTGATGAAATGTCAGATCGTGGGTTTTATCACTAGGTGTTCCACCTGTAAATAGGTGAAGGCGGAACACCAGCATCCTATTGTATGGTTATAACCCTTATCGATCCTGGAATGGAAATGGGACAACATAATGATAGATTTTGTGACTGGTTCACCAAGGTTACCCTGAGATAGCGATGCAGTTTGGGTAGTTATTGTCTGGCTGACAAAGGTATCCCACATCATTCATATTAGGGAGACCTTATCAATGGAAGATCTTAGAAAATTGTATATATGTGAGATTATACATTTATATAGGGTCTCTAATACTTTCATTTCAGATAGGGATTCTCATTTCATTTTGAGGTTCTATAAAGGGTTGTAGAAAGATTTGGGTACACAGGCACTTCTGATCACAGCTTTCCACCCTCAGACCGATGGATAGTCAGAATAGAATATACAGGTGTTGAAGGAAATGTTCTGAGCATGCTTCCTAGATTTTAGGGGTTCTTGAGAGAAACATATACCTCTCATCGAGTTTTCCTACAATAATAGATTTCAAGAAACAATTCTGATGGATCATTATAAGGACTTATATGGTAGGTCATGCTGTTTGATTTTTTTGGGTTTTAAGTCATATTTAATCTTTTCAATATTGTTATCTCCTAACTACTACAATATAGAAAAAACCAGGGTCATCTCCCAATGAGACTTCATTTAAGGAGCTTCTTTGTCATTATTTTTATTATTATTAACTATTTATAACTAAAATATTTCTCGAAGGTTTCTAAAACAAGAATTAAAATTATCCTAATTATCTAAAATAAGGAACCATATAAACAATAGAAAACAAGCAGCAACGAAAGACAACTGGAGAGAGGTCAAAAATGGTCAGTGGCCTTCTGATGATATTATAATAAATTGTTCATTCTTCATTGCCTTGAAATGATTTCACATTATAAATTCTCTTAACACATAGTGTGATATCTCTAATCTGCATGTCTCATTAAGTTTGAAAAATTGAAGCCAATGACTAGAATCTTAGCCATCAACCTCCTTTCATCAAGAGTTGGTCAAAGTAGCGATGGTCGTCAAAAACTTTGACAAAATCAAACCATTGACCTCATAACTCTCGATCATGAATTTATGAGCTTCAACAACATTATTTGAGTGACAAACTTCTAACTGGACTGATCTAACAGTCCGCATTTGTTGAAAAACACATGCTGATTGGCTATGTATCAGTCAAATAATTGAGGGTAAAATGAAATGAAATGATAGAAATACAATTATCAAACATCAATTAATTATTAAATAGTTTCAATTCTAGAAATTATTTATAGATTGAAAAATAATTTTAAATCTTGGAATACAATCACTAAAGAAAACCACAAGCTACAGCTACAAGAAAACTACCTGGTCATGTTCTCGGAATGTGATCGACGTTTGATCTTCATCTCCATGCTCGAAAACATGTCTTCTTCGAGTTCACTGGAAGATCCCCTAGCCATTCTATTCGTCACTCTGCTTTGGTGTCATGAAATTGTTTCTGCTTGTTGTATGCTTCTCTCCCTCTACCCTCTACCCTTTATCTGGAATTGTGCTCCGGGATCCCCAAATGTCATGAGTTGCATCCCTTTAATTCTCTATGAATATAACTAACAAATCCACTACCTCATTTGGTGACTAACCAATAGAAAAATATATTTTTGACCTTCTATCACTATCCATGTGACTTTAAAAAAATTATTCAATCAACTCTAACACGTTTATTAATAAATTATTATTATTACTTATAATGTTATTTTTTAACTTTTCTCTTTCCTCCAACTTATTGACCAAATTTCAAACAATTATGTGGAGGCTTATTGACATAACCATTTATCTTATTCATCAACATATGTATCCAATATAGAAATATCTTCAACTACTACAGCACACAACTAATTCCCCTTTTTGAAAATTGAGTTCTTGTTGATTCATCTTCATATTATAAACCTCCAAAAACTCTGATCAACAATTTATTTGCACCTGATCTAAAGTGATTGAAGAATAAAAATTAATAATCATATATGCATCACAATTATCATATATGCATCACTATTCTTATGGCTATAACAGAAAACATGTTCATATACTTTCTAACTTCAATAAATCAGTCCACCAAAAGAATTTCTTCGACAAAAAAACCACATCAAAATGGTAATCTTCTTAAAATTATCAAACCAAGACATGAGCTCAACTTCAGAAGGAAACCTATGGCTGGGAATCAACCTCAGTCTTCTCCAATCAAAAATATGCAAATCAGCTCAAATATTCAATAAAATCGAACTCAGGTCAGAAGAAAATTCATCAAGATGAGTAACAACTTTGGATTCAACTGGCCTGAATTCATGTCTCCAATGAAAAACTTTTAAGATAGGATCATCATCATCAATATAACAGTCATCGACTACCATTTTCATCTTCAAAACCCACAAGATAGAAAAAACCCATTTCTGCATCTGATTTTATCATCCAAATCAGTGGTGACCCGGTTTCACACAGTGGTGGCGGAAAGTTAATCAAAACTCGATCATCATTATTCCTTGTCATGAAAACATGGATTTAAATCTTCACAGACATGCTTCTTCGGAAACCTTCACCAAAATTCGGGTAACGTTCTACCTCGCATCGACAAGATTCATCATAAAAAAAAGGTATGGCCAGATCTCGGTTTCATACCAAAACTCAAGCTCATCTGCCATGATTCGGATCTGGCTTTGTCCACTCGTGAGTTCGGTTCCAGATCCATGATGATGGGTTTTAGATCCCAGTATTTTAACCACCCCCTGGCCTATAGAGGTGAGCTTTGGGTAGTTCTGGATCAATCCATAGCTTGGTTTAGTTTATGAAAGAATGGTATTAGAGAAATTTAATTCCTTGGGAAATTTTCCGGACGTTTCCCCTTAAGAGGATTGGTTGGGTTTAAGGAAACAATGTAAAGTGTCTTGAGTCCTTCACTCAGGCTAGGGAGTCCAGTGATGGTACAAGAAGCTGACATATCCATTCACCAAGACCTCAACTATGTTTATTAGCTCGACATGCCAAGAAATTTTTTCACGGATCAATGGTACATGAATCATATAGGATTGAGTCTTTGACTATCCTTATTGATTTATCTACCCTTTTTGTTGATACAGAAACACACACACACACACACACACATATATATATATATATATACATATATTATCATCTGACAATGGTACTCCTTGATAATTTTTGGGATGCCTCCGCGAAGACAGCTAGCCAGGATACCAACTGTGGTTCATGATGACGAACTGATGAGCGATGAGGCCTCATTTCAGGATCCATCATGTGATCCACTTCCTCCAGGTGGGAAGGTGGAAGAACCTCCACCTATTGAGTATAAAACCTTCACAGTAGAGTGGATTAAGGATGTGCACTGGCTGAATGCACTCTGAAAGTTCCAGCATCAGAGACCGCTGAGGTTCTGTAGTGAGCCAGATCCCCAGGTAGCAGAGGATTCGCTAGAGTCAGTAGTTCATATCTTGAGGCTTGTTCAGACCCCAAAAGTTATAATGGTGGCTTTGGAATCCAACCTTTTTCCATGTATCGGTTGGTCATTGGTGGAGCTAGGTTACATAGATGCACGATGAGTCGACACTCTCATGGGATGACTTCTAGTAGTTGTTCTATGAGGAGTATTACACCTCCTGCTTATGCTCAGTCCATATTTAGGATAATTAGGATCTTCAGCAGGGAGGGATGATATTGGCCGAGTACACAACTAGGTTCACACACTACTACAAAAATGGGAAAGGGATGCCCTTCACTTTTATCAGTGCTAAAAAAAGTGCTGATAAAGGCCCCCCTATATCAGTGCTTTTTTTAGCGCTGATAAATGGGACCTCTTTATCAGTGCTTCTTTTAGTAGCGCTGATAAATGGGTGATTTATCAGTGCTTTTCCCAAGCACGGATAAATGTTAAGTTTCAAAAAAACAAAATTTTTCATGAAAAATAATATTTTGTTATATAATTATATTTATATTGATATAAATAAAATATATATTTTTTAAATATGTTATAGATACGTATAAATATACTATTACATTTAATATATAATAAATTTAGTAAATATGGCTTCAAAATATTTTAAAAAAATATTATTAATTAATAATTTTATAATTATTATCGATTAAAAATCATTTAATAACAATTTCAGGACACAAAAAATCAAAACAATTAATAAAAGATCTAAAATATCTTGAAAATGTAACTCAAACTTCAAACGACCATAACTTTTGATCTGGGTGTCCGTTTGAGCTCTACAGCATATCAAATCAAAGCCTGCGATGAGATCTACGTGCTAATGACCTAGGAAAAGCCTTTGTCACATTTTTCGAGCCCAAAAAAGGCCCATAAGGCCACCAAAACTGAGTTTTTAGTCGGGATACTCTGATTTTTTAACATTCAAACAAGTATAACTTCTGATCTGAATGTCCGTTAGGCCTGTACCACATATCATATCAAAGATTGTTTCATTTTATTCGATTTTACTGGTTATGGCATTGAAATAGAATTATAGATTATATGTTATGGTCATTTTAACATTCTATGGCTTTTCAAATACACATATATATGTATTTATTCATAAATATATATGTGTTTGTGTGTGTGTGGGTGTCTATGTGTGTGTCTGTGTGTTGTATATATGTATATATGTATATATGTATGTATGTATTTATTTACTTATAAACACACATCAAAAACATATTTTTTTCATAAAATGTATTTAAAACTAATCTTATAAGTACATTCTATAGATTTTCAAATACACATATATATGTATTTATTCATAAATATAAATGTGTGTGTGTGTGTCTCTGTGTGTGTCTGTGTGTTGTTTGTATCTATGTATGTATTTATTTATTTATATATAAACACACATAAAAACATATTTTTTCATAAATGTATTTAAAACTAGTCTTATAAGTATATATTAACATACAAATAAATATACGTATAAAAATTATAACTAAAAATATATATATTAATATATTAATATATGAATTAATATATATATATATACTAATATATGAATAAATATATTTATATTAATATGAATCTATATCAATATATGAATAAATATAACTATATATATATATATATATCGTTAAATAGAGAACAAAACGAAATGGCTTAGTGGTAAAGTTGCCGCCGCGAAATGGGGGAGGTCCCGGGTTCGAGTTCGGGTGGAAGCAAAGGGGGTGCACATGTATGAGGATGCGCAGGAAGGGCAGTGCATGGGAGACCTCATATCGTTGATAAAGGGGGCGTGAAGCGCTGATAAAATCACTCCCCGCATTATTTTTAATTTTTTTGTCCTTTATCAGCGCTTTTTAAAAAGCGATGATAAAGGCCCCTTTTATCAGCGCTAAAAAAAGCACTCATAAAGGGGTCTTTTATCAATGCTTTTTTAGCGCTGATAAAAGTGGCCTTTAATAGCACTTTTTGGAGCGCTGATAAAAGGGACCCCCCTATATGAGCGCTGAGATTTAAAATGATTTTTTAGCGCTGTTAAATCCCATTTTAAGCGCTGATATAGGCCATTTTTTTTAGTAGTGACAAACCTTATGTGATACTCTCTCTACATGATTTGTTATGGCTACTTTAGAGAACATAAGTTTGAGCAGGGACCCCATAGAGAGATCTGAGCCAGCGTAGTGCCCTTATGCATCCCCACCTATGTCGGGGTTCTGAATCAGGCACTAGGGATAAAGATGTTTCTATCATAGGGATTCTAGGTAGCTAGAGCTAGAAGTGGGCCAAATAGAGATAAGTCATCTACAATAGTTGTAAGGCACCAGAGATCTCGGAATAGGAGACCCTTCCATGAGCAGGATCAAACACATGGTCGTATGGGGACAAGATAGAATATAGAGCTAGAGAATACTAGAGATGGTTGTTCTTTACTTATGTTGGGTGAGGTCACATTGAGTAGGACTACCCAACCTGGTGTGTTGAGCATCCCAGGCAAATAGTTGATAGACTGCCACGGCAGATACAACATCGTGATCAAGTATCTCCCAAGTGGGGACAGGGTGGTCCCTAGGGAGGTGGATCTAAAAAAGGAGTAGGAGGAGTAACAAGTGGAGGAATTCACTATGATATCCTCCCACCATCACCCCTATACATCTCATGTCAGTCTTAGGGAGCTTGAATCCAAGGATGTAGACAGATTTTGATTTTGTATGTCTATGATCCCGCAGTTCATGAGATGATTTGCGGTACTATATGTGGTATTATACTCTTGAATTAGTATTATTAGACATAGTTTCCAGTCATTCCTTTATCTCTCGGATCCTAGTATGAGATCTAGTTCACCCATTAGAGATTCTAGTACAACAACTTCATCTTGAGGTTCTTGTAGGGAATGCTTCTTATATATCTTTCATCTTCTGGAAGTGCGAGCTAATGCTTGGTGGAGATAGGTTCAAGTGGGACCTCTTGGTAATCACAATAGAACCCCATGAAATCATTTTGGGTATGGATTGGATTTCTATAGTCTGATCCTAGATTGATTTCCACTGCATACTAGTCAGATTCACGCACACTGATGGGATGAGATTCTTCTTTTCTGGTGAGAGAGATCCCCTGGAATGGAAGGTGGATGTTGTGAGAAGAAATTTTTAACCTATCTCCCATATGTTAGAAAGTGTAATCCTTGGTACATAATACTCTTCATGCATATGGTTTCCTTCAGTTTTGGATGATTATATGGACATCTTCCCTGAGGACATTTCGTTACTACCTATGAGGTGAGAAATGGAGTTTTTCATTGACTTGAAAATAGGGACTTCCCCGATATCTTCTATGGAATATTTTATGGAACCTACTAAACATCAGAAGTTACGATTTTAGTTATAGGAACATTGTGAGAAAGGTTTTATCAGACCCAATGTGTCCCCCTAGGAATCTCCAGTGTTGTTTGTGAAAAATTTGGATAGAAGCTTACGACTTTTTGTAGATTATCATTATCTGAACCAAGAAATGATAAATAAAAAATACTCCTTGCTAAGGATTTATGACCTCTTTTACTATTTTCAAGGTGAGAGATGGTTCTCCAAGATTAATCTCAAGTCTAGATACCACCAGTCACGAGTTCGTGAGGCTGATATTCTAAAGTTTTCATTCTAATGTTGTTATGGACACTATGAGTTCCTAGAGATTCCCTTTGGTGTTAAAAATTCCATCATTGTGTTTATGGATTGTATAAACCAGGTATTCCATCCATACCTAGACCATTTTTTTGTTGTATTCATCATTGGCATACTCGTCTACTCTACAATAGAGGAGGAGAATGCAGAGCACTTGAGGATGGTTCTTAATTTGATTTGAGAACACCAAATTTATGGAAATATCTCTAAATTACAATTTTAGATACATGAGATTAACTTTCTAGGAAATGTTAATTATTAACAAGGTTTAGTCATGGATCCAACGAAGATCAAATCAGTGATTTCTTGGGAGCCACCTAAGAATGTGTTATAGGTGCGGATCTTCCTTGGCTTGGCAGGCTACTACAGGAGGTTCATGGAAGAATTCTCCAGAATTTCATCTCCTTTAACCACACCAATGTGGAACGGATAAATATTTACCTAGTATGATCAGTGTTATAGGTCCTTTGAGGAGTTGGGGTAGAGGGTGAAAAGTGATCTAGTGTTGAGACTACCAAAGGAAGGTGTTGAGTTCATAGTATATTGTGATGACTTAGGAGTTAGGCTTGGTTTTGTGTTGATGCAATAGTAGGTAGTTATTGCATATGGGTCAAGGTAGTTGAGACCACATGAGAATAACTATATGAATCACACCCTAGAGTTAGCATTGGAAGTCTTTGAACCAAGGATTTGGAGACACTACCTTCTGGGAGTGTGATTTTTGGTTTACTAAGACCACCAGTGTCTCAAGTATGTATTCACTCAGAGAGACCTGAACCTGAGATAGTGACATTGGTTAGAG
Organism: Viscum album; assembly: GCA_963277665.1. Classification (NCBI taxonomy): domain Eukaryota; kingdom Viridiplantae; phylum Streptophyta; class Magnoliopsida; order Santalales; family Viscaceae; genus Viscum; species Viscum album. The sequence goes on along the minus strand of OY728148.1, from coordinate 756,522,912 downwards.
TTTTGGTAGGAATGCTACTTCAATATAGTCTATACTTTATAGAAGGAAAACATTTTATCAGATTCCCTTAGCATAAATTCTCAGGCTCACTTAGTGCAGTAAGCTTCAGAGCAGTTAGTTTCCTCGTGGCTGACCCTAGTGGAGTAGGAGGGTACGGCTTTTCCTCCATCAATGGTGTTTAATCCTTCGTTCCTCAAGCATGTGAGATAGAATCAGTTGTAAGACATCAACTTTGAGGTCTTTCGTGATCATATATCCATAGGAGACACACTAGATGGATATTCTAAAGGAGGGAATCATGACATCTTATTCCAGGGATGAACAATTGTTCTAGTTGTGATGTGAGAGGAGGTGATGTGGGAGTTCCACATTTCTACCTTAGCTATACATCCTGGTGTGGGGAATATATAAACATATCTTCAATGATAGTTTTTTTGGTCCAACATGAGATGATACGTAGCTGAGTTCATATCACGGTACCTCACATTTTAGTAGGTGAAATCCGAGCACCATGTTTTGGTGGGTTTATTACAGCCCCTTGAGATCCCAGAGTAGAAGTGGTATGACATATCCATAGACTAAATCATAGGTCTTCCACACATAGAGAAGGACCATGATGTCATCTGGGTGATAGTTGATTGAATCAAAAAGTCATCACACTTCTTTTCCATTAGGGAGTAGAGATTTAGTGGAGGGTTTGGGGTAATTGTATGCCTAAGAGATTATCTTCCTTCATGGGGTACCCTCGATGATTGTATTTGATCATGAAAAGTAGTTTACATCATGATTTTGTAGAGGCCTGAAAAATCCATTCGGGACCCAGATGCAGATGAGTACAACTATTCACCCCCAGACAAATGGGAAGATCGAACATACTATCTAGCTATAGGAGGATATACTGAGGGCTTTCATGTTGGACTTTGGAAAGAGTTGGGAGGATCACATGCCCTTGGTAGAGTTTGCATACAACAATAGCTACCACTCAACAATTGGCATGACACCTTTTGAGGTCCTATATGGGAGACCCTACAGGTCACCATTGTAATGGAAAGATATTGGTGTGTCATCTCTTGTGGGGATAGATTTGGTGCATGATACAGTAGAGAAAGTGAAGGCCATCCATGAGCAAATGAGGATAGCCCAGAATAGACAAAAATCCTACAAAAATTTCCATCATCTACCCTTGTAGTTCGAGAAGGGAGACCATGTTTTTCTGAGAGTTTCCCCATGATGAGGAATATAGAGGTTTGGTTGGGGAGTTAAGCTATCCTCGAGGTTTATTAGGCCATTCATGATCATGATTAGGGTTGGTGGGGTTTTCTATTGCCTCACCATACCACCACATCTAGATCGGGTGCATGAAGTCTTCCATATGTCGTAGCTGAGGAAATACATACATACATGATCCCATGCATGTGTTTGAATGGGGAGAGTTAGACATCAAGAATGTTTCCACCTTTTCTAAGCACCCAATGGAGATCGTGGACTGACATAATTAGACCTTTCCTAGAAAAACCATCCCTTTGGTTCATGTTCTGTAGAAGCACAAAAACCTACAGGAGAGTTCCTGAGAGCGGGAGAGCCAGATGTGGGCTTAGTATCTTGAGTTTTTTTTCTTATTTTTCTTTTTGGGGATGAAAATTTTGAAGGGGGAATTATTTAGAGACCTATTTTTTATTTTTAAGACTTTAAAATATTTCTAAATATATTTACTGAGCTACGCGCTGAGATAGCGTACGATTCTGAGGCTCTATGTACACATAATTAATTTGATAAAAATATTTAAAATATTTTATATTGTGCATTATCAATTAATTATAGAAAATGATATAACTCTCAAATAATTGATTGGATCAGAAATCCAAGGCCATGGTGGGGTTCAAAATTTGGTGTTTACCCAAGGTTTGACATAAAATAAATCAGCATGGGATGTTCAGACCCCTCTCTTATTCACAGTGCATTTAAGTGTATTTATTAATTAATTAATTAATTAATTAATCAATTTTTTATCTAAACTAAAAGGGTTATAAAAGTATTATCATGGGGAATAGTTATAGGGTTAGCTCATAATTTCTAGAATCTACTGGTGAGAGCTCCTCCCTCTTCCCTTTATTAAACGATGAAGAACCTCTGGATCAAGGTGAATCAAACCACAACGAACATAGTGGCCCCTCACAAACTTTTTGACGTGTGTGTTCTTCAACAATGATCTACCCAAACTGGGGTAGGACATGTCTTTTGGTGTTTTACACCCTTATATTAAAATAATTGAGTAGATCTATCCTTCTTCTTGTATCTTCACCAATTGAAACCTTCCATGTACCCAAGAATTGAAACATTAATTTATTTCGGAATTTTTCATCTAACCTCAATGCCCCATTCTTCTTTGTTGGACAAGAATGATTGGCCAAAAATGTATAATCTTTTGTTTTGTTTATTTTCTCTCCATTCATCACATTCTTCACCAATGGAATCCTGTAATTTTTGGTTTGATAGTTTCCAAGTGACCCAAGCTTGATTGGGTACCCAGATTCATAGAGGATTGATGAAACAATGATGGTTTAATGATTATCATTTAGATCAATTAAAAAGTTGTAGATTGTGGAGGATTACAAGTTACAGAATATTGTTTTTTAATGGATCATGAAAAATCAACCACATAATATTTAAGGCGTACAATGACATTTTGGAACACATAACTCAATCTGAGATCGGTTTTTGTCCACTGGAGGGATGAAAATGGTAGATCTAGACCATATCTAACATTCATGGGAAGATTAGAGGCTTGATCTATGGTGAAAATGGGTGAAACAGATAGATATACCACACATATAATGGATCTGGATATATATCAAAGACCCAACTACACACCATGTAAAACTAAGAACACACAATGTGTATCCCCTTTCCATAGCTGCAACTAGGGTTTGAGAATGTTAAGGATAACATGACATGTAATGATCCCCCACATGCCATGTATACCTTACCTGGTTGTAAAAGCCATATGAAAAGTCACATAGGCAGGGACTCCGTGTAAGATAACATGGGTTGGCCACATGGGTGGCATACCATGTGGACTGACACGTCTCGTACCAACGTTTATGGACACGGGGTACGAGTACACAAACATGACCACATGATATAGACATGGTCCTAGTTAGTCATGACATGACATGTAATCCACCTACACTATGTGTTCTACTGCATGGGGTGGTGTTGCGTGCTAGACAGGGACACGACTAGGTTGTAGAGAAGGACCACACATCACGTGGGTCCCCTCACATGTCGTGTTCCCCTTGATATCTTCTTAGAAATATTTTAATGTTCATATATCCTCCATTTGAACTCAAATTTTGGTATGTGAGTAGCCTATCCTGAGTTTTTTTCACATGGAATGTGATTGTGCCCTCATAAGTATCCTTATAGACGCGATGTGAAATTTTCCAAGTTTTTCATGCACTGAGGTGACACCCGATGATGAAATTAATCATACAGAATCACTAAAAAATCTCAAGCGTAACTCTACAATAGAGATGGGAATTGTATTTCCCCGATGATCTTTCTATGTTACCCTCTAGTAAGAGTGGGTAGTGGAGTTCTTCAATGTTTCAGGCTTACCTTCTTGTAGGGATGGGTAGTTTCATTCTCTGATGATAGTTTCGGGATTACCCTCTAGTAGGGCTAGGATATGGAATTCCTTTATGACATCTTCCAGGCGTAACCCTCTGATAGGACTGGGAAATGGAGTTCCCTGAAGACTCACCGGGGTTACCCTTCAGTAGGACTAGGCAGTCACATTTCCTGGTGACTTTCCTGAGCATAACCCTCTAGTCGGGCTGGGCAGTGGAGTTCCTCAGTGACAATCAGAGTAGGAACCTCCTGTCATACTAGGGCATGGGATCCTTACCTAGAATTTATATCCCCTTGAATGTGTGACATATTGATGAGATGTGGATTGATATAAATTTGGAACCTCAAGGAATAGGAACATTTTCTACACCAAGACGCGTTCTTATGACACGACCTAAAACCATGCGGGTGAGTTAGTTCTGCCCAAAGAGGATAGTATCAAGGTGTAATAATTGAGTCTCTTATACTTGTGTGTTCAGGACATATGCATGAGGTACTAGGAATCATAGATGGACTTCCTTTGGAACTATTTGGATAATCTTCTTCTTGGGATGAGCTGTGAGATTGATATCCCCTTAGTCTATCATTTGGTATTATTTGGATGAGCATGCATATATATATATATATATATATATATTCTTCGGTACCCACTCTTTAGGTTTTTGTTACTCTCTTTACAGGAGAGGTGAAGATGTGTGTGGTATTCCACTTACTTTTCATGTCTATATTTTCATGGTTGGATAGGTCTGCTCTCCTACTATAGGTAGAGAAGACTCGATGATAATTTCATATTCTCACAGTGTTGAGATCCTTGTGTTTTTATGAGTTTACTTTCACTCACTTATTGGGTTGAGATATACTCTTTTACTATACCTTGTTCTATCTACTGCTTACCTCTTCATTTGTATATCTTACTGCTCCCTCTTCCCCATTTTAGGGTGTTCTACTGGGTATTTGTATACTCACCGCTGCATGGGATTATCCCAATATGTGTTGTGTCTTTTGAAGATAAGGGGTAGTTCAATAGTGACTTCATAGGAGCTTAGGGATATGGGTTGCTTGGACCACATACGATGGTCATAGCTTAGGATCCAGGAGTTGGGATCTCTCAGCTATTTTACTTTTCCAGTTTTCTGTTAGGTTGGGACACATTTCTAGTTGGGTGTTGAATTTTTCCCTTTTATTTTTTGATTACACTGTCGTACTTCATACTTTTTAGAGGTCCATGCATGTTTTTATTATTTATAGCAATTTTCTATATTTTATTTCCTTCCCTCTACACTTTTTCATTGAGTTTCTTGTGAGTGTGCATACTGGTACTTAGCCAAAGGCCTCCCCAAGTTTAGTTTTATCTTCGATACCTATCACCACCCCTTGGCCTATGGAGGCAGTCTTAGGGTAGTTGCAGCTCGAGCCTTAGCTTGGGTCAGTTCATAACAGATATATTTATAGTCATTGAAGGTGGTTGGCTAGGATTTTATAAAGTTAGAATAATTGGGACTTAGATCTCTTGTTCTATATATTTATTAAAGTAAGAGTGACTATATAAAGGGTATAAATTATTTAGATATTAATTATGGAAATTTTAGAGAATATATATATAGATAATGATCTATATATTTTGGTAGATTCATCTATCTGAAGAAGAGGAGCAGTGATTCTCGAAAATTTCATAGTTATGAAGGAAGTGATTAAATTATGGAAGATCACTAAGTTGAAAACACTATAATCTAATGTTACAGGAGTTAAATTTCTAAAAATTTATGTTCTAGAAATCAATATTATAATCATAAGATGATTTTTATTATTCATAAGGCTCCGAGGAAGATATTTTTTTGTTAAATAAGCTTCTATAAATAAAAGTTATCTTACTCACTTTGTTTAATGGTAACATTATAAACTGGTGGGAACCAATATAATCACTTTTCAGGTGAATTATTACTGGAAAACACTTTGTGTTAAAGGATGATACCCTCTCACGCCACTTGTAATATTTGATTGATTTTAGTGAAAATTTTGTTCCTCAGACTATACCTAAACACAACATAGAGTGGGTGCCCACATTGGGACCAAACCATGTAAAAGCTTGTGTTCCTTGAATTTAATTTAATTTCTTATGAATACATATAAGGGTGATAAATAAGGTTTGAGAGGATTAAGAATAAAAAAATTCACATATATTAATTTCATTTTGAAGGCAATTATATATTATTACCACAGATTCATCCCCCCACCCCTCAATGGAACATCATATTCTCAGTAAATTCAATTGGTATCAGATAATCTTAGGTTTTTCTTGAAATATCCTTACATTGTTTGAGTTAGAAAATCTGAATTTAGTTAATAGTAGAGGTATTCCTACTTTTGAAAAAAAAATTATTTATGGTAGAATAATATGATTCTATATCATTTTTAACTTTTCTAGGAAGTCAGATGCTACTACTATGGGATTTAAAATAAAGGAGAACGATACTCTCATAACTTTTACTTATAAGAGAAACTTTTATTTTGATGGTAAAGGAAGAAATGTGATTATTATTTCATTATAATATAATTTATATATGAATTTTATGGGTCACTAAACTTCTAAAAAGACTTGGAGAAATCTTCAAATTAACTTTGAAGTAAATGTGAATGTTAAGGAAGAAAAGATGCATATATGGAGAAGTAGGTTTGAGGATGTGAGGATTACTGGTGAAGAAACTATTGATGATTACATAAAATGATTGAATGAAATTATAAACAATATTAAAGTATTTTGAGATACTTTGGAATATTTTACTATCATCAATAACTTGATGAGAAACTTCCCTAATGGTTATGATGATAAAGTTTCTGCAGTGGAGGATAGTGATGATTTTTCTCTTGATGAATTTCATAAAAAAACTTCTTGATTATAAGATGAGGAAAGATATAGTATTTAATAATAAAATCAAATATTATATAGAATATTAAACCATGATAATGCTTAAAATATTCTAATATTGATATGATTATTCTATATAATTATAATATAAGGATCATAAAGAAGATGAGCATAAAAAGATTATGTCTCTCATCTCAAAGAACTTTAAAAAAGGAAAATGTATATACAAAGGTAAATTCCCAATCAAATGTTTTAATTTTGGTGGATTTAGATAATTCATAGTAAATTATCAAAGGAATAAATGTGGTGAGTATGAGGATAATGAAAAATTAGAAAAACCATAGATAAATAAGTGGGGTAAAAGTTTAGAGGAAGTTAAAAATCCAGTTGAAGATTATAAAATATTCATCATAAAGAAAAGGATAAGTATATTGAGAAAATAAGAGGGATAATATTACACATCAAGTATTCATTATGAATAGTAAATTCCTTTAAATTTTATAAACTTCATAGACCATTTTTAAATACATAAATAAACTTTAATAAATGATGAGAAAAAGGTTATGGGACTTACATGAAACATATGTTGAAAGTAGAACTTGGGGAATTTCTTGAGAAAAACACCGAACTCAAGAAATAAGTTATATTGTTGAATAATTAAGGTGAGAATAATAATAATAGAAAATAATATATTATCTAAAAATAATATTCATACATTTAATAAATTAAAAATCTCAAGTTTAAGGTTGTTATAACCCTAAAGGATTGAGTATGATTTATTGTCAATAAGTGTTCATACAAGAAGAAGAAGAATACAAACAAGAAAATTTGATTCTAGTATAATTTTTAATAATTATTTTGATTTGTTGATGTTTTATGTTTTTATAAGTAATCTTGAAGGTTGTTTTAGATTTATTTCTAGGATCCATCTTGAAGAAGACCCCGAACAAGATAAGGTGATACTTGAATGATTCTTAATAATGAACTTGATTATTTTATATTAGATTAATTGATAGGGAATCTTGAAGGTTATGTTATATTCATGTTTTGAAGATATATAAAAGTCTTAAACATTTAACAATAAGCATATATGATCAAGATAAGGACCAATGAAGTATTGAAGGCATATTTGATAAAGGCATGTGAAGGACACTCCGTAATGCATAGCGGTTTGAGAATTAGTTTCCAGAAATGGGAAACCTAGAAAGGAAAAAATTATATTGGTCCCTATGGTGTAGTTATAGTTCACCTAGTAAAAATTATTAAGCCCAATAAGGTCATTTTAGTGATTGTGATTGACTCATGATTCACATTAAAGATTTGAAGGCCAAAACAGACAGCTAAGGGAAACCACACCATGGCGTTGGGTGTGGCATTATGGGATTTCACCCATGAAAAGTTGTTTTAGTAAATATAAAGTGATGAATTGAATAAATATTGATTATTATGGAAAAAATGCTACTCAATTAGGATTATGGAATATCAGTGGTTGTTTTGCATTCAAGATGGGCAATAGTTTTTTAATATGTTGTAACACATGGTGTTTTGAGTTGAAGTTTAACTAATGATAAACAATGGAATTAAAATAGCCATGGATGAAGACATGGTATAAAAAAGTTATCTAATATAATGAATAATTCCTCCATTCTATGTTGATATTAATATGGTAATTTTATTGAGTGCTACGATTTGAAGTTCTAGCTTTGAGAAATTGTGAGCTGGAAAAAGGTGTGGTGTTTCCCATGGTTAAGGATTTTTTACATAAATCATAAGTAATGTTTCATATTTCTATATCATAAGGAAAAATATAAAAAAAATCATTGATATATGAATTTCAAAGGTCGTATCACATATATATTTAATAGTTCATGTTATGTTTTTAGAAAGCTAGGTATTTTGGTGGGTGTTTTAGAGGGAGATGAGCCAAAATTGAAGATGTGAAGTCAAAATATGCATGGACCATTATATAATGATTCAATAATAATCTAACTCAATTTTAGCCCATGATTAAATACAAAATAAAAGGGATTTTTCAATTAACCATCAATTGGATTAATCAATAATTGATTAGATGCTTCAAATTGGAGAAATAAGGTCTACAAAGAATTCATTACTTGACTACATATTAATGGAAATCAAGGGTAGTTAATGGAGTGGTTATGGGTGGTTTTGATGACCCATAATGTGATAATAAGTGGCTAATTTTCGTGATATCTTATTAAAACAGGGGGATATAAACACTTTCATAAATTGATAAAAATTTGAGCATATCTCATATTCAAAAAACATAGAATATTGAGGATTTTTACACCACACAAACACACCTATAAAAGAAGAAAATAAGGTACATATTGTAATTAAATATATGATATCCAAAATAAGGGATATTCTATATGATGGGTTGTAAAGTGAATAATAAGGGAGACATCTCTGATGTGTGGTAAATAAGGAATTCCAAACTTAATATGGATCGAGAATAAGGTTGATTGAGAGGAGATCACAACAAGTTTATTAAGAGTAAAATGTTACTATCAACATAGCATATACATACATTTCAGGATGTAATAAAACTATGTTATTTTTTTTAATTGAACTATATTTCCATAAAATTTTTGGGGACCTTCCTAGAGTAGTGAATGAAGGATAAGAGTGGCAGTGAATTGGTAGTGATATTTGGGTGATAGTGGGTCAACCCTAAACATTGTAAGGTAGTGATCCTAGGTGAGAAGTGACTTAGCTTGAACCATAATGAAGAATAGTGATATTTTATAGATTTGGTGAATTGAAAAATTTTAAATTTAATAATCCTTAGAGTATCCCAGAAATGGTGAACTAAGTAAATTATTTGTGTCATTTTTACTTTCTTTATGCACACTAAAATATGGTAAAAATATAAAAACATTATATTGAAGCAACCCATGGAACTATAGAAGCTTGAAAAATACACAATTTAATGTTTTGGGCTCAAATTCATGTTAAAAACAATGAATCAACAAAAACACTTACCCAAATTTCAAAAATTATTACATTCAATTCAATTTAAACATAAAAATTAAAATCGAATGAAACCATAAATGGTGCCTTGTTTTTATGGAATTTTTTATTTGATTCGATCACTGTCAGAGTTTTGTTGATCAAAGATGTCAATCTATGAATCCTCTATATCATTCACATGTACACCAAAACTCATGGACAATTTTTCATCAATTACTAGGTGTTATTTTAGTAAATCCAATTTTTTTTACTATATCCCTTCGATCACATGAAGAATGCGAACTCCATCAAGAAATCAGGATCGATCTGACCTTTTTCTTTATTTAGATTCTCTCTATTAAATCTTTTGAGGATAAAAGAGAAGATATTCTCTCTATAAATTCTTCCAAATGGTATAGGTCCCTATTTAATAATATAAAATGAGATTTTATACCTAGGTTATACTATTTAAAATTGTATTTTAATCCCTAGAAATTAATAACCTTCATTTTAGACCCTTGTGCACACTTATGACTTAATTAATTTTTTTTAAATTTCACAAATATTTTATCACCAAATTTTAGCATATTAACATGTTATGTGATAAAATATCCACCATTAAATCATCTCTCTCCTCCCTTAATAATTTAACAAACCTTGAAAGTGTTATGCTCATTTGAAAAATTATATTTTCTATTATTCACTTTTATGATCAAACAACTTGTGAATACCTTGAGAAATAAATTCAATCATAATTATTCTAATATTTAATAATATAATTGAATTATTTTAATTATGATCAATCATAGTCAGATGTTCACCATCCCCCATTCATGGGTCCCACATCATCCTAAACTTCTATTTATCGTAATAGGTGGAACATGTGGATACACATAGTATGTCACCCACTAGGTCCTTATCTCGATAGAATTGATTCCAAAACATAGAAAAGGAGTGGATTTTAGAAAAACATTATAGACTCTAATGTTATAAGGAATGTCATAGGTATTACTACCTCCTACAAACACGTTTTTTGTAATATAATCTCTTTGTCTCATGATATATCATAAAGAAGGATGGACACTTGTGCATCGTCCTTTTGATGCTTTATATATTTCATGAACTTGCTGAATAGACATACCTTATTATACCATGGGAATGGATTTAATGAAGGTTCTAACATCCCAGTAAATATGATCCAATTAGATATTTTTTCCTCAACTTGATGTAAAAAATTCTATCTTGATCATTTAACTAATTACATACAACCAATGACACGCCCAACACAAGCTACCTCACCACGATTACAATGTCATGTTGGTTTCCTCACATCAAAGCATGCAATCAAATGGTACACATTTATAATGATCTAAAGTAAGGAGGATAATTCACATATTTTTAGATATGAATAACCAATAACACCTGAAACAAGTGGTGTCCCTATTGATGGGTTAGTCCTCATGATCTCATCTACTTGAGATCACTAAGTGCTAACTTCATGAGAAGAAGTCTCATTTATTATGAGGCCCCAACACCTGATAGTCAAAAATTATCTATGTCCTATCAGTATGATGTATCTAAACCATAATACATATGTTTAAAATTATTTTCATAGTATCTATAGGTTATCATTATAGTTGGGGGATTTTAAAACCTTTTGATACAACATGTAATCTAAGAACATTACCATGTAAACAATGGATACATAAAATCAACACTATTATGGTAAGAATAAAAACATACATGTATCAAACTGTGTACATGTAATGGTAATAAAGGCATATAAAGGATTTGGGTATAGGTAACCCACTCAAAACACTCCCACTTGCATTAGATCCAACTTTTAAGGATTCTAAACCCACTATCACTCACATGAGTATCATTATTCTACTGAGATATGGATTTAGTTAGGGGTTCTACCATATTATCCATTTGGAAAACTATTTTATCTATGACTTTACATCTCTAAGTAAAATACCACAAGAGATGAAACTTTTAAAGTATATGCTTTATCCACTAGTGTAAATTGGGATCCTTGGAAAGAAACACTACTGTGGTTTTATCAAAATATACTGTAATAGGGTCTACACTACTAGTGAAACTCCAAGCTCAAAAACAAATCCATGTATCCAAACTTATTCCTTAGATGCATCATAATCCTCTATATACTCATATACCACTATAGAATTAGCAACCACAGAATTCGTCAAGATCCTATGGATTATTGAACAACTATTTAAGAAAGATACACAGCCTGAATGAAATTTCATATAATCATGATATTTTTGGAAGATAACATTAGTCTATACCCTCATTACTATCTCCTCAACTCCTCCATACCACAAGAATATATCTTCTGTAGGTGTCAATTACTTTAGGATAGTTTTTAGAGTTCTCTAATGTAGCTATCCAAGATTTTCTTGATATATTCCCACAAGGATTAAATATAAGAAAACATAAAAACTAGTACATATAATGGCATACATTATATATCCCACTAATAAATCATAAAGTATTCAATTCATTGTTTCAATCTCTTCATGTATCTATGAACACATATTCTTGGAGAGATTAGTGCCATGTGACACTGGAAATAATCCTCTCTTTGATTGTTCCACATTTTTACTTTTGAGTATCTTGTAAATATATGTACTTCGACTTATCCCAAGAAGCCTCTGAGATCTATCTTGATAGATCTTTATCCCTAGAATATTGTATTCTTTACATTCATGGAGAAGCATTCATTTAACCAATTATTCACCGATTGTAATACTTGCACTTCATTTCCCATTAACAACATTTCATCAATATATAAAACTAGAAAATGATGGCACTCCCACTAACCTTATTATAGGCACATAGATCTCTTTAGTTCTTAAAAAACCAAATTCTATTTTCTCATCAAAATGAACACTCCATGATTGTGATTCCTGCTTAAATCCATAAATGTATCTTTGTATCTTGCATATTTTATTAGAACTCTTTGACATAATAACTCCTTTGAGTTATGTCATATATAAATATTCAACCAAATACCTATTTAGATAATAAATTCGGACATTCATTTTCCAAATTTCATAATCATATAAGGTTTCCGTTACAGCTAATATTCTGATGGATTTCAGCATTACGACTAGCGATAATGTTTCAATATAGTTGACTTCGCCTAAAAGACTTCACTATTATCCTTGCATTAAATGTACTCACTTGACTATCCATGCCTAACTATTGTTAAATACCCATTTACACCCAATAGTTTTTATATCATTTGGTGGTTCTACCAAAATACAAACCTGATTTTGGTATATGGACTCTATTTCAGAATGCATGGCTTATTTCCTTTTAGAAACATCCTTTCCATCTATAGCTTCCTTGTATCATAGAGGTTTATTATTCTCTAGGAGTAATGTCACCTAACTTGGTGATAATAAAACCACATCTCTATGGTTATTTGACCTCTCTATTAGACCTATTTATTACTTGTGTCTTAGGAAAATCTTACTCTCCCAATATCTATTGTGGAGATTGTTCCTATACTAACTCTTGTGTATCTAGAATATCAACTTCATCAAGGTAAATCTTGTGACCACTATTTTGATTGGAAATGTGTTCCCTTTCTAGAAATGTAGCATTTATTAAAACAATCACCTTTATATTTGAAGGATTATATATTCAATATCCTTTTGTATCCTTATAATAACATATAATATTCAATTTATACCCCAAGATTTTAATTTTTCACTAGTTATAGTCTTGAAAAAATCCTTGCACCCCCATACAAGTATATGTGACAAATTGGTATTCTTTTCATACCATAAATCATATGGAATCCCATATGCTGCTTTAGTTGGTACTCATTTTAGTGTATATTTCCCAGTCTGTAATGAATATCCCTAAATGGATAATGTTAGAGTTACATGAATCATTATTTATCTAACCATATCATGAATGTTCTAATTCCTCCATTCACTAACACCATTCCATTTAGGTTTATAAGGATGAGTGATTTGGGAAACTGTCTCATACTCTTTTATATCATCGATGAAAACTTGGTTAAGATATTCTCTACTATAGTCTAAGTAGAGATTCTTAATCTTATTACCAAGTTGATTTTATACTTCATTATGATATTACTTAAAAATGATAAAGGAATTTGACTTATAATTTATTAAGTATATATATCCACATCTACTATAGTCATTGGTAAAAGTAATGAAGTATAAATAAACTACCCTTACCTTTACTATAAATGGACCACATACATCTGTATGAACCAATTTCAATGATTTTTTTAACTCTTTCCCCTTTCCCATGGAAAGTTGATTTGGTCATTTAACCTTTTAAACAAGAATGACATACATACAAGTGTTTTAATTCAATGTATTCTAAATAACCTACTTTATGTAGTTTTCATAAATATTTCTCATTTACATTACCTAGACTAAAGTTCCATAGGTGGGTAGGATATGATTCATTGTCATGGGATTTTTCATTTATTGACAAAACTAGATTTTATAGTTCAAGTATATATAACTCATTGTTAAGATGTTTCATACCATAACATATGTAATCCTTTTACATGAGACAAAATTTATTTCCAAACAGAAAATAGAATCTCATAGTGTATAACCATGACAAATAGATTATTTTTTGGTAAAAAATGGTACATAATAATAATTATTTAGTACAAGAACCATTTAACTAGGTAAAGTAAGTTGATAATATCTCATATCTAATGTTTCTAGTCTCGCGCCATTTTTTTCTTGGTGGCCAATCTCAACTTTTATAATCTTCTTGAATCTAATTTCTCCTGTATTTGAATACAAATGCTTGTTCCACATAAAGTATCCAATAACCAAATTGTATAAATGGATAGATTACATTCAATGAAAAATATACTTGAAGAAAAAATAACACCTCTGCACTTCTTCCTATATATTTAATTCTTCTTAAAATGGACATTATTTCCATATGAAAAGTAGAATACCTTATACTCTTTGATCTCATTTTGTATCTTTTGTTCCTTAAATGGGGGTTTAATCAGTGTCTTTGACTAGGGATTAGCCTTTGAAAAAATTTACTTTCCTTTCTTCTTTTTGTTCACCATAAGGACTGAAGAGTTGAAATTATTCATGTCCTTATCTTCTTGGTGAAATAATTACAACAAAATATATGAATGAATTATTCATTTTATTAATATTATAATTAACAATGAAGGTTGATAAGTTGTGAATTAAAGAGGTAATAATGATATTGGTTACTAGTTCTTGAATCAGTTTAAACCCCAGGGTCTCCAGTATCTCAATGTACCCAATCATATTGAGTACATAAGGTCCTTATTGATTCCCTTCTACTATCCTATATCTATAAAGAGAACTTGATATCACATATCTTTCTTTCTAATCTATCTTTTAGGATAATTATTGGATTTAAGACAAAATTTGGAAATAATCTTTGTCCTCATGTGTTTTCTACAACACAATGAACATAGATGAAAACATTAAGTACTAAACACCTAGTGCATCATCCATATTATTATTATATTTATATTTATCTTCCTTTAATGATCCCTAAGGAGGCTCATCAATAAGTAGTAATTCCAACACATAAAGCTTCCTCTCTTAGTATAGTACTATGTGCAAGTGTCAGTACCACTCCTGAAGTTATGGCTAGTTAGGATATTCTCTTTATCCAATATAGATTGTAGTAAAATTGAATTGGTGGTGGTTTACATTTGATCTACAATAAAAAAACATTGTGTATTAGTAATTTATCTTTATTATCAATAGTAATTTTCAAATTATTAATATTAAATGTCTCCCACTATTTTATTAAATCCCAGTAGCTCTCTACTACTGGATTTGGGTCTCTTATGGCTATGAACTCCCCCAAATCTCTCCTCCAACTTTCTATTGATAGCTCTGCTCGTGGTCTTGTGATTTCCCCATGAAAACTTTTCCAATCATGGATTATTATCCCCATCCATATTCCATTATAATGCATCTTACATGGATCCTCTCTGGGTTCTTCCCCCAACTATCCTTCACGACTGGTCTGCTCTTGCTTTTCCCATCAACCATGCTTCTCTCTTTCACTTCGAAGAAGGTTTTCTAGTTTTTTCCTACGTCACCACTGTCATTATATGACCTCAAGTTCCACCATTCCTCTTTGATTCAGATCTGGAGTGCTAGAATCTCTAATGTTTTGGGAAAGAGGCTTGGTGATCATGGATCTTATCAGTCTCTGCTTCTTCTTCCCTTTTGAGTTTCAGTCACTGCTTTCCCTTATATTTCTAGTTTATGGCTTCTGGTTTGGTTTTTTCCTTGGGTCCTTATGGGTTTTATCCGCATTTGTTCTTTTTTCTTATTTCCTTTTGGGCTTCTTCCCCTCTTCTAGTTTTCCGTTTTAATTTTCTTCTTCATTGGTGATTTCTAGTTTTTTTTTGGTGTTTTGGGTGTTGGTTTTTGTTTTGTGGTCGGTCACTTAGTGGGGAGTCTCAAGGATGAGATTTTTCAGCCTTCATATTACTCGCTTCTCTATTTTGGTTCCAGTAATCCTCTTAACTTTCCAAGGAGGTTTTTTGAGGTGGTATTCCAGGTGCTTTGGGATGTATTTTTGAGAAGCCAGTGGATTTCGGTGGTTTCAACTTCGTTGGATCTGAGAAATTATTGGTGATGGATTTATGGATTCAACTCGTCAACTGGAGGTGTTTTAGTGTCATTCATGTTTCTTGGTGTATTTCAGTGGATGTGGTGTTGAGATCTTCATGTGTATCACTTGTTTCGGGTTGTTTATCGATGGATTCAGTGGGATTTGGTGGACGTTCGACATCGTCAGAGTTTTTGTGGTTCAGAATGACGATAAGGTGTGTCGGGGTGTGTTGCTTGTGTGTCTCTCTATATGAGTTTTCTAATGTCCATCCTTTACAGTTTGATGAATATTTCATGATGACGATGATGATGTCTGTGTGTTGGCGGTGGCGGTGATGTATTCTCTTTTGCATCTATGGTTTCCTTGGTTGATGTTGGGATGTTCTGTGTTTCAACTCTATGTCAGTGATGATGGACTCTAGTGGAGGATTTTTGGTGTTCTAGTTTGATATGTTAATGGGGATATGGTGTGATTGGCACATGACTCAAGGTGGGTGTGAATCGATGGTTACACAATGTGCAGTGGCAATTCGATCAAAGCAGATTGATGACGCATATGACACGTGGTCTGAGGATAAGTTGGATTTTATGAAATTTGAATTTGAAAATTTTATTGATGGAGCTCATTTTTGGATTCTAGGAGGGTGGGTTGTGATGTTTATTTTATCTAGTTGGGAATATATTTAGGTTCACACTTATCCTTTAAAAGTTTTTTTTAAAATACAGAAATATGAATTGTGGTCTAACTACTAGATTTGGAATACTCAATATCTTGAGTATTCTTGTATCAAGGATCCTTAAATATCTCTTCATATCCTAAGATATGGAATCTACACTACTCCAAGAGTCAAAGTTAATTTTTTTACTATCCAACAACATTAACTCATGGATCCTTAATCTATTTAATGAAGTTATATCTCCTAAAAAAGAATTACTTTTTATTGCTCAACACTTTGCCTTCAATGTTGAAACGAGCTGGTTATGGATACATTATTTATACCAACGTTAATTAATCTGAACCTATAATCTTATAATAACTCCCAAGTAGTAAGAGACACCATCATCTAGGGATGAAGAGAACCTAAAACAACCAATTGTTCCCAAATTCAAGTGATCGGAGTCATTTAATAACCTAATATTTTATTTGAGGGATTTATTAATTTTTTGGTGAATGAGATCAATTTCTATTTAAAATATTTTTTCTATGTGATTGAATTCATAACATAACCATGCTTTAACTATAAAACATTCACCGCACATGTTTGTTTTATCTATTCATACTTTTGTATGACTATACTAAGTGATCATGCCAGATAAATGCACATTCAAAAATTAATAAACTATGCATACAATATAAATAATCATTTGATCATGATCCATTAATAATTGGTTAATTAATCAAGAAAATAATGAATTAACTGAGACCCAAGGGTAATTCTTTAAGTCAATACCTCACTTGAATTACAGTTCTCACAACTCTCATGCACATCACTTGTTTGGTTTACACTAGCTCATGACTCAAACTGCTTTGTCACGAACCTCTATAATCTTTACAATGTATACTGACACATGGGTGAGGGGAACTTGAGGTGAAAAAATATATTTTATCACTTAAATGTGGATGCACATACCCATATACAAAATAAAGACATAGGAACAATGTGTAGATCTTCAAAATATAATTATTATTAAATTTTAAAACTTAAATGAAATAATTAAATTAAATAAATAATAAACCAAACATGTACGGGCTAGTATCAGCTCATGATCAATTAACATGAAATTATATTGCATCAACAAATTGAATTTTCTAAAATTCTACTTGAAGATATTTTTAATTCTTCAACTTGGATTAAAATAATTTTAATTAGTTATCAATACATCCCACAATACCCAAAATAATATTATTAAAGCACAAATAATTAAATTTAATTTCTGAAATTTTTATACATTTTTCAAGTCTATTTGGACCTAAATAAAATATCTAGATTTTAATTTAGGGATTTTAACAGGGTTGACAGGTTGGGAAGGTTGGATCTACACTAAAAAGATTTAGACCAAGTCTAGTTGTGGCATTCTCTTAATGGTATATATATATTTAAAATATATACATATATATAATATATATTTTACATAATATATATAAACATTTTAAAATAATCAACCTCCGCATAAATGGGTAGGGGCTTGCAAGCCCATGCCCAAAAAATGGGGTGTGGGATATATTATATTTTTTATATAAATTTTCTTTATATAGGGGTAAGGAACCTTTTGTGGCTTTTAATTTAGGATTTCATAGAAATCAATCAAGCTAAAAATCTACCCCAATTAGCTACCATTATTTCCAAACAATATTAAATACACTTGTGTAATTCCTTGGTTGAAAATATATAGAACCTCTATCCTTAAAATATGAAGGAAAAATAAACCTATAAATCCCATCACATAAAAACCCTAAAACCCATCAATCTTTAATCGGTCATATCATGGCCATACGAACTCATATTGACACACTATCAGTTATATTGGGACCGCATCAAAGCCCTATTTCACTACTGGAAATGCAGGCTTTCCCAACGGTTCTGAACCACTGGGAAAGCCTGCAGAACCATTGGTATATCTTATACCAACGGTTCTTCAAACTGTAGGGAAGTAAGCCGTTGGGAAAGCTTTTCCAAACGGTTTACACTGAACCATTGGGATAGGTTAGAAAAAATGAACCTATCCCAATGGTTGTTCCAACCCGTTGGGATAGTTTTTCCCAACTGTTTGGATTGAACCGTTGGGAAAACCAACAAGATAAATTCTTTCCCAATGGTTTATAGAGAACTATTGGTAAAAACATACTCATAATTCTATGCCAATGGTTTGAAACTGTAGTCATAGCCTATGCTATGCAAATTTCATAACAGCCTGCAGTTTTTATAGCAGCCAGTCCATTCCCTCTCCTTTCCAATTCCCTCTCATTTCCAATCATTTCCAATTATTGTACCTGTAATAAACTAACACATACATATACAATTATTATACCTACAATAACCAACTAACACATACATATGGAGAACGAATTAATACAAATTTAACATATAATGCATCCTGAAACTATACACATCCAGAATTAAATCATAATTCATAACGTAATTATAAACATACATAATTCATTTAGAATTCAATTTAAAATTTAGATGACAATTATATGTGGAATCCGGAATTCAATTCATAATTTGATCAGTTTTTCGTATACCATATTTTTTTACTAGAAATGATGTCCATTTTAAACAAAATACATACACCTGGAGTAATACCAGCCACACCATGCCTCAGATTGAGGCGAGGTTAACTTGTACACGTCACAAATGAAAAATGGATCATTTTCCTAAAGTATCAACATATTCTGAAAGTGTTTGGTCGATTTTCCATATGTCAGTTGTTGTTTTCACTTAAAATAAAGTTATTTTTAAATAAAAGAGAGACACTTTGAGTGGTTCTATCCACACCACACCTCCGATTGAGGCTAGTTTGACTCTTAAACATCACAAATGACCAATGGATCATTGTTCTAAAATATCAACACAATCAGAATCTATTTGGTCAGTTTTCTGTATGTACTTAAAATGTTGTCCATTTTAAACATAAGAGAGACACTTTGGGTGGTGCCAGCCACACCGCGAATTTGATTGAGGAGTGGTTAACTCTTACACGTCACATATGACCCATGGATAATTTTCCTAAAGTTTCAAAAGATTCTGAATGCGTTTCATCGGTTTTTTGTATGCCAGTTGTTCTTTTCACTTATAATCCTGTCCATTTTAAACAAAAGAGACACAATTAGAGTGGTACCAGCCACACCGTGCCTTGGATTTAGACAGGGTTGACTCGTACATGTCTCAAATTACCCGTGGATCATTTTCCTAAAGTATCAACACAATCCAAATGCGTTTGGTCAGTTTTCCGTATGCCAGTTGATGTTTTCGCGTAAAATGATGTCCTTTTGAAACAAAAGTGAGATACTTTGAGTGGTTCTGGCCACAACGCACCTCATATTGAGGGGGGGTTGATTCGTACACGTCACATATGACCCATGGATCGTTGTTATAAAGTATCAACACAATCATAATCTGTTTGGTCAGTTTTCCGTATGTACTTAAAATGTTGTCCATTTTAAACAAAAGAGACACTTTGGGTGGTGCCGGCCACACTGCTACTCGGATGAGGTGCAGTTGACTCGTACATGTCACATATGACCCATGGATAATTTTCTTAAAGCATAAACACATTTAGAATGCGTTCGGTCAGTTTTTCGTATGTTAGTTGTTGTTTTTACTTAAAATGATGTCCATTTTAAACAAAAGAGAGACACTATGAATGGTGTCGGCCACACTGTGCCTCAGATTGAGGCGAGTTTAACTCGAACACGTCACAAATGACCCATATATCATTTTCCTAAAGTATAATCATATTATAAAAGTGTTTGGTCAGTTTTCCATATGTCAATTGTTGTTTTCACTTAAAATGAAGGGCTTTTTAAACAAAAGAGAGACACTTTGAGTGGTGTCAGCCACACCACGCCTCGAATTGAGGCTGGGTTGACTCGTACACATCACAAATGACTCATGGATCGTTGTGCTAAAATATCAACACAATCAAAATTCGTTTGGTCGGTTTTCCATATATACTTAAAATGTTGTCCATTTTAAACATAAGAGAGACACTTTGGGTGGTGTCGGCCACACCATGACTTGGATTGAGGCACGATTGACTCGTACACGTCACATATGACCCATGGATCATTATATTAAAGTTTCAACAGATTTCGAATGTGTTTGGTTGGTTTTATGTATGCCAGTTGTTCTTTTCACTTATAATCCTGCCCATTTTAAATAAAACAGACATAGTTAGAGTGTTACCGGACACAACGCGCATTGTATTTAGATAGTGTTGACTCGTACATGTCTCAAATGACCCATGGATCATTTTACTAAAGTATCAATACAATCTGAATGTGTTTGGTCGTTTTTTCGTATGCCAGTTGATGTTTTCACTTAAAATGATGTCCTTTTTGAAACAAAAGAGAGACACTTAGAGTGGTGCCGACCACCCCGCGCCTCATATTGAGGCGGGGTTTATTCATACACATCACATATGACCCATGGATCATTGTGCTAAAGTATCAACACAATCAAAATCTGTTTGGTCAGTTTTCTGTACGTACTAAAAATGTTGTCCATTTTAAAGAAAAGTGAGACACTTAGAGTGATCCCGGCCACATCGTGCCTCAGATTGAGGCAGGATTTACTCTTAAACATCACATATGACCCATGTATTGATGTCCTAAAGCATCAACACATTTCAAATGTGTTTGGTCAGTTTTTCTTATGTCATTTGTTGTTTTCACTTAAAATGATGTCCATTTTAAACAAAAGAGAGACACTATGGATGGTGTCGGCCACACCGTGCCTCGGATTGAGGCAAGGTTGACTCATACACATCACATATGACCCATGGATCATTGTGCTAAAGTATAAACACAATCAGAATCCATTTGGTCAGTTTTTAGTATGCTAGTTGTTGTTTTCACTTAAAATGAAGTCTCTTTTAAACAAAAGAGAGACACTTTGAGTGGTGTCGGCCACACCATGCCTCGGATTGAGGCGAGGTTGACTCGTACATGTCACATATGACTCATGTATCATTATCCTAAATTTTAAATGGAAACTGAATGCGTTTGGTCAGTTTTCTATATGTACATAAAATGTTGTCTATTTTAAACAAAAGAGAGACACTTAGAGTGATCACGGCCTCACCACAACTTGGATTGAGCCCATATTGACACGTACACGTCACATATGACCCATGGATCATTGTGATAAATTATTAATATAATCCGAATAAGTTTGGTCGGTTTTCCGTATGCCAGTTGTTCTTTTCACTTATAATCATGTCCATTTTAAACAAAAGAGACACAGTTAGAGTGGTACCGGCCACACCGCACCTCGGATTTAGATGAGGTTGACTCGTACACATCTCAAATGAACCGTGGATAATTTTTCTAAAGTATCAACACAATCTAAATGTTTTTGGTTAGTTTTCCGTATGCCAGTTGATGTTTTCACTTAAAATGATGTCCTTTTGAAACAAAAGAGAGACACTTTGAGTGGTGTCGGCCACACCGTGCCTCAGATTGAGGCGGGGTTGATTCGTACACGTCACATATGACCCATGGATAGTTTTTCTAAATTATCAACACAATAAGAATTCATTTGGTCAGTTTTCTATATGAACTTAAAATGTTTTCCATTTTAAACAAAAGAAAGACACTTAGAGTGATCCCGGACACACCGTGCCTCAGATTGAGGCGGGGTTGACTCATAAACGTCACATATGACCCATGGATCGATGTCCAAAATCATAAACACATTTCGAATGCATTTGGTCAGTTTTTCGTATGTCAGTTGTTGTTTTCACTTAAAATGATGTCCATCTTAAACAAAAGAGAGACACTATGAATGGTGTCGGCCACACCGTGCCTCAGATTGAGACAGAGTTGACTCGTACACATCACATATGACCCTTGGAACATTTTCCTAAAGAATGAACACATTATGAATGCGTTTGGTTGGTTTTCTGTATGTCAGTTGTTGTTTTCACTTAAAATGATGTCCATTTTAAACAAAAGAAAGACACTTTGAGTGGTGCTGACAACACCATGACTTGGATTGAGGCGGTGTTGACTCTTACACGTCACATATGACCCATGGATATTTCTCCTAAAGTTTCAATGAAAACCAAATGTGTTTGGTCATTTTTCCATATGTACTTAAAATTTTGTCCATTTTTAACAAAAGAGAGATACTTAGAGTGATCTCGGCCACGCCGCAACTCGGATTGAGGCTCTGTTGACTCTTACACATCACATATGACCCATGGATCATTTTACTAAAGTTTTAATATATTCCAAAAGCATTTGGTCAGTTTTTCGTATGCCAGTTGTTCTTTTCACTTATAATCCTGTCCATTTTAAACAAAAGAGACACCGTTAGAGTGCTACTGGCCACACCGCACCTCAGATTTAGACGGTGTTGACTCGTACACATCCCAAATGACCCAAGAATAATTTTCCTAATGTATCAACATGATCCTAATCCATTTGGTTGGTTTTTCATATTTTAGTTGTTGTTTTCACTTAAAATGATGTCCTTTTGAAACAAAAGAGACACTTTTAGTGGTTCCGGCCACACTGGGTCTTGGATTGAGGCAGGGTTTACTTGTACACGTCACATATGACTCATGGATCGTTTTCCTAAAAAAACACATTACGAATGCGTTTGGTTAATTTTCCATATGTTAGTTGTTGTTTTCACTTAAAATTAAGTCCATTTTAAACAAAAGAGAGACACATTGAGTAGTTCCGGCCACACTGCACCTCGGATTGAGGCAGGGTTGACTCGTACATGTCACATATGACCCATGGATAGTTGTGCTAAAGTATCAACACAATCAGAATCAATTTGGTTGGTTTTCCGTATGCTAGTTGTTATTTTCAATTAAAATGTTGCCCATTTCAAATAAACCTCAGCCACTTTGAGTGGTTCTGGCCACATCAGGCCTCCGATTGAGGTGGGTTTGACTCGTACACATCACAAATGAGTAATAGAAACCATCCTGGTAGCCCTCACCTAGAAACCAAATCATACATCCTATAATTTCAAGTCTAAATTCCCTGAGCATGACGAGTCCGTCCATGAGTCCTTAACATGTAACCCATGTCTTATCCTAACAATTGACAAGTAGACCAAATCAAACAAGGAATAATTCAAATAACATGGAGAATGTACAACAAGACTTTGTATTCAAATTAAAGTATATCATCACATGCATTTGATGAGCATGAGCTACTAAGCTTACCAAGACATTCATATAATTCAAGAAATAAAAAATGGAATAATACTAAATAACATTGCATGATCATAGAAATAAAAAAAAGGCATTTGAAATCAAGGAGGGTGGAGGGGCTGTCTAGGGGTCCAGGAAGGAGGGTGGGGGGGGGGGGGCTGTCCGGGGGGGGTTGTCCGGGGTCCAGGGAGGAGGGTGGGGGGCTGTCTGCGGGGCTGTCCGTGGGGTGTCCGGGGGCTATCCATGGGGCTGTCTGGGGACCAAGGAGGAGGGTGGGGGCAGAGCGCTACTGGATCCACAAAAACTGATGGAACACCCTGTGGTGGAACAGGAGTCGAAGAAGATGGAATATAGAAGCTCGGAGAGACAGAAGTAGAAGGAAAATAACATGGGACAACTGTATGACCGGATTATGACTGGGGAGTGGGAATCATCATGGGATATGAAAAAGATGGGCCAAAAGATGCAAAAGGTGGTGAAAACATTGGAGGCCTAAATATCTCATGTGTCCCTAATGACACATCGGGATCAGAATGTGGGAAGGATGACATGTCAGTGGGAGGGGTAGTGTCTAGTTGGGTACGCGAAGCTGCTCGTCCACCTCTGGTATGAACCCTCCTCGTAACACCAGCCTAAGTACTAGGACCAGTACTAGGCTCGTCATCGAATAACTATCAACGTATAGGTGGATTCTACAATAATGTTTAGAAAAAAATTAATCACATGATATTATATATTCTTTAAATATATATATTTGAAATAAAGTACTCATTGTAGGCACTAATGGTGAAACACCCATCTCCGCCATTCGATGATTGTTCTCCGTAATTTTTTTCCTTCGTCTCTCTTCAATTGGCTGCATTTCCTGCTTTTGAAAACAAATATGTAATTAATTAGAAAAATAAAACTAATGTGTAACCAAAAAAACTAAATATATGAGGGAATAGGGGGATTCATTGGTAATTTAGCTATCAATTGTTTTAGAAGATCTTGAATGGATTTAATAAATCATACAAGTTGTAATGTTCACAGAGTTATAAATATTGTTTGACTAGGTTTGAATACAGTTCAATTCCAAATTAGAAAATGAAATTCAAATAAAACTACAACCAATAAACATTGAAAATTCACATAATGTTCAAGTCAGCTAAAACATATTTGTGATCAATACTAAATCAATTTGAATATTACCAACTTTAACAACCCAACTCGAGGTAAACCAAAATAATTGAGAACATGGATGAATGATTATATATATTTTCAACCACAACTTGAGGTTCACAATCAAATCTGACAATTGAGCTATTGGAGTCATCAAAAGAAATAAATGGATTGGTTCTAATGGAACTAGGAATAGTGTCAATTCCATCATCACCATCATCAAAAATATGTCTTGGAATTACTTCATCTATGACACCAAATTCAGGTCGAAGTTGGTCTTTGACATAAAAAACTTGTTTATCCATTGATGCCAACACATATGGTTCTTCGGCAGAAAGATTGCGAGTCATATTAATTACTCTAAATCCACAATCATCAATAAATGTACCATGTCTCGTCATCAAATCAAACCAATGTCATTTCATCATTGTTACTCGTCCATGAGAGTAATAATCCAATATTATTATTTTCTCAATGACTCCATAATAACCCACATTTTGAAATCACGGTCTACTATCTGATGCACTGTCATAACAATCTATTGTGGTAGTAACCATAACACCACCATGTTGTGTTCTCATGTTCTTTGCTCGTTCAGTGACAATAAATTTATACCCATTCATAATAATTGATTTATAGTCACGAACCACGGTATTAGGACCAAAAGCCAAAGCTCTTATTTCCTCAAAGACAGATTTAGTATAAAAACTCAATACCTACAATATAAATGACTATTAAACTTAATTAAATATTTATATAATAATTTTAAACAGTAATATTTTTACCTTCAATTTTAACAGATCAGAAAACTCTTTTCTATGCAAAGTCTCTCTCCATATCAAAGATAAAGAACGATGATTCCTATTTATCATTGTTTTATGTTCCCTATAGATAAAAAATATGAATAGTTTAACAGATATATATGTAAGATATACATATTCAATTTAGTTACCTAATATAGTAATCGAACAAATCATAGTTGAACAAAACTATGTGATGTGCCCTCTCCCGCTCTTCATGGCTTAATGTCTTCAATGTATATGATCCAGGAATTACTCCTATTTGAGGAAGTGATAGAAAACTGGGTTCAATTTTCTCATACTATTCTTCTTCATTTCTCATTGGTTTGTTCATTCTTGTAGTAAGATCAGACAAATACATTGAGAAGGAATCTATACATTCTTTATCCAAGTAATCATTCATGATAGAACCTTCAGGATGATTCCTGTTTCAGACATAAGACTTTAATGTGTACATATTTCTTTCAGTTGAATACATCCAATTAAAAGAAACAGGTCCTCCAAGAAGTATTTTAGTGGGAATATGGACATTCAGATGCAGCATGCATGTGAAAAATGATGGAGGAAATATTTTCTCCAACTCACACAAAATTAATGGGGCACCTGTCAACATTTTTTGAAAGAAAGACTTAGACAACTTATTAGCACAAAGATCTCTAAACAAATGGCACAACCGAATAACAGTCACCCTTACATTATTAGAAAAAAGATAAATGATTGTTATTGGAAGCAACTCATATAGTAGAACATGATAATCATGAGTCATCAAAGATTTTAGCTTCAACTCTCTTCTGTTGACCCATTTAGATATGTTGATTGAATAGCCATCAGTAACTCTAATAGTCTCTAATACTTCCAGAAATTGTTTTTTCCCATAGGTGTCATCACATAAGAATCACATGGAAGTTGCCATTTATTTTCACTGATACGCACAGGATGCAATTCTGGTCTGATGCCCCAATCCACAAAGTCACGCTGAGATCATAAATCATATTTTGTCTTCCCCTTGACATTTAGAAGAACTGAAAGAAAAATTTCTCATATATTCTTTTCAATATGCATTACGTCTAAGCAATGACGTTAAAAATTGGTTGAATAATAAGGAAAATCAAAAAAGATACTCCTCTTCCTCCAATTGTAATAGGTTTCAGTGGAAAAATTCTTTCTCTTTCCAGATTTCATTTGACACTTCCCGAATGAAAAATTGAAATATTTCAATTCATTAAGCACATCAGTTCTAGACATACGATGAGGTGGATCATCGGTCTCTATAGTATTATCAAATCTTTGACGATTCATTCTATATAGATGATCATTTGGCAAGAATCTTCAATGTCCCATAAAACTGAAACTACAATGATGTTTCAGTCTCTTGGATTGTGTATTCTTCATACAAACTGGGCATGACAGGTTTCCTTTTGTGCTCCATCCAGATATCATTTCATAAGCCAGAAAATCATTGATCATCCACATAAGCACAGCACGCATCTGAAATACGTCTTTCGAACTTGCATCGTATGTGTGCACACCCACATCCCAAAGAAGTTTCAACTCTTTTATTAAAGGTTGCATGTATACATCAATATCAATACCAGGATCAGAAGGACCAAATATGAGTATACTCATTAAAGTGAAAGGTTTTTTCATACCCAACCATGGGGGAAGATTATAAATGTGTATAAAAACTGGTCATGTGTTGTGCGAAGTAAGCATCTGCCCAAACGGATTAAAATCGTCGCATGAAAGACCCAGCCTCACATTACGCACGTCAGTTGCAAAATCAGGATGTCAAGCATCAAATCTCTGTCATGAAAATCCATCTGCAGGATGAACCAACTCATCATTAGTCTTCTTTCTCTCGGTATCATGCCATCTCATTTTTATTGATATGTCATCTGACATGAAAAGATTCTGGAGTCTGGGGATCAAAGGAAAGTGCCACATTACTTTCTGTGGAATGCAGGATGGTGTTCCATCAGATTTTAACTTCCAACGGGATATTCCACATTTTATACAATCATTTCGTTCAGAGGTTTCATCCCAGAATAAACTGCAATCTTTTGGGAAAGCATGAATTTTGTTTCTTGAAAATCCAATTTCCTCAACTAACTTCCATGTCATATAGTGGTTTGAGGGAATATCTACATCATCTGGAAGTAAATCCTTCAAGAGGGTAATAATATAATCGATTACTATATTAGAAATCCCATACATAGTTTTCCCATGAAACAATCAGATTAAAAATTCCAAATTTTTCATTTTATTGCATTGTCGATATACTGGAGTCGTGGCAGCATCATTTAGTTTTCTCACCCTATCAATATCATCATTTTCACTAGATGCATCAACTTTCCTCATATTGAAGTCTTCTTGGGTCTAAATCATTTATTTTTCATGATGAAGAATAAACAGAAACTGATCATCTAACAAATTCTCCATTCCAGTCCTTTCATTTCGATCATCACCAATTTGAGATTTCATTTTCTCCCCATTGTGATACCACACAAAGTAGTTTTCTTGAAAACCATTTTTGGTTATGTGGTATCTGACTTCTTCATGGCTCAACCAAGGTCTACTAACACAATTGGAACATGGGAATTTTATGCAACCACTATCTGAAGCATTGTGAAATGAAAAATCTATAAAGCTCTCTAAATTATTTTGAAAATCGCTTGAGATTCGATCGGTTTCATACATCAAACTTCTATCCATTCCGTAAAAAGAATTTATATAATTCATTTTCTCATAAACAATTCAATAGGATTGAACTTTAATAGAAAATACATTTAAGTAAACGATAAAGGAAGAAGTTTCTAATCGATGTAGTGAACTATTAAAATAATGTAAAGAACAAGTACTCATAAATTAAATTAAAATTTATTTATATTCATTTTCATTAGGTCTATAATAGGAACATGCCTCAGGTCCCATTATGTGTTATAGGCATCCCAAATCATTCACTCATGTTCAATAACTTATTATTGGAACCTCTATGGCCATACCTTTCATTACCCAATTACTTCCCCAAGTCAAGTGCACCCCATGGGTGGATAAATTTTTGGCTTCTACACTAATAGGTTGTTCATGGCTTGTAAAAAGGTTTAATTTCATTAAGTATAGACAAAAACATTTATTTTTAAATTTGAGATTAATAATAAAGTATGTCAATGATAACAACATTACTGAATTAAACTTGTGACGTATCTAACATTTTTATGGATGTCTACACATGCCAGCATGGCTAGTGAAAATAACCCCACCCTCATAAAAGTGAGTATTGGACCAGAAGGACACCTAATATACAACGTACAATGAGAAACATATTTAATTGACCCTAAAGTTATATCAGTTCAGTCTTCTTGGGGGAAATGAAATATATGATCCTGGTTAACTGATGAATTCAAAAGCTTGTATTCCATATGTTGGACACTATCTAAGGTATAAAACCATGTGAGTACGGGTTTACATCATTCAATTTCTTATATGCTAGTGAGAATGAAGGCTTGAATTAATTACTTGAGTTCACTGATTAAATGAGGGTAGAGGTTGCATAGGCTGTGTAAATAGAACGATTAAATAAGGGTATCGGTTTCATACATTGTTCATGGTGGGGGAGTCTCAGCCGATTTAGAAACTAAAATAAATTCCCATCATAGGTATCAATAAGAAACATCAGCATCAAAAGAAACTCCAAATAAAAAAGGACTAAAAACATCAAACACTTTTTATGTTATCCCACCAAAAAATGATCATGAATGTCTCTATAAATTTTCATACTTCCATAATTTATAGAGAGTTTATAGTTATGAGCTTCATCCACCTGCACACCCTCCCCGCCCCACTTGGACAGCCCTACCCCCACCCCACTTGGACAACCTAGACCCCCAACCCCCACCCCACTTGGACAGCCCTACCCCCACCCCACTTGGAAAACCTAGCCCCCTCCCCCCCACCCCACCTGGACACCCCTACCCCCCACACCCCACTTGGAAAACCCAACCCCCCCCCCCACCCCACCTGTGCAGCCCTACCTTCACCTTACTAAGACACCATGTCAACCGTTATACACACCATGTGAACCCTTATACACCCCATGTGAACCCTTATACCATATCATCATTATTACAACCATTAATAACAACTTATTAAACAACATCACTTGTCGAAGATAATGAAATTGAACATAAATCAATAATAATATTGGATATATCAAGTAAAATGAAGTCATACTATCTTACATCCTAAATGACCACCCACAACCATAATTAATGACCATAAAGGTCCTCTTTCGGCCAAATAAAAAGTGAAAACAAAAACACATAGTTGCATAAAACAACTTTATTTGTGTGAAGAATAATAATCCCAAGGTCCTCATGATATTTGAACCACGTAGTCATGATTTTCGAGATGAACTTGTATCCATGAAACCATATGGGAAACACAATTCAATACATGTGTTTTTCAGATTTTCCCAAGAATTTTGAGGAACCCCAAATCAGTGAAAATGGTCATTGTGTTTCAAAAAGGTGATTTAATAACTCATGTATGATGTTGAAGGGAGAATGATTAATGGTTATATTAGAAAAACTAATATTCACTAATATTGAGAATTTGACATTCTGTGAATTAGTTTCATAAAGAAGGAAGTACTACATGGGAAAAGGAGAGGTCCCACCAAGATTTCACTTTGTAGATATTTTATTCATAAAGAACATTGGATTTTACGGTTAAGTATTTATTATTTCTTCTGTGAAGAATAATTAGGGACCACATACTATTTTTCAAAGTACAAGAAGATACTCTATATGTTCTATTGTGTAAAGGATAAGTAACAGTGTGTCATTTTATATATATATAGATTTTGATAGAAACATGATACATACTTGTTATGTAATACACATTGTGTACAAAAATTAAGATGAAAAAGATCTTCATGTTTGACATGATCTTAATGAAAGGAGTGATTTTCATGAAATAATATGAATAAATATTACAAACAATTTCTTATGAGTTCATATACATGAAGCTATAATATTTGAAGCATTGAGATTAAAAAAACTATGAATCTTTAAAATTAGAACACAATAAAGAGATACCATGCCCTTATAAATGTATATGTGTAATGAAAACATTAATTGGACAATGTGTACACCAATGTAGTGATTTGAGTACACAATTCGTGGAGTAGTGAATCATAAAATTTTCCAAAAACCCTAGAATTTTGGAATAATGATATCCTTGAGAATAGAAGGATATCCTTGAGAAGAGGTGGAAGGATATCCTTGAGAAAAGGTGGAAGGAGTCTAACCTGGAAGCTGATCCGATGGAAGAGGTGCACCTATGTTGGGGATTCTCAAGGGCTTATGCGAGTCGGAAGCGCTTCTGGGAGAGCTGCGCAATGCTTCTGGAATCGTGGGGAGGGGGCTACCTAGCTTAGGTGAATTTGGGGCATCTTTTTTCCAACGGTTTTTAAAAACTCTTGGGAAAACTCCATCTTTCCCAATGGTTTGATGAAACTGTTGAGAAAACTCATTTTTTCCCATTTTCCCAACAGTTTCATCAAACCATTGGTAAAACTCATTTTTTACCCATCTTTCCCAAGGGTTTCATCAAACCGTTGAGGAAACTCAATTTTTATAGATCTTTACCAATGGTTTGCATAAACCGTTGGTAAAGATCAATTATACCAACAGTTCTTTTGAACCGTTGGTATACAAGTGTTGGTAAAGCATGATTTCTAGTAGTGTTTAGGAATATAAGAAAATATAATTGAAAATTTAAAGTTATTTATTTAAATAATTTCATTTTTTCTCTATTACTAATTAAAGGAACCTGAAGTACAGAAAAAGTGTGAAAAATATACAATTTAAAATTTTGGGCTAGGATTCATTTTAAAAACATTGAATCTAAAAAAATAATTTCTTGTATTTCTCAAAGTATTGTATGAAATTCAATTTAATCATGAAAAATAAAATAAAACGAAATTGTATATAGTACCATATTTATTTGAAATTTTCAATTTGATTTTCTCATTGTTGGTATGTCATGGATCAAATGTGACAAGATAGGAATCTTATAGATAATCCACACATGAAACACATATCTTGAATAATTTATCTTCAATTATTAGGTTTTGTTTTTTGAAATCAAATAGATTTACAACATTCCTTTTATTGCATGAAGAATGTGAACTCAATCGAGAAATCAGGACCGATCTGACCTTGTTCTTTCTTTAGATTCTCTGTTGAAAAGCTTGAGAGGAGAAGAGATATTCTCCCTCTAAATTATTCCAAATGGTGTATATAACTATTCCAGAGGATAAAATTAGATTTTATACCTAGGTTATACATTCTAAAATTTCACTTTGTCCCCTAGAAAGTAATAACCTTTATTTTAGATTCTTGTTCACACTTATAACTTAATTAAACTTACCATAAATGTCAAAAATGTTTTATCGCCCAATTATGTCATATTAATATGTTACATGATAAAATAATAACCATTAACTCATATTTATCCTCCTTTAATAATTTAATGAATCTTGAATGTGTTATGTTTGTTCAAAAAATTATATGTTCTCATATTCACCTTTATGATCAAACAAATTTTGAATGAAATGAGAAATAAATTAAATAATCATTATTATAAACTTGAATAATATAATTTAGTTATTTTACTTATGATTGATCACACTTAGAATTTCACTGGCCCCCACACATGGGGCCCACTTCATCCTATACTCATATTCATCGGAAGAGGTGGAACCTATGGATACACTTAGTGTGTGACCCTCTAGATCCTTATCTTGATAGTAGTGAGTGAAACCCATAGACCAATATTAGAGTCTAGAAACCCATCATGGCCCCTAAAGAGATCAGGAATGTTATAGCTATGACTACCTCCTATGAACATGTTCTGTGTAATATAATCTCTTTGTCACGTGATATCTCATAAAGCAAGATGCAAACTTGTTTCATCATCCTTTTGATGCTTTATATATTTGTGACCTTACCGAATGAACTTACTCTCTTTTTCCATGGCTAGGGATTTAATAAAGGTACTACCATCAACTTCAACCTTGGCCCATGAGATATCTTTTCCTCAACTAAAATGTGAAAAATCATATCTTGATCATTCAACCAATATCATACCACAAATGACACACCCAATACAAGCTACCTCACTAGGACATCAATGTCATGGTTTTTTATTACATAAAATAATGTGATCAAACGGTACACATTGATATTGATCTCAATTTAGGAGACCAAAACACATGTTCATAGATAGGAATAACAAATTACACCTAAAACATGTAGTGTTCATATTGGTTGGTTAGTCCTCATGATCGCATCCACTTGAGATCACAAAGTGAAAACATTATGAGAAGAATTCTCAGTGCTTATGATCCTCGAACACTTGAGAGTCAAAAATCATATTTTTTACATTAGTATGATGTATCTAAACCATATTGAATATTTTTAATATTAGTGTCATAGTATCTCAAGGTTTTCATAATAGATGGGATATTTTATAACCTTTTGATATGATATGTAATCTAGGGAAATTTCCATGTAAAAATTGGATGTAGAAGTATCAATGCTTTTATGGTAAGAATAAACAAATAAATATATAAAATTGTATACATGTAATGGTAATTAAAGTACATAAAGGATTTTGGTCTAGGGAACCCACTCACAATAGATATACAATAAAAGGTTTGTTCAAGTGAACTATAATCATATCATCATTCAAGAAAAGAGTATAACAAGAAACTGTTATGGTTAAGAGGTAAAGATCTATTAGAAAAAGTATAAGTTAAAGAAATTTTGATAAATTTAATAACATTTTCATACCCTGATTCCCCCCAAATCTCAAGTTATATCTCACTTTAATATCCCTGAGGGAATATCAAATATTGTAGAGAATGTCAAGGTGGTGAAACCACTTAATGAAAATATTGATACCAAGGAAGAAAAGTTTAGTAAGATGAAATCAAGGTTTATTAAATATAAGAATACCTTCAAAATAATGATTCAATATTTCAATAAATCTATGTATGTTAAAGTCAAATCATATAAGTCCATAGAGAATGATAGCCCAAAAATTAGGCTGATCCTGCTCCTACTAAACTTAAAAGATAAATTTGTTTTTACTAATAGAGTTGTTTCAAAAAATTAAAACCTCATAAGTTTAGTCTATTAATAATTTTAATAAATCAAACTATACATCAAATGAAGTTAAAATTAAATCATGAATAAAAAATCTCCCATGCTAAAGGGAAAAGGAATCATAATTTCTAATTGGATATGAATAATATTTTCTTGAACAAAACTCATATCAGTATGGGAGATCAAAATTAAAATGATATTGTTTGTGTTGTGGAATATTTTTGCACAAATATTATATTTTTTGAAATAATTTGTCACTTACATAGAGTAGGCATGAATTTATTGGGAGAAACTCTAATAGAAAAAGAAGAAACTCTGTGAAGATGAAGAAAAATTTATGAAGGAAAAATATTTGACTATAAGTTAATCACGTCTATCTACTCTGAAAAGATTTGAATATCTAGGGGAAATTTTTGGAAGATTAGAGCAACATGGTCACTGTGTTGAATAATATTTTACTAATCTTCGAGTATAATTTTCTTATATTGAAAAATAAAAGGATGTTTAGAAAATCAATATGGAAGAAAAGTCATTTATTAATGAAGTTTATATAAAATATACTAGGAAGAGTAGGTCATCAATACTTGATAATTGTTGTTCCTATCATATGACGGGTGATATGAAAATTTTTAAGAATGGTAAAAATAATAAAAGAGGACCAGTTACCTTTTGTAAATGATGGTTCTTTAAAAATTAGATTAATTGGTACAATTGATATTGAAGATCATAAAATGAAATCTAAATATGTTTTGTTTGTAAATGGAATTAAACACAACTTATTGAGTGTAAGAAAATATTTTGATGATGGAAATAGATTTATTTTCTAGAAAACTCTTATACTATCATGTGTTCAAAATTTGGATGAATTGACACTAAATAATAAATAACTAGTGGGAAATTAATCAAAATTAGAAATTTGAGTAACTCGTGCTATTTAAATGATAAAGATGAAAATAAATTATGGTGCATGATACTTGGACATCTTGGTTAAAATAATTTGACTAAAATCTCAAAGAAATATGTAGTGAGATATCTACCCCAATTGAAAAGATAAAGAAAGGTTATCTATGAAACATGTCAAATAGGGAAGATAGTACAAGGAAGTCACAAAATTGTAAAGATTTAGTCTACAAAACCACTCAAACTTTTATGCAAAACTTATGTTAACCGATGAGGCATCAATAACAAAACTGCAATCTTTACTTTATTACTTTCATTAATTATTTAAAAATTATGACTAATGTGATGTTCATAAAACAAAAATCTGATTTTTTGTAGATGTTTAAAATATTTAGAAGATAAGTTGAGAAAGAACTGGGAGTATATATTACGAAGTTGAGAACTGATAATATAAATGAATTAAATAGTAATTTACTTTAATTATATATTTCTATTCATGAGATTAAACATTGGTACAGTTATCTTTAAACTACCTAGTATAATTTAGTTGTATAAAGGAATAATATGAGTCTGGTTAAAATAAGAATAATTGTTCTTGTTGAATAAAAACTCTCCAAATGACTCTAGAGATAAGTTGTAAGAACAGTTTTCAATATTTAGAATATATTATTTTTGAGGTTGGAATCAAATATAAATCCTTATTATATGTATTATAAGAATAAACCTACATTAAACTACTTCATGGTTTTTGGAATTCCAAATTTAAAGAAGATCAAAAATAAATATTTGGGAAATTTTGATGAAAATGTTGAAGAATAAGTTTTTATCAATTAACTAGACATTTTTATGCTTGATAATGATGGAAATATAGTGTTCAAGTTGAAGAAATACTTTTATGGGTTAAAACAGACCGCTAGATCCTAGTACTCCAAAATTGAAAGTTTCATGAAAGAGTTGAAATTTTCAAAAATAAAATTTGATAGAAACTTATATATGAAGGATATGAGAATAGGTACTCTAATTAATATTATCTATGTTGATGACGTAATTTTTTAAGGTGATAGGGAGTATTATTGTGAGGAATTTTCAAAGTAGATGAATATGAGTTTTGAAATGTCAATTCTCAAAGAAATGAATTTATTTTTGGGATTACAAGTTGTATAGAAGGAAAAATAAATCTTTTTATCTACAAAGATATATTCAAAAAAAATTCTAAATACTTTTTTCATATAAGATTCGAAGGAAGTATCCATACTCATAAAATTTAGTGTGAAGCTGAGAAAACATGAATTGAGAAAAGGTGTGAATTAAAAATAATTCAGGAAGAGAATCATGAGTTTTATTTATCTAAATGCATTCAGACCAAATATTTTGTATCAAGTAACATTGTTTTATAAGTATAAAAGTGATCCAAAGGAACCACACATTTTTTCTTCAAAGATAATTCTCAGGTATGTAAAAGGACCCTTGAATTATGGTCTGATGTATAAAATAAGTGAATAAATGAACCTTTTGGGTTTCAATAATGCTGATTAGGATGAATATTACATTGATATAAAATCAAAATTATGAGGAATTTTCTTTTTGGGAGGAAGTTGTGTAATATCAAAAAGTAAGAATAAATGTTTTGTTTCTTTGAGTACAACTGATTCTTAGTATGTTGCTACCACACATTCTTATAGACAAATTTTGTGGATGAAAGTAAAAATGGAAGACCTAGATGTGAACATTGAAAATGAATTATAAAAATCAAAGTGAAATTGATCTTTCCAAGAACCCAATACCACACTCCAGATCCAAACAATAATAACATGTATCATTTCAACATGGATAATGTTTCTAATAGAGGTATGGAGTTAGAGTATATTTCTTGCAAATATATGATTACTGATATTTCATTAAATCTATTATAAGGGATATATTTTAATAGTTGAGGATGAAAATTTATGTTCAGCATTTCCCTATTACTCCTAGAAATTGTGGTTATACACCAATATAAATTATATTTTTTTCAAAGGAAGAGATAAGTACATAACTCTATACTTTATATTTTGTGAATTTGAATAAGTTTTTTTATAAAAATAAGGATATAAGTTAAGTTAGTTGATTAAGGGGTAGAACTTCATGGCTACAAATTTTATAATTACTAAGGGATATAATTATCTCAAAAACATTTCTTAATCAAATAGTGTGGTGTTAGGACACTTATATTTGATAACGGTTGTGGTTTAATGAAACGTTGAAAGTTGTGCTAAGGGTTTTTTGTTTTGATAACAAATAAAAAGGTGATATTGAAGAACCCATGTAGTTATTGAAGGTATTGAATTTGTTTTCAAACTTGGGTATGCGAATTTTCTTTAGTTAAAATTCAATATGGAATAGTTATCTTTGGAAGTATAATTATAAAAAATTATGATTTTATATGGATTGATTAAATATATAGAAGTTTTACTTGTACCAAAAATCATAATTTATGTTAATGGAAGATATTTATAACTTTATATATATATTTTATTAT
The DNA here is from genome assembly GCA_963277665.1 of Viscum album. Lineage (NCBI taxonomy): Eukaryota > Viridiplantae > Streptophyta > Magnoliopsida > Santalales > Viscaceae > Viscum > Viscum album. Next base: position 756,485,350 of record OY728148.1, on the reverse strand, counting down.
GAATACACTTGTGTCAAGATGTTACATGAATTTGGAAGACCTTATAAAGAATTAAAAAGTTATAGAGGATTTGAGTTTTGATAAAGGAATTCATACGAGTCATACTGAGTTTAGATTTAGTTAGAGTTTTGAAATAAATAAAGGCATGAAGAGAACAATTAATGCTATTATATTGAAGTAACTTTATGATTTATGAATGTTGATTTTTAATGCAATCAAAATATGAGGTAGATGATATATTCATGAAGACCAAACTGTATAAAGGGTTTGTAAGTTATGAAAAATTATGTTATATTGATCATTAAATGTGACTAATATCAAAATAATTTGAGAATAGTTCTTGATTAATGAAATGTTTAGGAGTTTAGAAGTTTAAGTGATTGAAATATGAGATGTGTATGCTTAAAATTAAAAAATTCATGGTATATTTAATATATTTAAAAATATATAAGATATTTTCAAAAGTATACTGAAAATGAGACAAATGAAAAACCCAGCTTGAGATACATATGAATAAATATTTATTATATAAGAGTTGTCAATCAGAGGGATAAAGAGTTGGAAAAGGTGAAAAAACATACATGACACATTAGATTCTTTTGAGTTATGGGAGGTAGATTTTGAGTTTAGTCTAAAATGTGTTTCAATATGATGATTTTGATATGGACTTCTAAATAAAAAAATCATGAAGTTGAAGACATGATTCTAGCTGAGAATTGTGGAATACTTGATGAATATTGATGTAAGGATTTATCGGAGCTTTGAAGAAATTATATTTTTTTATCTTCATAGTCATTTAAGGTAGATGGATGAGATTTGAGAAAGGTAGAAGAATCATGAATTAGAGTCAAATTACCCATATTTATCAAGTATGAGTGACTATATAAAGGATAGACTTCATTTAGAGTTAAATGCTAATAATTTTAGAGAAGATATATATAGATCCCAACCAATATGTTTTGAAAAATTCATCTAGTCAAAAATGAGGATTAGTGATTACGTATAATTTTAGAGTTATAGAGGTAGAATTTAAATTCTATAATATTTTTGAGTTTAAAATACTAGAATCCAAAGTTCCATGAGTTAAATTTCAATAGATTTAAGTTAAGGGAATCAAAATTGTGATCAAAATATGATTTATATTATCCATAAAGCTCATTATAAGATTAGTTTTTATTGTATAATCATCCATAATAAAAGGAAATATTACTCACTTTATTTGGTTGTAACATTGTAAACTAGTGAGAACCAGTATAATCACTTGTTGAGAGAAGTTATTTTTTGATTTTTTTTGGAAAAAGAATAATTCCTTAACATACCACTTAGAATAATTGATTAATTTTAGTGGAAAATCTATGTCTCATACTGGACCCAAATACAACAAAGAGTAGGTACCCACATTGGTGAATGTTTTGGGCACAACTAAAGATAGATGGATTATTCTCTGTGATGGGTTTTCATTATATTAAATATATAGTCCATAAGAACATGATGAATTATCATCATGTTTAATAAACATAACATAATAACATAGAAAAAATTAATCCTAAAAAAATAATAGAGAATATTTCACGTTAAATTTATAATAAATTTATTAATAAGAATTACCTTGGTCTTGAGATTATTTCTTCAATGAGGATATTGATAAATATAAATTCATTTGATTTATATTTTCATTCCACAAATAGGATATAAAGCACAATCCCTTTAATTCTAATCCACACAAGTTCCTTGATCTCCAAATGAAATTGATGGAATATTGACTACCAGATGGTCGATTTATTGAACTTCCATTTTTCATGTTGATTTCAACACATTACTTCAAGATTAAAGGATTTTCTTTTTTTATTCTCTAATTATTTAGATGGAAGAATAAGTTATAGGAAATCTCTCAATATTATGAGGAAACCTAGATATAGTCTTCGTTTATATAATTCTCTATGAAGAAGGACCATTATACAGAACACAAATGATCTCATACTTTTTCAAAAATTATATAAGTGGGTATAAGTAAATATATGGTTTAATATTGATAATTTCATAAAGTAACTTAATTAAAAATAAAACATATTATAAACCCAACACAAATAATAATAATAATAATACTGTTATATAATGGAATACACCGACTTGTAAAAAAAATATCATTATTTAAATAAATAATTATTTGCGTATTCAAATGATATTTATGATCATATAATTTCAGTTACCGAGTCATTAACTTAGCCCTTACACCTTCATTGGAATTTACCAAACCTCAAATAATAATAAATTTCATTCATTCAATAAATAAAAAATATTATATTCACGGTCTTGGGAATAAATATTTATTTAATATTCAACTGAATATATGCGATAAAAAATCTTAAATAAATATTATCCCTTATTCTTGAGAGTATATTTTATTCCAAATATTAAATTCAAATAGAATTAAACTAATATCAAAGGAAACACTAAATATGTGACCCTCTAGTCCTCTTACTTAGTGGAATTAGGTAGGCTTTCCTAATGTTTAATATCAGTTTCTAGCAAAACATAATGGTAACCATATAAGAAGAAGTTACCATCATAATGAAAAAACCCACATATAAATTCTCACTATGTAATATAATCATGTTTCCATGATATCTCTAATAAATAATTTTTCATACTCATTTCATTAACCAATATGATAGATATATATTTTTGACTTCTTGAAATGAATCTATCAATCACCATGGATAGGGAATTTTAGTTCAATAGTTTTATTTCAATCAAATGGATTGAGATATAAAATTCTATAAAATATAGAAGGGACAAATCCTTTATAGATTTATTTATTAATGACATATCATTTGTGGAAAACCCAACACAACCTATAGTTCCACGAGCATATGTCATCGTATTTTTCATTAATGCATCAAATTATACAACTCATGTAATGAATTAATCATAATATCATGTCTAAGTATCACTACACATGTTCACATATAGGAATATACAATGACATATAAAAATTTTGAATTCCTACTGGTGGATATATTCTTACAACCTCCCATATTTTATATTTTCAAGTGAAAAATTCCTGAGATAAAGTCACATCTTCTTATGAGTATCAAGTACCTAACAGTCAGAGATAACATGTTTCCCGTAATAGAATGTTATCTGACTATATAACATGATTTTAAGAATATTTTCATAGAACTTAAAGGTTCTAATCATAGTAGGAAAAATTTATGACCTTTAAATGTAATATAAACTCTAGAACATTATCACATTAATGTAACATATAAAAATAATCAATATATGAGAATAAATTTATTAATATTCAAGTATATGAATATACAAGTAATATAAACTAAAAAAAATTACCAGGGGCACAAACTCCAACATACTCCTACTTGAACTAGATAAAACTATGAATAACTTTTAGTTTTATGGATCTCACATTATATGCATGATTATACTAATGTAAGGTTTTTCTTAATGGGTCAATATTCTACTCTGTGGAGAATATGCTTAATAAAACCTCACATCTCTGAGAAAAATGCCTCAAGAGATGATACTTTTTAAGTATGTTCTTTGTATGCTGATGAGACCTTGGATCCTTATAAAGAGTCATCATTGTAGTATTATCACATTATAATGTGATAGGTTATTTAGCGATGAGCACTTAAACAAACTCTTGAATGAATTTTTGTATGAAAATTGCTTCCTTAGATACATCAGAAGTCAGAATGTACTCAGAATCTACTATAGAGTCATTGGACACAATTGAGGGAGAATTCATATCTCAATTGTGATTTTAGATCATCCAAGTCTATTTGAAAACTAAAATCTACATATTACCTAATTATTATATCCTAATATACTCTATAAAACATGAATATATCATTAGTACGCCTTAGATACTTTAGGATAGTCTTGACTAGAATCCAATAATGGTCTCCTAGTATCAATTTATATTTTTCCCACACTCATGGAATAGGGAACATTAAGCATGGTATATATCATGGAATACATGATTGAACCTATTGTTGATGTGTATAGAATCCTTGTCATCTGTTTTCTCTCCTCATATGTCGGAGGTAACCTTTTCATATAGAGATATATGGAATGTGACATCGGTAAAAATCCCCTCTTGGATTTTTCCATACTAAATATATTCATTATATTGAAAATATAGGTACCATAACTTTGTCTAAGCAGCCTCCTGTATCTGTCATGATAGATTTTGATCCCAAGAATCTATATTGTTTAACCTAATCTCTTCTTAGAGAAGAATGTTTTCAACCATGTATTAATGGACTATAATATAGGAATCTCATTTATAATTAGTAATATTTCATCAACATATACTACAAGGAAAATAATTACACTCCCACTAAACTTCTTATAGATACAAGGATCACATTAATTCTTTATAGAACCAAAATTCCTTATTTCTTTATCAAATCAAATGTTCTATGAATCAGATACTTTATTCAATCCATAAATGGATATATTCACCTTCCATACCATATATGCATCTTTTAGAGCCATAAAACCTTCTATTTGTTCCATATAGACAACTTCCACAAGGTCCCCATTAAGTAAATCTATTTTGACATCCATTTTCTAAATCTCATAATCAAGTCAATATATTATGTAAATAATAATTTTTATTGATTTTTTCAAAGAAACTAGTGAGAATTTTTAATCATAGGAAATAAATTGACTCTATTTAAACCCTTTACCAGCCAGTCTTGTATTATTAGTACCGAATATACCTTATATGTAATTATTTTTCAGAAATACCCATTTTAAACCAATGATGTTTACATCCATTGGATGATCTTCAAAAATCCATACATGGTTTTGGAACATAGAATCCATTTATTAATTCATGAATTCATTCTATCTAGTAGCTTCCATACCACTTACTAGTTCCTAATATGTAAAAAAATTATTATTATAAATTAATAATGATTCATAATACTTAGTGACTTAAAAACCATATATTTCTGGTTCTATAGCCTCTCTAGTGCTCTTACATAGTTCTTATATCTCTATAACATCCTCTTCTATGGGGAATTGTGGAATATATTCTTACACCAACTATTTTATATCTTGATCCATAACTTCAAAAAATTCTATCTTAATCCCGCTATCCATTTTAGAGATGTGATCCCTCTTAAGTAATATATATTGCCTAGTCTATATTACCTTTTTATTTGAGTTGTTTTAAAGGAAATTCTAATTAACTTATTTAGGATATCCTATAAATAAACACTTAGTATCTTAGGGTGAAAGTTTATTACCCAAGGAGGTCATAAAAATGCTTCACATCCCTAATAATTTATATGTGACAAAATTGGTTTCTTTCCACTACACAATTCAAATGGAACTATTTTTTCCGCTTTACATGTAACTTGGTTTAGAGTATAAGTTTGTTTCTATAATTTTTATCCCAAAAATTATAATTTATGACTCGCATGACTCATCATTGATCTCCCCATGTCTAACAAGTTGTGTTTACTCCTTTCACTTACATCATTCCATTATGTTATATAAGGAGGAGTTATTTGAGATAATATCTCAAAATCACATAGATAATAAATGAACATGTGGTTTATATATTCTAAATAGTGGTCTTAATGAAGCTTCTTTATCTTCTTACCAAGTTGATTCCCAACTTCATTCTTGTACTCCTTGAATTTCTTAAAGGATTTTGACTTATACCTCATTTGGTAGATATATCAATATCTACTAAATTCATCAGTAAACGATATGATGTACGAGTATCCACCCCTTTCATCAATATTAAATTTTCCACTCACATATGTATTAACCAATTCATGAATCTTCATGGATCTTTCACCTTTTACACAAAAATGGTGATTTGGGCATTTTACCTTATAAAAAATTGTGACATATTCCAATTTTTTTAGTTTAAAAGAGTCTAAATATCCATCTTGATGTAATTTGGTTAAGATATATTCATTTAAACTAAATTGGTTATGTTACAGTTGAGTGTGATATGAGTCATGTGAACCTAATTCTCTATCGATTTCTAACACTTGGTTTTTATATACCAATACTTAAAGAACAATATTAAGATGTTGCATACCATAACATATGCTATATTTGTAAAATTAGAAACTTTTATTCCCAAATTTTAAAATAAAACCATATATATCAAATTTGGATATAGAAATTATGTTTTTGAAAATATATAAAACATAATAAAAGTTCTTTAAAACTGAGATCAGTCATATTGTAAATGAGAGGTGGTAGTCTCCAATAGCTACCGAAGTGAGTCTATCTCTATTTTCTTCTCATAGATCCACATAACCTCATACAAATATTATAAATATAATTGGTTACTATAATTGGATACTAATATGAGTACCAAAAATTATATCACAAACCCCATTTGTAAAAATATAAATATTAAACTTGATAACAAACAAACTTCAAGTTTCCCTTTTCTTCTTTTCCATTATGTTATACTTTATTCAGTTTCCCTTCTTAACGTATGAAAAAATGGAATCTTGTTCCCTTTATTTACCCTTGATATTCCTCTTCTTATAAAGTCTTTATAAATATTCCTTAGAAAAAGATTTAATCTTAGGGATTTTCTCTTTTCCCTTCCTTGTTTTCACCATAAGTATATAATGCTTCCCATATTTCATATCCTTATATACATGTTGAAGTAAAGTAAGAGGATTCGGGATAAACATCTCTATTTTTTTCCTATTAAAATTCAAAAAAAATAAATACAATATCTAATAGAGTGAAGTATGAGATTGGTGTAAAATTAATCCATTATATTAAACCCTAGAATATATAGATTCTCAATGTAGCCAAATATTTTTACCACATGAGGTCCATCTTCCACTCCATCTCCGCGTTTTCACATAAAGAGTTTCTTGGAGATCTAAAAAATATTGTATCTATATCTATAGTAATAAAGGACACAAAGATGGGTGAGTATAGTATATGCATCCATTTTCTCATGAGAATTTTTAATTTATCATTCATGGATTATAACATCAAACATTAGAAATCTAGCACACCATATAAGTGTTTTAAATAGAAATAGAGATATTATTCACTCACCTTATTAGTAGGTAGATTAGAAAATAGGGCCTCTAGTACATAAAGATTCCATTCCTAGAAAAGAGCAATGTGAAAGAACCGGTACCACTCCAAGAAGTTATTTCCATTGATGAGGTTGTTTGTATCTAATACATATTTCAAGTATATCAATTAAATTTACATTTTTCTTTTAAAAAAATAAAATAAAATTATGTTTTTTATTTTTATTATGAAAGTATATAAGATAAAACAAGTTTAATTATCTTATTGCTCTCCCACTATATTATCATGCCTCAATACCCCCCACCATTGGGCTCAAAATTCCCAATTTCATGGAAATTATAGTGGAAAGGATTCATATTTCCCTTCTCATAATACATACTTTGTCCTGAAAAATTATTTTATGGTATTTTTGTAGGTGGTTTTTCAAACTACTAGCTTAGAGATCTTTGATTCATTGAGTGGTCTCCATGATCCTAAAATCATGACTTTAATTTCCTTCATACTTGCCTCAAAGTTGTACCATGTCTTTCTGTAGAAGTTAACCCTTAATGCTAACTAAGTAAAGTTGACCCAAAACCTTATTTAGAACTCCTTGATAGTTGAAAGCATCCTAAATTTATCCAAATAAGTACTCTGAACTATAGTTTCATTCATAATGTAAGTAATGGAAGGTTTTTAAATTAATATTTACTTGAGGGATTTTTATGTGTAAACATGACATGTTAATATTATATGAATTTTACATAATTAATTAAATATGATTTTTATAAAATCATTTATGAAAAATATATTTATTTTAATTTATATTTCATGTTTAGTTATCTTATTTAGTTTATTTTATCACATTTAACATCATATAAACATGTATATCAAAAAAAAATATAACCATGAAAATAACAAAATAAAATAAATAAAGTGACTTGGTATTTATATTTCTAATGGTTTATTTTTCAAGTGAAAGATAAACCAACCTATGACCCTAAGGGGGGATCTTTGAGGTAGGATTTGATTTAGATGTAGTTTTCCACCATCAACCTCTGTATCATATTGGTTGGTGTCACCTGTAATCTTATTCTAAATCACCTCTTCTCCTTGGTTCTCCTTTCTTTATATGTCTTTTACTCACACATAGATAAGGGGATCTTGGGGTATGTGATACATAAAATAAACCATGGAAACACAATTCTTATATAATATCGATGGGGGTGGCTTGTAGGTCATTATATTTTATTTAAACAAACTTTATTACATATATAATCCATGAAATAATTATTAAATTAAATATAAATTCAACTAATATAATGGTTTTTCAAGTTCATGATCAGTCACATATGTATAAAAACATCATATTCAAATATGCTAGATTTAATTTAAAATATCTATATTAATTAAGATAAAATTTTCTTAAATTTATAACTAATGGTCAAATTAATTAACTAACTAATTATATTTAATTATTAATACAATAAGACTTATAGAAACATAAGGTTCACATCCCCTATATTTTAATTAAATTAAATTAATTAATTTTTGAGGGTTTTGAAATGACTCTTCCACATTAGTTGGATTTTGTGCTCGTGGCTGGAAAAAGAGGATCAACCTAGAATTATAGTGTGTTGTGTCTCAAAGGTAGTACACATTTTGTGGATCTATTGTCCATTCTATTTGATTCCATAGTGAGAATATTGGAACCGCCTATAGATAAAGATGTCTGTGGTGTTCGTCTGGATGGAGGATATGTGTGGGATCCTGATGCCGCCACAGAGGAGGCATCCACAATCGATGTTTGTCCTGCTTCCAAACCCAAGATATCAACCTCTTCCATGTCTACATGGATCAATGGTTCTCATCTTGGTGATGGAATCTTGTAGGATCATGATGATCCAAGTTCAGTCCTTATCCATATATTATCTTTTATTATTTTAGGAAATTGACCATTGCGAATCTTTATTCACAGAGGATGAATCCAACTGATTCATGTAAGGCCCTAAATTTCAGTTTGAGTGAGATGAAAGGATCTTATTTAAAGCCTTTATTTGTGTATTTCCCTAAATATTGTTCTGGAATAATTCTCCAAAAGGGTTTGCTTGTCCATGTTGAGGATAACCCTACTATGTTTGATGATAGAATTTAAATTGGGAAAAATTCCTTGATTGTGTATCTTTTTTTTATTAAAGGGTCAAAAGTCTTGGAGGTTTGATGATTTGGTCTTGAAGATATTTTTTTTGGGGCTTATCTGATTGGATATGTGTATCTCTTAGGCGTGGTTTCTTTCATTGCATTTTTCCTTCAGATGCTTCTAAAATTCATGCGTGGAACACCAGATCTCTATCCCTGAAACCTGGATGGATTCACCTTCAGGAATGGTCTGTGTACTTTAATTCTTCATATTTAAGGAATTATTTTTCTTAGGTTTGGGTTCTTCTTATTTTTCTTTATTTTTTCCTTTGGTATCCAAATATTCTTTATGATATTGGGATGGAAATTGGGACTCCTATATGTCTTAACAAGTAAACTGAGGTTGTTTAGTTTGGACACTTTGCTAGAATGTTGGTGGAGATTGATCTTAGATCCACCCTAATTTACAAGGTAACTCTCTCCACTCCCACTGATAATATACAAATTTATTTTGAGTATTAAATAAATAATCTTTTATATAATTTATGTATGGATGTTGGGCATTATTTGGAGCTATGTCAGAGGAATATCTCCTGCAAGTGATGTGGGATAAAGGGGAATCCAACTAATCTCTATAGAAGGAAACCATAGAGGAAGGATGTGGATTTTTCAAAAGACTATTAATAATAATGGAGGTGTTCTCAACAAGCCATTATCCACTATGGCTGATATGTTGGATTCTGAGAAATTTGATCCTCATGTGCCAAATTTAAAGGTAGGGGATTGATGGTGGACAAGTCACCGATGGGGGATAATAGTGGTCCCTCTAATACTCTGGTAAAATCTAAAAATGAGGTTAAATCAAATGATGGTTATGCTACTAATTTTATTGGAGTAGTTGGAATTGGATTTGTAATCACTGGCCTCACTATTATTGGGTCTCTTGCTTGAACAGACTCTCCAAACCCTAACATGAATGCTAGTCTTGGTGGAGGCTCACAATGTGGTTGGACTTTTGGTACGGATCATATCTTGGATGATCATAATGGGGCTCATCAATATGTTGACTATCATTATGAGATACAAAAAAAAATAAATTCTTCTAGAATTTCCAAGAAGTGGGGTAAAATCTCTGATGTGGAAGGGGTAGATGATTGCCCCCCTTGAAGGAAATGAGTAGCACCGATCATGCCTATTTTAAGTATGCACTCTTAACTAGAAAAGGGAAGGCGACTGATAGTTAGGGATTTACTCATTCTCCTTTGAAGATAAATCCCAGGAAGGACTAATCTCACACACCTCATACTATGTCTAACTGATCCTCTTATATGTTTTTGGGTAAGATCAATAATGATATTCGTAAGATCTTCAGCCAGGGTAATTCCTAATCTGAGTGGGAAATTTTTGATGATTTTGATTATGGAAATGATGTGTCTTATTTTGATTTGTAGTTCCTTTCTTTATGTATGAGGTAAATTCCCTCTGTCTGACCCCACCGTCTCCCATTTACTTTTTTTATTATCTTTAATAAATGGTCAGAATCTTATATTTTATCTAGACTTGTTTGGTATATTGATTATTTTTATAAAAAATTACTTATGTACATAGTGTGTACTAGGAGGCAACATGATGTGTACCAGTCCAAACTACCTAGTTTAGGGTCATCATCAGGTATTTTTCACTCACATGGAATATAACAAAATCAAAATTTCAAGTAATTAAATTATGTGTACTTTCACTTTATAACATATGAACACGTGTTAATTAATGTATACTTTGCCACTTTTAATGCACACGATGTGTAATGATGACCATACACAGTGTGTTATTCCAAATTTAATGTGAAATTAATTATACAGTTAATGATTAATAAATACCAATAAAAATCATGTATTCCAGCCACACATAATGTAGTTTTGTTTTAATTCCCCAAATAAGTTTATTTTGTGAAATTAATTTACATGGTGAACAGTCTATATTGGTTTTTACTCCACATAAACTGATATGATTTACATGGTGTATACACTGGATACACGACATGTAACTCCTTTCTTGTTGTCTTGTGATGCATGCCTAGGGAATTAGCATGTAATCTAAATAGAATAAAATTTTATCACATGTCATTTTCACCAGGTACACATTACGTAATGATAGTTTCCTATATCACTCAGACATCATTCAACATGTAGTGTATTTATTACACTTTTTTTATGTTGTACACGTGATCATTGTATCATATGGCATTACAAAACATGTACATGAGTTACACGGAGTATAACCTTGTAAATAATGTGTCACCTTGGTAGTTAATACATTTTGTTATCAATTAAAAATTACACATCATGTAATGAACCCCCACATAAACAGTCAATATTGGTGTAACCATATGGGCATGTGGCTGACTAAGACTACATGCTGTGTAATTAGGTTACATATTGTGTAATCGTGTTGCACAACCAGGATCTCTAGAACCTTCAGATGGTATCTCCATGCATTCTTGGCCTTTTCTTGGTCAAAATATATTGAATAAACTTTGGATTAATAATTCAAACTGAAATAAAATATAACAAAAATATCATGATATTAATAAACTAAATTAAATAATTATAAATTTAAACATGACTGCTTTGGTACAACATGAATGTTCCATACACAATAGTTATCAATCGAGCCCATTCACAATAAATATTTTTTGTTAAATTTAAATAGAAAATCCACAAAAACAAGATGAATGATCATTATGTATAATTAATATAACCAAAGAAACTAGATGAAAGTAATCCCAGAAAAATGAGTGAGGATCTTTCCTCTTAAATTTATAATCAAATTAATAAAAAGAATTACCTGAGTATTGAGATTTTTTTGAATATGATATTGATCAATCAAAAATAATTCAAGTTTTTCTATTTTTATTATAAGAGGATCCAAATTAGAATCCCTCTAGTAGTAATCCACACATATCCCTTAAAGATTTCCAAGTGAAAACTTCATGAGATGAAGTCTCATACAATTATGAGTATCAACCGCTTAACAGTCAAACATATTATGTATCCCATCAGATAAAGTTATCCAACCAAATAATGTGAGTTTAAGAATGTCATCTTAAGGTTCTCATGATAGTGGGGAACTGTTATGATCTTTCAATGCAACAGAAGCTATTATCACATTAATTTCAAACATAAGAACAATCAATATGTGATAATAAATTTATTAATATTCAAATACATAAATATAAAGGTAATCTAATTTACTAAATAGTTGTTTCTAGGGAACCAAATCTTGTAATTAGGATCAAAACTTATAAAAACCTTTATTCCTTGGATTTACTTTTACTTATACGGTATACAGGTATGGATGGGAAATAAATTTTGAGAGGATAAAGAGTCTAACAAGTTGTAGGGTTAAATTTTAGTTTAAATGAAATTATAAAAGGGTACCCCTGATTGAACCCCCTAGTGGTACATTATATTTTTGGTCACTTCAGCTACATTTATTTTTTAGGTATATAGTGATAACCCATTCAACATGACTATTGATTGTGTGAACAGTGATCAGTCATTCACTATGTTTATTATTTAATATAAATAATAATTAACTCTTTAACTATATTATTTCTTATTTGGAGGATACACCCTATTTACTAATGGTTGTTATTGGAGTGGAGAAACCTTGTTCGTCCATTCTCTTTTTGATTTGGTGATATCATGTTCTCCCATGTTGTATTATAATTTTAGTGATGACCTATTCACCATTTTTTGATCACTATATTTGTGATATTTCATTTTCCTATTTATTTATGTAATATTGATAGTTAGTTCATATATATTATGATGTACTAGTTATATTTTTTGGGTTTCTGAGGATCTGTTAATACATAATCAACTCAATAGATTCAATTGGAAATCCCTTTCCCAAGATCCAATATATATGAAACTAAAATAATTCTTAAACAAAATAAGAAACTCTATTTTATATTGGACCACTGATAATAAATTACTTCCTTCATAATAATGGTTTAATGAAAATACTTATGAGGTAGCTAAAGGACTCCGACCTCCGTGGTGTATCCATAAGATAAATGAATCGATCATTGTTTAGGAAGGACACTCCTTCACTCCAAAGCATGATAGTGACTCTCATGGAAAATAAGGAATAATAACTAAGCTTCAAATATATGATATATTTGACCAAGGATTGAGAAATTTCACATACACACCCCCTAGGAACTACCTCCTTGTACAATCCCTCAAGGAAAATCCTCGAGTTTTCATTCATTTACTCATAAATTATGAGTAAACACATTCAGTTATAACTCTTTTTTAACCCTCAACCACCAATTCATCCTCTCATGTGTTTTATCTTGTGAAACACTTAATTATATCTTATGTGGGTAATTATTTGGACATTAAAATAAATAATTTTCAACTCTTAGTGAATCATAAGATGTTGTGCTAATTGTATACTATGATTATCATAGCATCATGATATAATTGTATTATACAGATTTATATAGCTAAGGTAGTGTAGAAATATAATATGTTTCTTATGATATTCCTAAACCTGAGCATAAGGTATAAATTTGGTTTATATATTTCACACTATATGACATAGTTATATTTCACTATGCGATATAGGCCATAACACATCATATTTGTATATGATTTAGGTTATATCTCCTTCAATATCCCACTTGCACTAAATCCCTCTAAACTTGGTTCTATTTCATGTTATATTGTATCAAGTACAATGAATTTTAAAATAATTCCCAAAGATCCTTTTAGATATCATCCAAAACACTTTTTTAATTTTATCATCAATTTCACTATGAATTATTCTATATGAAATATAATGTGAATAATAATCCAAAACTCCTTTTTAATAAACTATAAAAAACTTTTAAAATAGCTATTTGAGTAAAAATAAATCCCCATTTGGTCAACCAATAAGTGTGACCCCATGTGACTTTTTTATAATTAATAAAAAAACTGAATTCTTGAGTTCATAAATGTAAGAAAAGAATGGCGTCTAGAAAAAATCATTACTACTCAATCTACACAGGGATCTGGCACGATCTCTATCAAACAAATGTATCTCTATACCTATGTCCAGTAGTTTCATAATATGGACGCAAGAATTTTTATTTGACCCCTTTATTTAAGACACCAAGTGATCAAGGGACACTATGTATGTTAATCTCAGATAACCTCCTCACATGTTATTGATTCTATCCATATAGACTGACCAAATCATTGAATACATCACATGTCATTCACCTTTATAGGTGATTACATCACAATCCCCACACTTCATATATAATCATATTAAATCTCTTATATAGGTACAATCGTATACTTCCTTGAACTATCTCAATTGAGTACCCTGATGTTATACTTGTCAAACAATAATAAAAATCCAATCTTGGTTAAGCTCAAACTGATGACATGAACACAACATACCCAACCACTCCCTAATTAGATAATCCTTAATGATTCCATAAGAAATGTATAAAAGTATATAAGTAATAATTTTAGGTATCAATCCAACCTCAAGGGCGGTAAAATTAAATTATGAACTATACACCCCTACTATATAAAATAAATATTGTATGACACTCCATGTGGTATACTTCATGGGTTATAAAGAGCAAAAAATCAATGTTGTTCCTCATGAGCATATTATCTATCTTGATATAATAATCCTAATCAAGTTTACCATAATATTTTTCCATAACCTATAATACTCCATAACAAACATTGGTTATGGACAACTCAAAGTTACACTTTGATAGGTTAATTATAATTTCATGTGTATATATATATGCATCCAACATGAAAGAAAGATAAATTGGAGATTATATTTTTGTATAACATGATATATTTATATTCTCAAAAACTGTTAATTATTTTAATAAAACTATACATAATTGTATGTATTATCATATCATATATTATATACTAATATATTATCCTTTTTCTTGCTAATTTTTTTTTGTTTTTGTTAACTCATCGCGTCTCTATATAATTCCTGCTATATTTTTATGTGACCATCTAAAAAACTCTACCACTAAACTCTTTGGTGAGTAACATCTATGTTGTAATCTAGTTTGAATAATGGTGAGAATTAGTAATTATATTCCTAATATTTAACTCTTTGAACATAATATTAAAACTCCTTCACTTCAAAACATAATTTAACATTTTTAATGAATAATGTTATCTAATTAGAAGTATTCTTAAGTTTTTCATCATTATCGTCCTCAGAACTTTTCCATTAATATTATTCATTTAATTAATTTATGCAACCCTTTACTAGAAGACCCTAAACCTTTTATGATATTAAGTGAGATTCACTTTATATTTTTAGATGAATAATCCTTTATTTCTTAACTTTAAACTTCTCAAAGTCTAAACATAATCTCACCACCCTATTAGACATTGTTTTCTCTTTATAATATAATGAGAAGATAAACAAAATCTTTTATATTAGTAAATAATTCTTATTTACTTAATTTTAAATATTTAACAAATAAACTATTATATTTATATCATATTTGGTATTCGGTGTGTTTAGATCAGAATTCTGAAATAAATATTATTCGTTAAAATATGTCACTAAATGGTGTTGGAATAAAATCTCTCATATTTTAAAAAATATCTTCGATAAACTCTTTCATCCTGGATAAAACTATTTTTATCCTTATCTTCTTCCTAAATATGTTATAGAATATGATGAATCATAAACCTTGTGTATTAATTCTATCATTTTATATTGTTTATAAAAACTATTTTTTAACAAACAAATTCTATTATAATATAATAGAAATGAGATGAAGATACACATCCTTTACATAGATCCATAGGAGCTTGATAAATTCATTTTCATTAAATTTCATAATTTAGAAACCCTTTTCTATAGTATTTGAAATAAAACCACTATATTTATCAATTCATTCCATGATTTTGAACTTTTGTATATTTATAACACCTGTAAAACGTTTAGTTGGTATCAAATACCATTTTAAAATTGAATAATTGATTCGTATAACATGGATACCTAACATAGACATTATATAGAGATTCTAAAACCCATCCGGGTATCCTATAAATAATTCTATTATTTCTAAACACATAACACCCTTTCTAATTTACCTTTAGGTTTAAATGAACTGGGTAGGATAATTAAAGAGACATATTTGGATTCTCTAACTAACTTGTCTTCTTTCTGTTTGAACTTTTACCCATTTATACTGTTAATAAAGTACCAAAACCTAGACATATCATTACCATATCATCTATACTCAACACTTTTAAAAAATTGGGTAAAATTTTATTAAAAACCATTCACATTATCAAAACATTTAAAAAAATGAAAATAAAATAAATTCCCTAACTAGAACAATTTGTACAGGAAACTTCTAGTATCGCCAAGTTATTAACACACACAATCTCATTGATCATATGAGTGGGGACTAAATTTCCTTATATCATAATACGTATAATGCTTTTGAAACCTCATGTGAATCATTTAATGCTTCTTATAAGCATCTAGATACACCTATTGAAAAATTTCAATAGTTTGTTACTCTGGAAGGTATTACACTAATACATAGAATTTTCTTATTTATTAAGAATGATTATTAAGTTTTATACCTTCAACAGAATATTTTATCTATTATGTATCATGTTTAACATTCATTTAATAATAACTTTTATTAAATTTTCTCTCACTAAAATGAAACCCCCATTTAAATTAAATATATCCATTAGAGGTACAAGATCCATATTCAATAATAAATGAGTTATATTTTTAATTTATCTCACCAATTAGTTATTTAAGTAGGATATTATGTTAATAATATCATATATTACTCTAATATTATTAAGTAAACAATTTTTTACCCTATTCATCATGTGGATAAAATCAACATCATTTCTATTGTATCATAACTCTTAGGTTTTAAAAACCATGTTTAACCCAAATATCATATTAGGGTTTGGTTACCTAAATATTATGGTTATCTATTTCCAAAATATGTTACACAAGATAATCCACAAGCACCTTGCTTTGGTAGAACCTACCTGGTTGAATGGTCGAGGTCTTGACATGTGTTTTTCAGAAGGATTTTAACATTTAATATTTTAAAATTTATTTAGTCTCATAGTATTTTATATTTTTATTCCCTTTTATATATTCATGCTTCTAATTATTTATTTTGTAATATTATTACTTCTATAAAATTAATATATTGAAACCATGTTGATATGTAACTCATCACAAAACTCATAAATTATATTATTAACCCAAATTAAAATCCATCTATATTTATACAAATCCAAATTCATCAAATGAATAAGGTACATGAAACCATTTCATGTAAAGGATTAGAATCATATGAAACCAACATTACTATAATAGTAAGCTTGGAGTGACAAATATCCAACCCCAACCTTTCTAGACAAGGCATAAACCTCCAGTCTAGTGACCATTATATCCCAAATTCCCTCTACACATGGATACTTTACGCAATAGATACATCAATTCTATTATAATTCTAAAACATAATATGTATAAACTATAATTAACATTTTAATTCAAGATCATAACCCTATATAATCCAAAGTCAATTTAGAGGAAAACTAAACCAATTATCATAACTTGTATATAATTACAAATATGAATGTATAACAATTTATATGAGTAATTTGACACTTTAAATTAAAGCATACTTATATACATAATATAAAAGTTATATCTATGTATAAAAAGGAATAAAATAAATAAATTAATACACAATTTATTTAAAATGAAATAAACAATTTCAGAACAAAACATGAATAAAGAATAGTATAAAAACCTTATAACTTAGTTGTATATTATGGACCTTCCATAATAATATAAATGTACACATATTATATTTGTCTCTAATATAAACTCCCTAATATTATTCATTATATGAAATTTACTTTAATTATATGACATTTGAAATAAAAATACTCTATATATGAACTATTTATATATATATATATCAAAATCGAAAATATTTATAATTTAAATCATGATCATATAAATTATTAAAACTCTTTTTGATAGGGTTTAAATAATTTCCTAAAATAAATTATTTTAATTTGAGAATTTCAAATTAATAATAATTATGAAAATTTTATAATTTAAGTATAAACATTTTTATATTTTTCCTTATTTTTTAATTAATAAACAATTTATAAATTTCTATTATAATTTTCTTATAAAAATTTTACATCCAAATTATAATCCATGCCATATAACTTGAAATAAAGGTATTTTAATATTAAAAATTAATATTATGGATATTTATTTAATGTAATGTTTTATAACCATTTAATTAATTAATCATAAACATTTTATAATTACTTAATTTATAAAACATTGAATGGAAATAAATATCCCAAAATACCTTTTTCTATAATTTATAAACAATTTAAAAAATATGTAATTCAAATAATAATTGAAATTAAAAAAATTAAAACTTACATGGATATAATACTTTTTTGATATACTACACATCGTAAGGTAAATCATGCTACATTATCAATCAAATTTTATGATTGATAATTCCTTTTTGTGATATAACCTTCGGCTTGAGCTATGAAGGTATTTCAGTTTGAATTCTTGAATGGATTTTCCATACATTGTGCTTGAATGTTGTTTGTTGTGAAGCCTTGTATTGTTTTTAGTGGCGAAGTGTGGAAGTGGGGATGTGGGGGAGTGGGGAAGTGTTGAAGTGGTGAAATAGTGAATCCATCTATGGTTTCTCACTTTTTTCTTAAGTGTTTTCATAATAATAATAAATAATTTTTAGTCATGTCACATATTATTTCCATCATAGCATACAATATCATATATCATATCTCATGATAAGAAGAACCTGAAGAATATGTGTTATGTCATCATATTGGATATCCCATATCATTTGACATAACCATATCATCATCTTATGATATCCTATATCATATTCCCAACCACGGTACATAGCTGATATTACTACTTATGATTAGTGGGTTTTTAAATATTGACTAACACTTAATCAGTGCAGTAAAAAAACTTGAAACCCAAATCCAAAGAGAATCCATTTTATAAAACAAAACCATGTTGTGTATAAAATGAATAATAGTGGTATGTACCTTACACCAAAGAGCTACCACTTCGATATTTCTTCAATTTTCTTGATAAGGATCCCTCAAGGGAATCTATCAGACTCCCCTATCCATGGTGTATCCATGGTTTGAAACTTTATCACTTGATTTTTGGGTGGGATCATACTCACACCCATTACATGCTATTACCTCACTCATAAAAGGATAAATAATGAAAATAGATTCATAAGGAAGAGAGATATTTGATCGAGGAATGGAAAAGCTCGAATACCCATATCATGGGTACATATTTCTTATATAAAACTTGGTCAACCTGAATGAATTAAATCATAGGTTCATAACATATGAGTTAATGCTTCACTTTTAAAATATGAGTAACCTCTCATTTAATTGATTTTATCACATAAATGCTATTTTATTTCTCCCATTCAAATAATGATAACATTAAGTAGAAGAGTATCATATAACCTTCTACTTCCCAAGAAAATCGTAGCCTTTATAAATGATTCATAATAAATTATTCATGTAAAACATAGAGGCATATTATGACTATAATATTCCTTAATATATGAAAAAATAAGGTACATGACATGACTTAAAACCATGCATGACATACCATACAATATGTATATATTGTAAACTATGATTATCACATCCCAGTTGAGGTATATCTCTTTAAAAGTTTTAATATATTATATTTCAGGTTTGTGAAGTGGGGGAGATGGTTCAGGTGAATTTGGGGGTGTATTGACATTGGAGGTGGATACAGAAGGCCACCATCAAGCTGGTGATTTTAGACAGAACCACCGTAAGGCTATAGAGATTACTAGCTAACTTGTGGGGTGTAACGAAACAGGTATTTATAGAATAATACTTTTGATTTCTATTAATACTTATGAATAATATATTAATTTTACTTTAAAGTGGATTCTATATTAGATGGCGTACCCGACATGCAACAATGAGTTTCTCCAAAATCTCATGTTTCACACAAGGATGAGTCAAACTGAAAAATAATAACATAATATTATTATTTTAAATGGTAGTTAAAGACTAGACGTTGTATTGGAAAGAATGAATAGAACTAACCATATTATTATTAAACGTTTTTTTTAAATTGTTTTTCATTTATCCAATAAAATTTAGAGGCTTAAAATGAAATTGAATCCAATTTTAAGCATAAATACTCTAATATTTTTTAAAGGTAGTTTTAATGCCTTTTGATAGAGAACCCATTTTAAATATAGTTTTTGTCACTTTTATTTATTCAGTTTGAAAAAATAAACTTCTTATTTATAATAGGGACATCAAAATTTACTTTGGGTAAATTTTTGGTATTTTTCTGATAAAATTCATTTTTTTAATGAATAGTGAAAAATACTACATTTTAAGTCAAAATAGTCTTTTCATCTGATTTATTTATATGGTTAAATTATATTTTTAATTGGTTTTAAAGTTTAATTAGATTATATTTTTACCATTTAATACAATTTAGTTTATTGGAAGTAATTTAACTTTTTAATTAGACATAAACACATGTCAATCTTTTGACAGTTATTATTTCTTAAAAACTCACTTTTTGGTTTTGACAACGGGAATTAATTTTAAATTAATTTCTACAACTTATATATTTTGAATTTGGAAAAATGGATTCCATATTTAGAATTAGGAGGTCCAAATTGTGTAAAAAGGAAACTTTTTTTAGACATTATGAATAGTAACTTTAGTAAATATTTTATTTATCATGGTTAAAGGGTAAATCTAGTAAATAAGTGTAAAAAAATAATATTATAATAATATTAAATTACCCTAACACGTTTAATGATCCTATTTTATGAGATATATCTGACTATGGTCATATTGTTTTCGATTTTAGGATCCCATGGAGCCACTTGTGTGTGAAAATGACATTTAATTACTTTTCATTTAAAGTTAAGGAAAATATAACCTAAACATATATCTTTTGATAAAACAATTTTTATATGGGGTTATATAAGTTATATTTTCAACTATAAATATTAATTATAAATCTAAAAATATTTCCTAAATTATGGTATTTTATTTATAATTTTTAGAGATTAGATAAATAAATTTAATTATGGCACAATGATGATGCAATGATTACTTCATTAATAAAGGATTTAAATAAATGATAATATAAATGTTAAAATAATTGAAATTTGGATATTTTGATGTCATACACAAATTTTATGGATGATATTTACATGTTATATTTGTATTGATAAAGTTTATTCGAATAAATAAAGTTTTTATGGATTTAAAAAAAATAATGATATAAATAGTGTCAAAATTGACATAATTCATATTTTAAAATATAAAATATTTTATTAAATATTATAAATTCTAAAAAATCTAAGATTCACAAAAATAGTTATAATAAGTCTAAAATTTTATTATTGACTCTTTAATTGGATATTTGTAATATTTTTGGTATCTATTTTGATTCTCAAAGTGTTAAATGCGTGATAAAACGGTAAGAGTAAAAAACTGTTAAATAAAATAGATAAGGATTAAAAAATATCCAAAACCTATATAATTATTATTTTATGATTTTATTTATACTTATATTCATATTATATTCTAACTATCTAAATTTTGACTCATTTATACTCGAAATATAATTTATCGTAAAATAATAATTCAAGATATTCCTTAAATGTCCCTCCTCCCTCTTATAAAAGGGCACCACCTCTAACCCATTACTAACACCTCTCAAGACCCTTTTATCATCCAACTTATGCCCAAATAAGCTCCCAAAATCCCTCTATTTCTCATATAAGACTTACCTTAGGAATAAGGTAATTCAAGAGAGCCCTTTGGCTCAAATCAAAAGAAGTTACCCAATTTGAGGTAGCGTTTTCTCTCAAGTTTCATTCCATTATTTTTTCCTTCTCCACTTCATATTCTCTTATTATTATTATTTTATATAACAAAACTATTATAATCAATATAAAAGTTTGTTTTTATTATAATTATTCTAAATACACTTACACACACCTCCATCTAATGGATACAAACATACTGTTTCTACGTACGACGAACCGTTGCCTCACGAAATGATGATTGTTCAATTTTCCCCAACTACCTCTCATGGTGGACATTATAATGGTACTGTTATTATATATGATACATATGATATTTATTTTATCTCTATGTAAATTTAATTATCATTTAGGAAATACCTTTATGCTTTTCATGTTGTATAAATACGATAATTTCATTTAAGGAAGTGCGGACTACTGCCCCCTCAAAGTGATATAACTCGTTCATGCTATACATGGAATGAATAAAGGATGGAATTAATGAACTTATCTAACATATATAACATATATATTATAATGGAATTATAATATACCTATTTATAATTTATTTTTCATTCCTTTAAATATGAAAAATAAATGAAAGTAGTGTTCATGCGTGTGTACGGCTTACTGTCTCCCTGAATGGTGCATTTTATTTCTTATATCCAAATGCTATGAACTATTATAAAGATATATATACTGGATATATATAATATATATGGTATCTAAATTGTGAATATTATTCTAGAGATAATGGAATTTTGACCACATGGACAATTTATAATTATAACAAGTTCATTTTTGACTCAAGTTCGGGACATCGACAAAATGTCCAATATAAACTCAAATAATTAAATAATTGTTATAGCAAGATAATAAGTGATAAAAAAGAATAATTAACTTTAAAAAGGATTTGAAGAAAGTATAAATTAACTTAAGTTTATTATTCAGGAAATTAAATAGCGAACGAGTCAAGTCAGACACAAGGTGAGAGACTTTATCCCAATCTCCTTTCTTTGAGGCATATTTTGATTTATACACAACATGGTTTTATATGGTGTATAAAACCCTTTTAATTTTAATTTCATTCAAATGGAATCTTTTTCTACATATTTTTACTAAACTACAAAGGTAATGTTTCTTTTTAACATATGCGGCGACAACAAACTTTTCGCCGCTGTGAGCATTATTTGATATTTGGGTTCCTTAACAAACTGTGATGTTTTCAAATGGAAAATAAATACCATAAACCCTTTTTACATATTTTTTTTATTGAAAATGGTTTTTAAAGTGGATTTACTATTTCAATAGCTTGAAATTATTTCTTGGGATTGCAAATAAAATGTTATGATTGAAATGATGATATTTGAAATCTTTTATGTGTGATGATTATATAATGGTACTTGGACATTTGATAGGTGGTTACATGATAAACCAAATGATGGGTGGTTCCGTGATAAACCAAGGATGGGTGGTTTCATTATAACCTCCAATTTATTGGGTATGGAAGTCAGTCATATGGCTATTCTATTTAGTGATATGTGTGTAAGTCGACTGTATGGTTATTCCATTTAAGTATGTTTATGTCTCAAGTTACCTTTATATGTTATATGTTATTTTATATGGGATTTATGGTAATATGTTTTTTAAAGGGTAATAAATGAGCTTATATTTATTGAAGTGTTTTTTCTACTTTATTAAGGTGACAAGTATTACTTTATGATTAAGTATTCATGGTTTAAATGTTGTTTTGAAAACTCACAGATTTCCTTATTTGTGTATCCATTAATGATATTTTTATGCTCATGCCAAGTTTTTGAAAGTTTTTCACAAGAATTAAGGTGGAATAGGGTCAAGGATGGGATCAATTAAAAGTCATACTATTTAAAACATGGAACTAAACATGTTTATTTTCTTTTAAGAGTGCATATTTTATGAAAAAAAATGGATACTGAGTAGAAGTGTCAAAATGTAATATTGAAGATTTTTTTTTATAAGTTATGAAATAATTATATAAATCTCTAAACCTAAAAATGTCCACAATGTTAATTCTTAACTTAATTGAAGATTATGTGATATTTAAGGTTGGGGCCTTATAGTTGGTATTAGAGGTCAGTTTAGATAACTTTAGAAGTTAGGATTTTGTTAATAAAATATCCATAAATGATTTTTTACACTATGGTAAAATTGAAATAATATATAATTTTAATATTACCATGTTTCTTCATCTAAGATATATTTGTTCAGAATGGGTTTTCATATAGGAAACATGGTAGCTATGTTGGGAAGGCATAGAGAATACAATAACCTTTCAAATCAGCATCCTGAGATGGTCAGAATTGAAACTGAATAGTTTTTTGTAGGGATGGAATAGATAACTCGGGCTATAAATGGTGGTGGTATACATGCATGAGATCAGCCAGACCAACTAAAAATAAACATATCAACAGTATATTATTTCATGAGGCAACATCCCTCATCATTTAGAGGATCATCTGACCATGTTCAAGCTGAAGGGTGGATCAAAGCACTGGAAAATATTTTCGATGTAATGGGTTATACAAATAATCAAAAGGTTATTCTTTTTATTTATCATTTCTAAGGAGAGTCAAATCAGTAGTGGTTGATGGTTAAAAATATCAGGGATAATGAGGAGATTGATACTCTTGATTAGGACGAAATCAAAGGTATGTTTCTGGAGAAATATTTTCCTATAGTGGTTCAACTTAGGATGGAAAAATAAATCTTGGAATTGAGGTAGGAGGATGACTCAGTGGCTACTTAAGAATAAAAGTTCACTTGACTGGAAAGGTATTTTCCAAATTTTATCTGAGATCTTGATAGTAATATAAATCAATTTTACTCAGCACTAAAGCCATCATATCTAAGATCATTATCCTCTCGTGAATTCAAAAACTATGAGAAATTTTTTAGATGTTCTGAGAAGGTAGAAATGGAGTTTTATGATGACCAGGTGTTCTAAGAGAGCAAGAAAAATAAGATGTCCAGTTAGAAGGAAAAGGTAAAGAATTAATCAAAGAATCTTGGAGTTTAGAAAATTAAATTTCCATCTTTTGAGAAGTGTGGTAAAAAGATTCCTCAATAATGTCTCTCAAAATATGGTAAGTGCTTCTGGTGTGGTAAGACTGGTAATATCGCTCATAACTATAAGGAAGATGATCAAGTAGGCAATGAAAATCCAGCAGTAAGATGTTTTAGTTGTAATGAGTTTGGTAATTATACCAATGTGTGTCCAAAGTTGATTACCATGGGTGGAAACCAGATAGATCAAAAGTATAAGGGTGGGGAAAAATATTTTTATACTACTAAAGTTGATGTGGGACTATAAAATGAAGTGGTATCAGGTATTTTTTTCCCATATTATACCAATGTGTGGTTTGATTCAGGATCTACACATTCTTCTATTTCTAAGAAATTTATAGTAAATTAGGAATTCTATCTCAATATATGAATCATGAACTTGTGGTAAAAATACCTAGGGGAAATGTTGAGATAAAAAGAAATTATAATAATCTTCCTATCTATATTTGTGGAAATAATTTACCTCCAAACATTGTTTTTTCTCTAGTATATTTTGATGTTATTTTGGAAATAGATTGGCTTTCTATTTACCATGCTAAGATTGACTATAGAGATAAAGATATTTATTTTTAGAAAGACTTTCAGTTTGTGTACATGAATGAACACTTATCTCTGATAGCATATCAGGAAGCTGAGAAACTAGTGAAATATGGAAATTAATGTTACCTTGCACATATTTCTAAAAACAAAAGAACTATTCAAATTAATGATTTTCTAGTAGTAAATAAGTATATTGATGTTTTTTCTAATGAGTTTCTTGGTATTATACCTGATCTAGAAGTTGAATTTACTATTGACTTAGTTCCTGATGATAAGCTAATTGAAAAACCCCCTTATCAAATAGATCAAATTGACCATTTAGATTTAAATAAACAATTAAAAAATTTGTTAGATAAGGGTTTAATTAGATCTAGCACATCCCCATGGGGTACTCCAGTCTTGTTTGTTAAAAATAAAGATGGTTCAATGAGAATTTCCATTGATTATGGAGACTTGAATAATATCACTATTAAGATCAAGTATCCTTTGCCTCATATCAATGATTTGTTTGATCAGCTCTAGGGAGCCCAATATTTTTCGAAGATTGACTTGAGGTCGGGGTACCATTAATTGAAAGTAAAGGAAGTAAACATTTTGAAGATCATGTTTCATACTAGATATGGCCATTATGAATTTTTAGTTTTTCCTTTTGGGTTAACCAATGCACCTTCTGTATTCATAGATCTTATGAATAGAATTTTCTATTAGTTCTTAGATAAGTTTTTGGTTGTATCTATTAATGACATTTTGGTATATTTCAAAAGTAAATAGAAACATGAAAGTCATTTATGGGTTTTCTTGAAGACCTTAAAATAAAATAAATTATATGGAAAATTCAACAAATGTGAGTTTTGGTTACAAAAAAATCATTCCTTGGTCACATTGTTTCAAAAAATGGCATAATTGTTGATCCTGCTAAAATAAAAGTTCTTGAAGAATGGCCAAGACCAAAAAATATAACTGAGATTCATATTTTTATTGGTTTGGCAGGATATTACAGGTTTGTTAATAATTTTTCACGGTTATCTATCCCACTAACTATGTTTACTTGAAAAGGTTTTAAGTTTATTTGTACAAAAGAATGTGATGATTTTTTTCATGAATTGAAAAGAAGATTAGTGAATGATCTAGTATTAGAATTACCTTCCATAAATTGTGAGTTTGTTATCTATAGTGATGCGTTGTTGAAAGGACTTGGTTGCATCCTAATAAAGAATGATCAGGTAATTTCTTATGCTTCACTTTATTTGAAACCTCATGAGTTAAATTACCCTACACATGATTTGGAATTAGTTGCTGTTGATTTTGCATTAAAAATTTGGAGGCATAATTTTTATAGAGTAAAGTGTGAAATATATACTAATCACAAAACTTTGAAGTATATATTCACTCATAAAAATTTAAACATGATACAGAGGAGATGGTTATAATTAATTAAGGATTATGATTTCACAATCCATTATTATCCAAGAAAGTAAAATAAAATGGCTAACGCTTTGATCTGAAAGAGTAATGCTACATTAACCATGCTACATTTGTAACAATATCCTTTGATTAACTATTTTATGAACTTTGTCATAGAAGTTTTTGGTGAAATAAAATCCTCTATTTTGTTTCATGTGGTAGTGAAATCATCTCTAGAAGACAGAATAAAGCAAGCGCATAAAGAAGATAGTGAGTTTCATAAAAAGGTAGTGTTGGTTCAGAAGGTTAAGTTACCTGAATTTAACATTGATAAAGATTGTGTTTTGAGATTTAGAAAGAGATTATATGTGCCTTGTGATTCACTGTTAAAGAAATAGTTGTTATGTGAACCTCATAGTCCTCTGTTTTCAGTTCACCCTAGTAGTACTAAGATGTATAGAGATCTTTAGGAGTATTACTGGTGGGATGGAATGAAAATAGATATTACTAACTTTACTATGAAGTGTTTGACCTATCAATAGGTTAAAGCATATCAGCAGTTACCAAAATGGATGCTTCAACCTTTATCAGTGCTAGAGTGATAATGGGAAAATATATTCATGGACTTCGTTGTAGAATTATCAAAGACATATCAAGGTAATAATTCAATCTGGGTTATTGTTGGTCAATGGACTAAATCTTCTCATTTTCTTCCTATTCAAGATACTTTGTCTCTATATCAAATTTCTCAATTTCATATTAAAAATAGAGTGAGGTTAAATGGAGTTATCATCTCCATTGTATTTGATCGTGATTCCAAGTTCACTTATAAAATTTGGAAGGGCCTTCAGAAGTCATTCGGTATTGAATTAAATTTCAGTACATCTTTTCATCCTCAATCAGTTGGGCAGTCGGAATGAACAATTCATACTTTGGAAGATATGCTACATGCTTCTACAATGGATTACCAGGGAATTTGGGACCAACATATTTCTTTGGTTGAGTTTTCTTATAATAATAGTTTTCATTCCAGTATACAGATGGCTCCATTTGAGGCATTATATTGAAAGATGTGTCAAACTCTAGATATTTGTGATGATGTTGGTGAAAGAAAGTAAATGGGACCAAAATTAGTAGAAGAGATGGCAAAAAAAGTTTAGTTGATAAAGAAACACATGAGGATAGCTCAGAGCATACAAAAAAGTTATGAAGATAACTGGAGGAAGGATCTTTCTTTTGAGGTAGGTGATCATGTATTTCTCAAAGTTTCCCCATGGAAAAGTGTAATGTGTTTTTGTAATAAGGGAAACTTGAGTTCGAGGTTCATTGGAACCTATAAAATCATGGAGAAAGTTGGATTAGTTTCCTACAGAGTAGATTTACCTCCAAGTTTATCCCAGGTACACAATGTTTTTCATATTTCAATTTTAAGAATGTATATGTCAGATCTATCTCATGTTTTGAGTCCAAAGGTAGATCAGTTGGAAGGGAATCTCTCTTATGAGGAACAACCAATCCAGATTATTGACCAAAGAGAGAAATTGTTGCTGAATAAGGTAATTTATCAGGTAAAGGTTTTTTTAGAAAACCATATTCTTGAAGAGGCAATATTGGAATCTAAAAATTCTATGAGGGATAAACACCCCCACTTATTAGATAAGTAAATAGAATTATAGGGACACAATTCCCAAAAAGGGGGAAGGATGTAACGACCCAGATATTTATAGAATAATAATATTTATTTCTATTAATACTTATGAATAAGATATTAATTTTAATTTAAAGTGGATGTTATTTTCAATGGCATACCAAACACGCAACAATGGGTTTATCTGAAATCTCATGTTGCACACAAGACTCAGTCATATTGAAAAATAATAACAAAAAATTATTATTTTAAATGGTAGTTAAGCCTAGTTTTTGTATTGGTATGAATGAATAGAACTAACCATATTATGATTAAACATGTTTTTTAAATGTTTTTACATTTATCTAATAAATTTTAGAGGCTCAAAATTAGAATAAATCCAATTTTAAGCATAAATACTCTAATATTTTTAAAATGTAGTTTTACCGCCTTTTAATGGCGAATCCCTTTTAAATCTATTTTTTTTCAATTTTATTTGTTCCAATTGAAAAAATAAACTTCTTATTTATAATAGGTAAATAATATTTTACTTTGGGTAAATTTTTTGTATTTTATAATAAATTTAATTTTTTAATGAATAGTGAAAAATACTGCATTTTAAGTCAAATTGTCTTTTCATCTGATTAATTTA
Source organism: Viscum album (assembly GCA_963277665.1). Lineage (NCBI taxonomy): Eukaryota > Viridiplantae > Streptophyta > Magnoliopsida > Santalales > Viscaceae > Viscum > Viscum album. The sequence goes on along the minus strand of OY728148.1, from coordinate 756,455,890 downwards.
TATGGTTAGATTATATTTTTAATTGGTTTTAAAGTGTAATTAGATTATATTTTTACCATTTAATACAATTTTGGTCATTTTAAGTCATTTCACTTTTTAATTAGACATAAACACATGTCAATCTTTTGATAGTTATTATTTCTTAAAAACATACTTTTTTGGTTTTGACAACAGAAATTAATTTTAAAATAATTTCGACAAATTCAGTGTTTTGAATTCAGAAAAATGGATTCCATATTTGGAATCAAGAGGTCCAAATTGTGTAAATAGGTAACTTTTATTTTTAGACATTATGAATAGTAACTAGTAAATATTTTATTTACCATGCTTAAAGGGTAAATATGGTAAATAAGGATAAAAAATAATATTATAATAATATTAAATTATCCTAAAATTTGTCCTAATCCTATTTAATGAGATATTTCTGAGTATGGTAATCCTTGGGTCGATTTTCGGACCCCATGGAGCCACTTGTGTTTGAAAATGACATTTAATTACTTTTAATTTAAAGTTAAGGAAAATATAACTGAAACACGTATCTTTTGGTAAAAAAAAATTTATATGGGGTTATATAAGTTATATTTTCGATTATAAATATTCATTATAAATTTAAAAAGATTTCCTAAATCAGTTTCTGTGTACGACGAACTACTGCCTCACAAAACGATGATTGTTCAATTTTTCCCTAGCACCATGGTGGCCATTATGATGGAACTGTAATTATATATGATATATAAGATATTTATTTTATCTCAATGATACTATAATTATCATTTATAACATACCTTTTTTATTTTCATCTTTTATAAGTACGATAATTTCATTTGAGGAAGTGCAGACTACCACCCCCTCAAAGTGATATGACTCGTTAATGCTATACATGGAACGTATAAAGGATAAAATTAATGAAATTATGTAAAATATATAACATAGATATTATAATTTAATTATAATATACCTATGTATCATTTATTTTGCATTCCTTTAAATATGAAAAAGAAATGAAAGTATCATTCATGCGTACGTACGGCTTACCGTCTCCATGAATAGTTCATTTCATGTATTATATCCAAATGGTATAGACTATTATAAATAAATATATAATGGATATATATGATATATAAGATATCTGAATCATTAATATAATTCTTTAGATAATAAAATTTTGACCACATGGACATTTTATAATTATAACAAGTTCATTTTTGACACAAGTTCTGAACATCAATAAAATGTCTGATATGAACACCAATAATTAACTAAAATTTATAGCAAGGTAATAAGTTATAAAAATAAATAATAAACTTGAAAAAGGTTCTTAAGGATGTATAAACTAACTTAATTTTATTACTTAGGAAATTAAAGAACTAACGTGTCAAGTCGGACACGAGGTAAGGGACTTTGTCTCAATCTCCTTTGTTTGAGGCATATTTTGATATATACATGACTTTCTTTTATATGGTGTATAAACCCATTTGAATTTTAATTTCATTAAAAGGGAATATTTTTCTACAAATTGTTTTACTAAATGATAAATTTAATGTTTCTTTTTTATGTATGCGGTGAAAACAATCTTTCTGCCGCTGTGAGCAATATTTGATATTTGGCTTCCTTAACAAGTCGTGATGTTTTCAAATGGAAAATAAATACCATATACCCTTTTTACATATTTTGGTATTTAAAATGGTTTTAAAAGTGGATTTACTATATCAATATCTTGAAATTATTTATTATGATTTCAAATGAAATTTTATGATTGAAATGATGATATTTGTAATCTTTTATGTGTGATGGTTATATAATTGCACATGGACATTTGACGGGTGGTTACATGATAAACCAAATGATGGGTGGTTTTGTGATAAAACAAGGACGGGTGGTTACATTATAAATTCCAATTAATTGGATATGGAAGTTGTCTTTATGGATATTCCATTTAGTAATATGTGTGTAAGTCGATCGTATAGTTATTCCATTTAAGTATGTTTATGTCCCAAGTTACCTTCATATGTTATACATTTTTTATATGGGATTTATGGTAATATTTTGAAAACAAAAAGGGTAAGCAATGAGATTATATTAATTGAAGTGTTTTTTATACTTCATCAAGGTGACAAGTATTACTTTATGATTCAGTATTCATAGTTTTCATGTTGTTTGAAAACTAACAGCTTTTTTATTTGTGTATCCATTACTGAGGATTTTATGCTCATCCCAAGTTTTTGAAATGTTTTTCACAGGACTTAAGGTGGAATTGGGTCAAGGATGGGATCAAGGAAAAGTAATTCTATTAAAAACATTGAACTGAACATGTTTCTTTTCTTTTAAGAGTTTATATTTTATGAAAAAATGGATACTGAGTAGAAGTGTCTACATGTAATATTCAAGATGTTTTGTATAATTTATGACCTAATTATCTAAAGATATAAACCTGAAAATATCCTCAATTTGAATTATTAACATAATTAAATATTTCCTAATATTTAAGGATGGGTCCTTATATGGGGAACCCAAACTATAGAAATTATTCCTAAAGCCGTTAGCTGACTAGTGGGTCCCCACAAGCCAACTAATGGAGCCACCATCCAACCGGTGGAATTCTATGAGGTTGTTAATTTAGGTTAGTTTTTTAACACTCACCAAATCACCCTATTAATCTCTTAATATTTATTTTTATAACCTAATTCGACCAAGTCACTTGGACAGGCTTTTCTATGGCATTCTTGTATACTTCAATCATCTCTAATTGTAACATTGATCCTGGATTGGTTTGTTGTGTTCAAATTGGTAAGTTTGATCTATTTTATACAATTTATAATTATTATCTTGGTTTTTTAGTGGGTATATATTGTTTGTATCTGATATATCATTGATATGATGTTTAATTCCTTATACCTCATAGATCTATTATGTGTTTAGTTTCTAGAGGCTAGATATTTTTTTCCATGGAGTGGATCATGTGTTTGATGAGGTATGTGATCTTCTTTCTTCTCTATTGACTATGTGATCACACCATCTAATTTATAACATATGGAATTTATGTTTAGGTATTTCTCTTGTCATATATTATGATCCATTTCCTTTTGGTTCATGTATCTTGTTTTTATTATTATGCGAACTAAGTTTTGAGGTAGGTGGTTTCATATGATGTCTTTGTTTAATTAACTACACTTGATAATTGGTTTCTAAACTTATTTTATAAATGGTTATTAGAATGATATTTGAAATAATTGTGTAATGGATTTTGGTATAAAATGGTTTTCTACTTAAAAATTGATAAATAAAGGATGATTTCAAAGAAATGATGTTTTTTAGGGAAATTGGTTTTCAAAGCTTTGTTTTGATGATATAAAGGGTTATGGAATTTTTTTTATTTAATTGTGATGTGACCTATAGAAATTTTTTGATATGAATAGCACATGGGATACTTGGGTACTTAGGTGGGGGTTTGGTAATAGTACTTTTCCTTGATTTTTTAGAGGGAATTACACATCAAGGTATTTCTCTAATCCCTTATTAATCATGTTGGGGACATGTTTACATGACATTGTTAGGGGGGATTACAAATTGGGTTATTCCTTTTCCCCTTTGGTTCTCAAGTTAGGGATAGGTTTATTGTGAACTAGTCATGATTTATCATTATATACGAAACCTATCTAGGCTAGACCTGTGTTATCCTAGGGTTACCTTCCATTGATATTGGTTGTGATGTGGTTTTTTATTCATGTATTGATAAATAAGGAATGATTTATTTAAAGTGATTTGAAAGCTGTTTGTATGAAATTTTTTCTTAACTAATAAAAAGGGGATGAATTAAATGCTTTTGATATTAATTATGAAAATGTTTATCATTCCATATTTTATTTAAATTTGAGTATATATGGATTTATATAACAAAAAAAATTATGGAACACTTTCTTGGATCCTACTGGGTTTATTTTTCTCACACCCAACACAGACCCCCAGGTGTGTGCAGACCTTATTTTATCTTGATGTAGGAAAGGGAAAGGAATCATAATTAGGTGGTGGATTTCATAGTAAACTAGGCATGGATATATAGTGGTGAGACAGTGGGAAGTTTTTCATGTATCACATAAAGTGGTTGTCATCAGTTTTGAGTGTTTTTTGTTTTTTTATAGATTATGTATGATGGGGTTTACTTGTTTATCCTTTCATGTATCACTATTGTTGTTTGACTCTATTTATGGAATATTTTATTATTAAGTTTCTCCTATATTTCACATATATTCCATTTTTTTTTCTTTAGTTTGGGTAAAAATCATTCCCAAAGTTTGTTCTTGATGTTAGGGTTCTTGTCACTGACCCATGGGGATCAAGAATTCCCTTTTGGTGTTTTCATGATCCAGGTCAAGTGCCAAGATTTATGGGTGATCTTGGTTGGTTTGTGATAATGATATAGGGCTTTAGGGAATATCTCCTTAAACCTCCCACTTGTGTTAAAGTCTCACAGACTTAGTTCCATTTCACCTTATATCATATCCTATAAAATAACATGTGAAATACTATCCAAAACCCCTTTTTAACATATTATAAAACAATTTTTTAAATGATTCCATTAACATAATAATGTATCACATCATATATAATACCTTGTGAATACCCATCCAAAACTTTCTTTTAGATAAACTCTAAAAATACTTTTATATTATCTCTATGAGTTTTGTAAAACTCAATCCTCATTTGATAAACCACAAAGTGTGACCCCACGGGCCTAAGTATCATTTTAAGAAAATATAAATTCCTAAATTCATCGATACGAGCCAAGAATTGTCCATATAAATGCATCAGTTCTACTTAAGCTATTAAGGGATATAATGTGATCTTCATCAAACACATCTATCTCTGAAAATGTTTCCATCGAATATATTATACACAAGAATGAATTTTCATTGATCACTTTTTCCAAGACATCAAGTAACCATGAAACAAAGATTATGTTAATCTCATATAGCTACTCATACATTCTTGATTCCCTAATTAAAAATTTATCAGGTCAATGAATACATCACATGTAATTAACCTTTATGGTTGATACCATCACATGCCCCTCGTCTGATTAAATAAGACTATAATATATCTTATCTAGGTATGGTTGTACACTTCCTTAATCTATCTCAATCTAGAGCCTAGATGTCATACTCATCATAGGAGAGGAAAAATACCATTTTGGTTAAGCTACAACCAACAACATGATAAGAAACATACACAACCACCCCCAATATTATCTAATCATCAATGATTGTGTAAGAAAAGTATCAAAGTATGAAGGTTATCATGATAGGTATTACACCAACCTCAAGTATGGGGACACAAAATATTAAAATTTCATCCCTAGTATACCAAATATATAGTGTATGAAACTTCATGTGGTATATTTCTTGGTTCATCCAGCACATAAACTCATTTTCTGCCTTATCAGCATATTCTTTATCTTGACAAATAATATTACTCATGTTAATCTTAATATTTTATCACCAATTATAATACACAATTATAAACATCAGTTATGAATAACTCAAAAAAATACTTTGAGAGGTTAAATCTCATTCCACTTTGAACTATATATATACAAACATCTAATTTAAAAGAATAATAAAGTGTTCATTTACTTATATATAACATTATACATTTTATATTATTAAACTCCTTTAATAATTCTAAGGCAACCCAAGAATAACATGCATAAAAATTATATAATTTTAGATGAATATTTAATATATATCATAATAATACACACCCCAAAATTGTAAAGGTTTAGTGTATCTAAAGACTATATATATAATCATCTTATTTCATGAAATATATTCATCATATCCCATAAATTTATTTTTTACATAGTAAAATTCTTATACATAACCTACTTAAAACTATTATTTATAAAATGGGGAAAAGAAACATAAGAAAGGGTGTGCTTAGATGATCGATAAGGGTAAATATAGGTGATATCAATCAATGATCATAAGTGAGCATAATATAAGCATAAGGGTATGGTAACATGATCATAAATTATGAAATTAAGACCCATTCATTCAAATATCTTTATTCATGAATCCTGAAATGAGGCTTTTTAATAAAAAAATATATAAATCATAAGAGTGTAGAATCAACAATAATCAATCATGATCCATGAGAAAATGTCATAAGAATAATACATATGATTTGGGAATACACATAAGTATTGAAAATAATTTCCTTAGTCAATAATCATTGCCAATACTATCATATTTTATTGGGTTCAGTCCTTATTCTGTCATTTTCTTTGTCAGGGTTCACTCCTAAGACCTTCATATTGGGCATAGTCCCTTATTGGACTAAGTTCAATCCCCATTCCAGTTCATATTATCTCATGAGATATCAATATTTACCCAATTCATTAGAGTTATATATAATTTTAGTACCACTCATCATATAATGAAAACCATACACATGTCTACCACAAAATAAAAAAAACATTCATCAATTGATCTTATCATAACCCATGGAAAGGAAATGAGTTTCATAAACATTTCATCATTACATAATAATAATAAATCTATATAAAGAACATAGATGTTTTCATTAGATCATATACCTAGTGAATCATAATAAAAATCAAAGGATGTTGACATAGATGAAAAATACCTTTAAAAGTTCATTTGAACATTTCTTTTAAAATAGGGGAAAATATTATTTTTTACTTTAGTATTTTTAAAGATAAAAATTTGTAGATTATTTAGAAAAATATTATTTATGAAAATAACCTTGGAAAATTATAAATGAATCTCTAAATAAAATAATAGTCATGATGTTGGGAAAATCTATTTGTGTGAGAAATGATAAATCAAAGATTTTTTTCATACTTCTTATAAAAAATCATTAATAAAATGTTTGGAAAAAAATTAAAAAATAATTTCAAACATATGAATAATAGAATCAAATATTGTTAAAATGACTTTAAAAAATAATTATATCATATAATGGATCATTATTTAATTTTTTTTTAAAAAAATAGACATGGAACAATTTTGTTTCAACCAGATAAAAAATAAGGTCGTTTTTCTTAAAAACATGTTCTATGTAATTTTAACAACCAAATATAGGAAAATTATACTATTAATTTAAAATTTAAAGAATAAATATAGAGGAATAAAATATATTCAGTATAAAGTATAATATCTTTATAATTCCCCTCAATGTAAATTTAAAAAAGACAATCCCAAAAAGAAATTAGATTGTAACATAAACCTCATACCATAAGTCATGTCTTGCTTCATATGCATTAAAATATCTAGTATAATAAATATATATTTATTATAAATATATACCATAACCATATTCACATATATATTACTATATATAATTCCATTATAATTTTCAATTACCCTTTTTATTAACAATTCTTCATCAAAATTATTTTTCAAGTGAGAACGAATCAGTTTTCCAAGCAAGTTTTGGTTCAAAGGTTATAGTTATTGTCACTTGGTCATGGTTAAATAATATAAAAAATATCAATAAATTAATAAATATCATATTTATTAATTATATATAATTTTATAACCATTCATAAAAATTGGTGGAGGAAAATTAATTACATCACTTCATGGAGATGGTAGTTCGTACATGCACACGGGTGATGTTTTAACTTTTTGATCGATGAGAAAAAATAAACTTAAAAAATAATTCACCATTATATAATCATAATTATATCATAAATATCATATATAATCAATAAATATATCCTTATGACCAACCATGTAAATTAAAAATGTAAAATGAATCGCATCATTTCGTGGAGGTGGTAGTCCACAGGTACAGATGAGCGACAATATCATCTTCTAACAGATGTGAATGAGATATAAAATGGATATAAAATTAACATAAAATCATATAAATATATTTAATATATTTATTTTATAATTTTAATATGGTTATAGAACATTTGTAAGAGTATTAGGAAGAAATAAACATGTAAAAGATCAATACGAACATATACCTCTTCTTCAGGTATCCTCCTCCGAAAAGCACCTTAAGGCTTCTTGGATGAGTTTCTTTGTAATGAATACACCTCAAGTTCATGTATAATGACTTTTGGAGAGTATTTGGTTAGATATTGTTTGATATAAAGGGACCAATTGGTGTGGATAATATAGGAGATGAGGTTCCCTTTCATAAGTGAGGGGAGTGGCATGTTTGTAATTATTAAGAATATTAAAATATAATGAAATCACTCTCATGATTAATTGGATCTAAATTAGAAAAATATAGAATATATGATGATATATTATCTAAATAAATTCATCCAATTTTATTTAAACAATTTTTTTGGTCATTTTATCCCTTATCTCTTTAATTTAACCCCTCATTAACCCTTTTAACATTTACTGTAATAATGATTTTTTACCTCAGTTACTATTTATAAAGAAAAAAATGAATTTGTATTAAGTAAAAAATTTGGAAATTATGATTAAAAATTTTAAATCCATTTTATTATATTCAATTCCTATAGGGGATAAAAATTAATTTTTAAATAAGCGCGTAAAACACAACGAAAACCATTTAAACAAATACATTTTTAAGCATAAAACTAAATTTATTTTTATTTATTGATCCATAAAAAACATTAGTTGAATCTTAAAATATTTTATTTAATATATTATATAAAAATTTCCTTAAAATCTTCCATAAATAGTGATTAATTTAATTTATTAATTTAAAACACATTACACACATAAAAAGAATTTTTTAGAAAAACAACTCTTTTTACTTTTAAATGATTTTATTTTCATTTTAAACCATTTTATAACCAATAAATTCATATTATACATGTGTGAAAAATATTTTTCACAATTAATATTTTTCTATTAAAATACTTCAATCTAATGGTTAAATGATAACTTCCACATTTAATAATAATACTTGAATAGTATATCACAGTGCATTTAAACTCAGTGTTATGTGTAAAGAAAGCTATCAATAACATAAAACTTATTTAAATAGAAATATATCATAAAATCTTATGGTGTTAAAAATAATTTTTCAAATACATACATAATTATTTGTCTAACATATCATATATAATTCTCTTTCAAATTATCCTTATGTTTTTTTTACTTTGAAATTCCCCTTAGGATCAGTTCAAACACCTAAGAGGGGGGTGGGTGAATTAGGTGTTGACTATTTTTTACCAATTAATAAATATTATTAGTATATTTTTTCTATTTTATTATGAACCTATATTTTTGTTTGTTATATTTGGATCTATTCAAGTTTAACGAAGCAATCAGCGCTTCATGCACTATAGGAAAACAGGTAAAAGTTACAGGCGATATTTTTATAAGGTTTGAGTCAAAGACATACTCTTTTCCAATATTTTTTATTCATATCAAGAATTTTTTCTCAACTATAATAAAATTTTTGATATAATTTCTTGTGATTCTCACATATACACAAATTCCCACTGTGTATACACTTACTTACTTCTAACATGACTTCTTTTAATAACTTCTCACTATAGACATCGAGTTGTACTATGTTCTCCCTACATACCCTGAGTCCCATAGGTTCTATGGTTTCACACCATGTATATGAAAGTTTTTATTTTATATCATTATTTGATGTAGATCAATAGATCTACACAAGATACATTTTCATTAATAAAACTAATATCCTTATTCTCAATAGTAAATATATTGAATACCAAAAAGTCTTTAAGATTAATTAGAAACTTGGTTTCTACTTGTATCTCACTTCATAGATATTATAAAAAACTTTTTAAGTGTCTTTCTCAAATCAATTTGAGATCTTATGATCTTATAAAATCAAGTATTTCTTTAACATTGAAAGGCTCTAAATAAAAGAATAAAATTATACACAATAATTCAGTGTATCCTCTATTATTCTTTATTCTCATTCACACTACTTCAGTTTACTATTCTCAATAGAATAATTATTAGATCATTTTTCATCATTTACCTTAAATACAAAATTGACATTTCCTTCATATCGGTATCATATCCTTTGTATTCTTTCGGATTTCATTGTTTCTTAAAACCCTCTCAAGATCTATGAAGATGGACATCACTTTTTTCCTTTCTACTTCATTTTCATTTTATATATAGGTCACAAGTAAATCTATTTTCAATATTTTTTAATACAAAAAATATATTTTTATTTTTAAAACCATGATATCATTTCCCTAAATTTATTGTATGTAATATTTCCCCACATTTCATTATAATGTTATTCCACATGGTTTTGTCCCCATATTCTTTCGATAATTTGTTTTACCTCACTAGGTTGCCTCCTATGAAATGATAGGGATACCATTATAGTTTATCTTTTCTTTCTAATTTTCCTTCTCTCTAATACCAATGGAATTATTATAGATACTTATAGTAGGCTTGAGATATCTACCTCGTATTCTTCTCAAAATCATTCCACTAAAATCCCTAGCATCTTTAATTATCATTTTTGTATAAAAATCACACAGAAATGCTCAAGAATTTTTCATAGATCATCATCTATAGATTGATATATCCTCCATAAATATTTAAATATTGAATAGTATCTCAAATAATACTCATCTACCTCAATCCCAGCTTGAATAAAAATACCTTATGATATTTAGATCAAATTAGACCAACTCTAGAAACTTCAAATTTTATTTAATCTTTTGATCACTAATGATGAATTTCAAATATTATCATTTTAAGATCATAATATAAAAAAAATATCATATCCCTTAGTCATCCTTAAAAAAATGGTATCATGATGCTTTGTTTTTTTATAATGTTTTTATATTTTATATAATACCATGAGAATCATCAAATCTATTTTAACAAAAATTAAGCAATTCTGAAAAATTTACTTTTGGACTTGAAATGTCTTAAAAAATACCTCTTGTATTGATTTTCTCTTTCCTTGATTAAAAGATCATCTCCTATTAAATACAGTGCTTTTATAACATTAATTTTGTGATTTTTGTATCCATAAAAACCATTCAAATCATTATCACATTCAATTTCTTCTTTGAAATTATAATTCTGAAAATCCATTTTTCATATAGCATAATTTCAAAAAATCTAATAAGTAAAAACATCGTACGAGGCACATATATCATACAAGATCCTCAAATATCATATGTGTCACTCAATTTTATTATATATTTTAATATTATTATGTATATAGTAAATATCATACAATCATACAAAATATCATTTGAGATGATCAAATATCTTACTTGAATGATATATTTCTTATGGGATGTTCCAATTTCATACATTGTATAACTTTTTCCCTTTGAAAATTTTCAACATACTCAAATATCATACGAAAAATTAAAATATCACATAGCCTCCTAAACTTTCTTGTGTTCTATAGAAAATATCTTACAAGTAGAAAAAAAAATTATGCGTATGATAAACACCTTTTTCATTTTTTAAAACTCTACCTCAAGAACAACAATTCCAAATTTCTTCAAATCAACTCTGAGTATCTATAAATAATATATGGGCCTTCTTAATCAATTAAAATCACTTCAGAGTAATGAAAAATATTTATACAAATTATTAAAATAATTACATACTCGTTTTATCTGGTTTAAATGCTTTTCAACATATAAAATACCCGAAACGGAGTATTTTTACATAGCTCACTATCTTAATACTTTCAAGATCATTACAATATGTTTAAAACTTCCTCCATGTATTTTATTACACTTATTTCAATATCTAATAGTAGCAATGAACTAGGTTGGATTCCTTGCATCTTACAACCATATTTTCTTATTTAAATCACATATATTCAAGCTCTCTAAGTAGCCATCTTCAATCTAACTTCTCCACGCTATTATAAATAGCACTAGAACACTTCCATCAGTATATGTTATTGTTTCTACTTGAAAATAATCTCAATAAATCATCTGATTTTTTCATTTTTTATTCTATATAATGCAAGTTGACTTCAATCTAATTTATCCATATACATGGGTAAACTATTTATACTTCATGTAATGTATGGATACTCAATCCATAATCCATGATTTCATGCTCATGATTACATACATATTGAAATGATCTATTAAAAAAACATAATCACACACCTAATGGAACTTTAATTTCCCCCATTTGAATTTATTTTCTATTATTTTATCTTCCAAATACATGAGATACATTTAAATATTCCAATTTATTTTCACTTTTATTCTACCCCTTAATGATACTAAATACAAATTGGGAGAAACCTTTTATCTCCTTGTATATACCATAAATGAATGGGGAGTAAGTATCTTCCTTTCAACTTACTTAACCTAGAAAACATCTTCTCCCCTTTATTTTCTCATACTTTATTTATAAAATTATGGAAACAATTGATTTCTTATAAAATATCCTTATATAAGTCAACTTTAAGTCTATGTGGGATCACCCAATGTAGAAAACAAAAGTTATATTAAAAAATCATAAAACCTATCCATATTCATTCCTAAATGTGGTACCAAATATAAATATTCTTCTTTTCGGTTTTTCTGATATATTTTCAATAATTTTCATAAAAATAAAACTTTATCATTTGTTGGGGCTGCCCAAATTTCATGTTTCAATAGAAATGATTCATGTATGGGGTATTTTTCTTCTTTTTTAGATCCCCCTCAAGGTATTATTTACACTCTTATATTACATGTAAATGACAATATTCCCCAATAAACCTTTATAATAATTTATTACTAATATAAATTGAAAAATAAATTCAATTTGAAATTTCATTCCACCATTATGGGTAACTCTCTTCCAAATTCTCATTGAATTCCCTATTTAAATATCAAATATATAATAATGGGAATAATATGGTACTTCATAAACTTTTTATTTTTAGTAATAAGAATGAGATTTCTTTTTTATATAAATATAATCCATTATGGGGGGTTCTAAAATAAATATACCCCTTCATGTTTGTCTTATATTTATCTTTCTAGAGTTGAATATATTTATGTAGTATAGATTATTTCTTGATTTTTGATTTCATCATAGTTGGAATAGGTTCCTTTTATTTAGATATTAAGGTACTAACACATGTATATTCTTTCTCCAAATTCTTATCTTCTTCTAGTTAATATTTCTATAATATTAATATATAATTAGGTACAAGCTCTACCTTATCTATTTTTTTATACTTCTTATAGGTTACAACAAATTTTGAACATGAAACCACTGGTTATTTTCCCTCATCAGTTTTCAAATCCTCTTGACTAGACATCCATGATAAGAATTTTTTAGGAGGGTTTCTAGCTCAACTAAACCTTCCACACAAATTTTTTTCATCTCTTAGGTTACAATTTTTGGGAAGCCTCTCAACTTCTTCATCAAATATGTCTTCCAACATGCCACTAGTCTTATGCCTTTCTTTGATTGAATCTCCTTTTGGTTCCGAATTCCTCCTTTGATCATTGAACTACATGAAATTTTTTTAATGGTCCATAATATATACTTTTCTACCATAATAGAATCATATTCTATTATTTGGTGTTAAATATTTTTTAGTCTTCATCACTTCCTTCTTGGGTGTCATTTGTTCATCATAATTCCTTACAACATTATTTCCCAAGGTTGACTTTATTTTATTTGTTACATGCTCATTCAAAAATGCCCTTCCCTTATTATTAGCATATAAGTCATGTTATTTTGGTGAATACCAACATTAATGATAATAATTTCCATATAAATTTAATTACTCCTAGAAATTATTAAGTATTTCAAATTGGTTTCTAAGAGAAAAAATTTCTATTCATCTATATAAACTATTTATAAATAGCAGGTTTGTTCTCAGTTATATATTTTCTTCCCATTTATTATAGCCTTATAACACTTATATAAGTTGACATGTTATTAAAATAGTCTATGGATCTATACCAAAACCTATAGTAACACTAACATATTCTAATAAATTTCTTTCTTTTTTCTTTGATAACAAGTTATATTGATTTTCTATATTTACATACCTATTGATTTTGGGTTGAAATCCATAAATTTTTTATCCAACATGGGGGATTATTTTCTTGGACTTAATTAAATATTCCATTGATATATTGGTGGTTTTATCTGAATTTTTATTCATCCACATTTTTCTAAATTTTTCATTTTTTCAAGAATATTTTTTCAAAATAGATTTAGTGCATACAGCTTCGTCAGGACTTTGGGAAACCATTATTCATGATGATAATGTAAATACTTCTCCACTTATTATCACACTCTATTTACTAACTAAATAAGTTCCTTTTTTATGAAAACAAGTCTGTGAGACTTTAGAGGAATCACACTTTCTTTCAAAAATTTGGGGAAATTACTAGTTATGACACTTATAGATTATTCGGTTTTACTTCTAACTCTAAAACAATAAAATTATAGTATTATTATCCATAAAAACATTTTTTACAATCATACCAATGACACTTCATCTTTTAAAACTCTTAATCAATCATCTTTCTACTCCCTTGCAAGTTATGGCCAATATTTATAATTATTTTAGTCTTAACTCCCAATTTAACTTCCCTAAATCTAATAATAATTTTATATATTTCTTTTAGTGCATGAATTTTCCCATAATTAATTTTACTCATATTATATTTCTCATCAATGAAAAATTATATGTTTCATTTATAAATTTAAAATTTATCGATGAAAATTGTAGTCTTATTCATTAGTTTTCAACTATTTGATGAGAGAGTTTCATTTTGATAAATATTCCAATTACATTTTCATTGCTTTATAATATTCTATTATCTATGATTTTTCATCATAAAGATCCAAAATAAACCCAAATATAAGAGTAATAGTTTTATAAAGAACTTTATATAAATAACTTTTAACCTCACAGAAGAGGTTATCTATAACTTTAACTCCATCAGTCTCATCATTGCTTGAACTATAAGTACCACTCTAACTACCTTCAGCTAGTGGTGGTTCTTTTATCATTGTTGAAATTTTTTTAATCTACTTTTCCTATTTAATTTATTATTTTCAATAGTCTTTAGAGATACTTTCACATGTGTAAGAACAATAATAAAATATAATTCTTCCATTGGAGGCTCTTCTTCAAACAAATCTTTAAATTTATGCTTCATAAAGTTATATAAAAGTACATGTGTAAATAAAATTATATCCAATCAAAGGTAAATGTTTCTTTGATAAAAATTATAATGCCCTTTATGATTGGTTTAGACACCTAATTTGTGGGTTTAATCAAGTGTTGACTAATTTTTACATTACCAAATCTTCATAAAATATTTAACCCCTTTTGGGTATAAACCACTATTACTGGTTATGATTGTTGGATCTATTTATGTTTAACCAAGAAATCAACTCCACATGTAATATAGGAAATCATTTTTATAATGCATACATTATTTTTACATGGTTAAACTCAAAGGCCAACTCCTTACCATGATCAATCATTCTCCCTAATCATGTTTTCTAAACTATAATCAAATAAAGACTATAATGGTTGGTTCTTCTCATTACTACACAAAGTCTCACTATGTATACATTTTCCTGCTTCTCATAGGAATTCATTTAATATATTCTCATTTTAGTTATAGAGTCTCATTTTGATCTCCTTGTTTACCCTAAGTCCAACAGTTTATATGGATCCATACCATATATATGAAAGTGTTTATTTTAGCTCCTTATATGAAGTTGATCACCATGTTTGTAGAGTATGGTTTTTCATCAACAAAATAGATCTCATTTTTATTAGTATAAGATAATTTTAATACTATAAAGTCTTTAAGGATACTCTTCAAATCAGTTTCAACTCACAACTTAGTTCATAGATCTTCTACAGAACTTTTTCACTAGATTTCTCAACACAAATTTATCTCTTATCATCTTTAAAAATCTAGTAGCTCCAAAACTCTAAAAGGATAAACACACAAGATTAAAACTATTCACATTAGGTTAGTGTCTACTATATTATTTTTTCTTATTCTTCACACTTATTTAGCTTACTGATATGAATCGAATAATGGTTGAATCCTTCATATACCTATATATTTGATTCACAAGTATTATTACCAACAAGTCAATATCAAATACTTATTTTTATTTGAGATTTCATTAGTTCATCAAACATAGATTAAGCTAATGGAAGAGGAACATATCTTTTTCTATCACTCTTTTATTTTATTTTATTTTACTTAGGTCACAAGTAAATCATTTTTCTATATTTTTTAATATAGAAAATATCTTTTTATTGGTGCCAAGATCTCATTTCCCTAAATTACAAGTATGTGGGATTTTAGAGTGATCTTTATTTCCTTTATCATATTATTCCACATGGGTGTGTCCCCGCATTATTTTTGTTATTCTTTTTATGACACTCGGTTGTCTCATGTATATTGATAAGAATACCCTTATCATTTCTCTTTTAATTCTCATTTTCTTTATCTCTTGGATGAATGAAATTATTCTAGATACTTATAGTAGTCTCAAGATCTCTTCTTCATCTTCTTATCAAAATCATTCTATTTAAATCCAGTAAATCATCATTTATACTTGTTATATAAGAATTACACAATAGAATTAAATCTTATAGAATAGTTCATCATCTATAACTTGAGAGATCCTTAATAGATCTGTAAATATAAAATAGTGGTGCAGCCACACTTATCTACATCATTCCTAGATTAAAATGCAATCCCTTAGGATATTTAGAACAATTCATACCGGCTCTGATAACTTCACAATTTATTCCATATTTTGTTCACTAATGATGATTTTCGAATATTCTCATATGAAAATCATAATATAAAGTATAGTGATCATCACTATTAATCATACTCAAACCAAGATTGGATCATGAATCTTAAAGGTTTCATGATTTTTTTATATTTAATAGAATTTTTTAAACATCATCAAATATATTTTCATTAGAATTAAAAAATTCTTTGAATTACATTTTTATACTTGAAAATATCTAAAAATACCTCTTGATTTGATCTTATCTTTTCAAAATTTTAAGATTATTTCATCCTAAATCCAATGCTTGTATTAAATTAATTTTTTGATGTTTTGATCCATGAAATTCAGTCCAATCATCATCACGGTCAATTTCCTCTTCAACATTATAATTCTAAAAATATTTTTTTCATATAGAAGAATTTATAAAATTCTACTATGTAAAACATATTATGAGGAATATATATATTATGGTAGAATCACGTTTCTTATTCATAGTTCAATATTCTTACTCTTATAAAAATTATTAACTGGAGAGTAAATATCTTATAGATTAAAAAATATAGTATGGGAAACTCAAATATCTTACATGTATGATAAATATCATAATAGAGGATTAAATATATTGTGCATACAATATTTTTCTTATGGAATATTCAAATTTCATACATCATATGACTTTTACCTTTGAAAAAGTTTAACATGCTCAAATATCATAAGGAAGATCAAAATATCTTATGCCCTCATCAAATTTCTTACATGTTATAGAAATTATCTTAGGCATATGAAAAATGCCTTTTTAATTTTTTTAAACTATAGTTCAAGAATAGTAATTCCATATTTCTTCAAATAAACTCTAGTAATATTCATATTATCTATGGTCCTCTCTAATCAACTCAAATAATTTCGTAACAACTCATAATAATTCTAGAAATTATTAGAATATTTAAAAAGTCTTTTTAGCTAGTTCCAAAATCTTTGTAACATAAAAAATAACCAAGGAATAGTATTTTCACAAATATCATTTCCCTTATACTTTTATCCTCATTTAATCTCTTAAAACCTTCATATAAGTGTTGTATAACACTAATTTCAGTAGTCATTAGTAGTAGCACACTGGGATGGCTTCCTCATATCTTAGACCCATCTTTCCTTATTTCAAATATAGACCTTCAAGCTCTCTAAGTAACAAAATTAACTCTAAATAATTTAAGATATTATATAAAATTATTTAACACTTATATTAGTAAATTTCATTATTTATTGATGAATAAAATCTCAAAAAATCTTCTGATTTGTTCCTTTTTCATTCTCTATAATGGGAGCCATGTAACACCCATATTTTTTTATGAAATATTTTCTTTAAATAATTTTAATTCTTAAGTATCTTGCATTTCATGAAATAATGAGTTTAAAAAAACCATGAGATGACATTAGTATAAAATTTTCGTTATAGCCCAGTCATTACATTAACAGGAATAAGTATAACTAACTTATGAAAATGCATTGTAAATTCATTAGCTTCCAATTATTTATGAAAAATATAAACCAATTAGATATTTGTATTTTTGAGTGAATTAATATTGGTAATTAAATTAATGAGATATATATATATATATTATATGCATAATAAAAAAAAATTTATATACATCCAATGGATATTTAAGTCATAGGGTATGAATAAACCCTATTTGATGTATAAAAATCTATATTTTTTTTCAAAGGGTAATTTTATGCCTTTGAATGGAGAACCTATTTTAAATTAATATTTTGACACATTAATAATTTTTATATGAAAAAATAAACAAATTATTTTGAAAAGGGTTATAAAAATTTACTTTGGATGAATTTCTAATATTTTTTTGATAACTTTCAAGTTTTGATGAATAGTAAAAATACATTAAATTTTATAAAAAGAACTTTTTCAACGAAATAATTTCTATGGTTAAATTATAATATTTAATGTTTTTAAATCATAAATATAATATATTTTTATAATGAAATATAATTTATGTCATTATCATTAATTTTACATTGAATTCAGATGTAAAAACATTTCAATCTTTTGAAATGTTTTCTCTTTTAAAACATGTTCTCTCTTTCCAACAACAGGATTAATTTTAAATTAATTACTGCAACTTTTATGTTTTGAATTTTGAAAAATAGAATCCATATTTTGAACTAATAGGTCCAAATTGTGTAAATATATTTATTTTATTTTTGGGCATTATAAATAGTAACTTCGGTAATTTTTATTATCACGGTAAAAGGGTAAACAGGGTAATTAAGGGTAAGAATACTATTATAAAATTACCCTAACACTTTTGATAATATAATTAGATGAGTGTGTTTCGACCTAAATAATCCTTGTGTCGAAATAGTATCCATTTGAATCCACTTGGATGAGATTATGAAATTTAATTTATTTTATTTAAAGAAAAGTTAAATACATCTCACTCAAATTTTAATAACTAAATCATTTTTAATATAATATTATACTACAGATAATTTTGATTATAAATACTCATTTGAAATATAATTTTTTTCATTTATCATGAAAATTTATTTTTAATTTTTAGGAAATAAATAATAACATTAATAGCTTATACATTAATGGTGCATAAATTATTTAATTGATGAAAAATCAATAATATAGTTTTCATTAAAATAATAATACCCATTATGTAATGTCCCGGACCCGGCTGCCCCTCAACCCGAGCCCCGAGCCTGGTTGGCCACATGACCCCTAGCTTGTCTCCCCATAGGCTAGGGGCTGCCGACTAGCAGTGGGGGTGTAATGGTAAGTTAGTGGGGAGACTGTACCCCCATGTCAGAGTACGCAGTGGAATAGCACCAAGTGATAGAAATAGCGGAAACACAACCAATGGATAAACAGGAGAAAAGGGGAAACATACAACCAAACAACAGAAGTAAGGAAACCCTAATAAATATACCAAAGCCACAAAAGCAGTGTTTGATACAAAATGGATGCATGGCATGCAAGTACAATGGAAATAGAAGACAAGCATGCTATACAATAATAAAAAAAGAACAAAAGTAGTCCACGAGCATCTCTAGCCAAGATCGATCCTCTACTCTGGATCTCCATCTATAACATACATGTATCAACAACCTGAAGCTGGTCCTTTGCCCCTACTAGTACCTGCAGCACTAAAGTCTACACGGGTGCCAAGGAGGCTGCCCGGGTAGGGTGTGAGACAACTCTCAGTAGGCCACCACCAATGATGTCTACGTGTAATCCAAAAAGGGGTTCACATGCAACAATGAGTAATATACTGCAAGTAAGTAAAACAAAGTAAATAAACAACCCTTCTACTCAGGTTCCTGAAGGACACCTGGCGGGTCTACCTGCTTCAGCTCACAGCTGGAAATCTGAATAAACACCCGAAGTATATTGGTTATCACTGGAAAGAGGTAAGCATGCCTCTCATCCACAAGTATTGTAGCCGGTGTGGGGTAGAAATGCCTCCCACCCATAAGGTTATATAAGAACGAGGTATAAATGCCTCTCATCCTCAATCACTGTAGTTGGTGTGGGGTAGAAATGCCTCCCACCTGTAAGGTTATATAGGCATGAGTTATAAATGCCTCTTGTCCTCAATCAATTTAGTTGGCATGGGGTATAAATGCCTCCCACCCACACACGGGTTGTCACAAGCATGTCAACACAGTAAAGCATAACCATTCACATCACAATATATAAAACAAAGCATCTTATATTACATCACATTAACAATGCATGGAATTTCCCAATCACATCATAAGGAAAACAATCATCTCAAGGCAAAGTACATTTCAATTCGTTCAAGGGGTTCAGGCTATCTCATCCTAGCCAACCTCTAACCAAGCCATCCCATTTTCCTAACATGGAAAATGGATTTCAAGACATGTCGTTAAGGTTCAAAGGTGAAAAAGGGTCAATTCCCAATGAATATCACCTATGGTTGACCACTTCCAGTCCACACCTAATCTAAACACCCAAACAAGGTTAGATTCATCAATCTCATACCACACGGGTCATTTAGACATGAAGCAGTCAATATAAATAAGGGGTTTATAAAAGAGACAAAACTCGGCATGAGGATAAATACTAAAAATGGAGAAAACCCAAGAGGAGAACACATGACCACATACCTTAGAGCTGTAGGCATAGGCTCACTTGATATCAACCTTAGATTCATATTAGATTGGAAGAGATCTGAGTTTCAGTCCAATGCCCTAGAAATGGGTCATATGAGCCTGCATCAAAATAACAGAATGGTAGGAATGATTTTCCGATGAAGTAAGGGTGCGTGAGGTTAGCCTTACCTTGGCCCTTCCAACGCTTCTGAAGGATCAAGAAACGGACTTCGGACGAAGGCTCCACCAAGAGAAGATTGAGAGAGGGGTTTGGGAGCACAAGGAGGGATCCTCCTAGTTCTTTCCATGGGAAGAAGAAAGAAAGAGGCTTAAGCCTTATAAAATTAATTAAGGGAAAAAGGGTAATTTCTTTACCCAGAATAGGGTCGCACGGTTTAGGCGCACGGTTTACCCAAACCGTGTGCAAGATGTGCGCAGGTCGTGCACCCCTATCTGCAAGTTCATTTATCAAACTCTCGGGCTCCGAACCAACCCCAGACACTCCCCATACCTTCCTCAGGATGTTACCCACATTACACAATCTTAATGGAAAGATTTTAAAGCAAAACTAATGATCCGTACCTTTTCCAATGAGTTGGGTCGTTACAACCTACCCTCCTTAAAGAAAATCATCCCCGAGTTGGACTTCTGAGGGTACTAAGGTGTCATAAATGAAAATATCTGGCCATTGAGAACGTATATCAGCCTCTCGCTCCCAGGTCTCGTCTTGTACCCGGTCGTGCTGCCACAACACTTGTACAAGAGGAACAGACCTGCCCCCGAGTGTCTTCATGCTCCAGGAAACAATTCGCATCGGATATTCCTTGAAGTAAGCATCCACATCCAGTTCAACCTCATCAGGCTGAAAAACATGAGTAGGATCTGAAAAGTATTGGCATAGCTAAGATACATGAAAAACATTGTGCATGGCCTGGTATCTCTATGGTAGCGCAAGATGGTAAGCTACTGGCCCGATCCGCTTCATCATCTCAAAGGGTCCTATGAACCTCAGTGAAAGCTTACCCTGCTTCCGTAAATGTTTCTGCCCCAACATGGGTGAGACCTTCATGAAAACCTGGTCCCCAACCTCGAACTCAAGAGGTCTCCGGTGCTTGTTAGCATAGGACTGCTGTCTAGACTGAGTTGTCTGCATATTCTTCTTAATAAGATGTATCTACTCTGTAGTCTCCTACACAAGACGTGGTCCTAGAACAGTTGCCTCCCCTTCTTCAATCCAACACAAGGGTGAGCGACAAGGCCTACCATATAAGACTTCATAGGGAGCCATCTCAATGGTAGCCTAGAATCTATTGTTATAACTAAACTCTACAAGCGGAATGTGTTTCTCCCATGAACCTCCAAAATTGAGAACACATGCACGTAACATATCCTCTAGTACATGTATAGTCTGCTCGGTCTGTCCGTCAGTCTGCGGGTGATAGGTCATACTCAAAAGTACCTGCGTACCCAAGGACTTTTGTAAACCCTTCCAGAACCGAGATGTAAAATGAGGATCTCTGTCCGAGACAACCGAACGAGGTGCTCCATGAAGGCACACTATTTCCTTGACATGCAGTTTTCCCAAGTCGTCAACTATGAAGGTCTCTTGCACAGATAATAAATGTGAAACCTTCTTCAGACGGTCGATGATAACCCATACTTCATCATTCCCACGAGGTGACCCGGGTAAACCGGTTATAAAGCCCATAGAAACATCGTCTCATTTCCACTCCAGAATGGACAACCGCTGTAAAAACCCTGTCGGACGCTGATGTTCCACCTTCACCTGCTGATAGGTGGAACAACACCTAATGAAACCAGCTATCTCTCATTTCATGCTAGGCCACCAGTACTGTCGTCGCAAATCACAATACATTTTGGTGATTCCCGGGTGAACTGCCCATGCTGAGGCATGGAAATCCCTTATCAGCTCCTCTCTGATTTCTGCTGGGACCCATAAATTCCCACGGAACAATAAAGTATCACCCTAATCCACGGTCCAATCTGTAGAGGCATCATCAGCGAAACTTTCTCGTAGAACAAGGCCTTTCGGATCTGATAATTTTCTAGCCCTGACCCGTTCCAAAAGAGTAGATGTTACCGCTAAGGATGAGATAATAGTCTGATCCTGACCCTCCTGAACCACAATGTGCATCTCTGAAAATAGGGCCATCAGCTTCCACTCCTCATTAGGTTCCCGAACCACTTGTGACTGAGTTTTCTGACTCAGCGCATCGGCTACTGAATTTCTTTTCCCAAAAGTGTAGGCCAGTTCAAAATCAAAGGATTGCAAGTACTCGACCCACCTGTGTTGCCTGAGATTTAGATCCCGCTGAGTGAAGATATATTTGAGGCTTTTGGGGTCAATGAAAAACACAAAATTCTCTCCCAAAAATTAGTGTCTCCAACAGCGTAAGGCATGTACAACCGCCATGAGCTCGAGGTTGTGCATTGGATAATTCCGTTCATGAAGCTTTAACTGACGAGAACCAAACACAACGACTTGCTTGTCTTGCATTAAGACAACTCCAAGCCCAATACCTGACGTGTCACAAAAGACTGTATAAGCTTTTCCTGGCTACGGAAAGATCAGTATCGGTGCTGAAGTTAGTCTGCCCTTCAGTTCCTGAAAAGCTACTTCACACGGTTCTGACCAATCGAATCTCACCCTCTTTTTGGTCAAAGCTGTAAGCGGTGATGCTAAGTGTGAAAAGTCCTGAATGAACTACCTATAATATCCAGGAAGCCCCAAGAAACTCCTGATATCAAATATGTTCTTGGGATGCTCCCAAGAAATTACAGCACTCACCTTCTCAGGGTCAACTGAAACTCCAGACTCAAAAATAATTTGACCCAAGAAGTGAACCTTATTTATCCAGAAGTGTCATTTACTGATCCTAGCATAAAGATGATGCTCTCTTAGTGTATTCAGCACGATCTCAAGATGGTTTGCATGGTCATGTCTCGTGCGTGAATAGACTAAGATATCGTCCAAAAATAAAACCACAAAATAATCAAGGTGTGGGTTAAAAATCTGATTCATAAGATCCATAAACACTACAGGTGCATTCATAAGCCCAAAAGACATGACTAGGTACTCATAGAGACCATACCTGCTCCTGAACGCCGTAGGAGGTATGTCCGAAGTCCTAACACGCACCTGGTGATAGCCCGACCTCAAATCTATATTTGAAAAAACCTTCACTCCTCTAATCTGATCGAAGAGGTCATCAATTTGAGGTAAAGGATACTGATTCTTAATAGTCAGCTAATTCAACTTATGATAATCCACACAAAGGCGAAGGGTACCATCTGCCTTATTGTAAAAGAGAACTAATGATCCCCAAGGAGAAGTACTAGGACATATAAATCCTTTTGCTTCCAGGTACTCTAGCTGACTCTTAAGCTCCATAAGTTCCTTAGGTGCCATCCTATAAGGAGAAATGGTCACTGGTGCTGCTTGTGGCATAATCTCAATAGTAAACACCACCTCTCGCACTGGAGGTAGATTAGAGAAATCATCAGAAAAGACATCACTAAAAAGCTCCACCACGAGAGGATAAACAGAGGGTTGTAACCCTTGGTCGTCAAGATAAAGACTGGAAACCTATGTCATGACACCACCTAAACATTGTTGTTCTGGTCCTTCTCGTGTCGCACTAAGATCACATTCTCCCTTATGCATATGTGTGTCACCCTCTGGTGATGTAAACGCCTCCCTCTAACGATAGCAGTCAATCTGGGCTCTAAAGGGAACTAACCAGTCCATCATGATTATTACATCAAAACCTATCATATCCAGAACATACAGGTTCCACACAAAAAGGTAACCGCCCACCTCTAGGGGACAATTTTGACAATGAAGAACACCCTATGAATGGATACCTAAGGGGGTATCTAACGTGATCATGCCATGATATGACTCAATGTCGAGGCCCAAACTTCCGATAATCGCCTCTGATATAAATGAATGAGAAGTGCCCGTGTAAAACAAAGCAGATAATAATGTAGAGGCAACTAGAATCATACCTCGTACGGTAGATGGTCTGGCGTGCTGCTCCTATGGCATAGGCTCGACTGCATATAACTAGCTGGTACCACGACCCTGAGTCACAGCCTGGCTACCCTGAGTAGACCCATCCTGCTGGTGTTGAGAGTCATACGCCCGATTACCTCTACCTCGACTGCCACCGCGGCCTGATCGACCAATGGTATTCTAGCCGCCTGACTGATGTGATCATGCCGATCCAGTGCCAGATCGTGGAGTAGGTAAAGATCCCTGCTCACTGGACCCTGGGGGAAAAGTCCTGCAGAAGCGGTGGAGATGACCCAACCTACCACAACCTTTGCACTCCACTGGGTTTCGCGTACATTTCCTCTTCATATATCTTGGCACCCCACATTGGTGACAGATAGAAGTACCACCTGTGAAAAGGGTCTGACCACCACTAACACCGCGAGAGTCCTCAAAACGCTGCTTCTTCCTAGAAGCAGATCCACTCGAACCCTTCGGTGTCGAACCACTCTAGTTCACACTATCTGCGTCTCTCAAGTTCCTCTCTATGATCAGCGCCTGATTGACAATCTATGAAACGGTCATCAATCTGAACACATTAACCTACGACTGGATGGCGTAACATAGCCCATCTTCAAAACGCCTAGCGGTTGTGAGATCATCAGCAGCTAGTGTAGGAGAAAAACGATGTAACTCAGTGAAACGGGACGAATACTCCATGATTGTCATGGTCCCTTGTTGCAGATTCATAAACTCCCTAGCTCTGTCATCCCTAAAAGTCTGGGGAAAGAAATAATCGTAGAAGACGGTCTGGAAATCAGTCCAGATCATATCTCTCTGTTTTCCTGACTGGGCAATGACATCCCACCACCTCTTGGATGAACCACATAACATATAAGTTGTGAGTTTGACCCTTTGCTGTGGAGGCATCTAAAAGTGCTCAAAAGATGGTCAGAATAGCTTCCAACCAGGACTCCGCAGCAAGTGGTCCGCCATCTCCTGTAAAGGAAGGAGGATGCTGTGACTGAAACTCGTGGGTCAACTCTGCCATACTCAGGTCAGGTCGCACTCCACCTTTCATAAACTGCATCATATGCAAGAAGCTCTCACGGAACTGGGCATCGGCGCCCATCTCAAAAATAGCAAGAGGAACCATAGGTGGCTCAACAGGAAGATCAACTGGCAGTTCCGAACCCACCACCTTAGGAACATGATCGTCTCCACCTTCAGCACGCGCGACTCGAGGACGTCTCGGGGGCATAGTGCTACAATTCCAAACGAACATCTCAAAATAAGGAACCAACAAAAAAACAAAAAAAAGGTTGAACTTTAGAATCTAGGACAGGTACTAAGCCTTCCTACCCCAAAGATCACCTATCCACACCCATAGGAATTCTTAGTAAGTCCTGCAACATTTCCAATTTAACTCAGTCCGGTGATATGGAATTTCCTAACCCATAAGGGCTCATACTCCTCATGAACTGAAATATGACACACACATGGATGTCATTCCTTATTTACTTGTGCTAATCAAGCTTTTAAATTTCCTTTTAAGCAAATGATTGGTTTAGTTGGAATGTAATTTTTCGATCCATAAGGGCCCATACACCTTATGAACCAAAGAGTGACACCCACTAAAACAACATCATTCCTCAATCAACAACAAGAATTAAGGGCTAGCACAAAGGAACACATATAAACAAGGCATGGAAATAAACAACAAGCAATGCTCGCTGAAAAATTTAAATGTGGCATGGAAAGATGCATGGCCTAATCATATTGTGCCTATTGTGATGCATGTTCTATTTCATAACCTTAATTTCATCGGGTCGAACCAAGAAATCCATATTCCAACGTTTCAAATATCAATAACATCACAAAACATGTGAAGCACCCAACGGTGAGATAGTATCAACATTAAATGGCAGAATCAATAACAACATAAAAATAGACAACTTGGTCTTTTCCCCATACATGGGTTAACAACGCCCAAGCACGGCTTAGGGAAAAGTCCCTAAGTGTTCTCATTCTCCAAGTCTATTGTCTCCAAACAGTAAAGAAAGAAAGAAAGAAAAAGCTCTGATACCACTTTGTGACGTCCCGGACCCGGCTGCCCCTCAACCTGAGCCCCAAGACCGGTTGGCCACATGACCCCTGGCTCATCTCCCCATAGGCCAGGGGCTGCCGACTAGCAGTGGGGTGTAATGGTAAGTAATTGGGGAGACTGTACCCCCATGTCTGAGTACACAGCAGAATAGCACCAAGTGATAGAAATAGTAGAAACACAACTAATGGATAAACAGGAGAAAATGGGAAACATACAACCAAACAACAGAAGTAAGGAAACCCTGATAAATATATCAAAGACACATAGTTAGTGTCTGATACAAAATGGATGCATGGCATGCTAGTACAATGGAAATAGAAGACAAGAATGCTATACAATAATACAAAAAGAACAAAAGTAGTCCATGAGAATCTCTAGCCAAGCTCGATCCTATGCTCTGGATATCCAACTAGAACATACATGTATCAACCACCTGAAGCTGGTCCTTGGCCCCTACTAGTACCTACATCAGTAAAGTCTACACGAGTGCCAAGGAGTCTACCGGAGTAGGGTGTGAGACAAGTATCATTGGCCACCACCAACGATGTCTATATGTAATCCAAAAAGGTGTTCGCATGAAACGATGAGTAATATACTGCAAGTAAGTAAATCAAAGTAAATAAAAAACCCTTCCACTCAGGTTTCGAAAGGACACCTGGTGGGTCTACCTCCTTCAGCTCATGGCTGGAAATCTGAACAAACACCAGAGGTATATAGGTTATCACTGGCATGAGCTAAACATGCCTCTCGTCCACAAGTACTGTAGCTGGCATGGGGTAGAAATGCCTCCCACCCGTAAGGTTATATTGGCACAAGGTATAAATGTCTCTCGTCCTCAATCACTGTAGTTGGCGTGGGGTAGAAATGCCTCCCACCCATAAGGTTATATAGGCACAAGGTATAAATACCTCTCGTTCTCAATCACTGTAGTTGGAATGGGGTAGAAATTCCTCCCTCCCACACACGGGTTGTCACAAGCATGTCAACACAGCAAAGCATAACCATTCACATCACAATATATAAGGCAAAGCATCTTATATCACATCACATTAACAATGCATGGAATTTCCCAATCACATCATAAGGAAAACAATCATCTCAAGGCAAAGTAAATTTCAATTTTTTCAAGGGGTTCAGGATATCTCATCCTAGACAACCTCTAACCAAGACATCCCATTTTCCTAACATGGAAAATGGCTTTCAAGACATACCGTTAAGGTTCAAAGGTGAAAAGGGGCCAATTCCCAAGGCATATCACCTATGGTTGACCACTCCCAGTCCACACCTAATATAAACACCCAAACAAGGTTAGATTCATCAATATCATACCACACGGGTCATTTAGCCATGAAGCAGTCAATACAAATAAGGGGTTTAGAAAAGAGACAAAATCTGGCATGAGGATAAATACTCAAAATGGCGAAAACCCAAAAGGAGAACACATGACCACCTACCTTAGAGTTGTAGGTGTAGGATCGCTTGATATCAACCTCAGATTCATAGTAGATTGGAATAGATCTGAGTTCCAGTCCAATGCCCTGGAAATAGGGCATATGAACCTGCATCAAAATAACACAATGGTAGGAAATATTTGTTGATGAAGGAAGGCTGCGTGAGGTTAGCCTTACCTTAGCCCTTCCAACGCTTCTGAAGGATCAAGAAATAGACTCCGGACAAAGGCTCCACCAAAAGAAGAGTGAGAGAGGGGTTTGGGAGCTCAAGGAGGGCTCCTCCTAGTTCTGTCCGCGGGAAGAAAAGGAAAGATGATTAAGCCTTATAAAATTAATTAAGGGGAAAAAGGTAATTTTTTTACCTAGAACAGGGTCGCATGGTTTAGGCGCAATGTTTACCAAACCGTGCGCAAACGGTGTGCATCCCTCTACCTTTAGAAAAAGGGTCACACGGTTTAGGCGCATGGTTTACCCAAACCGTGCGCAAACCATGCGCACCTCCCTACTTCTAGACCAAAGGTCGCACGGTTTACCCAAACAGTGTGCAAGCCATGCGCAGGCCGTGCGCCCCTGTCTGCAAGTTCATTTTTCAAACTCTCAGGCTCCGAACCAACCCCAGACACTCCCCGGACCTTCCTTAGGATGTTACCCACATTACACAAGCTTAAAGGAAAGATTTGAAAGAAAAAATAACGATCCGTAACTTCGCCAAAGATTCGGGTCGTTACGCATTATAAGATCCAAACACTTGACCAAATATTATTTTTCGAGTATATATCGACCATCATCATCCAAGGGTCGAATTATGGACTATTTAGAGCCTTATAGAAGTGATTATGACACTTATATTATTTTATTTAAAGTGATGTTAAAGTTGTCACCTTCATAATTTAATAAGTATAACATTTTCAATATTTAATTTTCTAGAAGATAAATTTAATTAAAATTATTCTTATAAAATATAGTAGATTTATCTTCATCATAGTATTTTTTTTATTTTTTATTAAAAAAATATGTATATTAAATAATTATAAAAAAATGTTGTTGTAATTATTTTATTAAGATAAATATCAAATAAATTTTATTAAAATATTAAAGTAAATATAATTTGGGATAATTAACATGTATAATTAATTTTTTAGATGAACTTGACTTCTTATAAATATAATAATTTGTTTTTTGAAGTTATCTTGTTATATTAATATTTTTAAAAATCAATGAATTGAATAATATCAAAATTGATACTATTGAAAGTTTATCAAAATAATGTTTTATTAAATTATTTAAAAATCATTAAACATTTTTCACAAATATATAATAATTATGATATGGTATAAAATGATATAATTTATTTATGTATGGTCTATTTTACCTCAAATAAGTAAATATTTCACCCTTTTAATATTGAATTATCTGTTACCCTAGTTAAAAATTAAATAGAATAATTAAGTGTTAATTAAAAAGATAATGTTTAAATTCATATAAATACTTGTCCATAATTTATTGGTTAATGATATTACGACCCTATCTCATCTCATATTAGAAATTGGGATATTTTGGAGGTTTTTGGGTAGGTTTTTATTTTATTATAAATTATTATTTACGGAGTTTCTAAAAGTGCCCCTCACCTCAATTATAAAAGGGAACCTACTCCCTCACCTCTTAACTTCACTTTGAGCCTTAAATATTGGTCATAACCTATCATTTTTCCTTATCAACTACTCTATTTACATTATAGAGGTTCTGGTCATCTTCAAAGACAAACTATATTTCTCTAAGAAGAGATTTAGAAGAAGTGCATCGAGGAAGAGGTAATCTCTTATACCGATTCTTTAAAACTTCTTTCTTCTTATACTTCCTCTTCATTAGTTGTTTCATTATAAAGTATTAAAATCAGTATCAATAATATACTTATATTTCATTATAATTATGAAACAACCATATTAAACCTTTTATCTATCCTATGAAAAATGAAAATAATCATGTGTGCGTACGTACGGCATACCGTCTCCATGCTGTGGTGAAATATGTTTTTCACCACCACCTTACTTGGATGGGTATAAGGATGTAAATAATAACTATATATGATTATTATAACATTATACTAATTTTTAAATATTATACACCATCCAATTCAATACCATTCAACGATTATGGGAATGATATCATCGCTTGTGCGTACGTACGACCTACCATTTCCACGATGTGATGTGATTCATTCTACATGATCTTTATTAAACCAAGATTATATACATGAATATAATTAATAAATATGATATATATATATTATACTAATATCATTCGATAAATGATATAACTATAACATAATAAGGAGAACATGAACTTATCTGAAAAAAACTTACATAAGAACATAAAGCAGTTAATATCCAAATAACGAGTGACAATGAAATACTACTAAGAAACAGATGATAATATGATCATATATGATATCATAAAAATTACTATGATTCTGTAATAATTCAATAACATTATTTAAATCATTATACATGAGGTTCAGATTCTTATGAAGGATATCATACCTAAGGTAAGGGATAATTTTTCAATCTCGTTATTATGTGAGATTGTTTATATGTAAGTATTTAATGGGTTATATTTATCATCCAAATCCATGTTTCCAAAGTATGAAATATTATTCCTATTATTATAAAATTTCATAAAGTTAATTTTACCCTTTGGTGAATTTTTATTAAATGGTATGAAAGGAATATTTCGTTCTTATTTGATACTAGGTATTTTTTTGACTTTTCTGATAAAAGTACGAGGATAATGTTTTTTTAAATTATATGTCATGATCTTATTTTTACATATTCATAAAGACTTATTTCAATGAAGATTAATTTATACTATTTCATTTTTATTTTCAAATAAATTATTTTCTTTTAAAATTTTGAGGCATTTTGAGAAAAGAAAACGTTTTTAAAGAAGAAAGGATATTTTCCTCAAGAATTAATTTCATGTGTTTTATCAAAATTATTTTCCATCTAAAATGAAACTCTTTAAATAGGGTTATGTTTATATCCCTATTATTAATATGATTTTATTTTTTTAATTATGTAATGATATTTTATATGGATTATCTTATGATGAAATGATGTTTAAGAAACCCATTTTATTTCTTGGGTTATGCTATGATAAATTATTTATGTTTTTGTGGCACACATAATAATAATTTCATTATAAGATGGGGGGACCAATATATCCCTCCAATGTATTGGGTAAATATTTATATCTCATGAGATAAAAATGACTAGAATGGTAAGTAAATCTGGTTCAGTAATACAAGTTTGGAATGATAAGTAAACTCAGTTCGATAATGGACATTGTTCGCTCTGATGGTCTTGGAAATGAGCCTTGACTAATATGAAATGATTTTATATTATTATGTGTATTCCAAAAAACTTAATTTCTTATGTTATGTATTTTTTAAATGACCATTAATAGGATATGTCTAAGTATATGTTACAATATCAGTGTCTTAAAAATGACCATGAATAACCTCTGATAAAACCTAAAGTGTCCTAAATTGAAATTTTATTCTTGATTATGCATTTTTCCCATTATGATTAGTATTTATCACACTCTATTTCTTGGTTTTAGTCAATGATTGTAACCCTAAGGAACCGTGTTAATGTTGAATGCGATGGGAAATACAATTATTTTCCTCCTAAGAAACCAAATGTTATGGGAGCTTGAATAAAAAATATTGTAGCTATTCTCACACAACTTTCTCTAGATATGAGTCTTGTGGGACTTCAAAATGAGAAAAGGAGGGAGTAAGATTCTATTTCTTCCTTCATGAGGTATCATACACCTTCTTTCAGTAGGTCTTCTGATCTATTAGTGGATGAACAATGGATCAGTACTACAAAAAAGATATTTCCAATTCTAAAATGTTCTGACCATGATAAAGTCATATTATTAGTCTATCGTTTGGAAGGTGGAGTTGATAAATGGTGGAATCTTATTAAAAATACAAGGTGGAGATATGAAATTGAGTCCATGGAATGGGACAAGTTCAATAACTTATTTTTCAATAATTAATTTCCTTGTATTCTTCGAACAAAGATGGATAAGGAGTTCCTTGAACTTAAGCAAAAGGATGATGAATCAGTTGTTACCTTTGAAGAAAATTTTACAAGACTTGGAAGGTACGCTTATAGAATTATTATTCAACCTGAGATTAAAATTGATCATTTCTTTAGTGGCTTAAAACCAAGTCTCTGAAGGGTATTATCCATAAGGTAATTTAATATCTATGAGTAAATTGTTCAATGTTCTCTCAATGTTGTGATGGATATTGGAGTAACCCATCAGTCCTATGTGTTTTATAAGAAGAGAAAATGTAATTCAAAGGAAAATATAAAGACCACACTGAAAAGAAGATGAGTTTTTCCTTATGCTCAAAATTTAGGAGGAAACATGGAGGAAATTGAATTAAAGAGACTATTATATGTTTTAAGTTTGGAAAAGAAGGTCATCAGGAAGTTGAATTATGAAGTGATAGGAAAAATATTTCAAATGATGAGAATAGAGAAAAGGCTACATATAATACACCTAATACACTTCAATGATACAAGTAAAATTAAATGGGGAATTATGCCAATCAATGACCTAATCCAAGGGTTGTGGATGATGATCTATGTTAGCAAACTCTGAAGTCCAAAGAAAAAAAGGAAAGTCACATGAAATCACTATCTGTAATGTGGAGTATGATAATGAAGTGGTGAAAGGTACACATACCATCTACTCTAAAGTATAAAATTTTTTATTTGATTTTGGATCAACCCAATCTTTTATTTATTAATAATTTTATAAGGGTATCACCGTATTACCTCAACAATTAGATGTTGAATCAGTTGTGATAACTCCTAATGGCACAACAGTCGCATCAAAATTTTATAATTCTTCTCTAGTTGAAGTTTATAGGAAAGTGTTCCTAAAAATCTTATGATCCTTTATATAATGGAATTCAATGTGATTATTGTCATGGATTGGATTTATCTATATGGATCTCATATCAATTTCCATAAAAGGAAAGTCACATTTCATATTCCAGATCAATCTATCATCATCTATCGATGGAAGGATGAATATAAACTTCCAATAGAAATTTTTTTCATCTTATGGGTCTTGATTCCTATAAATGAAGGTTATTTATCTAAAATGATTGGGGAGAAACTCATGATTAATAATACACCCATTGTACGAGATTTTTATGATGTCTTTCTATAGGAATTTCCAGGTCTTCCGCAAAATTGTGAAGTTGAGTTTTCAATACAACCCATATCAGGCGCTATGCGTATTTCAAACACACCTTATAGAATGTACCCAATTAAGTTGCAAGAATTGAATAAGAAACTCCAAGATAATCTTGATAAGGGATTCAAGAACCCTAGTGTGTCACCTTAGGGAGAACATGTTCTGTTTGTTAAGAATAAAGATGGATCAATGAGACTCTGTATTGATTATTGAGAACTTAACAAGATCACTATCAAGAAAAAATATCCTCTTCCCCGCATTGATGACTTATTCGATCAATTATGTGAATCTAAATACTTTTTCAATATTTATCTTCATTTAGGATATCATAAATTGAGGTTAAAGACGTAGGATATCCAAAATATAGCATTTCGTATAAGGTATGGACATTATGAATCTATAGTGATGCCTTTTAGTCTTACTAATTCCCCCACTATCTTCATGGATCTAATGAATAGAGACTTTAGAGACTATATTGATTAGTTTATGGTAGTCTTTATAGATGATATTATTGTCTATTTGAAGAGAAAGGAAGAACATTAAGACCACTTGAGAATTGTACTGAAGACCCTGAGAAAGGAGAATCTTTATGAAAAATTTACCAAGTGTGAATTTTGCCTTCAAAAAGTTTCATTTTGGGGTCACATAATATCAAGATATGGGATATCTATGGATCTATCAAAAATAGAAATTGTTGAAAGATGTCCAAGACCAATAATGGCAACTGAGATCTAAATTTTTCTTGGTTTGGCCAGATATTATCGATGTTTTGTGAAATATTTTTCATGATTATCTAATCCACTTACCAAGTTGACTTAGAAAGGATTTAAGTTCGTATAGATGGAGGAATGTGAAGAAAATTTCGAAGATCTAAAAAGAAGGTTAGCTTGTGCACCTGTGCTCACACTGTCTTGTAGTGTAGAAAGGTTTGTGATCTATAATGATGCATCCATGAAGGGTTTGGGATGCGTTCTCTTGAAAAATGATATGTTGATAGCTTAGGCCTCATGGTAGTTGATATTCCATGATAAAAATTACCCAACTCATAATTTGGAGTTAGCTGCGATAATCTTTGTATTAAATATATAGAGGCATTATATTTATGGTGAAAGGTGTGATATTTATTCTGATCATAAAAGTTTAAAGTATATTTTCACACAAAAGTAGATGAATATATTCCAAAGAAGATGGTTGGAGTTGATTAAAGATTACAAATTCTTACAAAATTACCACCCTGGGAAACTGAACAAGGTGGCAGATTCTTTGAGTCGATAAGACCATGCTAGCCTATCCATGATGAGGATCACAAAAGATCCAATATTTATGGATCTGTAAATAATAGATCTTGAAATTTTAAAGGAAGGGGAGAAATCTTATCTTTCTCAAATTAATGTTCAACCATCTATACAAGTGAATATTAAAGAGGTGTAGAAGAAATATGTAGAGTTACAAAAGAAGGTGATAAATGTTCTTAAATACAATATTGATTGTGATAGAATAATAAGGTTTGGGAATCAGGTTTTTATTCCTCCCATACCAGAATTAAATAAGGAGATATTGTATGAGGCTCATAGTTCTTTATTCTCTATTCACCCTAGAATCACAAAGATATACAAGGACCTGAAATAGTATTTCTAGTTGGATGACATAAAAAGAGATGTTGTCGAATATGTCTCTCGATTCTTGGTTTTTCAAAAAGTTAAGGTTGGGAGACAGAATTCTAAGGGTATGTTACAACCATTACCCATACTGGAATGGAAATGTGAAAACATCACTATGGACTTTGTTGTTAGACTTCCCAAAACATCCAAAGGAAATAATTCTATCTGGGTTATATTTTATTTCCTCATGAAGTCAGCACACTTCATTTCTATTATACATGATTTCTATCTTGATAATATTGACATGATATATTTAATAGAAGTGATAAGATTGCATTGAGTACCACATTTCATTATATCTGAACAGGGTCTGAGGTTTACGTCAATGTTCTGGTGAAGTTTTTAGCATTATCTGGATACAAATTTAACTTTCATTACTTCTTATCATCCTCAAACATATGCTCAGTCTGAGTGAAAAATTCAAACTCTAGAAGATATGCTGAGAGATTACTCTATGGATTTGAAAGGTAGTTGGGATAAATAGATACCTTTGGTGGAATTTTCTTACAATAATAGATTTCACTCTAGTATTCAGATGGATACTTATGAATCCCTCTATGGAAAGAATTGTAGAACTCCAACTTTCTAGGATGAAGTTGGGGAAAGAAAGCTAATATGACCTAATCTTATTGATAAAATGGCGGAAAAGGTCAGATCTATTCAACAACACATAAGAGAAACTCAAAGTCAAAAAAAAGTTATGATGACAACTGAATAAAATACCTAGAGTTTGAAGTGGCTGATAAGGTGTTTCTACTAATATCTCCCTAGAAAATAGTAATGAGATTTAGCAAAAAAGGAAAGCTGATCCCTAAGTATATCAGTCCTTTTGAAATTATGGATCATGTATGGAAGGTATCTTACTGATTGGTGCTTCCACAAAATCTTTATCAAGTTCATGATGTGATCCATGTACCTATCCTGAGAAAGTAAAAACCTGATCCTTCACATGTACTAAAATTAGAAGTCATACCACCTGAGCAAGATCTTTCTTTTGAAGAATAACCAATATAGATTCGGGATCGCAGCAAAAAAATTATATGAAACAAGACCACCTGCTAGGTTAAAGATTTATGGAGGAACCACCAATTTGCAGAAGATACATGGGAACTTGAAGATATGATGAGGGAGAGGTATCCTCGTCTGTTTATTTCCATGTGAGTAATTTTGAGGGAGCAATTCAGTTTAAGGGTGGTAGAATGTAACTAATAGATGTTTTTATGAAATATTTTCTTTAAATAATTTTAATTATTCAGTAGATTTAATTGCACATAATCATGAGTTTAAAATAACCATGAGACAACCTTTGTATAAAATTATCATTATATCCTAGTCTTTAGGTTAGTAGGAATAAGTATAACTAAATTATGAAAATGCATTGTGAATTCATTGGCTACTAATTATTTATGAAAAATATAAATCAAATAGATATTTGTATTTTTGAGTGAATTAATATTAGTAATGAAATTAATGAGATATATATTTTATATACGTAATAAAATATTTTTTCTATTCATCCAATGGATATTTTTGTCATAGGGTATGAATAAAACCTATTTGATGTATAAAAACCCATATTTTTTTAAAAGGGTGATTTTATGCCTCTTAATGGAAAACACCTTTTAAATTAAGATTTTGAAATATAAATAATTTTTATATGAAAACATAAAAATTTTATTTATAAATGGGATATAAAATTTTACTTTTTATTAATTTCTAATATTTTTATGATAACTCTCAAGTTTTAATGAATAATAAAAATACACTAAATTTTATGAAAAAAAAACTTTTTCCATCGAAATAATTTATATGGTTAAATTATAATATGTAATGGTTTTAAAGTATAAATAGAATATATTTTTAACATTAAATATAATTTATGTCATTATAATTAATTTTACATTGAATTCAGATGTAAAAATATTTTAACCTTTTGCGATGTTTTAGCTTTTAAAAGACATTCTCTCTTTCCGACAACAATATTAATTTTAAATTAATTACTGCAAATTATGTATTTTTAATTTTAAAAAATTGACCCCATATTTAGAATCAATAGTTACAAATTATTTATATAGATTTATTTTATTTTTTGGCATTATGAATAGTAACTTCAGTAATTTTTATTAATATGGTAAAAGGGTAAACCGGGTAATTAAGGGTAACAATATTATTATAAAATTACCCTAACACTTTTCTTAATATAATTGGATTATTTTTTAACCTAAATCATCCTTGGGTAGAAATGGTATCCATTATAATCAACTTAGATGAGATTAAGACATTTAATTAATTTTTTTAAAGAAAAGTTAAACATGTCTCACTAAAATTTTATTAACTAAATCATTTTTAATATAAGGTTATACTAAAGTTAATTTCGATTATAAATAATAATTTTAAATATAATTTTTTTCATTTATCATGGTAATTTATTTTTAATTTTTAAGAAAAAAATAATTACCTTAATAGCTTATACATTAATGATGCATAAATTATTTAATTGATGAAAAATCAATAATATAGTTTTTATTAAAATAATAATACCCATTAAAAGATCAAAACACTTGTAAAAATTTTATTTTTCGAGTATATATCAACCATAATCATCCAAGGGTCGAGTTATAGACCATTTCAAGCCTTATAGAAGGGATTATGACACTTATATTATTTTATGTGAAGTGATGTTAAAGTTGTCAGCATCATAATTTGATAAGAATAAAATTTTAAATATTTTATTTTCTAGAAGATAAATTAGAATAAAAGTATTATTATAAAATATAGTATATTTATACTCATTTTAGTATTTTATTTTCATTTTTATTAAAAAAAATAATCATATTAAATAATTAGGCAAAACTATTGTAGTAATTATTTTATTAAGATAAATATCAAACAAATGTTATTAAAAATATTAAAGTAAATATAATTTGGACTAATTAACATGTCTAATTAATTTTATAGATTACCTTTACCTCCTATGAATATAATAAAATTATTGGTTCGAAGTTATATTATTATATTAATATTTTTAAAAATCAATGAATTGAATAGTGTCAAAATTTAAACTATTGATTATTTATCAAAATAATGTTTTATTGAATTATTTAAAAATAATTAAACAATGTTTAAAAATATATAATAATTATAATATGGTATAAAATAATTTATTTTATTTATTTATGGTGTATTTTCCATTAAATAAGTAAATATTGGACCCTTTTAATATTGAATTATTTGTTACCCTTGTTAAAAATTAAATAGAATAACTAAGTGTTAATTTAAAAGATAAGGTTTAAATTGATAGAAATACTTATCCATAATTTAATTTTTTATGATATTATAACCCTATCTCATCTCATATTATAAATTGATACATTTTTTATGTTTTTGGGTAGGGTTTTATTTTATTATAAATTATTATTTTTGGAGTTTCCAAAGTGTCTTTCACCTCAATTATAAAGGGGTACCTCCTCCCTCACCTCTTCAATTCACTTTGAGACTTTAATATCCTCCATCCCATGCCCTATTTCCTTTTAAACTTCACTATTAACATTTTAGAGGTTCTTTTCATCTGAAAAAGACCAACTATAGTGCTCTAAGAAGAGATTTAGAGGAAGCATGTTGAGGAAGAGGTAATCTCTTCTACTGATTCTTTCAAACTTCTTTCTTATTATACTTCCTCTTCATTAGTTTTTTCATTATAAAATAATAACATAAGTATAAATAATATAATTATATGTTATTATAATTATCAAACAACCATATTCCACCTTCTATCCATCCTACGAAAAATGAAAATCACCATACGTGCGTACGTACGGCTTACTGTCTCCACGTCATGATTCTATTTTTCACCACCACCTTACTTGGATGGGTATAATGATGGAAATAATAACTATATATTATTATTATAACATGATATTGATTCTTAAATATTATACACCATCCACTTCAATACTATTCAACAATTATGGGAATGATATCGTCGCTCGTGTGTACATACAACCTACCGTCTTCACAATGCAATGTGATTCATTATACATGATCTTCATTAATCCATGATTATATAATTGAATAGAATGAACTAATATGATATATATTATAGTAATATAATTCTTTAAATGATATAACTATAAAATAATAAATGAAACATGAACTTATCTGACAAAACTTGCATAAGAACATAAAGCTGTTAATATCTGAATAACGAGTGACAATGAAATATTTCTAACAAACAGATGGTAATATGATCATATATTATATCATAAAAAATAATATGATTATGTAAAAAGTTAATAACATTATTTAAATCATTATATAGTAGGTTTAAATACATACAAAGTATTTTGGACCTAATGTAAGTGATAATTTTGTAATCTCATTATTATTCGAGATTGTTTGTATGTAAGTATTTATTGGGTTATATTTGTTATCCATTCCCATGTTTATTAAGTATGTAATATTATTCATATTATTCAATAATTGTTTAAAGTTAATTTTACCATTTTTTTAATTTTTATTAAATGTTATGAAAGGAATCTTTTGTTGTTATTCGATAGGAGGTGCTTTTTGACTTTTCCAGCAAAAGTATGAGGATAATTTTTTTTTAACTTATATGGCATGATTGGATTTTTAAATCTTCACAATTACTTATCTCCATGAAGATTAATTTACATGATTTAAAGTTTATTTTTAAATAAATTATTTTCTTTTAAAATTTCAAGGTATTTTGAGAAAAGAAAACTTTTTTGAAGAAGAAAAAATATTTTCCTCAAGAATTAATTTCAAGTGTTTTATCAAAATTATTTTACATATAAGATGACACTCTTTAAATAGGGTTATTTTTCAATCCCTATTATTAATATGATTTTTTTTTAATTATGGAATGATATTTTATATGGATTATGTTATGGTGGAATGATGTTTAAGAAACCCATTTTATTTCTTGGGTTATGCTAGGATGAATGATTTGTGTTTTTGTGGAACACATAAGAATGATTTCATTATGAGATGAGTGGGACCTATATATCTCTCCAATGCATTGGGTAAAGATTTATATCTCATGATATAGACATGACTGGAATGACAAGTAAATCCGATTCAGTAATGCAGGGTTGTAACGACAAGTAAACCTGATTCAGTAATGGACATTGTACGCTATGATGGTCTTGGAAATGAGCCTTGACTAATATGAAATGATTTTATTTTCTTATTTGTATGCCAAAAACTTCATGTATTATGTTATGACTTTTGAGATTATGTTCATTAATTCTTATGAACTTTTATCCCATGACATGATATCATGATCTTTCATATGTAGGATAAGACTTCCAAATGTTATGATCTTATGTATTATAATTATGATATGATTGATATTTCCCTCTTTTACCCTCACTGAGAATTTGAGCTCACACTTTCATATGTTTCTTTTCCCCAGTTAATGAAGAAGGGTATTAAGTAAGATACGTCAAAAATGAGTCTAGTTATGAAGATATAATCGGGAGAAAACATAGATTTTTTATGAACGAGTTGTTTATGTTTCCCAGTTTCTAAAGACACTATTCCTATATGGTCCTATCGTGGATTTATTATATGTTGTAATGAATATACTTAAATTTTTAATTAATATCAATGTATGAAAATTATGGGTCATGATAATCCAACTTTAATTTACTTTACCCATATACATGGGAACCCTCTTTATAATTCGTGTAATGGGTGGACACTCAATACATCACCCATTATTCCATGCTCATGACTACATACATATTGGAAATCCCTGTTAACCTCAAACACAATCACACTCCAAAAGAAACTTCACACTTTTAGGGGTTTTTTAAAATCATTACATCTCTATGTAATTACTACCACATCAATATGTGACCACCTATTAAAACCCTCCCACTAAAATCTTTAGTGAGTAACATGTTTGATGAAAGAAATTTTGAAAAATGGGGAGACTTAGGAATCATATTCCTAATGATCAACTACTTAAACATATTCAAACTCATTAACTCCATAGAATCCAATGTTATGATGTTAATAACTTTTATTATATAATAATTATTCTAAGTTCATCATGGTCATTATTATAACCATTTCCATAAAAAAAATTATTGAATGTGATATTCACTTTTTTACTTTAACTTCCATACTCTTTTATTTATTAAAAATTAATTTCTCAAAGTTCAAACATACTCACACTAGACTCTTAGACACTATATTATTTTTAAAATATGATTATAATAAACACAAACTCCTTTATGTTAGTAATTAACATTTATTTCCTTAATTTGAAATATTTAACGAACAAACCATTATATCTGTATCATTTATGGTATTCTATCTATTTGGAGAAATGATTTTAACATAGAACTTTATTCTATAAAATATGTCACTGATGGTGGAATAAAATACACTATATTTTAACAAGCACTAAGATAACTCTTTTATCATTGATAAAATATTTTTATCCTATATTATTCTAAAAACATGTTATAGAATACAATGAATCATAAACCATGTGAATTTAAATTTATTATCTCATATTTTTTATAACAAAACTTTGTTAAAGACCAAATTCCCTTATAATAAAAGATAAATAATATGAAAACATGAATCCTTTAATTAGATCCATCCAAGTTTGATATATATTCCTTTATATTAAAATTAATGATACAAAAACTCTTTATTTCATCATTTTAATGAAAGATACAAACTCTACCAATAATTTCATTAATTCTAAACTTATATATATTTAAAACACTTGTAAAACATATATTTGAAATCATATACCCTTCAAAGATGAATAATTTATTTCTATAATCAATGTCTTACATAGACATTCCATGGAGTTTCTCAAACCCCTCTAGATATTCCAAACAAATAAATTATATAGAATCATAACCCCTCCTTCTTTATAATACCTTTAGGTTTCAATGGACTTAAATGGATACTCAAAAATATATTTTTGATGTTTCCAACTAACTTCTCTTCTTTTATTTTGAACTTTTATCCACCGGTGTTGTCAAAACAATGCTATAACCTAGACATCATTCCCTAGTTCAACTGTCCTCAACAATTTAAGAGTATTGAGTAAGAATTTTGTGAACTCATTAACATTTTCATAAAATTTATATAAATGAAAATATAATGGCTTTATTAACCGGAATAATCCATATAAGAAACCTTTGGTCTTACAAAGTCATTAATTATGACAGCCTATGACCCACACTTTTAGATTCAGTGTTAAAAACATAAAATTTTCATTTCTATTTTGACACTAATAAATGTGACCCAATTTAAACCATCTAAAATTTTACAAAATTAAAAGGAAATATTTTATTACTTACATATCCAAGGATATTTTAGTTATAGATTTTTTGAGGATTAGGAAAACATAATACATATTAATGTTTATACAAAATTATACTAAATCTTATTCTGATTTACTCAAGCTAGATTATTACTCAATACCATTCACCATTGATCTTATACGTATCACTATACTTGTTGGAATCATTTTAAAACATAGGGTGATCACAAATACTGCTCAGTGAGAGGTTTTAAAACAAGATGTGAAATCATTTCTCCTTAAAAATACAATAAAAACTATTTCAAAAACATTTCCTTTTATATAAAATATAAATAATTTGATATAATAAATAATTTTCCCCTAAATAATAATTTAGGGTTTTAAAAATCCATAATAAGAGATGATTTTCAAATACAATTAAAAAAAATTATTATGAAAACCCATTTATCTTCAAAATATAATATTCTATGAAATAAATATGTATTTATCCTTTGATAATTAAAAAATTACTTTTATATATAATATATCTTTATTAAATATAATGATACTTGGTAAATTATTGACACCTATCATGGGGTGGTAATATTTGTTATTTATTCTTTCATAGTGCAACAAAATGGTTGACCAGGTTCGTCTCACTAGAGGAGTTTCAAAATTTATTTAATTACTAATTCCAATTCACTGAAACTAATTGTTTTATAAAATAGTTAAAATATAATGGAAAGAGGATGAAAATATAAACTAAAATGAAATGAAATATATAATAAGGGTTTCAATAGTAATAAATTTGACTTTAGGTTTGGTTTCAAGATCCTTCATTATTCATATTGGTTCTTTAAATTCAATTAGATAGTCAAATTATGAAATCTCATTCATAAACTATTATTCTTTTATTTTTTGGTTTTGTAATCTTGAATGCCTAGAAAAACTTAATTACACCTCCTCCTTTAATCAAAGTTTATAAAAAACCTCAATCAGTAGTGTAGAACCTTCCAAGTCCTAACTCTTTCATATTTCATTTGATCCATTGAA
Source organism: Viscum album (assembly GCA_963277665.1). Taxonomy (NCBI): domain Eukaryota; kingdom Viridiplantae; phylum Streptophyta; class Magnoliopsida; order Santalales; family Viscaceae; genus Viscum; species Viscum album. Next base: position 756,412,165 of record OY728148.1, on the reverse strand, counting down.
TGGATCAACTACATCATGTGAAGAGATTGTGTTTAATGTAGGGGAATGAAAAGTTATAAATAAAATAATATAAGTGATTTTGAGATCAGCATCATGGTAGAAAATATTCACACTTGTACACTTCACCCTCATCCACCACAAATAGATTCAAAACATAAAATAATTTAAGTAAAAAAATTTGGAAGAACTTATCCTCCCCCAAGTCCAAGCCTTAGATTATTCACTAATTTTTGAGGGTAAGAGGTCATGGTGGAAGAGAAAGAGAGAATAAGAGAATAAGATAAAGAGGGTGTGTGTGTGTGTGCATGTGTGGAAAGAAATAGAGGAAGCACTTTTTATTAGAAAGAGCATGAATGAATTACATATTAAAAGAATATAAATAAAAACTATAGCATAACAAAAAAGAAAATAGAGCATGGTAGAAGTAATAGAGATCCACTCCAGATCCTCCAATTCTCCCCCATTCCTTTGCTAGTAGAACTTTTTATTTATAGAGGGAGTAAACCCCTCATATATCATATTCATATCAGTTGAATCTTCATTTATCTTGGTCTAAGTTTGACTGTATATTTATTTATTTTATCTTCTGAGTATCTCTCTTATTTTTTAAATCGTAGCATTGAATCACCTGAGATATTCGGTGTTTATGTTTTTTCATTATGGGATCAAACTATGGTCGTGGGATGATAAATTTGCAGAGCAGCCTCCTTATTCACATGCATGCTTCTACATGGTTATGTATCATCGTGCAATTCATAAACCATCGGTGCCTACCCATTGTAGCAGACCTTGTACTATCGATCAACACCTACCATTTCTCCCCATGATAAAAATCATCTACTATCTCCATTTTCCATGGTACTACCATTTACATGATCCACCATATTAGTGACTTCAGTAATAGTAGCACCTATGATTATCCTCCATCCTTCAACTACGATAGCTTCAGTGATGGTAGATCACCATGTTTTCTCATTAACCACTTCATTAGTGAGATATATCATCTATAGATCTATGGTAGATATTAAAGTGATGGTAGAACCACCTTACACTATTATCACTTTGCAATAGTAAAAATAGTACAACTTATCCATGGTGATTTTATAAAGCATCCACTGCCTTGAATTCCTTCATGGTAATATGTTTGGCGGTAGATCTTCTCCCTTGATAGTGAAGATATATTGAACAATATATCTTCCTAATGGTAGATCCTCAGTGCATGCCTCCACCATAATGCATCCTCCTATTGGGTGTTCTTTTCCTAAAGCCTTGGAACTATCGATTCAAACACATATACGGTGCAATGAAATCTCAGTGAAACCTCCCTTGAAGGTTGTTTTCTATTTTCTCACCATGGCACAAAAACATAGCCCCACAATGTACCTCCTGTCTCACTCAATACATGTTACTTTTAAAATAGAGACTGCCATATCACAATCCTTCCTTATATGGTATAGTTTAACCTCCTTGGTGAGCCTAAGGTGCAACATTAGTGGCTATGGTGTAGAAAACTCATGAATCCCATCTAGACTTTACAGTGGTCAGATGGAGATCTTATTTTAGGCATGGTGGAGTTAATATGAACAATGGGATTTAATGATGTTGTCCTAGGTTCTCAAAAGGATACATGGTGTTCTAATTCCTTATCATAGAGATTTGTCTTGAGACAGATCTCTCATGGTAGTAACCATGGTGTTATCCAATATTTTCATGGTGGTTTGGTGATGCCGAAGACAGAAGAGAGGTAGAGGTAGTGTTAATGAAATTTCTGATCATGGTGGAGTGGAGGAAAAGAGGCACAAAAGAACAATTTTGATTAATAAGGAATAGTAATAAAATAAAAATCACCCCACATCTATGTTTTGTGAATTTGAGTGCTTGAATATATAACAATTCATGACTATCATTGGCACATAATTCCATTTTTTCAGGGGATTAGTGCTCGTTCACACCTTCACACATGGAGATGGGTCGTGCTAACATGAGAAACCTGTGTAGGCTTGGCCCAATAATTACATAGGATCCTCCCCACATGGCATAATATCATATTTTCCATTGGGCGGGATCTCCCAAGGGACTACTTGATCAGCTAACTAATCATGGGATTCCAATGTGGCTAGTGGATCCCTTGGTTGAGGGTTAGCCCGACTATCCAATTTTTTACCTAAAATTTATTAGAAACCTTAGTAATTTCATATAATATTTATAATTAAAATAAAACATTAAAAATATACATTTTAATTCATTTAAATTACTTAATTTTAAATTAACTATTTTTTGAATAAATAAATAATTATATGGGTATTTCCACTAAAATCCATTCAAAATTATTAGAGATTGTTTATAAATCATGATAAATTAAGGGCATCAAATACCCCCCACACATCAACTATTCTTATCCTCAAGAATAAAATTTTGACATTTAATTAAAGAGGGAACCAATGTTACCAATATTTAAATATCAAACCAATAAAATTAAATGATTTTCAATGTTAAACCAAATTTTCATGTTCCACATACTACATCAATTTAACTTTTCATTTTTCAAAGAAATAATCAACCCAATAATTTTACTTTTCCCCTTTTTAAATTGGTTGAACATCACCTTTAATTAATTCAAGATTCTCAATTAATTATTATTAAACATGACAAGTCATGATCAACCACACTTTTGAATCTTTTCTCTCATCAGTCATGGTACAAATTCAAATAGAGTTATACTCTTATAATGAGTATATTATTCTTTAACATAATCATGAAAAGGAACTAATTTATCTACTTTGAAAATAATAAAGGGAAAAATAAATCAATAGGTCTTTTTAATTAATGCTCTAATGATTCTAAGGATTAGGGTTGGTAGGGATTCATGTGAAAAACATTAAGGCTCAAAGTAGAGGTTTCTCTCTTAAGTAAAAAAATCATGTTATAAAAAGTAAAAGATAAATGGAATTATCCCCTTAAAAATGAAACAACCACTTCCCAAGCTCAAATTAATGGTTATGATCAATGTGTTCCTAATGAATAAATTGTACCTTCTTGAATTTTCTCTACTTTTTTTATTTTTTCCTTTTTATAAACTAAATTATTTCAGATATTTTATTACTTTTTTGATATTCATGCTTATAATACACCTCACATCCACCACCTAACCACATATGATCAAAATAATTGGTCTAGGAATGGTGATTTTTTACTCTTCTAATTCATAACTCATTCTTGTTTTTCATTTTTCAAGAAGGGAAGTTAATAAAGTACAATAAATGAATTAATCAACCTTTACAAACACCAAAAGTTAGCACCCCCATAATTTTTCATTATAATTTAGTGAATCCTTACACCATTAATTCCCTCACCCCCACACTTAAACTTTAAAATATCATGAAAATACCAAGAGTATGGTAGTAATGGATATAAATGGATTGAAACATGGATCATTCCTATCAAGTTCATTCATGGTCTCTATGGAAAATAGGGATAAATATATACGGTGGTCTTAATGATAATGGATTATCTATAAAAATGACTCAACCATACATGTGTTTTTTTCAATCATATATTTTACAAGTTAAAATTCAAGTTCTAGAAAGTGTCATGCCCCAAGATCACTCAAGAAATATGATCAAGATATAATTGAAAGATTTTGGTGTATAAATCCTCCTGGGAATGGACATGTGACATTGTAAAATAACTTAAGGAATAAATAATAATAATAAAATCAATCTACATAAATTTTATAAATTAAAAGTATATATAATGGTAGGGAAATTTTATTTACATAAGTTAATCAATTTCCTCAAATCACGAGTCTTCAATTTAATATTCATGCTTCACTCTAGTAATTCAATTCTAAATATTAATAATTTAATCTCACTGTAATTGAAATCTAAAACATTACATCAACGGTTTCCTAAGTAACTCATGTCTACTAGATAATTCAAGTAAATAATAAATTCTAAATGTGGACATGAAATTTTCAGTTTAACACAGCTGCTAGAATTTCCATCTCAAAATAGAATTTTAGAAAAAATGAAAGGAATTTAAAAGATAAATATAAAAGTGAACTCACTTTTCCTTAAGAATATTTTTCTCTACTGCCTCCTCATTTTTTGGGGTTGTATAATAAATTCCTTCCATGATGGTCCTAACAAGACAACTCATACAAGGGTGTAGACCATTTCATGTAATCTCAAAGGGGTTGTGGGAAGAGGTGGATTTATCCTAAACTCCTAAATTTTAAGAAAAAATAAATATTGGGTTACATAATATAATAACCTTTGGTTAATGTCTTTGGATCTACCTATCCTCATGGAGATAAATTAGTAGATGGATTTGATAAGTTTTACCTCCTCCACTGGTTCTTGATGTGGATTTCCATAAAACTTTTTTAAGACATTTCCCATTATCAATAAATAGGTTCCCTTCTTATTTTATCTTGATCTAAATGAAACTTAAGGGATATACATGAGTAACAATAAAAGTTCCTTCAAAACTATAATGAAGCTTACTCATTATTAACTTTAATATAGAATTGTAGAGTAGAACTTGATCTCATAGTTTAAAGGTCTTTTACTGAATCATTTTTCATGTTCAACTCAGTTTCTCTCTTTATAAATTCTAGAGTTTTCAAAATCCTCTCTTATGATTTCTTCTAGTTATTATAATTATAGTTTTATATATTTTATAGCAATCACTAAATCCAAATTCATATTTATAATATAACAATATGTTTGGTTCTCCAACTCCACCAGAAGATGAAAAAAATTCCCATAAATCAACCGGTAGTGGATCATAACTATGAGTGTCTTGTAGGATATTTAGTGTGCCTATAAGGTTTCTTTAATCATTAAGATCAAATACATCCAGTTGGGTTTAACTATTTTATCCAAGATAAATTTAATCTATTAGTTATACACTTCATCTTGGACATTTTTTAGGATGGTAGGGTGTAGATTTATTGTGATGCACCCCATACTTTTTAAGCATATCCACTATCTTTCTATTGTAAAAATGAGTCCCTTGGTTGCTGATGATAGACCTTAGAACTCCAAACCTATGAAATATATTGGACTTAACAAAACCACATACAAATTTTTCATCATCATTCTTGGTGGCCTTGGCTTCCACCTATTTAGAGACATAATCAAGAGAAACTAAGATGTAAAAATTCCCTAAATACATGGGAAAGTGTCTCATAAAACCAATATCCCATTGTTAAGTCAAAAGTCTTCTTTTGACTTCTATATCATGTTTTGGAAATCACAAATTCATTCTATCATATTTTGGAAATTACATTTGTCTTCTATCATGTTTATCGTATCGTACAATACTGATCGTACTGACTCTGTCAATTGTATCGTACTGACTCTGTCAATCGTATCATACTAACTCTGTCAATCGTACCATACTGACTTTGTCAATCGTATCGTACTGACTCTACTATTCAGATGTTCATTATTTGTTTTGGTACTTAGTCAAAAACACTCATTGCATATGAATCGTACTCATGTTTTTCATTTCTATATATATCTCTTGTCCTAACAAAACGATGTCGTTGAGTTAATTACAAACTAATCAAAACGATGTCGTGCTTTCTGTTTCAATATGACCGTTGGAGGCAATATGACCGTTGGAGGCAATATGACCGTTGGAACGCGAGGCCTATAAATAGGAGGTCATTTGAAGCTGAGAAAACAACGATGAACAAAGAGAACGAATGAAGAGACTCTGTGAACTACAAAGATTCTAGAGAGAGACACTGTGACTTCACTCATCTACCTTGTGTGGCCGATCATCGTATCGAGGGCTTTCAAGTAATTGAAAGACAGAGGTGTCGATTACCTACAAAATTGAGGGCTGCCGGGGATAGGCAGACAGACGTGCCGATCATCGTATCGAGGGCTGCCGGGGATAGGCAGACAGACATGTCGATCATCGTATCGAGGGCTGCCGGGGATAGGCAGACAGACGTGCCGATCATCGTATCGAGGGCTGCCGGGGATAGGCAGACAGACGTGCCGATCATCGTATCGAGGGCTGCTGGGGATAGGCATACAGACGTGTCGATCATCATATCAAGGGCTCACCAAGGTGTTGGTGAGACAGACCTTTTATCCTAGGTGAAAGGATAACCCTTCTCTTTGGGTTAAAAGAATTGTAATACTTTTACATTTCCGCTGTTACTTGTATTAGAAAGGGATTTGTATTGTTTCCTTTCTTCTTTACATATTCAATTGTAATTGTTTCAATTACAATCATTCTATTACATATTGTATTGATTGATTCTATACGCTTTAAGGTAGAATCATTCATCTTTGTATTACTCTGATTATTGTGTTCATCATGAATACAATTGTTTTACATTACATTAGTATTACAATACATCATACCTTTTTACATACAATACAATTGTGAGTGTTTGTATTTGTATTAGTTTAAGATATTTTAAACTAATCTCTTAGTTGCTAAAACTCAAAGGTTTTTAAACCTACAATTCACCCCCCCCCCCTCTTGTATTGTACCATCTAATAGACATACATATCTATATATTCGTTCCAACAATTGGTATCAAAGGAGGTTTTCCACTGATTTGTATTACTAGCTTTATTTCTTATTACTATCTTGAATACTTACTACACTAACGTGTGGAGTGGAAAAGTTTTTTTTTGTTGTATTAGATGGCAGGAATGAATATTGGATCAATAGATAATCTGAATCCTTCAAGACCACCAATCTTTGATGGGAATGATTATGAGTATTGGAGAGATCGTATGAAGACTTTCGTTATCAATACTAGTGTAGACAATTTTATTATGCTTACTGGGGGTTACAAAATTCCTGACAAAGAAGTCAGTACTTTCACCAACCAAGAGAAGAAAGAATATCAACTGAATTACAAGGTACGTAATACTTTATTATGCTCTATGACCAGGAATATATACAGTCAGATATCTTCATGTGAAGCAGCCAACTGTATTTGGAAGAAATTAGAAGTCACTCATTTTGGTACATCCAAGGTTATATAAACAAGGAGAGCAATGCTTTGAGCAGAGTATCATGGATTTGTTTTTCCTTATGGAGAGCCAGTATGTAAAGTGCAACAAAGGTTTATGACAATTGTCAACAGTTTACAATCTATGGGAGAAAAAGGTCTTGATGATGAAGCTCTTGTTTATAAGATTATATATATTATGCCAAATAAATGGGAGTCAAAAAGGACAGCTATTGATGAAAATAGAAAAGTCTCCCAGATTACTCTTGATGAACTCTTTGGAACTCTCCTACAGCATGAAACAAGAATGAAGAGAGATGCTGATTTCAATAAGAAGAAGAATGGGAATGGAAGTGTAGCTTTTTCATCTAAAGCTAAAACACCTGAAAGGATTACAAGGTCTAAATCCTATAAAGCTGTTATATCTGATTCAAGTGATTGTAATCTTTCGGATAATGAGTTATCCAATCTTGCTCGAAGGATGAACAAAATCGTGGGAAAGAAAGATTTTCAATATATATTCAAAAAGAAAGATAGGAATGATAGGAAAGATTCAGAGGTAACTTGTTATGAATGCAAGAAAGCAGGACATATAAGGCCTAATTGTCCTTTACTGAAGAGGAAAGATAGAAAAGAGAAACACTCTGAAAGAAACAAGAAAAGGTTTTATAAGACAAAGAAAGTCTTGAAAGCAAATGATACGTGGAGTGCAAGTGGTAGTGATTCCTCAGATGATTCTTCAGAATATGAGACATCAGGACAAAGAAATATTGGACTTCTATCCAGACTACCAATTGAAGATCATTGTCTCATGGCTAAGGTACATAATGCTGAAGCTATTACAAATGTCTCTTTAAATGCAAATTATACTGATAATAGATATTATGAATCTTCAAATGATGAATCTTCATCATCAGAAGATGATACATTACCTTCTTTGGAAGAGGTCTCTAGATTTGCTAAATTACTTGAAAATGAAAATTCTAAAATCAAAAAGAGATTTCAGAAAGCAAATTCTAGAATTTCAATTTTGACTAAAGAAGTATCAGATCTTTCTAAAGATCTTGATGTGAAAACTTCTGATTTTGAAAGCATTTTAAAAACCCTTGAGAAAGTTAAATCTGATAAGGATAAACTTTCTAAGGATCTTGAAACTGTAATTTCAAAGAAAAATATTTTAGAGCCTAACTCTAGTTCAAATTCAAATGTTTTGGAAAATAAGAATTTGATTTTAAAACTAAAGTCAGAGATTTTATCCTTGAAAAATTGTTTGTCAAACTTTACTCATGGAAAGGAAAACTTTGACAGGATGTATTCTCAAATTAGACCTTTGAGAAATCGTTCTGGTCTTGGTTATACTTATTCCAAACCTTTTTTTAGAAATAACTATTTTGTTCCTCAAAAAAACCATTTTCTGTTCTAAGTGTCAATGTGGTGGACACTGGAGAAGAGATTGTTCTCTTAACAAAACTCAATATTTAGGATTTCATAAATCTCATTTTGCAAAACAAATGTGGATTCCTAAAATTCTTTTATCTAACCCTTCTGAATCCAAACAAGTTTGGATTCCGAAAATCTAATTGTTTCTTTTTCAGGAAAACGAGAAGTGTACCAATAAGAACATTTGGTACATGGATAGTGGTTGTTCTCGACATATGACTGGAAACAAATATCTCTTTGAAAAGGTTATCAAAACAAAAGGTGGAAAAGTTACCTTCGGAGATAATGCTCAAGGAAAGATTGTTGGTATAGGTAATATTGTTTTTCTTGGAAAAGTTCTTATTTCAAATGTTTTTTTTTTGTTAAAGGTCTTAGGCAAAATCTCATCAACATAAGTCAATTATGTGATGAAGGTTACCTTGTGATTTTTAGAAATGATAAGTGTCTAGTTCACAATTCCAAGGATGAGTTCATTATATCTGCCCATAGGCAAGAGAATGTTTACACTATTAACTTAGAAGACCTTAGGAACCAAAACTTACCTTGCTTAAGTGTAATAGAAGACCAATCGTGGCTATGGAATAGGAGACTAGGACACTGTAATATGAGAAACCTAAGAAAACTCTCAAAGAAAGGACTTGTAAAAGGGCTACCGGACCTTAGATATGATTCTTCAAAAGTCTGTGATCCTTGTAAATTTGGCAAGCAACATAAAACTAGCTTTAAATCAATTAATGAAGTTTCAAATTCTAATGTATTACAGCTTGTGCATATGGATCTGTTTGGTCCTTCACAATCTGGAAGCATTGGAGGCAAATACTATGTATTTGTTTTAGTTGATGACTTTACTAGATTTACATGGGTCTATTTTCTCACAAAGAAATCTGAAGCCTTTTCCTATTTCAAAACTTTTAGAGCCCAAGTTAAAAATGAGAAAATCCTACCATTGATAACTATTCATAGTGATCATGGTGGTGAATTTCAAAATTCAGATTTTGAAACGTTTTGTAGTAAGAAAGGTATTACTCACAATTTATCATCTCCAAGATCTCCTCAGCAAAATGGTGTTATTGAAAGAATAAATCGTATTCTTCAGGAAATGACTCGAACCATGTTGAGTGAATACTCAATTGCTAAGCACTTTTGGGCTGAAGCCATTAGTACTGCCTGCTATACTATAAATCATGTTTTAACTAGACCATTTCTTAATAAAACCCCTTATGAGTTATGGACTGGCCGAAAACCTAAAGTTTCATACTTCAAAGTTTTTGGATGCAAAGTATTCATTCTGATTACAAAAAATAATCTACACAAATTTGCACCAAAATCTGATGAAGGAATCTTTCTAGGCTATTCTACAACCTCCAAGGCTTATAGAGTTTTCAATAAAAACACTTGTACTGTTGAGGAAACAGTACATGTAAAATTCGATGAAATTGATCCTTTTGTTTTCAACCAACCCAATCCTACATCCTCAGATGTGTTTTCTAAAAATGTTTATCAACCTTTATTAGAAGAGCATTCTGATAAGGAAAATGTTCAATAAAGTATTCCTGAAACATTTACCACAGAATATTTTCTACCATATGTTGATGAATAGGTTTTACAAAACCCAAATTAATTGTTTCTTAGGAATCATCCTAGTGATAACATCATTGGTGATATAAATCAACCTGTAAGGACTAGAAATTCCTTAAGAAATGAAATAGAACATCTTGCTTTTCTTTCCCAATTTGAACCTAAAAGTCCAAGTGAGGCCTTAGGTGATGATGATTGGATCAAAGCAATGCAAGATGAACTGAATGAATTTGAAAGGAATCAAGTCTGGACTTTAGTTGAAAGACCTAAAGAAACAACTGTGATTGGTGTAAAATGGGTTTTCAGAAACAAGTGTGATGAAAATGGAATCATTGTAAGAAATAAAGCAAGACTTGTTGCTAAAGGCTATAATCAACAAGAGGGAATAAACTATGAAGAAACATATGCTCTTGTAGCTAGACTTGAATCTATTCATATTCTATTATCCTTCGCAGCATATTTCAATTTCAAACTATTTCAAATGGATGTCAAATGTGCTTTTCTAAATGGTTTTGTTCAAGAAGAAGTTTTTGTAGAACAACCTCTTGGTTTTCAAGACCCAAAACATCCTGATCATGTTTTTAAATTAACCAAGGCTCTATATGGTCTTAAACAAGCCCCTAGAACATGGTATGATTGACTTACATGATTTCTTTTACAAAACAATTATACAAAAGGTACAGCAGATCCAACTCTTTTTATCAAAATGGAAAACAAAAATGTTTTGATTGTCCAAATCTATGTTGATGACATCATATTTGGATCAACTCAGAAATCTTTAACTGATTCTTTTGCAAACTTGATGAAATATGAGTTTGAAATGAGTATGATGGGTGAGTTAACATTCTTTCTAGGTTTTCAAATTTCTCAAAAACCAGAAGGAACTTATATATCTCAACATAAGTATATAAAAGATTTACTCAAAAAGTATGGATTTTACAAAACTAAAAGTATTAGTACTCCAATTGGTACCTCAAATACTCTTGATCTTGATGAAACTGGGAAACCAGTAGATCAAACAATATTTAGAGGTATGATAGGAAGTTTTCTATACTTGACAGCTAGTCGACCAGACTTGATGTTTTTTGTATGCTTATGTGCAAGATACCAATCTAATCCAAAAGAGTCTCATTTAAAATCCGTAAAGAGAATCTTTCGGTATTTAAAAGGCACTATGGATTCAGGACTTTTTTACTCCTCTGGAAATGATTTTTTTTTAAAATTTTTTCAGATGCTGACTTTGGTGGTTGTAGAATGGATAGAAAAAGTACATCTGGAACATGTCATTTCTTAGGAGATTATTTGTTTTCTTGGTCCTGCAAGAAACAACACTCAGTAGCACTCTCCACTGCTGAAGCTGAATATGTAGCAGCTGGAAGTTGTTGTGCTCAAGTTTTGTGGATGCAGCACACACTCACTGACTATGGATTGAGTTTCTCCAAAACTCAAATTCTTTGTGATAATACAAGTGCCATAGCTCTTAGTAAAAACCCAGCACATCACTCACGTGCAAAACACATAGATGTTAGGCATCACTTTCTTAGGGATCACACATAAAAAGGAGATATTGTTTTACAATTCATCGGAATGCAAGAACAACTTGCTGACATTTTTACAAAACCTTTACCTTCCGATAGATTTGAATTTATAAAACAGAAGCTAGGAATGATTACATTAAAATAATCATTCATATCTACTTCCTGTTTTACATCTCTCCTAATAGTAAGAAACTCCTCGTAGAAAGGGGGAGGACATTTCTTTCTATGTCTTTATGTTTCTTTTTATCTTATGATCTTTAACTATTTACTCTCTCAATATGTGTATATTTTTCTATTTATCATATTGACAATTTTATCATATCATTCATTTTTACCTTCTGTTTATCGTATTGAAAATTTTATCGTATCATTCATTTTTCCCTTCTGTTTATCGTATTGACAATTTTATCGTATCATTCATTTTTTCCTTCTGTTTATCGTATTGACAGTTTTATCGTTTCGTTCATTTTTCCTGTTTATCGTATTGACAGTTTTATAGTATCATTTACTATCGACCGATGATGGTATTGAAATTCTTTTCCATCGTATCAATCAATCTTGGTATTGAATAGACCGATGATGGTATTGAAATTCTTTTCCATCGTATCAATAAATCTTGGTATTGAATCGACCGATGATGGTATTGAAATTCTTTTCCATCGTATCAATCAATCTTGGTATTGAATCGACCGATGATGGTATTGAAATTCTTTTCAATCGTATCAATCTATCTTGGTATTGAATCGACCGATGATGGTATTGAAATTATTTTCCATCGTATCAATCAATCATGATATTGAATCGGCCGATGATAGTATTGAATTTGTTTTCCATCGGCATGTCGTCTAATAATTCTATTGTACTTTATTTCGTACGTTTGTTTTTTTTCTTTTGAAATATATCGAAACCAACAATTACCTTACATTCTCCGACAGGTTTTTTTTCATTTTTTAATTTTTTTTTCCTTTGTTTTAATCCTAACCATTGATCTGGTTTTCTCTAATCTTGACCGTAGAAGAACAATGGTTATCCTTTTTCGACTGTAGAAGATCAACGGTCACCCCTTTATCGCCTATAAATAGCCCCCCCCCCTCCCCTCCCCAAACCCACATTGAATTTTCAGGATTTGAGGCGAAGCTCTGCTCCACCAGCTATAAATCATCGTACGATCTTCTCATCGACATCACCTTTATGTCTCAATCCTCTGCTAATACTCCCGCCGAAATGTCTTCAAAGACTTTTACAGAGAAAGACTTTAACAGAGAAAGGTTAGTATCTTGAGATTTTTTCGATACATACGATTCTACAATCAGGAGGATCATTTTGTTTCAAGGATGGGAACATCTGTGTGCTGAAAAGCCTATTTTTCAAGATCCGATTCTTTTTGATGAAGTTTGTCAGTTTTACAAAACTGTTTCTTTCGACAAAGACATGACTATAAACTTCGCTGTGTACGATAGAAAATTGTCTATGTCGGTGAAACAAGCAGCACATTTTCTGAATGTTTCTGTAGAAGGGGATTCTTTCTGTCCATCGCACAAACTACCATAGGAAGTTGGTACGTTTAATAGAGAAAGTGCTGAAAAGACTTTGTTTGTTATTAATGAAGAAAAGAGAAAAGTGTCTCATCTTTCTCCGGACAATCGTTTTTTCACTTTATGGATGCAAGGTTTTCTTATCCCAAGGAAAGGGGATAGAGAAACTCTAAAAGTTTCTGATATCTTTATGCTTGACTATCTTGTGAATATGAGAAAAGTAAATCTCATGGGATATGTTTTTGAAACCATTAAGAATGTCAAGACAGGAGGGATTAAGTCCCAGATAATTATGTATCCATCTATCCTTACGAAGTTCATTCTTGAAAGTATGAAGTTTTGTAACATTCCTTTGAAAGGAAACAACATGGATTTGAAACCCTCATGGATTAGTAAGAGTATGATGAAAAAGCTGAATGTTTGTTTTGATCCGAATTCAAAACTTTTTGTCAGAGATGTAGAAGCTGAATTGGCTCAGAATCAATCGGCACCTATGCCAGCCAAAGACATTCAATCTATCAGTGTTACTCAAAAGTCTGATCCGCAAACCAGTTCAAAGCCGAAGAAGAAGCCAAGGTACAGTAATGAGGTTGTAGCAAAATGGAGAAAGGATAAGGAACATAGAAAGGAAGGAGATCCGAAGTTTGGTCTTGACCCTGCTGAGGCTTTTGCAGAAAGAGTAAGGGTAGAAGAAACCCTTCAGGCTGAAAAGAAGAAGAAGGTTCTTTTAAAAAGAAAGGCTCAGGACTTTGATGTCTCTAAAGTCTTGAAAGCGGTTGAGGATGCTAGTGCCCAACTAACAGAAGAAGTGCATCAAGATCCCATCGTACAGAGTCTCCCTGAGAAAGGAAAACAAAAACAAATGATGGAAGAGATAGAAGAAGTGGAAGAAGAAGAAGGAGACTTTCTTTTAGAATTTCTTCAAAATTCAAAGAAGAGTAGAGAGGAATCGGTTCAAAAGCTGAGTGAAGGTGTTCAACAAACTCCTCATGCCGATCAGGCACGATATCCGGACAGAATTTCATCTCAAGAAAAGCAAGGTGCTCAATCCTCTCACTCTGATAAAGTTGTTGTCATTAGTGACAAAGTGGAAGAAGAAAGAAAGCAGAAAGAAAAAGCAAAAGGAAAACAACCACTTGTTGACTCAAGCCGATCGTATGAACTAGCATCATACGATGAAGATACTGATTCAGAACATACAATCTCTCTCAAGAAGAGTGATTACATTGTTCGTGTTTTGAGAAGAGTTGAAAAGACCATTCCTTATTTCCCGAGGCTGGAAGGGAAGATTGATTTTATTACAGACAATCAAAAGAAGAAGTTTGGCTCCGTAAAAGAGTTCAGGAAGAAAGTCTTGTCAGTTGAAGCTGATTTGAAAGTTCTTTCAGAAAGCTCGGTTGCTCATAAGAAGGCATAAAATAAGATGACCAAGTGGTCATACAAAACAGAGAGCTCAATCAATGATCATGAGATAGAAATTGAAGATATAAGAAGGTTATCAAATGAGATTGCAATTTCTTTCAACAAGCTTGACAGAGAAATGGTTGAAAGGTTGAATCTTTTTTCTTCTCAAAGAGCCGATGTTCCTTCAGTGAAAGATTTGCAAGAGAGAATGAATGTTTTTCAATCTGAATTATCGAAGGTTTCATCATTCAAAGATGAAATGGTTTTGCTGAAAAATCAAAATTTTGTGTTATCCAAAGATAACAAGAATTTTCAAAACAGGATTGATACCCTTGAAGAAGTAATCAGAGTCCAGGAGGAGACTATCAGAAATCAAGATCAGATTTTTGCGGACCAACAAGAGCTTCTCAAAACTCAGGGTGAATCAATTTCTGAAGACAAGAAGGAGATAAAGAAGATGAAAGTTGTTCTTCATGAGCTTATAAAGAAGGAGAAGGAAAGAGAAAACAAATGATTGCTGTATTTGTTTTCCTTTGGAACTTGTCTTTGTTTTGTAATGACTTTTATGATCCTTTTCTTTTATCCTTTGTCTTGTGTTTTTTTTCTAACTCCCTCAGACAATTCAATATTACTCCTTTCTTTTTGTAAATCACAAAGGGGGAGAATATTTACAAAGGGGAAAATATTTACAAAGGGGGAGAATGCTTTACAATGCTCGTAAGGAAAATCTATGAATACAATCCTTAGGAAAGTCCATACCTAAGGGGGAGTTAGTTGTATTCAATTTCTTATTCAGAAGAGTTATCAATAACTCAGGGGGAGATAATTATTTCTTGTTACATTTACTTTGTGTGTTGTGATTTCCAAAAAGGGGGAGATTGTTAAGTCAAAAGTCTTCTTTTTGACTTCTATATCATGTTTTGGAAATCACAAATGCATTCTATCATATTTTGGAAATTACATTTGTCTTCTATCATGTTTATCGTATCGTACAATACTGATCGTACTGACTCTGTCAATCGTATCGTACTGACTCTGTCAATCGTACCATACTGACTCTGTCAATCGTATCATACTGACTCTGCTATTCATATGTTCATTATTTGTTTTGGTACTTAGTCAAAAACACTCATTGCATATGAATCGTACTCATGTTTTTCATTTCTATATATATCTCTTGTCCTAACTAAACGATGTCGTTGAGTTAGTTACAAACTAATCAAAACGATGTCGTGCTTTCTGTTTCAATATGACCATTGGAGGCAATATGACCGTTGGAAATCGAGGCCTATAAATAGGAGGTCATTTGAAGCTGAGAAAACAACGATGAACAAAGAGAACGAATGAAGAGACTCTGTGAACTACAAAGATTCTAGAGAGAGACACTGTGACTTCTCTCATCTGCCTTGTGCGTCCGATCATCGTATCGAGGGCTTTCAAGTAATTGAAAGACAGAGGTGTCGATTACCTACAAAATTGAGGGTTGTCGGGGATAGGCAGACAGACGTGCCGATCATCGTATCGAGGGCTGCAGGGGATAGGCAGACAGACGTGCCGATCATCGTATCGAGGGCTGTCAGGGATAGGAAGACAGACGTGTCGATCATCGTATCGAGGGCTGCTGGGGATAGGCAGACAGACGTGCCGATCATCGTATCGAGGGCTGCCGGGGATAGGCAGACAGACGTGCTGATCATCGTATCGAGGGCTCACCAAGGTGTTGGTGAGACAGACCTTTTATCCTAGGTGAAAGGATAACCCTTCTCTTTGGGTTAAAAGAATTGTAATACTTTTACATTTCTACTGTTACTTGTATTAGAAAGGGATTTGTATTGTTTCCTTTCTTCTTTACAAATTCAATTGTAATTGTTTCAATTACAATCATTCTATTACATATTGTATTGATTGATTCTATACGCTTTAAGGTAGAATAATTCATCTTTGTATTACTCTGATTATTGTGTTCATCTTGAATACAATTGTTTTAAATTACATTAGTATTACAATACATCATACCTTTTTACATACAATACAATTGTGAGTGTTTGTATTTGTATTAGTTTAAGATATTTTAAACTAATCTCTTAGTTGCTAAAACTCAAAGGTTTTTAAACCTACAATTCACCCCCCTCTTGTATTGTACCATCTAATAGACATACATATCTATATATTCGGTCCAACACCCATGCCTAAAATATTTCATAAAAAATGATTTTTTTTTTTAGTAATTTCTTGTATTTTTGAAATATTTCCATAAAATTGAAACTTTTTATACTTATTATAGTATTTATTAGCATCTTTAAACAAGGACATCCAATATATTTCATATTCAATTACTTTTCTTTTCATTATTTAAGGTCCAAAGTGTCCTCTGCAATAAAGTGTATGAAAAAAATTCAAATATAGATTCTATTTCACTTTTCAGTGAGCAACACCTTATGAATTGTTCATTAAAAAACTTTTAAATGATAGAATCCTCACAAATATAGAATCTATATTCATTCTTGAGTTTGTGATTTTGATGAGAGTTAAGATGATATATTACCTGATATGTGGCCATATAAATTACTGATTCATCATAGCATGGCACATCACATTCCATGATGTAGTGTTTTTCTCTCAGTATGTGATCAATGAGTGGGATCAGTTCAAAAATTTCTATTTCATCAATGTTTGGAAGTTTGGTAAGGTGATCTACCACCTGATTTTGAGCTCCCTTTTAGTCCTTGATCTCTAAATTGAACTCTTGAAAGACTAATATTCATCTTACCAAACTTTTATTGGTGTAAACCTTCTTCATTGAGTATCTAAGTGTTACATGATATGAAAATACAACCACTTTAGTTCCAAGTAAATAAAATATAAATTTATCTAATGTAAATAAAATAGTAAGGAACTCATTTTTAGTAGTTGTGCAATCGAGATGAGTGTAATACAAGGTTATTGAGGCATAAGTTATAAATTTTAGTCTTCCTTAAATCCTTTAGGATAAGACTACTCCCACATATTAGTTCTATGAAACACATAGTAGTTCAAATGGGTGATCCCAATTTATGGGTTGCATTATCAATGGGGTAATCAGTTTATGATTTAGATCATAAAATTCTTTCCTATAATCATCACTAAAATCAAATTTATAATTTTTTAAAACCTATTTGGAAAGAGGGAGAGAAATATTACTTAATTAATTTATGAAACTTCTATATAATACCACATGGCCCAAGAATGATCTAATATGTTTTATATGAGATGGATATGGGAAATCATTTATTACTTCAGTGTTTTATTTATCCACCTCAATGTATTTATCTGAAATTATGTACCCTAACACTATTCCTTTATCCACCATAAAATGAAAATTTTATAAGTTTAAAATAATATTTTTTTTCAATTCATTTTTTCAAAACTTTTTCTATATTCCCTTTGAAATGACTAAAGGAATCACAAAAAATAGTAAAGTAATAAAGGAATACATCTAGGAATTCTTCAATGTGATCTAAGAATACACATACCATGAGTCTCTAAAATGTATCAGGTACATTTAATAACCCAAAAGGAATTATATTATAAGAAAAGTTCTCAAAAGGATAGGTGAATATTTTCTTATCTTGGTCTTCAGGGGAAAATTTCACCTGAAGATATCTAGAAAATCCATCCATGAAATAATAATGTGTCCTGCCTACTAACCTTTCTAGAATTTATCTAATGAATGGGATGGGTAATTGGTGTTTTTTGATGACTTTATTCAGATTTCTATAGTAAATTCACACTCTCTAACTATTATGAATTGTCATATGAATTAATTAATTATTTTCATTTTCCTCAATAGTTAAACCAGTTTTCTTGGGAACCACATGGATGGGACTAAAACATTGTGATTAAAAAATTGGATAAATAATGTCTTCTACTATAAAATTATCTATTTTTTTAATTACCTCCATAATTATGTGGTTTAGACTTCTTTGGGGATGCATAACTAGTTGGAAATCCCCCACTATTAGTATTATATGGTATAATATATTGGGGTTAATTATAGGGATGTCTAATAGGATACACCCTATAGATTGGATGTTTCTTTTCAAAAGGTCAACTAAATTTTTCTCTTGTTATTTGGATAGGTTTTTATCTATGATTACTTAAAAAAATATCCCTCCATAATATAAACATATTTTAAATTGCATGGGAGATATTTTAATTCCAAATTAGGGAGTTTATCTAGAGATGATATTGAATTTAAATCCCACACTTCCAAAGCTTGAATTTATTGTGTAAAGGTAATCATTTAAACATATTATAATAAATTATCAAATAAATCAGAGGTTATTTTTTCTTGAAATTTGAAAATGAAATTTTTAGATTTTTGAGTATTCACTTTTTTTTCGGTATTTTCAATAGAGAAATATTCTCCAAAGGAAAATAATTCTTCGAGCATACTTGATTATTCAATGGGAGAAATACCTTCTTCATGGGTGATTACAAATAGGGAGTGGTTTTTTGAAGGATTCCTCTTGTAATTAAGGATGTTAAATCTTACCTTGCTATCTCAAAGATCCATTTAAAGTGTTCCTTCGTGAACATTGATGATTATATTTTATGTTTTTAGAAATGGTTTTCCCAATATGATGGGTGAGTGTCCTAGTGTTTTATCTTACTCTGTGGTGAGAAAATAAAAATCTAATACATAAATTAATCCTTCCACTCCCACTTACACATCCTATAAAACTCCTACTAGAAAAAAGTGTATTTTTTATTAGTTAGACTACCATTATTGTGGGATTAAATTCACTTATTTTTTAAGATGAAAAAATAGAATGATACATGACATTTATGGAGGCACCAAAATCACATAATTAATTTGAAAACTTTAAAGATCTAATAGTATAGGGAATATAAAATGTCCCCAGATCTTGATATTTCTTGAGAAATGGTAGTGTGATCATGGATGAGGCACTCCTACCTAGGATAATTCTATCATTCTCATAAATCCTATTAATTTTGGTACAAGTATTCTTGATAAATTAATCATATTTGGGAATTTTTCAGATTTATTCTAAGAGGGGTATGTTAATTTCAACCTTTTAAAATTTCTCTTGGATATCTCTTTGAACTTTAACTTCATTATTATTTGATTCAGTGAACCTAGAAGATAATATAAGGGTAATATCCTTATTCTCACTTTTTTTAAAATGGATTTTTAGATCTTTCTTTTCTAAATATTGTCCTAAATTATTCTTCTTTATTTTTTTTATTTCATCTTTTGGTTGAGTGGGTTGTTATTCTAGGTTCTATCTAGAATTTTCAGACTTACCTTATTTTTATATAGCTTGATCTTCCTTGGGATTAGGTGGTTGAATTTTCTTTCTACTCCTAGTGATGATCATGCTCACACTCTTATTTGCGTTTGGGATTGTCTAGGTTGGTAACTTTCTAGGGTTTTTGGACAACATGTCCATGAGAATCTCAAATTTATTTGAAAAATCCTTCACTATATTTTCAACTCCCCAATCTTTGTTCTTTGTCTTTTCTCCACTGATGGTGCACTAGATGAGGGTTTTACATAGGATTTTTTTTTAAAAAAATAGGTTTCTGGTAATCTTGTTGTTGGTAATGTTGCTTTTATGGTTTTTGGAAAGGGGTGGATTCTAGAATTGATACTGGAAATGGTTTGATTTGGGTATTGGATGGTAAAGGGAGTTATAGATTGGTTTTGTTAATATCTAGGTACCTATTGTGCTGGTCCTTATCTCCGTGATTGATTTTGTTTAAATTTCCTTGGTTGGAATGTGGCTTCATATCTTTCCATACCCTGTATCTCATCACATTTATTAGTGATGTGATAGGGTGATGAATGCAAACCACATTCCTAAGGTGCGGTAGGTTATTAATTCACTTGTTTTATAACAATATTTCTCAATATACTTGTTAATTCCTCAATATTGGTTTGAAGTAAAGGTGATGAGTCATAAGTTCTTACCTCGTGAATACATCTTATGCTCATATATATTGTTCCAAACTATTAGGAATACAGTGTTATTTTCTCAATAAAGATCTTAACTTCCATTGGTTATTTGTAAATAAAATCTCCTTTGGATGATGTATCTAAGAGGTTCCTATCATTTTATAATATTCCTTGGTAGAAAAAGACTAAGAAGTTGTGGAATGCTACTGCTTAATGAGGGCAGATTACACAAACCTTCTTGAATCATTCCCAGTACTCATTGAGGGTCTCACTGGTGTATTTTTTGATGTAATACATTTACTTACTTATTTATATGCTCTAGTATGTTAGGAAAAATCTTTTATTAAAACTTATTTTGAGTTCATCCTAGTCATGGATCTCTCTAGGTCATAGGATATACAACCACTCCTTGGTAGCTCCATCAAGTGGAAAGGGGAATAACTTTCACTTGACTTTCTCCTCAGCTACTATTCTAGGATTGAATCTTGACTATAGTAAGCTTGTAATGTTCTCGACTCAAGATTCACTAAACTGGTGCCCAAGTTGAGTTTCCACGTGACCTTAAGAGAGCCTCCCCATATTCCAGAGGTTGTTGACTAGTGGTGAGGGTCTAATAGATCACATGGGGAGATTGTACCCTCATTACTAGAGTAATCCACAAAATATTACAAATGAAATACTAGAAACAATAAGAAATAATTAGAATCATGAATAACCAATCACTTCCTAAATAGGGTACTAACCATATCCAATAGTAAAATATTTCATGTCATGAAAAACAGTGCCAAGTGAACAAAACCCAAAATAAAAAAAATAGCAGAATCGCCAAAATGGTCTTGACTTCAAGTCCATAACCTCATCCATGCACATCCCAAGCCCAACTTAACTCCCAATAATGGGTCCTTTTACCTTATCATGACCTGAAAGAATTAAATATCCTCAGGTACCCAATGGATTCCAAGCAGGGTGTGAGTATAACTTAGTAGGACACCACCAACAGTGTCTACAAAATATAGATTCTAAACAGATAGTGCATGAAAATACTGAACAAATTAAAAGTAAACAAAATACAACTTGGATTACATTATTTAACAATATTTACTTTAACCATTTATAGCCTTAGTACCATTTTCATCATTTTCATCGTCTATATTACTTAATTAATTATCAACATGTGTTATCTAGGTTAGGCATGTACATCATTCACATAAGGGTTCAAGGAATTCATCACTATGCATAAGGGAATAAGTCAGGTCCCTATCTTACTAGATATAAACACATTATCCTTACCTATAATCCTTAGTATGTGTGGAATGAAACCATTAGATAAATAGATATTCACCCCCTTCCACAAACTATGTATTGTGGGGGGGAGTTTAGAGCCTCAGTCTAACTCGGCATATGGGCATAGAACCTCAATCAGTACCCCACACTACCAAGCCATGTGAACGTGCTTATATAAATATATACATCCAATCACCACACATACCATTCCACAAACCATACAAAATAAACACATATAATAATCATAATACATACAACCAACATGGGAATTATTATTATTCCATAACCCATTAACACATTTACCATTTACATCCCATCGTCCATTTTCCCCATTCTCATTTTCATGCCCCAACCCATTAGGTATATCCCATAATTACCATGTATTGACTCATTAAACCTATTCATAAATTACCATATGAAATTCCATATACATATTATTCAATTCATAAGCCTTTACTAATTTAACATGTTCATCATTTCATATTCACTGACCCTTTTAGGTATTTCAACCTAATTCATAATCCATTTCACATAATATCAATTAACTCAACTGACCCATTACCATGCCATGCCAAAAACACCTTAAGAAATTATCAAACCTAGGAACAACTACCAATATACCATTTTAAAATCAATTAAACATATTAACATGTCCAACAAGGGATCTGCATTATCATACATCAATTCTACACTTGGATTTACCAATTCCTAGGTTCGGGAATGTCGATGCACCCCATGGGTGGCCCTAAATCCTTCTATTTAACCTTGTCACATCCCACGGGGATCATGAGATGTTTAATTAATCATTCATACACCCATTTTACCAAATATCATTCAAATAATCCAATTAACAATAAGGTGGAACCAAGAACACAATGCACATGCACAAATTTACATTAAAACTATGGGATATAACTTATAGACCACCTACCTCAATTTTTTTTAAAAACGAATAGTTAATAATAGCCATAAATATGGATTAAAGCACCCCTTGAATCCCCAAACTATATTCCACAAGAAAAGTGGGGTTTAGGACTTTAGAATAAGGTGAGAGGAACCAAAAACCCTAATCTAGAAAAGAGAAGAAAGCGGGGGATTAGACTCACACAGAGCTTCGATCGTCAACCAACAGTGCTCCAAATGGCCTATAAATGAAGAATATTGATCGTTGGGAGTTATTGGGAGATTTTTTTCATCATAATGGATGTAGGATAATAAATTGTAAAAAAAATGAGTGAGAACCTAAAAATTTTAAGGGGGGAATCTGTAAATTCTCACTTTTTAAAGGACGCAAAGTTTTTCCACACAGTTTTCCAAATCATGCACAAACCATGCACTATCCATTGTAAAACGGGATATGGGTCACATAGTTACCTGGGGAGGGTCACACAGTTTGAAAATATATGTGCCAGCCATGTGTAATGTCATTGTCTCAAACCATATGGTTTGTCTCTCTCCTACAAGGTTTGCACTAACTGTGCGCAAACTATGTAACATTCACAGAATGGACTGATTCCCCATTATTTCATGTCTTGATCCCCAGTAACACTCTAAATATTTTTCATACACATATAAAGCATATCATTACCCAAAAACAAGAGATTGGAACCAAAATTTAAATAAGGACATACCTCTATGAAGTCTGGGATCTAACAACCTCCCCAACTTATAACGTCTCATCCCCAACCCGCATTCCCAGGCATCATTGAGCTTACGGAGTAAAGATATTGGGCCACTATACCCACATATCTGATTCATACTCCTAATATTATTCATAAACCTTACCATGTTTCCAAAAAACTCTAACCAAAGGCACAACCTTACCCAGCAGTACTTTCTCTATATGGTCTACAACACGAAAAGGATACTCTTCAAAGGACGCATCAGTCTCTAGCTCAACATATTAATCATATATTGCATGAGATGGGTTGGGGTGATACTGCTGAAGCTATGAAACATGAAAAACATCATTCATTCCACTATACCTATGTGAAAGATCCAATTATTATGCCACTAGTCCAATCCTCTCAATGATCTCAAATGATGCCACATAACTAGGTACCAACTTTCCCCGCTTCCAAATTTGATGGTGAACCAAACATGGATGCACCCAATAAACACACTATCACACACTATAAACTCAAGAGGTCTACGATGAAGATCTTCATATGACTTCTTCCTACTCTGATCCATTTCCAAACATTTCTGAACCAACTAAACCCTCTCTAATATATCATGCACGAGACACAGTCCCAACAACCCTGATTCCCCAACTTCTAGCCAACATGATGGATATCTAAATAGCCTCACATAGATCACATAAAATGGTTCCATTTGAATCATAGACTGGAAATGGTTTTTGTAGGAAAAATCAATAAGCGAAAAATGTTATTCCCATGAACCAATGAAATCTAGGTTATAATCCCTCAACATGTATTATAGAACCCAAATTGTACACTCTAACTTCTTGTGCATCTACAGGTGAAAATTCATACACAAAAACAATTGGAAACCAAGCACCTTTTGTAATCCGTATCATAAGCATGATGTGAAATGAGAACCACGATCTAAAACTATAGTATGTTGTACTCCATGAAACCTCACTATCTCTTAAACGTAAAACTTCCCCAACTGGTTAATGCTGAATGTCTTTCAAATTGGAAAGAAATGAGACACCTTAGTCAATCGATCCATGACCAACCAGACTGCATCATTCTTTTTAGGCTTCCTCAAAAGACCCACTATAAATTCCATCATTATGTCATCCCACTTCCATTTCAGAATGGTAAATGAATATAAAAAAACACCAGGGTGTTAATGCTTGGCCATCACTAGCTGATAGGTAAGGCATCACACCACAAAACCCACAACATCTTTCTTCATTCCTGGCCACCAATACTGCCTATGAAGATCACAATACATCTCAGTCAAACTAGGGTACACATCCCACCATAATGAATGAGACTCGTGTGTCAACTCTTCTCACCTTCTCATTGGCACCACAACATGGCCATGAATTTACACAATCCTGTCATCCCCAATAGACCAACCAGAAGGTGAATCCCCACATGTAAATATTCCCCTCTTATATGAACACTTTAGATCCCCAAGATTTCTCTCCTTGACTCAACTCAAAAGCATAGACTCAAGTGCTATATATGTAAGGGTCGTTTACCCCTTCCCACTATAGATTCATATCAGAAAACAATTCCATCATCTTCCACTTGGATCTAGACTCCTAAACCGCCTGACTTTTAGTTTTCTGACTCAAGGTATCTATAACATTCTTTCCCTTTACCGACATGTAAACCAGATCAAAATCAAAATACTACATGTACTCAACCCATCTCCACTACTAAAGATTAAAATCATTATGAGGGGATATATACTTAATACTTTTATAATCAGTATATATCATGAGCCACTCTCCCAACAAGTATTACCTCCAACACTTCAAAGAATATACCAACACAACAAACTTGAGATCATGAGTGTGGTAATTTCATTCATGAGGCCTCAACTATTGTGAACCATATTCTACAACCCTATCATCCTACATCTACACCACCCCAAGAACAATACTAGACACATCACAAAACATGGTATACTTCTTACTTGGCTCAAGAAATATCAGAATTTGCATGGTTGTAAACTTCTTCTTAAGCTCCTAAAAAGAATTATCACATGGCCTATGCCACTCAAACCTGATTCCTTTCTTGGTCAAACCTAAAATTGAAACTTCCAAATGGGATAAATCCTTGATAAACCTTCAATAGTATCCCACTAGACCTAAAAAAATTTGATGTCAAAAAAGTAATTGGGTTTCTCTCAAGATACCATTTCTTTCACTTTCTCTAGGTCCATTAACACTCCTTACTCAAAGATGGTATGACCCAAGAAATGAACCCTATCAATCTAGAAGTGACACTTGGATAGCTTGGTGTATATCCTATTCTATCTTAGTGTACTCAAGATGATGTCAAGATGTTTGGAATGATCACAATGAGTCTTTGAGTACACTAAGATATCATCGACGAAGAAAACTATGAAATGATTCATATAGTGGTGAAAGATTCAATTCATTAAATCCATGAACATTATAGGTACATTGGTCAACCTGAATGGCATCACCACAAACTCATACAGTTTATACATGCTCCTAAAAGTAGTTGGTGGTATGTTATAGGGTATCACCTTCAACTGATGATACCCTAACCTCATATCAATCATGGAGAACACTTAATCACCCCTTATCTATTTAAAAAGTTCATCGATTCATGGAGGAGGGTATCAGTTCTTAACCATCATCTGATTCTACTTCCTATAGTCTACACATAACCTCAATGATCTATAAAACTTCTTGGAAAACAACACTAGAGATCCCCAAGGTGACGTACATGGATGGATGAACCCTTTCCTCTCCAACTCCTCTAACTGGGCCTTAAGCTCTTGTAATTCTATTGTCACCATCCTATACGACATAATGGAAACTAGCTCTACCCCATGCAGTAACTCGGTCGTAAACTCAACATCTCTCTTGGGTGTTATCCCTAATAATTCCTTAGAAAACACATCCTAAAATTGATCTATAATGGGAGGTAAAACTGGTTTCTCTATTACTCCCTCGCCAAGCATAAGGCAAGCCACTTGTGATTTGAGTTCTCTCATCTGCTTTAAAACTGTACTTTTACATCCTACTCGAACATCCCACTCACCACATTGGACATAAGTGTCTCTATCAAGAGATGTTAATGTTACCTGATGACAATAACAGTCGATATGGTTCTGGTAAAATACCAACCAATTCATACCCAAAATTAGGTCAAAACCTGATATCTCAAGGATGAACAAGTCCCAAAGAAAATGGTACCCACCAACCTCCATAGCACAACCATTACATTGTCTAATACTTTATGCTTGCACCCCTAAAGGAATTTTAATCAAGATAACCCCACACATACATTCCATGGTTATACCTAGTATAACTAAAAAATGAGAAGAGATAAAAGAATGTGTGGAACCTATGTCAAATAAAGCACTAGTGATCATGGAATCTACAAGAATCATACCTCAAACTATAGATGGTCCAGCCTCACCACCTCTAAGTGTAGACTGAACTATGTGAAGATGACCTTCCCCTCTACCCTGGGATCCAGCCTGAGTACCAAGCATTGCACTGCACTGTTGGTATGAACAATCTCACCCCAGAGTACCAAGTCCACAACCCCTACTAGTACGGCCTATGGACCTCAAACTACCTGCCTAATATGGGGTAACCCACCCCCTACATACACTCAGCAACTTCGTCTAACTTCCCTATGTGACTAGCTATTGAGGGTTCCTACAGAACCTATGTATGTATCTTAACATGCCGCATGACTGACACTCAACTGGTGGTGGAGGACATTGACTGCGCATGTGCCCCAGCCTTCCACACTTGTAATAGAACACCTGATTTCCACCCTGAGAGGATGGACCTCTTTTCTGACAACTACTATACACACTTTCAACCTAATGGAAACTCCCAAAATGACACTTCCTACCCTTGGAAGCCACATAACTCATCTACCTAATTGGAACCACAATTCCACTACCTAAATCCCCCTTCAAGTTCCCTTCTAAGATAAGGATCTGGTCTATAGCCTTTGTAAACATCTTCAAATGGAATATGTTCACCTAGGACCTGATCTCATGTCTAATCTCATCTTGGAAACATTTCTCCATAGCTACCATGCCCCCTTACAAAGTTGGAATGAAGTTATGCAAGTTAGTGAAATAGATAGAGTAATCCATCACTGACATAGCCCCTTCGGTAAAACTCATAAACTTTATAGCCTTATCCTACCCAAATTTTTTGGATAGAAGTGTTCTAGAAACTTTTTAGAGAAATATTTTAATATCATTCCTTCAAGCCTTCTCTGTCTGAACCATGATTTCCCACGAACTCTTTGCAATAACTCACAATATATAGGTTGCTAACTTAACTAGATTACTGGAAGTAGTCTCCAAATGGTCAATAATAATCTAGATGGACTCTAACCAAAACTTGGATACCTATGTCCCACCCTCTCTATTAAATTTCAAAGGGTGTTGTAGCTAAAACTCTCTAGTCAATTTGAACATACTCATTACAACCCACCTTGGGACCTATTCCATCATCTATATAGAGTGAGTGAATTTATCAAAAAAAAATACTCTTCTCTATTACCTTGAATCACCAGGTCTTCTTTCTCCACTATCGAGAGATAATTCTAAAAAACATCCTCCTGTCTCCCTACCGGCACACGTTTTCAGGGTTGCATTTTTCTACAATTACAAACATGAGATTTAGAAAACTTAACATCAATCTTTCACAGTTCATATAAAATAAGACTCTCTATAGACATAAATGAATCATTTATATACAATATCTCAAAGTTCATCATCATATCCTAAACACTATCCTCAACCATTTCTACCACAGGTCATGGCTAACATGGGGTATCCAACTTATACAGTTACAAGTCTTACACTAAACACCAAATCAAAACTATTTCCATACTTACAATGAAAATAATTCCTCCTAGTCACATTTACCATTCAAAAACTTGTTATGGACAAACTTTTCAACTCACTTTGGACCCATTAATTAAGCACAATTATTTAACCATTATTTAAATAAATTCCTATTTTCATCATTTTATTAAAAAAATTATTTAATTTTTTGAAGAAGTAAAATGAATTCTACATTTCATACCCCACAAACATATATAATGTGTGCCTATAATGATGCATTCCACTTATAGACTGAGGTCCTATAATGATACATGAATGCACAACCTCGTTCCATCATGGCCATGATCAAAATATCATAAAATAATCACATCACACAATAAGTGCCTCCTCACCAAATGGTGAAATACGATAAAATATAACAACACACGTTAAGAAAAACAATTTACACCCTAGGTACTTGGGTTTTCCCTCATACATGGGATAGTTACTCGCAAGCATGAGCTCATTTCCAAGGCTCGACACATCTTATTCTCCTTTCTACCATCCCAAATATTAAGACCACAAAAAATAACCCTCGATGATACCAATTTGTAATGCACTTGACCTAGGAGACACTAAATTGATGCTCGAGCTAGATCACCACATGACCTCAAGAACACCTCCCCATATGCCAGAGGTTTCTGACTAGTGGAGAGGGTCTAATAGATCACATGGTGAGATTGTACCCACATTATCAGAGTAAGACACAACAGATAAAAAATTAAATAGCATAAATAATAATAAATAATCAGAATCATGCATAACCAACCAATTTTTAAAAAGGCTACCAAACATATCCAATAGTAAAATATGTCATGTCATGATAAATAGTTCCAAGTGAAAAATCCCAAAATAAATACAAACAGTTGAATCCCCAAAACAGTCCGAAATTCAATTTTGGAATCTCATCCATGCACATCCCAAGCCCGACTTAACTCCCAAGCATGGAAATTTTACCCTTATCCAACCCTGAAAGCATGAAATATGCTTAGATAGCCAACAGTACTTGAGTAGGTTGTGAGTAAAACTTATTAGGCCACCACCAATGGTGTCTAAAAATATCCTGTATAAACATATAGTACATGAAAATATATAACAAATGACAAGTAAACAAAAGACAACTCGGGTTCCATTAGTTAACAATCATTACTTTAACCATTTCTAATCTTAGTACCATTTCCATCACTTTAATCATCTACATTACTTAATTAATTATCAACATGTGTTAGACATTTACATCATTCACACAAGGGTTCAAGGAATTCAGCATTATGCATAAGGGAATAATTCATGTACCTATCTCACTAAGGATAAATAGATCACAAAAAACACATTAAACTCACCTCGAATACTCAGTCTGGGTGGAATGAAACCATTAGGGGAATAGAGCTCCATCCCCTTCCCTAACCTGTGCATTGTGGGGTGGAGTTCAGAGCCTCAGTCTAACTCAACCCATGGGCGTAGGACCTCAGTCAATACCCTACACTACCAAGCCATGTGCACATGATTATATATATATCCAATCACCACACATACCATGCCATAAAACAGACACAAGAAAAACACATAACAATATCAATCCACACAACCAACATGGGAGTTATTACTATGACATAACCCATTAACACATTTACCATTTACATCTCATTGTCCATTTTTCCCCAATCTCATTTTCATTCCCCGTCCCATTAGGTATATCCCATAATTCCCATATATTAACTCATTCAACCTATTCATAAATTCCCTTATGAAGGAACATCTACATATTCTTTAATTAACAAGCCTTTACCAATTTAACATGTTCATCATTTCATATTTCCTAACCCTTTTAGGGACTTTAACTTAATTCATAATACATTTGACATAATCTCAATTAACTCAATTGAACTGTTACCATGCCATGCCAAAAACTTATCAAGCCATTATCAAACCTAGGAACAACTACCAATATCCCATTTTCAACTCAATTAAAGATATTAACATGTTCAATAAGGGATCTATGTTATCACACATCAATTCTACACTTGAATTGACCAATTACTAGGTTTGGGAATATCAGCACACCCCATGGGTGGCCCTAAATCATTCTATTCAACCTCGACGCATCCCATGGGTATCATGAGGTCTTAAATTCATCATTTAGACACTCATTTTACCAAATCTCACTCAAAGCATCAAGATCACAACAAGGTGGAATCAAGAACACAATTCACATGCACACATCCACATCAAAAGTATGGGATATAACTTATAGACCAACTACCTCGAATTTTTTGATGAATGCACACTTAATAATATCCATATATCCAGATTCAAGAACCCTTTGAATCCCAAACCAATATTCCGCTAGAAAAATAGGGTTTTAGGGATTTGGAATAAGGTGAGAGGAACCACAAACCCTAATCTAGAAAAGAGAAGTAAGAGGAGGATTAAACTTACTCGAAGCATAGATATACAACCAATGACTCTCCAAATGGCCTAGAAACGAAAGAGATTTATCCTTGGGAGGTATTGTGAGATTTGGTTCGTTAAAAGGTCTAGAGGAGAAGAAATTGGAAGAAAAATAGAGTGATATCCTAAAAATAACAAGGGGAAAACTGTAAATTCTCACTTTTTAAAGGGTGCATGGTTTGGCCGAACAGTTTTCTAAACCGTGAACAAACCATACACTGGCCACTATCCAAGGGGATTTGATTCACATGGTTACCTAGGGATATCCACACAGTTTTACAAACCATTTTCCAACCTTATAGAATGCTACTATCTCAAACCGCACAGTTTGGATCTCCCTCGCATGATTTTCACTAACTATGCGCAAACCATGCAACATACATAAAAGGGACCAATTACCATTTCTTTCGTGTCTCGAGCCCCAGAAACACCCTTGATCTTCCTATTACACCTGTTAAACATATCATTAACTAAAAACAGAAGATTGGAACCAAACTTTAAACAAGTACATACCTCCATGAAGTCTAGAATCTTAAAAATATGAATTCTTGAATGTGGTAGTTAGTATTTTCACCTGAAAGTCCATGTAATTTAGGTGGCATGGGAATATCTCACACATAATTCAAAATAATTTTTTAGAAGGCATGGATAACTTGTTTTTTATTGGAAATTTTTGGGAAAAAATAGTCACTTGAGGTTTTTTGTGGGTTTAATTCTATAATGGTAGGATCATAATGATCACTTGAAGTTTCACTCGAGTCCTCAAGATTTATTAGTTCTATGTTATTATCTAGATCAAGACTTATAATACTATTTTGAAAATTCATCTCTATCTTAGAATAAAAAGTGAATTGTTCCTAATTAGAGGTCCTGGTCAAGAAATTTTGGTCAAATTGGAAATCACTTCCTGAAAATGGAACCAAGTTTTAATGTACACCTATAGCGATGTGTGGAAAAAGATGTTATTTATTATTTCCTAGTGTAGAAAAACGGGTGACCAAGGTCATTTCACTTGAGGATATTCATGTCTTATTTAGAAAGTAATTCAAATTCACTTAAAATACTTGTTTTTTTTGTTTCAACTATTTTACAAAATAGTGAAAATAGAATAGAAAAGAAATTTAAAATATAAAATAACATGAAATTAAAGATAGAATGAGGGTTAAAAGAGAAAGAACTTAGCCTTCATGTTTTTTTTAGGTTCTTTAATCATTCATGTTGGTTGTCTAAATTCATATTGATAACCTAATTATTAAATCTTATACATGAACTACTATTATTTTATTTGTTGGTTATGGAATCTTGAATTCCTAGAAAAACTTAATTCTATATCCTCCTATAATAATGGTTGGTAACACACCTTAATTAAGAGTTTGGAACCTTCCAGGGATCGAATCCATCATATATTTCTTTATCTATTGAACAACTCAAATCCATCATGTGAATATATTATGTTCAATGGAGGGGAGGGAAATTTTATAAATAAAATAATAAAAGAGAGGTTGGGATCTATGTCATGGTGGGAAATATTCAAACCCATACACTTCACCCTCATCCACCACAAATAGATTCAAATCATAAAATAATTTATATATAAAATTTAAGAAGAACCCAATCCTCCCCTAAGGCCAAGACTCGAGTAATTCACTCATTGTTGAGTGTAAGAGGTCACAATGGAAGATAAAGAGTGAAGAAGAGAAGAAGTGAGAGAGAGAGTGTGTGTGGGTGGAAGAAAATATAGGAAGTGATTTTTATTAGAAATATAATGCATGAATTACATATTAAAAGAATCTAAATAAAAACTACTGTAGAAAATAAAATAAAACAAAGCTTGGAAGTAGTAGAAGCATTCCTCTACTAGTCCTCCAATTCTCCCCCCTTTCCTTTGGAAGTAGACCCTCCTGTTTATAGAGGGAGAAAACCCCTATTCTATCTTGTTCATATCAGTTTAATATTTATTTGTATTAGTCTATGTTTGATAGTATTTTTGTTTATTTTACCTTTTGAGTGTCTATCTTATTTTTTAAATCTCAACATTAAATCTCCTAAGATATATGGTGTTTCAACATATTTTATCATGGGATCAAACTACAATCCTGGGTTGATAAATTTGTTGAGTAGCTTCCATAATCACAAGAATGCTTCTGTATGGATGTGTATGGTAGTGTGATGCATCAACTGCTAGTGCTTCCCCACGGTAACACACTTGGTGCTACCATTTTACATCTACCACTACTCCTCACAGTATAAATAATCAACCATCTCCATTTTATATGGTACTACTGTTACCATGATCCACCATCATAGGGCCTTCAATGAACTTATCACCTATGATGGTTGATCCTATGATGGTAGCTTCTCCATCTATTAACCATGGTACATTTAGTAGTCATAGATCACCACAGTAGATCATGTGCCACATAATTAGTGAAAATAGCTCATCTATTGATCAATGACATATCCTCAAGTGATGGTAGCACTGCCTTATACTGGTTTAACCTTGAAACTATAGTGGTAGTATCGCTTATCCATGGTTCTTCTGTAAAGCATCCACTACCTAAGATTCCTTTATGGTAGTATGTCAGATGGTAGATCTGCTCCCCTACCAGTGATGGTAGCTTGAACAATATCCCATCATGATGGTATCTCTTCAATGAAGACCTCCACTATAGTGCATTCATATTTTAGCTATTATTTTCTCAAAATCGTGGCACTACCGATTTAAACACCTATATGGTGTAATACAATCTCAATAGTGTATCCTCCCTTAAAGATTGTTTTCTCTTATCTCACCATGATACAGTGGTACAACCCCACAGTGCATATCCTATCTCACTCAATACATGCCAATACCAAAATAGGTACCTCCATAGAATAAGACTTCCTTCTATATTGCTACCAAACCTCCTTGGAGTTCCTAAAGTGTAGTGTCAGTGGATATAGAGTAGGCAACTCGCAAATCCCATCCAACCTTCATAATGTTCACATGAAGATACTATTTCATTCATGTCAGAGTTACTATTTATAGTAGGATTCAATTATGTCTCTCAGGGTTCTATAAGGTATCCATGGTGGTTTGAGGCCTTGTCATAGTGATTTGGATTGAGTCTCAACTCTCATGGTAGTGGCCATGGTGTGATCTATAGATCGACATGGTGGTTCAGTGATGTTAAGTGAGACAGATAGGAAAAGGAAGAATTGACAAAATATCCAATCATGGTAGAGTGGAGGCAAGGAAAAACAACATCATTTTGGTTAATAAGGAATAGTAACCAAAGAAACCTCACCCTAGATTGAAGTTCCATGGAACTGGGTGCTTTTATATATAACAAGTCATGACTATTGTTTGCTCAAAATTCCATGTTTATTGGTGATCGACACATGCTCACACTTTCACACACACAGATGTGCCATGGCAACAAACGCGACTCATGTGGGACTTGTCCCAATTACTACATGATCTCCTCCCTGTATGGCCTAATATCCTCTTTTCTACTATATGGGATCTCTTGAGGGACTTCTTGGTTGTTCGGCCCATCTTGGGATGGCTATGTAGCTGATGGATCCCTTGGTTAAGGGCTAGTTCAGCTGGCCAATTGTTCACCTAAAATTCACTAAAAATATCAATAATTTCACAAAATATTGATAATTACAATCAAACATTAAAAATAAACTTTTTAATTCATTTAAATTCATCAATTTAAAATTAACTATATTTTCAATAAATAAATAATTACATGGGTATTTCCACTCAAAACCATTCAAAATTATTAGAAAATCTGTAAAAATTTTCATGATAAATTGAGTAAATCAACAAAATTTAAGAAAACCCTGTGTCCACTAGAAATATTTAATTTTTAAACCTAAATTTTAAGAAAAAATCCCCTTGATAATATAGTTTCACATCTTATTCTTAATTATCATAATCAATACCCAAGTACCAAATTTTAAATAAAACATTTTTTAAAATCTTTCCTTTATCATTATAAATCCATTAAAATAACATTTAAAAACTTCATATCTATTTAATTTATTTTCAAGAGTAAAATAATTACATATCTAATAAAAATATCAAAATTTACCTTAAATTAAACTTATGTTTTCATAAAGTTTCTAAGTAATAAAAAATTCATGGGAAACACTTAGAAATTAAACTTAAAAAACTAATTTTCATAACATATATGAAATTTCAATGAAAAATATATAGTATAGACATACAATATATATAATCATGAATGGAATCCAGGGAATTTAAAATATAATTATAAAAATTAATGAAAAACTTTAAAATTATTCTAAATAAACCTTGATGTCAGAAAACATAATTCCCTTACAAAAATTGTTTTTCAAACCTTAATATATAATTTTATTGAAAAAAATTTCCCTTAAAAATATTAAATGTAATTTAAAATGCTTTTTTAAGAGAAAATTATTCATATCAAAACATAAATTTTTTTTAGAAAATAAGAAAATCTCTTGAAAACATTAAAGAAAAGTTTTAAAAATAATCCCCTTAAGGAAAGGGTTTTAGAAAATAGAAATTTAAAAAAATAATTTTTCCATTATATAAAAAATGGTTTTGAAAACAATAAAATAGTAGTTTCTTGATAATGATTTTCCTTTACCTTATAATAGGCTACTAATACCCCTTTGGTTGAACCCTAGGACTTCTTCATAAAACTTTCCTCCTTTCTCTCTTTCTCTTGTTCGAACCAAGGTTGTTCTATACTGATAACAGAGTCTAGTTTGTGTTTTTTGACAATATATAGTAGTTAGATCAAGGATTTTGGAATACAAGTGTTTTTATAGTGCATATGACTTTAGTGTTGAAGATGGCGTTGTTTCCCAATGTTTTCCAAATTTTTGGGTCCAAAAATTTGGAGTATGAGGAAAGTTATTTTTGGAGAATAAAATTATTTCACAATAATAAAGGTGAATTGGAATATTTCATGCAAGGGGAGTTTCATGATCAACTCATAAAAATATGTAAAATGATGGAATCACATGAAAGATGTGTTTTTTTGTGAAAGACAGCTTACGTGACAGAAATTTTTATGCAAAAAACAGACTATGAAAAAGAATATTATGCACCAAATATGATGTCAAAATAGGTCTTACATGCAAGTAGAGTTTCAAGTTTTTCACTTCGAAATATGGAAAAGGCACGATACATGTATAGAATATGAAATTGTGTGGAAGGCTCTTACGCTCCAAATGCAATACCAATTTCAAACTTATGTGCATGAGGGTTTATACGCAAGGAACTTATGTGCAGGTTCATCTAGGTCTATAAATATGTGGTTATCCCCATTCAAGATTTAGAACTTTTTTCAACAGAAATATGGTGTCTCTTTCACGCAAAAGAGTCTCATATAGAATACTTATGCACAAAAAATCTTTCACACTGATTTTTCCTTGTGTCTATATAGACCAAGTGAATTTTATGGTGGTGTTGTGTGAAAGAGAACATGTTGAATGAAATACATTTTTTCCCAACAATCCTAAAAATTTCATGCAATAGTAGGTGTTGCATGCAAGAGAAGAGTTGAGCTTCTTATAGGTTTTGAATATTCGACTTATTTGATTAGTGCTTTCAGGAACATAAATTCAGGACTATGGTGTAAGTAGAGTCTCGTGAAAATCAAGGAAAAAGACTTAAATTCCAATTTATTAAAGTGACCTTTAACTTTTTAAACTGAGTGAGACTCCACCTAAATCAGTGAGGTAGGGAATTTGATGGAAGTGTTCCAAGGGACGTAGTATTCTATCCCTAAAATCTTGTAAAGGTAGTGTGTCTAGAATATAGTGATTGTGTCTAAACTTCTATATTCCATAACTAGTGAATATTAGTGGGTTTAGGTATGACCGACACACTGTCATTGTATGCTCTTTGAACTATCCCTTAGTGGTGAACCAAGTAAAATTAGTGTGTTATCTTTTTTCATGTGATTGTTTTTTTCTACACATTCCCATTAGATAGGTTTAATAGGTTCCTACTAACATGGGAACAAGATCAGTCACTTTAGAAGAAAATTTGACACCCTAATTCACTGCTCCCCTCTCAGGGTGTTTAGGGGTCCTTTATCTATCTCTCACTTGATATTTTAAGGATATATCCAGGGTTTTAAGCAGCACTTAGATTATATGTAACTCAAAGTAAAGTGATCTTTAAATATAAAACCTTCACTATATAGTTGTATTTAAATATTATATATATTAAATATCAGTTCATCAACCACTTATCTGTGATGATTTGATAAAATCTCATTTACAATGATGTTATATATAAAACATAATTTTTATTACTATCAACTTTCCCAAAACCTATCTACAATATATATGTAAAAGAATGAAATTTCATATACAACCATGTAATTTTTCACTCTCCATCATGTGGAAATCATACATCCAAACCCTAACTATTGAATAATCCATAAACTTCCAAACATGAAGCTTTATAAAGGTTAGGCTCTTATGGATTATTAAGCATGATGTTAACTATTACAGAGCATGAGAAAGAATAAAAACACAACTCTGTAAATGTTTTTGTTTATATTTAGGTTATGTTCTACTACTATTGATATTTAATGTCAATAAAAAATCGTGATAATGATATATTAAATATATTAATAATACTTTAATTTTATTTTCAGGATCTAGTAGAGGAAGAAGATGATAATTCAGTATATTCAAATTGAGTAGTATACAGTTACCATTACATGGCTTCATTTGTAACTTTACATGATCTATTATAACTCATTTTAACCCTTATGTATGCAGTATTATATGCTTATGTGGATTTTGAAATGTATGGATTACCTTTACATAGCCCCATGTTTACCTTTATATGGTATTTTTTTCTCTATATTTACCCTTGTGTAAGTGTATTGCTACCTTTATATAGCTAGTGTATTAATTTTATTTCCCTTAAATGAGCTACAATGTATCATTATTTAAGTGTTTCTCTAACCTTATGTTTCCTTAGTATAGTGTCGGTTACCCTTACATACTGATATACTTACCTTTACATGAGCACATAA
The DNA here is from genome assembly GCA_963277665.1 of Viscum album. Lineage (NCBI taxonomy): Eukaryota > Viridiplantae > Streptophyta > Magnoliopsida > Santalales > Viscaceae > Viscum > Viscum album. The sequence continues at coordinate 756,374,414 of OY728148.1, read as the reverse complement.
CCATGTACTTACCCTTACACAAGTTCTAGATAACCCTTATGTACATACCATATGGCCTTTACATAATCTTGGAAACTCAGGGTTTACCCGTATTCAACTAATAGATGACCCTTACATGATATGGTTGACCCTTACATAGTGGTTTTGATACCTTTACATAGGCATTGTGGTGACCTTACATAGTATGTGTTACCTTTACACGTGCAACCTACCCTTACTCCAACTCAACTTACCCTTATACGATTACATGTCTAACTTTATGCAAGATGTTAAATTATAAATATGCCTTTATACATGAAATATTTACCTTTATGCATCTATAATTAACCTTACGTGAGGAAGGAAAAAATAACTTACCTTTAAATGAGGTTCGAAAACATTAGTTTTTCTTTATATAAATTCAATTTTTATGAAGAATAATATTTTAACTATTAAATTTTATAATTCTAATTCTAAAACTCATATAATCCATTATTTTCTTAATATATTAATATAATTTTGTTACAATTATGTTATACATATATGTACAAACTAAATATTTTTATTCTTATAATTATATTCACTTAGAAATTTATTTATAACAATGTCTTCCTTATATGTTATACTACTATTTAATATACTTACATTAAATAAATGTTTTTCTAATAATATTATTTATATTCTGTGATATAATTATAATTATATATATAATTAATATACTTCACATGTATTCATTTGTAATTATTATTTTATTTTTCCTGATAAATGTTATATTACCATTACAATTTATATTTATTGATTGCTATCATTTATTATAGTAAATCTAATAATTGTAAATAATAAATAATTAATATTATAGACATTCATGTGCATAATATAATTTCAGAAAATATAGTTAATGTAATAATAAATGAGTTCCAAATCACTAATTAACATATTATGCATATGTTAATAATAATAATCCTTTTAATTTCAAGACAAAAAAAATTATGGTTAAGTATAAATTTTTAAATTCTAACATATTAAATGTGAAATTGTGTTTAATGAAAGTATATTCATATTATTTCTTGTAAAATAATACAAATATGGTTAAAATATTATTTTTTATAACTTATAATATTTTAAATAAACTTTTCCAAAATTTAATTTTTTTATAGAAAATCATTCAATTTTTGTAAAAGAAACTTTATATTAAAATATGTCTTAGTTTTTTTTAATTATGAAAAAGTACATTTAATAAACACTAATTTAAAAGAAATTTATGCTAGAGTTCTCAGGATATTACATTCTACCCCTTTAAGGAAATTGTGTCCACACTATTTTAATTACCCAAATAAAATTTTAATTTTCTAACTAACATTGATATATCTCAACATAAAAGGTTATATAAAACCTAATGGTTATCAATACTTTTAAACTTATGTCTATAAAATAAAAAAAAATTACCTCAAATAAAACTTTCACTAAAACAAATATTAAACCCAAGGGTTGTATTACCATAAATGTATCTCAAAATTATGAAAACAAAGATCACTAAATCTCTCACTAACCAAAAATATCATAATGAACTTAAATAATTATATCCAAAATTATAAGAAGAAAAAACTATCCTTAACTAGTATCATTCTAATCTCTAAATTTGGATAAACCCTACTCTAATACCAAGTGTGACAACCCAGGACCCGCACTTCCAGATCTGGTTTTAAAAACATATTATATTTCTAGTTTGATACTAATAAATGTGAACCAATTTAAACCATATAAAAAATTACAACAAAAAAAGGAAATATGACATCACTTATAAACCTAAGGATCTTATAGGTCTATAGTTTTGGAGCATTAGGAAAACATAATACATATCAGATTCTACACAAAATCCTACAAACTCCTATCAAGATTCCCTAAAGCTAGACTCTTAATCAATATAATTCTTCATTGATCTTATACTCATTACTATACCTATGAAAATCATTTTAGAACTTGGTATGAGCATAAAAATTACTCAGTAAGGTGTTTTAAAACATGAGGTTAAATATTTTATCTTTAAAAATATTATAAGAAATATTTTGAATTTTTTTTACTTTTATATAAAATATAAATCATTTGATATAATAAATAATTTTTCCTTAAAAAATTTGGGTTTTCAAAATAGATAATAAGTGATACTCTTAGAAACTTCTAAAAGACATATTATTTTAAAAATGCATTTATTTTTTAAATATAATAACTTTGAAATATATATAAATTTACCCTTTGATACTAAAAAACTTTACTCATGAAAATAATATTCCCTTATAGAATATAATGATACTTATATAACTTTTAGAAATACTTTTTGAAACTAGGAATATTGAAGGTCTAAATATAACTTTTATGAAAAATTCCCATTTAGATTATGGGTTCACTCCCCATTCTACATCATCATAACCAATACCCAAGTTTTAAATTTTAAATAAAAGAATTTTTTAAAGATTTACTTTCTCATTATAAATCCATTAAAATAACCTTTAAAAAATTATATCTATGAAATTTATTTTCAAGAGAAATATAATTACATATATAATAGAAATATTCAAAGCTACCTTAAAGGAAATATGTGCTTTCATAAAGATTATAAGTAATCAAAAATTCATGGTTAAAACTTAGAAATTAAACTTAAACAAATGTTATTAGTATCATATATGTAATATCAATGAGAAATATTGATTAGGGTCATACAATACATATAATCATGAATAACATACATGGAATTTAAAAGAGGATTTTTACACATAAAATGAAAATTTTAAAATTCTTCAAAATCAATAGTAAAAATCAGAACACATAATTCCCTTACAAAAAGGTTATTTGAAACCTTAAAATATAAATTTTTTCATGAACCCCTCCCTGGAAAGTGTGCCCCTCCTAGGATGGAAATGTGATAATGGAGATAGTGACCCTAGAGTCCCACCTTCAGTAGGACTCGGGTTGGAAACTAGCACCAAGGGTATAAAAAACACACATTACCCACAAAGAGAACACTTGCAGAAGATAGAGATAAGACAGACACAAACCAACTCCAAATCAGACTGAAATATAAAAGAAAACCCAAGTATACATATGTAATGTCATGGAATAACTAATACAACTGAAGGGGAAAATTTAAGTACCAAAAGAAAGTAAACATGTCAATGACCACGAATCCCGAACAGCTCCAGCAAACCCATGCTAGTAACAACCAACTTGATCTAGAACCTACTCCAAGTGACCTAAAAAATAGTTTATATATATAGGATGATTATAATAGTATACTCAGTAGGATCTTCCCTGATCCTCTCATGAAAAAGTAAAGAAATCGTGCTAAAGCACATTGAACAACAAATGAAACTAACTCATCACCTAAAAAGATATACTATTTTCCCAACCTCACCATGGATACTCTCACCAAGTATCTCATACAAGATTATATAATATAATAAATAATATCAAGGGTACCCTGCTACCACTTCTCCAGTAGTTTTCTACTTTGCCCCAATGTCGTATGTCCTAATACATCTCTCTCAAAAAAGGATTGCTCACATACACCTGGGCGTAGCACCACAACATGAACCTAGTGAAACAAAACCACCACTTCCATGTAACCAGGTAGTATCCAGGATCCACCATAGCTTTCATAACGTGTATCACACATAAGGAATTATACCACAATCCATTATATCCCTCTACATACATATATAGGGAAAACTAACCATTTTTTCTACCATCACTAACAACTACCAAGAGAAAATAGCAGGGCCAAAGGGGGTATTCAACCATCCATCCTCCCACCGAAATGTTGGGGAAAACACCCCCTAAGACTCAGAATCCTTAGGGTTTCAATTTCCCTAGCTGATGGGGTGGAGTATCATATAAAAACACAAAAAGTACAAAATATACTATATCTCACAACCACACTATGGGAATAACCTTGTCTTAGACTTAACTACAGCTAACGTCTCTCGGACTCCTGGCTACCACTGCTAAGACTAGGTATCCTATAAGCACACAACTATTTAAAGAGCTGCATTAGATTACTTTATACCTTTTTATCAGTAACACTTTACATTAATTAATTATTTAACCATTAATTAATTGTTATTAATTACACATTATATTTCATTAGAATCACACCTAAAGTCCACTATTCGTTTAAATTGAAACCTTAGCATTGCGTCCTAGCAAGATCCAATTCCATGGGTTAACATCATTTATTCAATCATTTATTAACAGAATTATTACTTTCCAATATTCCCAAGCATTCTAGAAAAACATTCTAAGCTACTAAACATAATGGGGATCAATACGGTGAGTAGGTGAACTACCTGTTGAGTCTTTTCCACCTATTTAAAGAGAGAAGACCCATTCATCCTTGAGAAGTTAAACATGGAAAGCACATTTCATAACTCGTGCATCTTCACCTTTTTTTGGAAGGAGGGTAGAAAAACCAGCTACCTTGAGCAGTGAGGAAAGTAAAACAGATAAACAAGCAACAAGATTTAGCAAGCATCCAACATTCATATCTAAACCATTTCATCATATATGGTGTCCTCATCAACACCCACATGCATAAAATGATGAATCTTTCCACTCTAGGCATTAACTGCTGCCACAACCAATGGGGCACCCAACCCCCCCCCCCCCCACATATCACAACATCCATCTAGGCTCACATCACAACACAAGCATCAGGAAAAAAAACATTATATCACTACTGGAAATCGTCTCTATAACAATACTTATATACCAAAAGTTTAAAAAAAACCACTGGTATAGCATGTATAGAATCAACATATCCCAACAGTTTAAGTAAATGGTTGGGATAGTCTCCCATTTTCAAATATTTTCCAATGGTTTTAAAAAACTGTTGGGAAATTTTTCCATAAATGTAGATCATTCCTCTAGTTTCCCCACTACTTTATTACTACCCTAAATTGAATCTCCCTCTTCCCCATCTTGCTAAACTTCTTCCATAGATCGATCCATATTCAATCAAGCAATTTTTTTCTTATACACTTCAAATATGTAAGTGCTGCCTTGGTTTTTTTGTTCTTCATCTATTATTTTTTGTTTTATATTTTTATTTAGCCGAAAGGAGAGCTATTTGTGGTTATTAATCAGCCTTGTGGGTGGTCATTTGGGATGTAAGATAATATTATTTCATTTTACTTGATATATCCAATAGTATTATTTATTTATGTTCACTTTTATTATCTATGACTAATTATGTTGTTTAATAAGTTTTTATTAATGGTTATAATAATGAAGGCATGGTATAAGGGTTCAAATGGTGTGTATAAGGTTTCACATAGTGTCTATGATAATCTATGGTCCTGGGAATGTACACACAGTACATGACTTGGATAGCCATGTAAATATACATGGCTAATCCGTTATGGTGCAAAGTATGTTTGGACAAATAGGGTGCTGGAAATGGCTCATTGGCACATGGATTTGTTGCATGGGTATGATCACATGATGTGTTGGTCATACTACAGGGTGGATAGTAATTATGTCATCCAAAACACTTTCATCCCTGAAATCCTAGACTACATGGAATGTGTTCCTTCATGATATATGGAGTGTAGTAAATGACTTTGTAGAACCCAAAGTATTTCCCCACACAGATTACATATATATGATTTTCACCACTTTCTTCACTATTTTAACCCTAATAATATTTGTATTTTATGGGGGGTGATTTTGAAATATTGATTTTTGGCCTCCATTGGAAAAAATAGCATCTCTAATTACATGATCAGTAATCCATCATGCCAACCAATTATTTTTAGGGTTCTATACATCTAATTAATTACCATCCACCAAAAAGCTTCCATAATCCATCCTTAAGGATCTAATATATAGCTCATTCAAAAATCCTCCATGAATTTAAGGGATTATTTGTGCTCCAACCCATACTGAAAATGTCAAATAATGGCCCCATTGGATGAAGAAAATGAACATATACAATAATGGTCTAAAAAATACATGAGTGATGTGAAAACCCATTATGGGGTGGTGTGATCCCATATAATTATATCATAATGTGGAACATGGTTGAAATCAAGGAACAATTAATATAAATATATGGGTTCAAAAATATAAATAAATTCAGGATCATGCTAAGATCAAAAAATGATAGAAAGTTAAAAATATAAAAAATAAATGGTTGAAAAATAAATCAAAGTGTATAAACCAATGACATAATATGAACTAATTTATGAATTTAATGATCACTATTGTAGGATTCTCTCTTCTGGAAAAGAATAATATAATACATCTATATTTATCATTTGTTTCTTGATTCTCCTTGGCCATTCATCATTGACCCTCATTCCTTCCTTTTTAATTCCAAATAATCTCTCCTCCTCCTCTCTAGAACCCCATGTTTATGAATATAAATTGGTATACCCAATGTATGATTTAGTATCTCACTTATAGTTGATAGTATTTGAGGTCTTTGGAGGTGCACGTGAGGTGTTGTTGTGAACCTGTTTGGATTATATTGTTTTTATTTTATTTTGGGCATTAGAAATTAATATTAGAGTGTTTTTTATTTTTATTACTATTTATGGATAATTATACGGTGATAAAATGTGTTGGACTTGTGATAGTCCTAAAATAGGTGAGTTGTGAACCCATCTCCAATATTAATTATAGGTTAATATGGTTATGAAATTGCGCTTCTTGATTATAAATGTTACAGTTAAGATATTTACTCAAGTATGATGTGATGATTTGATATTTTAATTTGTGTTTTTGGAACTTGGACCATACAGGAAAGAGGATTGTGTGCATTCATCATATGTGGCATATCGGATTCACTTGACATTTATATTCTTAAGTGTGACTAAATTTTCTAATGACATGGGGTTTAGTTCTATAAAGTTTCCATAATGAGCTTTATATGGGTTTCCTGTATAACTTGTTAATGGAATTATACCCACCAAAACCACAATGTTTTTTGAGTAAAGTACATATGGATCTTATTTTGGGATGTTCTCTAATGATACAAATAAATTCGATTGGTGCAATGGATTTATTTTAACACTTTAGGGTTCATTTATTAATTTTAGGCATTTTTAATTGTTTAAAGTATTAAAGGTAATCATAAAAAAGATGGTTCATGATGGGAATGATTCACCTTGATTATTTTGATACCCTTATGATGGTAAAAGTGAATAAATGTATAATTATTTCTATCCTTGTAATTTAAATTACTTGAAGTAATTTCGGAATCATGATTATATGAAGAGGGGATGATTTATTATATACCTAGACCTATTAGTTTTGGGTGTGGTGTTTGATGAGACAATTGATTATGATCTGATATGGTTGGATCTTGTATGGATAGAGCATTCATATTTTCTTTGTGGTTTTTTAGTAATTCCTAAGTGACTAGTGATCATTTATTAATCCATGACATGAGTGTGATTCCTTATTATTTTTGGGAAGGAATCACCAAGGGTGGTTTTTTCTAGATAAACTTGACCTGGATGAGAATCTTGGTCACTTTTTAGTTTAATGAGTGTAGGTTTTATGGCATGAGACTCATTAGAGAATGAGTCTAGTGGTGTGATTGGGTGATATGGGAGTTTACACAAATTAGGTTTTTAGCACATTGAGTTTTAATGAATTATTATTATTTTTGAATAAATTAAAATTCCTTGGTGGCTTGCATTGCATGATACACCAAAATATTTTCAATATGATTAATGATTATCTTACCATTTAATGAATATATTTCCATTTAATACTTTAAAAAAGATTATAAATATGATTAATTAATTATGATTATTCCTCAGTGGATAATTTTTTAGTAGTTGAGTATAAATTCGATAAAGTCTCAAATGAAATGGTTGTATGGAACATATGAGGGTACTATGTTACTTAATTCTCCATATAACACTTTTTTGGAGATTTATTACCACACCTAAGAGAAAGATTCATTGGACCATTTAATCTTATATGAGGTATATATTTAAATATTATTCATCAACCAAATTTGATCTAATAATGAGTTGCATCAAAAACTCAATACATTATTCACCCTCTATGTTTCATTTTGAATTTGAGTTGTGCTTGTGTTTAATGTATATTTACTTATCATTTATCTTATTATTTAAAATGGTTTACTCCAATACTCCATTTTCCTTATTTTTACATATTTTTCACATGAATAACTATAATAGAGTTCGGTTGTATCTTGGACTTCCTAGTGTGTAGTTATTGCATGTAAAACCTGATCCATGTTATGGAACATTTTATTTTTTAAAATAAATGTGCTTAGTAGTGGGTTACTATCATGTGAAGAGAACTATATTCTATATTGTAACTAAACCTCCTATTTTTTTAATTCCACTATGTTTCATTTTTTTTCTCTTATACAGTCTCAAATTGATGTTGATACAATACTATAAATTCCAATTCTATGTTTCAACATGTATTTACATAATGTTTTGGTTATGGTTTTATATAAAGTGAACATTTATCATTTATTTAAAAATATTTTTGATTGAACTTCAATATTATGGAATTTATTTCACAAAATGACTGATTATAATTTTTTTATAGAATAGATAGATGTTGGATATATGAAAGTGATCGGATCTCAAGCAATTTTCAAAACAAATTAGAGAGATTTTTAGATTTTTCATTTTTCAATGTTGAAGATAGTGGTCACATACACTGCCCATGTTATAATTGTGTTGGAATACCTTGGTTTATCCATGAAGAAGTTAGATACCATATAAAAAAATATGGTTTTCAAACAAACTATTATATGTGGTATCATAATGGGGAGAAAATGGAATCTCAAAATGTTGATAATCCAAATGAGAGGACTGGATTGGAGAATTTTATATATGACTAGTTTCTATTTATTCTTCATCATGGGAAGGAAAGGATGTCTGCCCAATAAGACTTTGATATAGGCACACATGATGCATCCAATGAAAATGATGATGTTGACAGAGTGAAAGAAATTGAATGATGTTGTGACGGCTCCAATATATCGATAATGTGATAAAATGAAAAAGTTGGAATTTTTAATTCGATTGTTTCATGGGAAAACCTTGTATGGGATTTCTAATACTGTCATCAATTGTATTCTTACCTTATTGAAGTAATTACTTCTAGATGATGCAGATATTCCATCAAACCACTATATGTCATGGAAATTAGTTGAAGAACTTGTATTTTCAAAAAACAAAATTCATGCTTTCCTGAATGATTTCAGCTTATTCTAGGAGGAAATTGATAAAATAGATGATTGTATAAAATGTGTAACATCCCTATAGAATCCAAAAGTTGATGGAATACCATCATGTGTGCCACAAAAAGTAATTTTTTACTTTCCATTGATCCCCAGACTCTAGAATCTTTTCATGTCTAATGAAATATCAATAAAAATGTAATGGAATGATATTGAGAGAAAGAAGAATAATGAAGAGTTGGTTCACCATACAGATTCATTTTCATGGTAGAGATTTGATGCTCGATATCCTGATTTTGCAACTGAAATGCATAAAGTAAGGTTGAGTCTTTCATGTGATGATTTTAATATGTTTGGGAACATTATTTATTCACACATCACATGGATAGTTTTCATACACATTTATAACCTTACCCCATGGTTGTGTATGAAAAAACCTTTCACTTTCATGAGTATACTTATATATGGCACTTATGATCCTAGAAATGATATAGACGTATACATGCAACCTTTAATAAAAGAGTTGAAACTTCTTTGGGATGTGGGTGTGTGCACATACGATGCATGTTAAAAAGACATATTTCAGATGCATGTTGCACTAATGTGGAAGATCAATGATTTTCTTACTTATGCAATGATTTCTAGATGGAGCACGAAGGGAAAACTGTCATGTCCTATTTTTATGAATAATAATCAATACAGAAGACTGAAATATTATCATAGTTTTAGGTTTATGGGACATCAAATATTCTTTCCAATGAACCATCCATATAGAAACAATCATCGAAGATTTGAAAATACCATGGAGACCAATGATCCCCCTTAGCATATTTCTTGAACTGATGTGCTTAATGAATTGAAATATTTCAATTTTTATTTTAGAAGGGTCAAATGAAATACATAAAGAGAAATAATGTTTATAATGATACTTGTTACAATTATAAGAAGAGGAGTATCTTCTTTGAGTTGCTGTATTGGTCAACCAATTTGTTACGTCGTCACTTAGACATAATTCACATTGAAAATAATATATGTGAAATGTTTCTTTCGATTATTCTAAATGTCAAGGGAAATAAAAAAATATGATTTATGATCTTGGAGTGACTTAGTGGATTGGGGAATTAGACCCTAATTTCATCATGTGTGTATCAGTGAAAATAAATGGAAAGTTCCATGTGATTATTATGTGATGAAACTGACAGGAAAAAAAAATTGGAAGTACTAGAGACTATTAAAGTTCCTAATGGCTATTCAAGAAATATATCAAAACGGGTCAACAGAAGAGAGTTGAATCTCAAATCCATAAATATTTGTGATTATCACATCCTTCTACATGAGTTGATTATAATGGTTATATGTATTCTTTTGTCCAATAATGTAAGTTCGTTAGATGTTCAGTTTTCCCATTTGTTTAAAGATATTTTTTCTAAGAAGTTGTACAAGTATTTATTGCAAAAAATGTAAGCAGAGACACCATTAATTTTGTGTGAGTTAGAGAAAATATTTCCTCTATCATTTTCCACATGCATGTTGTATCTGACTGTCCATCTTCCAATCGGAATACTTCTTGGAGGACCTGGTGCTTTCTGTTGGACGTATCCAACTAAAAGAAATATGTAAACATTGAAATATTATGTCCGGAATAGGAATCATCCTGAAGGTTCAATTATGAATGGTTACTTGGCTTAAGAATGTATGGATTTATGCTCAATTTATTTGTCTGATCTTACTACAAGAATGAACAAACCAATGAGAAATTTAGAACAGTATGAGAAAATTGAACCAAGTTTTCCATCACTTCCTCAAATAGGAGGAATTACCAGATCATATACATCAATGACATTAATCCTTGAATAGTGGGATATGGCACATCTCATAGTGTTGTTTAACTATTATTTGTTCGATGACTACATCAAGTAAGTAAATTGAACATATATGTCTTATCTTCATTCTTGTAATTTTACATATATGTTAAACTATTTCTATTTTTATCTATAGGGAACATTAATAAATGATAAATAGAAAGCATCGTTCTTTATCTTTAAGAACAAGAGAGACTTTTCATATCAAATAGTTTTATAATTGGTTTAAATTAAAGTTATAAATATTGTTGTAATAAATAAGAAATCAATATTTAATTAAATTTAATTTTTTTTTATATTTCAGGTAACGAGTTTGTCTGCAGACTCTATTTCTGAGGAAATAAGAGCTTTGGATTTTGGTCCTAATACTGTGGTTCATGAATGTAAATCAATTTTGATCAGTGGGTATAGATTTATTATCACTAAACGAGCAAATAACATGATAACACAACATGATTTTGTTATGATAACTGCCAAAATAGACTGTTATGCCAGTGCATCGGATATTAGACTTCATTTTGAAAATATAGCTTATTATGGAGTCATTGAGAAAATAATAATATTGTATTATTAATCTCATGTTTGAGTAATGATGATAAAATGTAAGTGGTTTGATTCGATGGCGAGATAGGGTACCTTTATTGATGAATGTTTATTTTGAGTTATTGACATGACTTTCACTCTTTCTAATAATGAACCATATGTATTGGCATCAATGATGAAATAGGTTTTTTATGACAAACATCATCTTCGGCCTAAATTTGGTGTCATTATTGAAGTAATTCCAAGATGTGTTTTTTATGATGATGATGATGGAATTCATACCATCCCTACTACCATTGGAACCAGTCCATTTATTACTTATGATGACTCTAATAGCTCAATTTTTAGAGTTGATTGTGAACCAGAAGTTGTGGGAAATATATAGAATCATCCAACCATGTTATCATTTTTTTTGGTTTAGCTCGACTTGGGTTGTTAAGGTTGGTACTATTCAAATTGATTTAATATTAATTACATATATATTGTATCCTACTTGAACTGTATTAAAACTTACGAAACCAACATTTATAACTTAGAGAAAATTTCAATGATTTATTTACCATGTATAAAATTAGTATAACTCTAAGACCCCCCTTTAACATTTCAATGCTTTATTGACCATGGATTCTTGACCCTAGAACCCATGAATCCCCCTATCCCCTCTCATATATTTTGTTTTTTGGGTTACACATTATTTATCCTTTTCTAATTATTTCCATATTTTTTTCAAATATAGGAAATGAAACCCATTGAAGAGATGTGACGAAAAAGGATGATAGAAAATAATTGTTGTATGGATGATATGGGAGTTCCTCCACTAATGTCTATTGTGAGTATTTTATTTCAAATATATATATATATATATAAATAATATATAATCTCATGTGATTAATTTTGTTTTAAAAGTTTTTACAGGATCCACCACGGAGGTGACAGTTATTTGATGAGAATCCTAGTGGTGGTCCCAATACTCAAGCTGATGGTACGAGGGAGGCTGGTACGAGAGATAGACGATCTAGTCGACATACCCGATTAGACCCTACCCCTCCAACTAACATACCATCTATCCCACATTATGATTCTGGTGTGTCATTAGGAACACATGGGATATTTAGGCCTCCCATGTTTTCACCACCCTTTTCATCTGATCCTCCTCATCCTTCTATATCATATTTGATAATGATTCCCACTCCTCATTCATATCATGAATTTGGTCATCCATTTATGCCCTCTTCTTTTACTTCTACTTACTTCTCTCTAAGCTTCTATATTCCATATTTTTCGACTCCTTATCCACCATAGTTTGTGCCTACAGAGCATACACTGGGACCCACTCCACCTGTACATAGTGTTCCTTTAGTTTTTGCGGATCCAACAGAACCCATTGATCAGATAGCCACAGGTATATTTATAGAACCCTAACAAATTTTTATACCATTATTTATTTTCATTATAAAATGTATTGATATAATATTTGTTTTTATTTCATAACTAATACATCTACTGATATGAGGCGGGGTGGGGGCGTACACACATGCATGTGGTGTGGAACCTCCATACGCAGTTGATGGTGGACTACAACGAAGACAATCAAATGATTGAAAAAATAGGGCAGCAATGTCGGAGTTTTTTTGCGATAATTTCCAAATACTCCAACATCATTCCCGTCAACCCAATCTCATGGAGACAATTTCCAAACGAAGTCAAGGATAATGCTTGGGAACAAATATGGGTAAAAAATCTTTTCTATTTAATGTAAGATGTTATTTTTGAATTTATATGAATTAATATTTTGGTGTCATCTTCGGTTTAATTTCCTTGATGGTGAGGGTGCACGGCTAGCATGTCAAAAGGAGTTAGGTGAGATTTGGAGATCCTATAATCACAATTTGTATATTGGCTAGCGTGATAGAGTTGTCATAGAGTTAGAGGTGGTAACTTTCATGGATGATTGTCTGATAGAAAAGTATTGTCAAATGATTACTCATTAGACGAATATCAAGTTTAAGGTATTAATCACATTTGAGGTATTTAAATTATAATTTTCATGTTTTTAATTAATACTAACTTTTGTGTTATTAAATTTTATTTTGGAATCATCTGAAAAAAATAAAAAAAAACATTGATTCTAAAAAATACTTCCACACATTGGGATGTAATATGATTTCAGATCATGAGAATAAGAAGGTATTATAATTGTTTATAATTTTTCTTTAGGACTTGCACTTTATATTATTTCCTCCATAATTTATTCGATTTATAATGTTTTAATATAATTTTTGTTGTGAAACTCACTATTGGTAACCTATTTTTAATTATGGTTTCCTACATTCAATGTCACTATAGAGGAAATAATTGAATATTGAAGGACGAGTGCCTTGAGAAAAACTATTTTGCTTGAGTAGAAGGAAAAAAGATGAAAGTGTGGTTAAAAAAACGACACAACAGCAGATTGTAAGTTTAACTTTGTTGATTTAAAATTTTAATATCTATTTTTTAACTTAATAATCTATTTATATTTGTAATAGGTTTCTTTATATGCCCTTGATTCCAAAAAACCTAACAATTTTGATCCAAATGATCACTTGCATCAGGCGTTGGAAGATGAGCACCCCGGCAGAGTACGATACCGACCTAGGAAGAGTATAGTCCCGATGAGGTTTTGGACTTCTTCAGGTACCAATTTTAGTGCCACTGAGTTAGAACAGGTTAAGGAACATGCAAAAGAGGCTAAAAAGGGGCTATAGAGGTGGAAGAACGGTCTTCTAGGGAAAAAACTAAATTTATGAAACTAATAAAAGTTTTATGTGTATCAATTCCACCCAAGGTCATCATAAATTATAATGAATATATTTCATAAATGAGTACAATATATACTTCACCAAGTGGAAATTATAGTGGTGGTCAAGTCAATGTTGTTCCTATTGATGACGATGGCAAGTAAGAGGCCGAGGACGAGGATGATGTCGAGGACGAGGATGATGTCGAGGACAAGGGCAAGGAGGAGGCTGAGTCAGAGGATAGGGGTGAGGATGAGGGCGAGGAGGAGGTCGAGGATGAGGGCATGGATGATGGTGGGGATGATGATAGGGATAGGGATGAGGACGAGGATAAGGATGATGATGACATTATTGATAGTGATGGTGATGAGGGGAAAATTGATCCATTACATTTTTTACTAATATTACTACCATTTTATGTTTGATGATTTGTTGTGACTGAATATATGTGTGATTAGGTAGGTCTCATTATCTTTATTTATTTATCTATAAATAATAAAACTTGACTTGATATGGAGGTTTGGATTATATGAATTCTCATTTTACATGGTAACAAAGATATTTCACAATTCTATTTTTACATACACTCAATCTCTTGGCTGAAGAACTTGAGATTATTCATTTTCATTGTACTAATTCTTAGTCATATTTATATTATTCATTTTCTTTTGATGCTTTACATTATGGTATTCCATTTTTTATCAAATATCATTCACATATCATGTCATACTTGATACTTAGTGTTATTGTATTTGTTACCAAAAATATTTTGACTTGCTGATAAATTTTGAATCTTCTTGATCTGGTTTGTATGAATACATCATGGTATAATGTTTCATGATCCTATAAGGTGTTTTTAAGGTGGGTTGGAAGTCATCTGGAGAGGCTATGAGTAAATTTGAGTGAATTTTGAAATTTTTCAGATTCATGTAAGAATTTCCAGTACATAGGAATTTCATGTAGCCAAATATATCACCTAACTAGATCTATTCATTGCTACCATAACAGTTTCTAGTTAAATATTAACCCCATCGCTCAGCACACCACTTTAGGAATCTCTTAAAAACCCCACCACTGATTTATCATTCATAAATGTTAAACCTATTAACTGTCACATTTCCCTCAAAGAAAGCCAGCCCACATGAATCTATATTTTCCTCCTAATACCTTATTCATCAGTTATATTTTTTATATGTCACCTTAATGTAGGTCACATCACCAAAATACCTCACCCATGATTTTATTAATAGATTGAAATATATATCATTTCACCTCACAATAATTCTAACTCCTTTAGGTTATATTCTCTAACCCATATGTTTTCTTAAATCAATGTTTTGGAATCAAGAAATCTCATCCATCAAAATAATATCATATCTTACTTCATGGTAAAATATTACCAAGGTCTAGAAGGTCACACCAGGATCCTTACTCACCACTATGACCTTAGGCTCTAGTCCATTCACTTGAAAATAGATCTATATGTTTATAAATTACCTTATAAAATCCTTTGAATCTACCCATAGAGTAATGATATCATCAATATCAACCCACTATATGTCACTTGAGGTTTTAATCTGTCTAAATAATTAATAAACCTTTATTGTTCATCATCTTCATGCTTACACTATCAATCTACAAAAAATCTCCATCCTCTTTTATTAATTACACTATGTTGTGGTGGAATGTTCACATAGTTCCTAAATCCACAACCACTGACTCAAAGGGAAGTTGGGGGAGAGTGGAATTGAGGGAGGTGAGGAGGAATCATACCTAAAGATTCTATATACACACCACTAAATCACCCTTAATCATGGAGGATTTAATGGGGAAAGATGGATATAAGGAGCTATCCAAATGTACTTCTATGCTTTACCCATTTATTATTTTGTTGAAGATCACCTATATTTTGTGTATATGTTTAATACTTTATGACATAGTGGTTCCAGCTTTTCTATGGTTGACATGTGTGTTTTGGTTTTGGTTCCATTATAAAATGTTTTATAAAAATGTTTGGGAGATAAGTTTTGAATTTAATGACTCTTCTGTGATATTAATATTTGTATTTCAAAATGCATGTTTCAATTTAAAGAAAACTTCATCCTACAAAATGTTATTAACATGGATATTTTGATTAAATAAAAGAAAATTGTTTTTCAAAAATGTTAATGGGTTTGTAATTTTTGAAATTTCTTAGGTAGGTGGGGGTGGGGGTGGGCTATGAAGGTGGGGAAGGGTGTGTAGGTGGGTGGGGGGTTGTGCAGGTGGGGGAGGGGTGTGAAAGGGGGAGGGGTGAAAAAGGGGGAGGGGGATGTGCAGAGGGAGGCTTCGGGTGGGGAGGGTTGGGTGTAACACCCGAGACTTTTATGTTATATAAATCATCAAAGAAATATTTTTCTACACAACACTTGCTTGGCTTGCTTTACACAAAATCGCGACCTTCCTCGATAGCTTGCGTCGTACGCAATACCGAGTTTCACTAAACAACGATATGCTATTAAAATATTATTAAAACTAGCCGTTATGAATAGTAATAACCAATTTTTGAAATTTTATAAATTTTATTTTTCAAAATTGACTTCATTTTTAGATTCGGAATATCGAAATTAGCCTAGGGTGAAATTTTGGTATTTTTCTGAAAACTTTCAATTTTTGATGAATAGTGAAACCACTAAGTGGTAGTTAAAAAACTGAATTTTTCATAAAACTTAATTTTACCGCTTCTGTGAGTGGAATTTCAAAAATATGAGAGACACGGTTGATGTCAGTAAGTAAAATGTGGTTCAATGAGATGAAAATAATTTTTTGGTGAATAGTAACTTTTTACTTTTTTTTACCACGGTTAAAAGTAAATAGGGTAATTAAGGGTAAAAATGATATTATTATTACCCTAACACATGTCCTAATTCTATTGGATAAGTTTAATTCGACCAAAAACAAACTTAGGAATAAAATATGACCATTTAGGCCCACTTGGATTAGATTAGGACATTTATTATTAATTTATTTAAAGAAGGGTTAAAATAGTTAAAATCAATGTTTAATAAGTAAATAATTTTTAATATGGGGTTATACATAAGATAAATTCAACTATAAATATTCATTAGAAATATAAAAAGATTTCCTACATAATGGTATTTTATTTTTAATTTTTAGACATTAAATAATTTAATTTATTTATGACATAATGATGATGCAGTAATTATCTTATTAATGAAATATTGACATAATTGATGTTATAAACACCAAATGAAATGTAATTTGAGACTTTTTATTAATCCCACTAATTTTCTAGGTTAATATGACATGTTATTATTGATTTAATTAACTTGGTTTGAACTAATAATTCTGTTATGATTTTCACAAAAATCAATTACTAAATAGTGTCAAAATTGACATTAAATAGTTTTTAAAACAAATATTATATTGGTAATTGTTATTTTATTCCTAAAAAATCTTAGGATCGGCCAAATGACTTAGATAAGGTTATATATATTAATAATAAACAACTTGGGGTTCGTTTGGCTGCTTATAGTAAGTTTATTAACCTTATAGTATAAGAACACAAAAAGACATGGTAAAAGTAAAATTATTTAACTTAATGTTAAATCTAAATGATAAGGTTAAAATAGGAACCTAAACTTGTCTAAATTCTATTGTATGAGAGTATTTAGACCCATCCCCATCTTAGCTTCGAAATAAATCAATTTGGATCTATTTAAAACCGAACTTGACTTTATAATAAAATAATATTTTTAGTTATTCCAAAGGTGCCCCTCTCCTCCCTTATAAAAGGGCACCTCCTCCCTCTCTTCCTCACACCACTTTGAGCCTTCAAGCTCGGCCAACCCCTGCCACTTTCTCCTCTCCACATCCCTAGATACATCCTAGAGGTCCTGGTCTTCTTCAAATACCAATTTTAGTGCCCTAAAAGAAGGTCTCAAAGAAGCACTTCAAAGAAGAGGTAATGTCCGTTACCGATTCTTTCATCTTTATTTCTTCTTCCACTTCTTCTTCTTTAGTTGTTTCATTATTAATTAATAACATCAGTATCACTCATATACTGATATGTTATTATAAGTATTAAACAACCCTATTTCACCATCTATCCATCCTACGGAAAAAGAAATCACCGCGCGTGCGTACGTACGGAATACCGTCTCCACGCCGTGGTGTAATCTATTTTCCACCACCAGCTTACTTGGATGGGTATAATGGTGTAAATAATGACTATATATGACTATTATAAAGTTATATTTATTTTTTAAGAGAATACATACACTCCAATACAATTCCACGATCATTGGAATGATATCATCACTCGTGCGTACGTACAGAATACCGTCTCCACGATGTGATGCGACTCGTTCTACATGATCTTCATTTCATAATGATTATATAAATGAATTGAATGAATTAATATGATATATATTACACTAATACCATTATGTAAATGAGGTATCTATAACCTAAATATAATAATAAGAATTTATTCGACAAAACACGCATAATAACAAAAAGTTATAAACACACGAATAACAAGTAGCAATGAAATATTACTACTAAGAAGCTAAGAAAATGACCATATATGATATCATAAAAATAAGTATGATTATGGAATAAGTAAATAACATTATTTAAATCATTATACAGGAGGTTCGGACACTTACAAAGCAAGTTGGACCTAAGGTAAGGGAAATATCACAATCTCATTTTTATCCGAGATTGTTTATACTTTGGTATTTACTGGGGTGTATTTTATCATCCACATCCATGTTTCCTCAATATGTAATATTTACATCATTATACAATATTTTATATAAAAGTTTACCCTCCGGTGAGTTTTTAGTAAAAGATATGAAAGGAATATTTTGTCGTTTTTCATACGAGGTACTTTTTGACTTTTCCGACAAAAGTACGAGAAGAATGTTTTCTTTTAACTTATACGGCATGAATGGATTTTTAAAAAATTATTTCCAAGAATATTCCTTTACAAGTTTTCAATTTTATTTTTAATCAACTTCTTTTAGTTTATAATTGTATGACATATTAAGAAAGGAAAAGTGTTTTTGAAGAAGAAAGGATATTTTCCTCAAGAATTCATTTCAAGCGTTTTATCAAAATTATTTTCCATCTAAGATAATATAGGGTTATGTTTCTATCCCTATTATTACATTGATTATGTTGTGATGGAAATATTTTTATGAATTCCTTTATCTTATATGAATTGTTTTATGATGTCCTGATGTTTAAGATTCCCATTTTTATTACATGGGTTATGAAATGATGTATGATTTATGATTTTGTGGCACACATAAGAATGGTATCATTATGAGATGGGTGGGACCTATATCTCCCCCCAATGCATTGGGTAAAGATTTTATATCTCATGAGATAGACATGGCTGGAACGGTAGGTTATACCGGTTCAGTGAAACAGGACTGAAACGAGGGTGACTCGGTTCAGAAAGGGACTTTGTCCACTAAGATAGTCTTGGCAATGAGTCTTGACTAACAAGAAATGATTCTCTATGATTATGTGTGTATTCCACAAAGTTTCATGTTTTAAGTTATGATTATTGTGATTACATTTCACTGCCATGATTTATCCCATGTTATGAAATTATGATCTCTTTTGTAGGTTAAGATTTCCAAAAGTTATGTGCTTGTGTATACGATGTGATTGATATTTATTTTGTTTACCATTACTGAGCATTTGAGCTCACCCTTTTGTATGTTTTCTTTCCCCAGGTCAGGAAGAAGGTTATTAAGTAGGATATGCCAAAAAGGGACTCTAGATATGATGAAATAAATGGGAGGCAAAGTTGATGCTTTATGAACCAGTTGTTTATGTTTCCCAGTTTCTAAAGACACTATACCTATACGGTCCTTTCGTGGTTTTGTTATATGTTGTAATAAGTATGCTTCAATTTTGAAGTATTAACAATGTATGTAAAGTATGGGTCGTTATAGTTGGTATTAGAGGAAAGGTATAGTCAGCCTTTGGAAACTAGGATGTGAAAGCCTTAGTAAGAACCCTAAGGATAAGTCTAAGCATAGAACACAATCTTAGTGTTTTAGAAATGGCCATGAATAACCTAGGATAAGACCTTAAGTGTGAAATTTTATTCTTGATTATGTGGTTTTCCTATTATAATTAGTGTTTCTCACACTATTCTTCTTGGTTTTAGTCAATGGCTGGAACCCGAAGGAATCGTGTTAATGTGGAATGTGACGGGCAATGCAATGATTGTCCCCCTGAGCAACCAAACGTTATGGGATCTGGAATGAAAAATCTTGTAGCCATGATCACACAACTTTCTCAAGCTATGAATCATGCAGGACTTCCAAACGAGCAAAGGAAAGAGCAACATTCTGTTGAATCCTTCATGAGACAGTGTCCACCTTCTTTCAGTGGGTCTACTGATCCATTAGTTGCTGAACAATGGATTAGTACTACTAAAAAGATATTTTCAGTTCTTCAATGTTCTGAACATGATAAAGTCATCCTAGCAATATATCGTTTGGAAGGAGATGTTGATCAATGGTGGAATCTTATTAAGAATACGAGGCAAAGGGATGAAATTGAGTCCATGGAATGGGATGAGTTCAAGAACTTATTTTTCAATAAGTACTTCCCTCGTATTCTCCGAACAATGATGGAGAAAGAGTTTCTTGAACTGAAGCAAAAGGATGATGAATCTGTTGGTACCTATGAAGCAAATTTTACAAGACTTGCAAGGTACGCTTCTGGTATTATTATCCAACCTGAGAGTAAGATCGATCGATTCTTTAGTGGCTTAAAACCAAGTCTTCAAAGGGCGTTAGCCATAAGGGACTTCAATAGCTACGAGGAAATCATTCGATGTGCTCTCAAATTCAAGATGGAGATTGGAGTAACCCATCAGTCATATGGGTTTGATAAGAAGAGGAAAATGGAATTCAAAGGAAAATCTAAAGAGCACACTGAAAAGAAGATGAGCTTTCCCTTATGCTCAAAGTGTGGAAAGAAACATGGAGGGAGTTGTCTTAAAGGGACAAGTAAATGTTTCAAATTTGGAAAGGAAGGTCATCGGGCATTTGAATGCCGCGATGATGGGAAGAAGATGTCTAATGATGCAAACAAAGGAAGGGATACACAGAATGAACCTACTACACTTCAATGTTTCAAGTGAAAGGAGATGGGACATTATGCCAATAAATGCCCTAATCCAAGGGTTGATGATGATGGTCGACGTCAAGAAACTCTTAAGGCTAAAGACAAAGTAAAGTCACATGCAATTTATATCAGCGATGTGGAGTATGATAACGATGTGGTGAAAGGTACACTTATCATCCACTCTAAAGTAGTAAATGTTTTATTTGATTCTGGATCCACCCACTCTTTTATTTCTGAAGAATTTTCTAAGGGTATCACCGTATTACCTCAACAATTAGATGTTGAGTTAGCTGTGACAACACCTAACGGCACAACAGTCGCATCAAAAGTTTATAATTCTTCTCTGATTGAAGTTTGTGGGAAAGTTCTTCCTGCAAATCTTGTGATCCTTCCTATAGTGGAATTTGATGTGATTCTTGGCATGGATTGTCTTTCTTTATATGGAGCTCATATCAATTTCCAAAGAAGGGAAGTCACATTTCATATTCCAGATCAATCTATGATCGTCTATCAATTCAAGGATGAACATAACCTTCCAGTGGAAATTTCTTCCATTTTATAGGTATTGATTCCACTAAATGAAGGTTATTTATCTCAAATGGTTGGTGAGAAACTCACGATTAAGAATATGCCCATTTTACGGGAGTTTGATGATGTCTTTCCGGAGGAATTACCGGGTCTTCCACCAAATCATGAAGTTGAGTTTTCAATAGAACTCGTACCGGGTGCTTTGCCTATTTTAAAGACACCTTATAGAATGGCCCCAATTGAGTTGCAGGAATTGAAGAAGCAACTCCAAGAGAATCTTGATAAGGGATTCATACGCCCTTAGGCATCACCTTGGGGAGCACCTGTTCTATTTGTTAAGAAGAAATATGGATCAATGAGACTCTTCATTGATTATCGAGAACTTAACAAGATCACTATCAAGAACAAATATCCTCTCCCACGCATTGATGACTTATTTGACCAACTATGCGGAGCTCAATACTTTTCCAAGATTGATCTTCATTCAGGGTATCATCAATTAAGGGTCAAAAGGGAGGATATACCAAAGACAGCTTTCCGTACAAGGTATGGACACTATGAATTTATAGTGATGCCATTTGGTCTTACTAATTCCCCTGCTATCTTCATGGATCTGATGAATAGAGTCTTTAGAGACTATCTTGATCAATTTGTGGTAGTCTTTATAGACGATATTCTTGTCTATTCAAAGAGCAAGGAAGAACATGAAGATCACTTGAGAATTATATTGAAGACCCTAAGAAAGGAGAAGCTTTATGCCAAATTTACCAAGTGTGAATTTTGGCTTCAAAAAGTTGCATTTTTGGGTTACATAATCTCAAAAGAGGGGATATCTGTGGATCCAGCAAAAACAGATGTTATCGAAAGATGGTCGAGACCAACAACAGTAACTGAGATCTGAAGTTTTCTTGGTTTGTCTGGATATTATCGATGTTTTGTGAAAGATTTTTCACGATTATCTAATCCACTCACCAAGTTGACTCGGAAAGGAGTTAAGTTTTTCTGGATGGAGGAATGTGAAGAGAATTTCAAGGAGTTGAAAAGAAGGTTATCCAGTGCACCTGTGCTCACACTACCTTGTAGTGTAGAAAGGTTTGTGATCTACAGTGATGCATCCAAGATAGGATTGGGGTGTGTTCTTATGCAAAATGATATGGTGATAGCTTATGCCTCACGACAGTTGAAAATCCATGAGCAAAATTACCCAACACATGATTTGGAGTTAGCTGCGGTAATCTTTGCATTAAAGATTTGGAGGCATTACCTTTATGGTGAAAGGTGTGATATTTAGACTGATCATAAAAGTTTAAAGTATATTTTCACACAAAAGGATCTGAATATGCGTCAAAGAAGATGGTTGGAGCTGATTAAGGATTATGACTGCTCAATCCATTACCACCCTGGGAAATAAAACAAGGAGGCAGATGCATTAAGTCGACAAGACCATGCCAGTTTATCCATGATGAGGATCACAAAAGATCCAATATTTATGGATTTACAAAGGATGGATCTTGGAATTATAATGAAAGGGGAAAAATCTTATCTTTCTCAAATGAATGTTCAACCATCTATACATGTGAAGATTAAAGAGGCGCAGAAAGAAGATGTCGAGTTACAAAAGAAGGTGAGAAATGTTCCTGAATTCAACCTTGATTGTGATGGGATAATAAAGTTCAGGAATCAGGTTTGTGTTCCTCCCATCCCCGAATTAAAGAAGGAGCTGCTGGATGAGGCTCATAGTTCTTCATTCTCTATTCATCCTGGAAGCACGAAGATGTATAGGGATCTGAAAAAGTACTTCTGGTGGGATGGCATGAAAAGAGATGTTGTTGAATATGTCTCTCGATGCTTGGTTTGTCAACAAGTTAAAGCTGAGAGACAGAAGTCTAAGGGGATGTTACAACCATTACCCATACCCGAATGGAAATGGGAAAACATCACTATGG
Organism: Viscum album; assembly: GCA_963277665.1. NCBI lineage: Eukaryota > Viridiplantae > Streptophyta > Magnoliopsida > Santalales > Viscaceae > Viscum > Viscum album. Next base: position 756,350,389 of record OY728148.1, on the reverse strand, counting down.
ACTTTGTCACAGGACTTCCTAAAACATCCAAAGGCAATAATGCTATCTGGGTCATAGTTGATCGTCTTACTAAGTCTGCACACTTTATTGCTATTAGAGAGGATTTCTCTCTGGATCAGCTTGCCATGATATATGTAAAGGAAGTTTTAAGATTGCATGGAGTACCACTTTCTATTATATCTGATCGGGATCCGAGATTTACCTCGAAGTTCTGGAGAAGTCTTCAGCATACTCTGGATACAGAGTTGAGTTTCAGCACTGCTTATCATCCTCAGACAGATGGTCAGTCTGAGAGAACAATTCAAACCCTAGAAGATATGTTGATAGCTTGCTCTATGGATTTCAAAGGAGGTTGGGATCAACACCTACCTTTGGTGGAATTTTCTTATAATAATAGCTTTCACTCCAGTATTCAGATGGCTCCTTATGAAGCTCTCTATGGAAATAAATGCAGGACTCCAACTTGATGGGATGAAGTTGGGGAAAGAAAGCTATTAGGACCTGATCTCATTGATGAAATGGCAGAAAAGGTCAGATCTATTCAACAACACATAAGAGCAGCTCAGATTCGACAGAAAAGTTATGCCGACAACCGAAGAAAAGACCTAGAGTTTGAAGTGGGTGATAAAGTGTTCTTAGGAATATCTCCCTGGAAGAGGGTTATGAGATTTGGAAAGAAGGGGAAGTTGAGCCCTAGATATATCGGTCCTTTCGAAATACTGGATCATGTTGGGAAGGTAGCTTACCGATTGGCGCTTCCACCGAATCTCTCTCAAGTTCACGATGTGTTCCATGTATCTCTCCTAAGAAAGTACATACCTGATCCTTCACATGTACTTAGCTCAGAAGTTGTACCGCTGGAGCAAGATCTTTCTTATGAAGAACAACCGATAGAGATTCTGGATCGTAGCGAAAAATTCCTATGAAACAATACCACTCAATTGGTGAAAGTTTTATGGAGGAACCACCAATTAGAAGAAGCTACATGGGAGCTTGAGGATATGATGAGGGAGAGGTATCCTCATCTGTTTGTTACAAAGTGACGAATTTTGAGGGAAAATTCATTTTAAGGGGGGTAGAATGTAACACCCGAGACTTTTATGTTATATAAATCATCAAAGGAATCTTTTTCTACACAACACTTTCTTGGCTTGCTTTACACGAAATCGCGACCTTCCTCGATAGCTTACGTCGTACGCAATACCGAGTTTCACTAAACAACGATATGCTATTAAAATATTATTAAAACTAGCCGTTATGAATAGTAATAACCACTTTTTGAAATTTTATAAATTTTATTTTTCAAAATGGACTTCATTTTTGGATTCGGAATATCGAAATTAGCCTAGGGTGAAATTTTGGTATTTTTCTGAAAACTTTCAATTTTTGATGAATAGTGAAACCACTAAGTGGTAGTTAAAAAACTGAATTTTTCATAAAACTTAATTTTACTGCTTCATTGAGTGGAATTTCAAAAATCTGAGAGACATGGTTGATGTCAGTAAGTAAAATGTGGTTCAATGAGATGAAAATAATTTTTTGGTGAATAGTAACTTTTTACTTTTTTTTACCAAGGTTAAAAGTAAATAGGGGAATTAAGGGTAAAAATGATATTATTATTACCCTAACACATGTCATAATTCTATTGGACAAGTATAATTCGACCAAAAACAAACTTAGGAATAAAATATGACCATTTAGGCCCACTTGGATTAGATTAGGACATTTATTATTAATTTATTTAAAGAAGGGTTAAAATAGTTAAAATCAATGTTTAATAACTAAATAATTTTTAATATGGGGTTATACATAAGATAAATTCGACTATAAATATTAATTAGAAAGATAAAAAGATTTCCTACATAATGGTATTTTATTTGTAATTTTTAGACATTAAATAATTTAATTTATTTATGACACAATGATGATGCAGTAATTATCTTATTAATGAAATATTGACATAATTGATGTTATAAACACCGAAATAAATGTAATTTGAGACTTTTTATGAATCCCAGTAATTTTCTAGGTTAATATGACATGTTAGTATTGATTTAATTAACTTGTATCGAACTAATAATTCTGTTATGAGTTTCACAAAAATCAATTACTAAATAGTGTCAAAATTGACATAAAATAGTTTTTAAAACAAATATTATATTGGTAATTGTTATTTTATTCCTAAAAAATCTAAGGATCGGAAAAATGACTTATATAAGGTTATATATATTAATAATAAACAACTTGGGGTTATTTTGGCTGCTTATAGTAAGTTTATTAACTTTATAGTATAAGAACACAAGAAGACATGGTAAAAGTAAAATTATTTAACTTAATGTTAAATCTAAATGATAAGGTTAAAATAGAAACCTAGACTTGTCTAAATTCTATTGGATGAGAGGATTTCGACCCATCCCCACCTTAGCTTCGAAATAAATCAATTTAGATCTATTTAAAACCGAACTTGACTTTATAATAAAATAATATTTTTAGTTATTCCAAAGGTGCCCCTCTCCTCCCTTATAAAAGGGCACCTCCTCCCTCTCTTCCTCACACCACTTTGAGCCTTCAAGCTCGGCCAAACCCTGCCAATTTCTCCTATACACTTCCCTAGAGACATCCTAGAGGTCCTGGTCTTCTTCAAATACCAATTTTAGTGCTCTAAAAGAAGGTCTCAAAGAAGCACTTCAAAGAAGAGGTAATGTCCGTTACCGATTCTTTCATCTTTATTTCTTCTTCCACTTCTTCTTCTTTAGTTTTTTCATTATGAAGTAATAATATCAGTATCACTCATATACTGATATGTTATTATAAGTATTAAACAACTCTATTTCACCATCTATCCATCCTACGGAAAAAGAAATCACCGCGCGTGCGTACGTACGGAATACCGTCTCCACGCCGTGGTGTAATCTATTTTCCACCACCAGCTTACTTGGATGGGTATAATGGTGTAAATAATGACTATATATGACTATTATAAAGTGATATTGATTCTTAAATAGCATACATACACTCCAATACAATTCCACGATCATAGGAATGATATCATCACTCGTGCGTACGTACGGAATACCGTCTCCACGATGTGATGCGACTCGTTCTACATGATCTTCATTTCATAATGATTATATAAATGAATTGAATGAATGGATATGATATATATTACACTAATAACATTCTGTAAATGAGGTATCTATAACCTAAAGATAATAATAAGAATTTATTCGACAAAACACGCATAAGAACAAAAAGTTATAAACACCCGAATAACAAGTAGCAATGAAATATTACTACTAAGAAGCTAAGAAAATGACCATATATGATATCATAAAAATAAGTATGATTCTGTAATAAGTCAATAAAATTATTTAAATCATTATACAGGAGGTTCTGACACTTACAAAGCAAGTCGTACCTAAGGTAAGGGAAATATCACAATCTCATTTTTATCCGAGATTGTTTATACTTTGGTATTTACTGGGGTGTATTTTATCATCCACATCCATGTTTCCTCAATATGTAATATTTAAATCATTCTAAAATAGTTTATATCAACTTTTACCCTCCGGTGAGTTTTTAGTAAAAGATATGAAAGGAATCTTTTGTCGTTTTTCGTACGAGGTACTTTTTGACTTTTCTGACAAAAGTATGAGAAGAATGTTTTATTTTAACTTATACGGCATGAATGGATTTTTAAAACATTATTTCCAAGAATATTCCTTTACAAGTTTTCAAGTTTATTTTTAATCAACTTCTTTTAGTTTATAATTGTATGACATATTAAGAAAGGAAAAGTGTTTTTGAAGAAGAAAGGATATTTTCCTCAAGAATTCATTTCAAGTGTTTTATCAAAATTATTTTCCATCTAAGATAATATAGGGTTATGTTTCTATCCCTATTATTACATTGATTATGTTGTGATTGAAATATTTTTATGAATTCCTTTGTCTTATATGAATTGTTTTATGATGTCTCGATGTTTAAGATTCCCATTTTTATTACATGGGTTATGAAATGATGTATGATTTATGATTTTGTGGCACACATAAGAATGGTATCATTATGAGATGGGTGGGACCTATATCTCCCTCCAATGCATTGGGTAAAGATTTTATATCTCATGAGATAGACATGGCTGGAACGGTAGGTTATACCGGTTCAGTGAAATAGGACTGAAATGAGGGTGACTCGGTTTAGAAAGGGACTTTGTCCACTAAGATAGTCTTGGAAATGAGTCTTGACTAACAAGAAATGATTCTATATGATTATGTGTGTGTGCCAAAAAGTTTCATGTTTTAAGTTATGATTATTGTGATTACATTTCACTGCCATGATTTATCCCATGTTATGAAATTATGATCTCTTTTGCAGGTTAAGATTTCCAAAAGTTATGTGCTTGTGTATACGATGTGATTGATATTTCTTTTGTTTACCCTTACTGAGCATTTGAGCTCACCCTTTTGTATGTTTTCTTTCCCCAGGTCAGGAAGAAGGTTATTAAGTAGGATATGCCAAAAAGGTACTCTAGATATGATGAAATAAATGGGAGGCAAAGTTGATGCTTTATGAACCAGTTGTTTATGTTTCCCAGTTTCTAAAGACACTATACCTATACGGTCCTTTCGTGGTTTTGTTATATGTTGTAATAAGTATGCTTCAATTTTGAAGTATTAACAATGTATGTAAAGTATGGGTCGTTATATTGGGGTGGGCTATGTAGGTGGGGAGTGGGTGTGGAGGTGGAGAGGGGGTGTACATGTGGGTGGGGGATGTGCAGGTGGGGGAGGGGGTGTGCAAGGGGAAGGTGGGTGTACAGGGGGAGGCTGCTAGGGGTGATGTGGGGAGGGGGTGCGCAGGTGGGTGCGGGGTGGGGGGCTATTCAGGTGGGGTGTGGGTCGTGAAGGTGGGGAGGGGGTGTGTAACTGGGTAGGGGGATGAATAGGGGGGTTGTGTAGGTGGGGGGTGCAGGTGGAGGGGGTGAGTAGTAACAAAATATTAACCATACAACATCTAATCCTTGAGAATCATGTATAATAATATCTCAATATCTATACCATCTACTAAAATCCAATATCATCATTTTCTCATGATTGTAAATGAGGTATAATTGGTTTATTAGCAAAATCAATCCCATTAAACTAATTTTTCAATGAAAAGTCCAGATTCAATACCCATTATGAATCCACCATTATTGAAAATGAAATTTTTTAAGTCATTTATCCATTTTTATATCTAATTACATGTGAAGAGTATTATTAAATCTTCAATCACACTGAATTCATCTAAAATCACCCAAGACTATGAACAAAAATTCAATATTCAAAACCTAAAACATGATTTCATTATATAGGGGTTATCATGATTCATTTTAACATATATATAATACCTCCATTAATGAATCTATTTTTATATTATTTTTATGTATATATAAATCTTAATTCGTGCTTGATCCATTAATTAAAATCTATACCCCACTAGTAACCCTAGAACATATATCGTATCCAATTACCATAGATAAATCATAAAATTTAGTATTTTCAATGAATTAGATATGACCCATCCTTTCCACATCCATCCTAAAAATAAAAACTCCAATCACTCACTAGTTGGGTTAGTTATATAGGTCAATCCACACATTCATCACCACTAATCTAACATTAGGGTCATACTCAAATATCTGATAACCCATAAAGATCAGCATTCCATATAAATGCCTGAAGTATCCTATGATAACTATCCCAAGAAACTTACTCTGAGGTATAAATACAAAATTGTTCATTTACTAACATAGATCAATCTATGATCATCCTCATTGCATTCCCCAACAGTATGGTTCACAATCCCTATCAAATTTATAGCATTTTCATCTAGTATGATTCTAAATTTATTAACCTAGCATAAATAACCTATGCTGACTTAGGAAATAACATAAAACCACAATAATTATTTGGTTTTATTTATCAATCATGCCTAAATCAATGTTCACCACATATATTCTAAACCATGGGTCATACACTTTATCAGTTTATGGTGTGATCCCCACAATTTGACTACACTCACCAAATATCCTTGAGCACTAACAAGTATAGATGTCTTTCATCACCCAAGAATTTTCACCCATTGAATATTCTAATTTCATACTCATAGATTCATCCCAAAATCTATAATTGGGTCTTAACTTCATGATATCCCAATATTATTCTACCCCATACTATCAAAAGTTTGCTACCAAGTCCCCATACCACTTCCCACTATAGAATCACACTATCCCATAGGATGTCTTGTAATTCCCTTGATTTCCTATTCCTCGCCTAAGGGTAAGACCTTCCCCAATTCACATTTTTACATAGTTTCACCTATCCCATTGATATTGAAAAAGTTCTATAATCTCATTCTAATGAATTTCAATAAGACAACTCCAAACTATTAGAAAACTAAGAATCATAAATCCTAGTCTAATCCTGATGTATTTTACTAATTCTTAATGCCATAAATTGTTCTTATAAAAGCACATGACATTGATAAAATCCACCCACCTATCATAGTGGTAATGAGTAACACTGAAATTCGCCACTGAATTATGTACAGTGCATTGCAATTGCATAGGGTAATTACCTTCTAAATTTTGAATTCAATTTTGTATGTGTTGAATTCTTAATTGAATACAATGTACATAATTCATAATTCTGTATGTATTTGTAATTTTTTAAAACACATACATAATTATTTATTCAATTATATATTCATTGTATTCATAATTCATAATAAAATTTTGTATGTATTCAATTCTAAATTCAATTTTGAATTTTGTATTACACAGGGTAATTGACTTCTGAATTTTGAATTGAATTCTGAATTGAATTCTTAATTTAATTATATATGTATTTAATTACCATATTAATTATGTGTTATACTAGAATTGAATTATGAGTTCAATTTTATGTTATACTTGTAGGTAATTTCTTAATTCTGTATGTGAATACTTGCAGGTAACTGCACAGGGGCAGGCAGGCTGCTACCTACTGCTGGAATTATAGTAAGGCTATACCAATGGTTTACAACCATTGGTATATGTGTGAAAACCTACTCTATACCAACAGTTTCATATAAAACATTGGTAAAATTCTATACCAACATTTTATAAACTGTTGGTATAGACCTCTGAATTCAATATTTACCAACGGTTAACTAAAAATGTTGGTAAAGGTATATTCCAATGGTTTGAAAATCGTTGGAGTATACATGATAGTTCAACTTTTACAATGATTTTAAATCGTTGGTAAAAATTTATACCAAAGGTTTCTCTTAACCATTGGTATAATGTGCATTATAAATCCATATACCAATGGTTTTTTTAATAATCATTCGTATATGGCTATCTCAATGCCTCAATAGCCAACAGTTTGAATAATCGTTGGTATAGGTTATACCAACAGTTATCCAACCTTTTCCAACTGTTTAAAACCATTGTTATAGAATAAATTTCCAATAGTGTATCAACTGAGATCTTGGCCCTTAAACAAGTAATTATTCATTCACACGCAATGAGATCTCACATCTCCAAGTATAAGGCTCTTGGCCTTTATAAGAAAGCGGGTAACTCAGAACCCTAGGAATAATTATCTTTTATCAAATAACCAGTTCTTTAATCCATCTTGAATTAACTGTTTCATTAATACTAGGTTCCAACTATGGTAAACCTAAACATAAATCTATCATAGCTATCAAAAATAATTAAACATGCTTACTGCACCAATTTGATTAAAATCAAATTACAACAACAACAACCAGATTCATTTACATGCCTCTTTTATCTTCGAAAAATAATTAGAATTAATCTGAGTTTACGTTATTTACAAATTTCTATCAATAATGACATTATATACAAGGAAAGGATAGATATCACACTATCTACCAAAACAAGAGGCAATAACATATGATCGATACCAATTTATTTATCTATTCAAATATTTATTATGAAAATTTCATTGTGATCCATTAGGATAAAACATGATAACTCTATAGTTGCATGTAAAAGAATAGAGAATACATGAATCCCCTATCTCAAAAGGTTATTGATGTTCTTTATACCAAAATGATCCACAAAATAGATTACAATCGCCTCCCCCTGTGACAACTGCATCCACCCGAGGACATCGCAATAGGACTGAACCAATCAAAACCCAATAAAACTCCATTAGAATCATGGAGATCACATTACATAATATGGAAAGGAGAAACATGAGAAGAAGGATCAAATAAAACAAAAGAATATAGGTAGATCATATCTTCTATTGATGATAGATCGACACTTGCTGCTTGCACCAAAACAGGGGGTGCGCATGCAGCAGGAAGAAACTTTAAGGGGAAACGATCCAAGGATTAAGGTTAGATCACACCACTCTAATGGGAATAAGGAAAGTTTCAAGTGTATTACACTAGGGAACAAGAAGGTAGAACATGGGAGGAATATATCTTATCCCTTTAGAATATTTGATGGAGCAGCGGCTTAAGATACGTTGGATTTTCCATTTAAAAGTGGATCACATTAAACCAAGCGGTTTGACCAAGTAAAGGAATCCTTAGCCTTAGGAAAATTAATATAGTAGTTTTGGAATCTGAATTAGCCTTAAATCCCTTAAAACAAATCCTTGAATTCCTTTTTCGTCAAAGAAAACTCTAAAGGGGCGAAATTGTAGGAAGTTGGAAACACTGTTCACAAATGACTCACTGACCAAACTGTTCACAAATAAATCACCGACAACACTGTTCACAAATGACTCACCGACAATAATGTTCACAAATGAATCACCAACATCACTATTTATAAATGACTCACCGAAAGCATTGTTCATAAATGACTCACCAAAAAAACTGTTCACAAAACTAGAAACACTATTCACAAAGCTGGAAATTTGGAAAAGTGTTGGAAATAAGTCTCTTTGAACTCCTAGAACACCACAAACATCGGATTTTTACAAAAGGATGGACCGAAGAGGTCCAGGAAAATGCATCAGATACCTCTCAAAACATTATCATCCTCAAGAATTCAAAACCAATCTAGATAAGAAATAGAAAAATGGGTCCGAACAACCACCCTTCGAGATACCTATCAAGGCTATTACCACCAAAGGAGTTCAACCACTTAAAAAGGGGGCACATAAGACTACACGACAACTATAACCAAATCCTAAACACTCTACTAGGGAAGATACCTCTCAAAACAATAATTTTACAAAAGAAACAAAAGAAAACCATCTCATAAACATGAATGGTTTACAACCACAAACAAATATCATTACAATAAAATAGCTAAACATAAAATACCACATGGTAATGAGTGCATATTTGTGACTCACATTCCCATGTACTCTCCTCCATGCCATCATGTTTCCACAAGACACGAACCAAGTGGATATAATACCCACGCAACACCTTTTCCTTTAGGTCTTGAATCTCTATTAGTGCTTCTCAAAGTTCGCATCATCTTCAATATCGATCTCACCCCAATCGATGATGTGAGAGTCATCATGAAGATAATGATGGATCTGTGACACATGAAAAACATCATGTATCTAAATCATATGTGGGGGAAGTTCTATCTGATACGTCATGACTCCAACATGATCCAACACCTCAAAAGGCCCAACAAACTAGGGAGAAATCTTAATCCCATGACCAAACCTTCACTTCCCACGATGGGGAGTCACCTTAAAAAACTTGTGATCCCCAAAATCAAAATATAAAGGTCTCATCCTTTGATCGGTATAATATTTATGATGATCCAAAGCTTCCTTCATCCTCTCATGAATTACCTGAACCATCTTTGTCATATTCTTCACTAGTTCTAGTATGAGAATTGCTGACTCTCCAAACCCAATCCAGCACAATAGAGAACAGAAAGGTCAACCATAATAGGCTTCAAATGGTGTCATACCAATGGTGGAGTGAAAACTATTGTTGTAATAAAACTCCACCAAGGGTTTTTACCTCATCCACGAACCTAAAAAATCCAGGACACAAGAACGCAACATGTCTTCAAGAGTCTGGATGGTATGCTCTGTCTGACCGTTTTTCTGTGGATGAAAAGCAGTTCTAAGACATAGTTGAGAACCAAAATAATGTTGGAGACTTATCCACACCCTAGAGGTAAAATCGGGATCTCGATCAGAAATTATCGTCCTTGGGACTTCATGGAGTCTCACCACCTCCTCCATATGTTTCCTTGACAAAACCTCCACTGAGCTTGACTCCTTGATCTCTATGAAGTGGGATGATTTCATTAAAGAATACACTACCACCCAAATAGCATCATGGCCTCCCTAAGCTCAAGGTAAACTAGTAACAAATTTCATTGATATGTCCTCCCACTTCCATTGAGGAATATCTAATAGATGTAGAAAACCACCAGGGACACGGTGCTCGGCCTTCACCTTTTGGAAAACCAAACATCGAGACACAAACTGGGAAACTACATACTTTATCCTAGGCCACCAAAACTGACTCCTAAAGGATCAGTACATCTTTGTCGCAGTAGGATATACTGCTAAAGGATAACTATGTAACTCTCTGAGAACCATCACATACATCGCCAAAGGAATAAAAATCCTTCCCTGATACAAAACTCAGTGTTGTTCATCCTCATACCAACCATCAGGGGCCTCTCCAAAAAAAACTCAGTCTCTACAGACCACTACCTCTAGATCCCCCAAATGGGACACTTCCACATGTCATACCATATATTATTATACGGTCATCTAAAAAAGACAACATCTGCCCCCAACTTCTCCCATATCCAGATGAAATACTGAAATTTCTTCCATTACTCTCTAGGAATCACTAGATTAACACACTACATCACTATGTGACTTCCTTCTCAGCACATCAGCTAAAAAATTCCCCTTTCTAGGTGTATATGAGATTTTGAAGTTGTATTCCTATAAGAACTCTATCCACTGATGTTTCTAAAAGTTCAAGACATTCTGGGAGAAAACATACCTCTGGCTCTTATGATCGGTGAAAATCACAATGAGCTCACCAATGAGGTAATGTCTCCATAACTTCATAGAAAAAACCATGGACACAAACTCAACATCATGGGTGGCATAGTTAAATTCATAGATATGTAACTACTGATACCCATAATAAATGACCGATCTCTACTTCATCATAACACAGTCTAACCCCAGATACGAAGCATCGTAGAAAACATAAAGCTGAACTCCCTCTGTTGGTATACAAAGAACTAGATCACTTACCAACTTATCCTTTAGATACTCAAAATATTCCTAACATTGATCAATCCACACAAATTCTTGATCCTTCTTAGTCAATGCTATCATAGGAGTTGAAACCTGAGAGAAATCGGTTACGAACCTCCTATAGTAGCCTACAAGACCAAGGAAATTTAACACCTCTGCCACTATTTTGGGAGCTACCCAAGAGAAAAATTCTTCTATCTTCGATGGATACATAGCTACTCCCAACTGGGATACAACATACCCTAAGAAACAAACTTCTTTATCCCAAAAATCACACTTTGACAACTTCCCAAACAACTTCTATTGATGAAGAAATCCCAAAATGGCGTTTAGATACAAGGATGTCATCAATTAAAACCACCATGAACTTATCCAGCAAAATCATGGAACATAGCGATCATCAACCCCATGAACACAATTAGAGAATTCATCACACCGAACGAAATTAAAATGAACTTGTAATTCCCATGATGACAACAGAAAGTAGTCTTCAGGATATCCTCATCCTTTACACGCATATGATGATATCTTGACCTAAAATTGATCTTTAAGAATCAACTTGAAGCCTTCATATGATTGAATAAATCATCAATACATGGAAGAGGATAGTGATTCTTTATTGTAACTTTATATAAGTGAGGATAATTGATACACAACTACAAACTTCTGTCAGCCTTCTTCATGAACAAAACTAGGTCACCCCATGGTGACACACTCAGCCGAACAAAACCACATTATAATAGACTATTGAGCTATATATGTAGCTCCCATAACTCATAAGGGTTTATTTTATATGGAAACATAGATATAGAAGATTTTCCTAGTTGTAGCTTGATCCCAAACTCGATCTCTTGTCAAGGGGGTAATGATAAAACCTCTTCTGGAAAGACATCAGGGTACTCTTCTATGACCCTAAGAAACACCAACTGATGAAACTCTAAATAACTCCTTGTTATCTCATCCATTAAGGATGACAAGGACAGAACACATCTCTGACCCATCTAAGGGTCTCTCTCACCAACAAACACTACTGGATCTCCGTCATCATCGAAGAACACCACATACCTTTGGAAGAAATATACGATATCCTACATTGAATAAAACCAATCCATGCTGAGGATGACATCGTATGGTTGTATCTACAAACATAAAAAATCTCCCTAAGAGTGTTGATTCCCCAACACTAGGTCACAGTCTCTACATGCTTCAAAAAAATCATCTCGACCTCCAACTGGTATAGTCAACGAGAAGGGCACCGGAAGCCTCTCTACCTCAAGTCCCAAATAATGGACAAGGGAAGGTGATATAAAGGAGTGAGTCACTCCTGAATCAAACAAGGAATACACCCAAGTAGAAAATAATAAAATGGTACCTTGAACAATGTCTAGCTCACATGGAGCTAGCAACGCTAAATCATGAAGCTGACCACGACCAGTTCCGCGGTCTCTCTAACCTTGATGATGAACACCACCAAGGCTACACTCTACTCTCTAAGGATAGGGAGCATCATGGAATTTTCCTCTTCCTACCTCATTTACTCTTTATTGATCCAAAGCTGGTGCAACCTGCTCCTGCTACCTCGACTGGAACTACCACAATAGAGGAACCTAGAGTGGAACAACCGGTGCACGATGACCGCTCTGAAAGTTCGGGAACTCTCGTTGTTGATGAAATCATCCTCCAAAATAAAAACAAGTGCTTTATCCCTTGGAATATTCCTAAGATACACCACCCCCATAAAAATGAGATGTTGAGGGCTGGGACATACCCCCGGTCGAATAGAAACTCTTCTTCCATGAAAACTGGGAACCCCAAACCACAACTCTTCTTTGCGAGGAATCATGATGACTCCCCTATTGTGATGATATGGTTCTGTCTAACATCCTATAGATGACCTCTTACCTCACCAGAACCTCTATATATGTCTTCATCATAAATTTGGTGACCTGTAATTGGATTTCTATACACTAAGCCTCCTCAAAATGCCTTGCCATGGCATCCTCATCTGAAAATAGATCCGAAGAATATTGTAAAAGGTTTCTGAAAAGTATTCCAAACTATCACACACTGGAGCTCCCCTGTCAAAGGGTAAATATCTCCTGGTGACTGGACACCTTCATAGTTGAATAAAGAAACTCGGATATGAACTTGTCTCAAAACTCCTTTCACAAGATCTCAAACTCCTCGTGATCCCTGAGGAACAAGAACTACCACTTCCTCACTACCCCACGTAGCATTGTCACAACCAGACACCCAATGCTCCTTCCAAGCATGGATTGAACTAAAGGTTGTCTAAACAATGTCTAACAATTCTTTTGTGACTACATATAAAACATATCCCTCATAATTATATATAATTTGGCACTAAAACTCTCGTAGTGTCCTCTCCCAAGTGTCTTCATCGTCAACCTCTACCCTGCGATGATCTGCTGGTGCAGTTTTCTAGACATCTTTTGTGCAAACCTGACGAGGACATAAACTTAGAGCCATACATGAAATATAAAAACTATTTATATCTCCTAAACCTAGAATATAGAAGACTCGACATTAATTATTATTATTTTTTATTCATTTTAGGTTAACATATCCCAAGGTCTACCCATTCAAACACAGGAACAAAGAAGAATGATTCATGATCTTTTACTAGGTATCTACCCTAAAAACAACATCACCTCATTTAGTAGTCACTTTAAACTTAAAGTTACATTAATTAGATCACAGGGGGGCCTAAATTTCTATGTCACAACTGGACTCTAGTGTTTACATCACTTGTTAAACTTAACTGACATCGTTTCCCTACCAACCAATGAAACCTAACTTGCGCCTAACACCAAACTCCATCCTATCCCTCAACCTTGCCTTATGATACCACTCTATCATGAACCCCTCCCCACAAGGTGTACCCCTCTTAGGCTGGAAATGAAGGGAGATAATGACCCCTGAGTCCCACCTCAAATAGGTCTCGGGTTGGTGACTAACATTGATGGTATAACAAACACACAAATGGGAGGAATTACCCTCTAATAGAAAACATATAGAAGAGAGAGATAAGATAGACACCAACCAACTCCAAATTAGACTGAAATATAAAATAAAACCCAAGTACACATATGTAATGTCATGGAAGAACTAATACAATTGAAGGGGAAAATTGAAAGTACCAAAAGAAAGTAAAAATGGCAGTGACCATGAAGCCCGAACAGCTCCTGCAAACCCAAGATAGTAATAACCAACCTGATATCAAACCTACTCCAAGTGACCTAAAAATAGTTTATATATACATAGTGTGAGTATAATAGTATACTCAGTAGAATCCTCCCTGGAGCCTCTCATTCAAAATTAAAGAAACCATATTAAAGCACAATGAACAACAAGTGAAAATAAATTTTCATCTAAATAGGTATGTTATGTTCTCAGACTCACCATGGATACTCTCACTAAGTATCACATACAATAGTATATAATATAATAAATAATATCAAGGGTACCCTAATACCACTTCCCCACTGATTTTCCACTTTTCCCCAATACCGCACGTCCTAATCCATCTCTCTCAAAAAAGGTTTTCCCACATACACATGAGCACAACACCACAACATGCACCTCATGAAATAAAACCACCACGTCCACATAACCAGGTAGTTTTCAAGATCCACCACAGTTCACATAATGTGTATCATAAATCAGGAATTTTACCTCAATCCATTACAGCCCATACACCGAGTAAGGATCATGAATCCATCACAACCTATACACATTACACCTATAGTGGTACATAGAAAACTATATCTAGAATATATGTGTGTGAATAACTACAAACCATTAGAGACCTCTACACACAAATATGGGGAAAACTAATTGTTGTGCCTACCAGCACTAGAAACTACCAAGAGAAGATAGGGGGGGCCAAAGGGGGTAGTCATACATCCATCCTCCCACCGGAATGTTGGGGAAAGCACCCCCTAGGGCTCAGAATCCCCAAGGTGTCAGTTTCCCTGACTGATAGGGTGGATTAGTGTATAGAAACAAAAAAAAATATAGAATATACTATATCTCACAACCATAATATGGGCATAACCTAGTCTTAGACTCAATTGCAGCTAACGTATCTCAGAATCCCGGCTTCCACTACTATGACTAGGTATCCTATAAGCACGCAACCATTTAAAGAGCTACATTAGATTACTTTATCCCTTTTATCAATTTCAATTTATGTTAATTAATTATTTAACCATTAATTAACTGTTATTAATTCCACATTACATTTCATTAGCATCACACCCAAATTCCTATGTTCCTTTAAATTGAAACCTCAACATTGCATCTCAGCAAGCTCTAACCCCATGGGTTAACATCATTTATTCAATAATTTATTAATATAATTATTACTTTCCCATATTCACAAGCATTATAAAAAAATTTAAGATACTAAACATAATGGGGATCAACACGGTGAGTAGGTGAACTACCCGTTGAGTCTTTTCCACCTATAGCATGAGCGAAGAGTCATCCATCATCAAGAAACTAAACACAAAAATCATATGTCATACCCCGCGCATCTTCACCTCTTTTTGGAATGAGGGTAGAAAGATCAACTGCCTTGAGCAGTGGAGAAAGTAAAGAAAATAAACAACCAACAAGATTCAGTATGAATCCAACATTCATATACAACCCATTTCATCATTTCCGGTGTCCTCTTCGACACCCACATGCATAAACCGGTGCATCTCTCCACTCTAGGAATCAATTGTTGTGACAACTAATGGGCCTCCCTACCCCCCACATATCACCACATCCATCCAAGATCACATCACAACACAAGTAGTAAAAAACAAACATCATCTAAACTAGGCTCTTAGACCTTGAATAAGGAATTCTTTTTTCACATGCAATGAGCTCTCACAGCTCCAAGCATAAGTCTCTTGGCCTTTACAAGTAAAAGGGTAACTCAGAAGCCTACGAGGAATTATATTTTATAAAAAAACCAATTATTTAATCCATATTGAATTAATCAGTTCATTAATAGTAGGTTATAACTATGGGCAACCTAAAAATAAATCTATCATAGCTATCACAAATAATTAAACATTCTTACTGCACCAATTTCATTAACATAAAATTACAACAACAACTAGATTCATTTACATGAATCTTTTATCTTTGATAAATAATTAGAATTAATCCGATTTTATGTTATTTACCAATTTACATCAAGAACAACATGATAAACAAGGCAAGAATAGATATCACACTATCTAGAAAAATAAGAGGCAATAACATATGATCGATACCAATTTATATATCTAGTTAAAATATTTATTATGTGAATTCCATTATGATATAGTGGGATAAAACATGCTAAATCTATAGTTGCATGTAAAAGAATAGATAAGCCATGAATCCCTTACCTCAAATGTTTATTTATTTTCTTTATACGAGATCTAAACAATGGATTAAGATCATCTCCCCCCTGTGACAACTGCATCCACCCAAGGATGTCGCGGCATGACTGCACCAACCGACACCCAAGAAAAATCCATTAGAATCATGGAGATCACATGCCATAACATGGAAAGGAGAAATGGGATAATAAGGATCAAGGAAAACATAAGAACAGAGGTAGATCATGCCTTTTATTGATGATGGATCAATACTTGCTACTTGCACCAAAATAGAGGATGTGCATGCGTAAGAAGAAACTTCAAGGAGAAACGGTCCAAGGATTAAGGTTAGATCAAACCACTCCAATGGAAATAAGGAAAGGTTCAAGTGTCTCGCACCAAGGAATAAGAAAGTAGAACACGGGAGGAAGATATCCCATCCATTTAGAAGATTTAATGGAGTAGCAGCTCAAGAAATGCTGGATTTTCTATTAAAAGAGGATCACATAAAACAATGAAGTTTGACCAAGTAAAGGTATACTGAACCTTAGGAAAATTAATATAGGAGTTATGGGATTTGAATCGGCCTTAAATCCCTTAAAAAAATCCTTGAATGCGTTTTTTGTCAAAGAAAACACTAAAGGGGTGAACTGTAGGAAGTTGGAAACACTGTTCACAGATGACTCACCAACAACACTATTCAAAAATGACTCACTGACATCACTGTTCACAAATGACTAACCGATAGCACTGTTCAAAAATGACTCACTGATAGAACTTCTCACAAATGACTCACCGACAACACTTTTCATAAATGACTCATTGGTAGCACTATTCACAAATGGCTCACCAACAGCATTTTTCACAAATGACTCACTGAAAACACTGTTCACAAATGACTCACCAACAAAACTATTCACAAATGACTCACTGACCACATTGTTCACAAATGACTCACCTACAACACTGTTTACAAATGACTCACCGATTGCACTATTCATAAATGACTCACTGACAGCACTGTTCACAAAAGACTCACTGCGAGCACTTTTCACAAATGACTCACTGACAACATTGTTAACAAATGACTCACCGACAGCATTGTTTAAAAAACTAGAAACACTATTCACAAATCTTGAAATTTGGAAAAGTGTTACAAATAATTTTCTTTGACCTCCCAGAACACCCCAAACACCATATTTTTACAAAAGGATGGACCAGAGAGGTCCGTTCCATTACAAACTTATTGAAAAAAATTTGCTTACCATAATTAAATAGAATTCAAGATACTTTTGTAAGATAAAATTCTTTAGATAAAAATAATTTTTTCTTTATAAAATAATAAAAATCCTTGAAAACATTAAATTAAATATTTTAAAAATAATAAACTTATAATAAAAGGTTTTGGAAAATATAAATTTAATAAAATCATTTTTCCCTTACATGAAAAAGGGTTTTGAAGACAATAAAAAGGATTTTCATGAAAATAATTTTCCCTTTCCTTATTGTAGGATACTAAGATCACTTCGGTGGAACCTTGGAACTTCTCCTATGAAAATTTCCTTCTTTCTCCATTTTTCTCTCTCACTGAAGGTTATAAGGATATACCTATGGTTTTAATTGGAACAAATATTATATATAACCCAAAGGAGTTTTTCCTTAAATAGATAGCCTTCTCTGTATATTCATATTTAAATATTAGATATATTAAAGATCAGTTCTTAATCCTCTTATTTGTGTAGATATGATAAAATATCATTTATAGTGACATTATATATAAAATATAATTTCTATTTATATATACTTTACAAAACTCTATCCCCAATATATGGGTAAAAGAATGCATGATCATATAAAGCCATAGAATTTGACACTCTTAGTCACGAGGAGACCTTGAAATCCTAACCCTAACTATTTAATAATAGATAAACATCTAAACATGAATCTTTATGAATATTGGTCTCCTATGTCTTACTAAGCATGTTGTGAACTATTACAGAGCATGTGAAAGAATAAAAAACAAGGCTCTAAGGAATCATTTGTTTATATTTATGTTATGCTAATATTGATCTTTTATGTCAACAAAAACAACATGATAATTATATATTAAATATATTTACATTCCATCAATTTTATCTTCAGATTCCAAGTGGGTAAAAACATAATAATGCAGTAGATTCAAATTTGGAAGTATGCAGTTACCTTTACATGGATTTAATTTTACCTTTACATGAGACATTATAACTCGGTTTAACCTTTACGTAATTAGTATGATACCCTTATGTGGATTCTGAAATATAGAGATTACCTTTACATAGACATGGGTTTACCCTTATGTGGGATTTGTTTCTATTCCTTCACCCTTATGTGAGTGTATTTATACCTTTAGGTAGCCTATGTATTAATTATGTTACTCTTATGTGAGCTATGGTGTACCATTTAATAAGTGTTTCTCTACCATTATATAGCCTCATTAAAGTGTGGTCTACCCTTACATAGTTTTATAATTTCATTTATAGGATTATATATTTAGGTACTTTTTCCCTTACGCTAGTGTTGGAGTACCCTTACATAGTTACCAGATGACCATTACATAATCTTCGAAACACATAGGATTCCCTTATGAAACTATTATATTCCCATTATATGACATGTATGACCCTTAAATGACATGGATGACCCTTACATAGGCATTTTGGTACCCTTAAATAGTGGGTTCTACCTTTATGTGAGCACACCCTACCCTTACACCAACTCAACTTACCCTTACTCAAGTACACATCTACCATTACACAAGCTAGGAAATTATTAAAATACTCTTACACATGTAGGGTTTACCTTTACATACGCATCATTACCCTTATTCAAGTAAGGATATAGGTTCTTACATTTACATAGGGTTTTAAAACCTTAGTTTACCCTTAGGTAAATTAAATTTCTATAGAGAATAAGATTTCAACTATTAAATTTTATAATTATAATTATAAAACTCATATAATCAATTAATTGTTTTAATATATTAATATAATTTCTTTACAATTATGTTATACATATATGTGAAAATTAAATATATTTATTCTTATAATTATATTCACTTAGAAATTTATTTGTCATAATGTATTCTCTATATGTTATACTACTATTTAATATAATTACATACAAATCAATATTTTTCAAATAATAGTATTTATATTCTTTAATATATTTATTATTATAAATTTATTTATCTATTTATTTCAAATTAATATACTTCATGTAACCATTTCTACTTAATATTTTTTCTTGATAAATGTGATATTACCATTGCAATTTATATTAATTATTTACTATAATTTATCATAGTCTATATAATAGTTGAAAATAATATGTAATTAATATTATAAACATTCTTTTTCATAATATAATTTCAAAAAATATGGGTAATGTAATATTTAATTAAGTTCTTAAGTCATTAATTTATATATAACTCATGTGTCAAAAAATAATCCTTTTAATTTCAAAACAAAAACAATTATACTTAAGTATAAATTTTGAAATTCTAATATATTAAATGTGATATTATGTTTAATAAAAAACTATTCATATTATTTCTTATAAAATAATAAAAATATGGTTAAATAAGTATTTTTTATAACTTATAATATTTTAAATTAACTTATTCTGAAATTCATGTTGTTTATAGAAAATAATTTTATTTTTTAGAAAAAACTTTATATTAAAATATATCTTAATTTTTTTTATTTGTGAAATAATTAATTTAATAAACACTATGTTAAAATAAATTTATGTAATAATTCTTGGGATATTACATTAATACACTCGATAATAATGAGTATGTCAGTGGAGATTAAATTTCCTTGAATTATTTTACATATAATGCCTTTGAAAAATCATGCGAATTTATCTAGCCATATAGATTCACCTGTTGAATAATTTCAATAGTTGGTTACTCAGGTAGGGTTTATCTAACACATATAATTTTCTCACTTGATTAAGAATTATTCTTAAGGTTTTTTATACCAATCTAAGAGTTTACTTACATTAGGATCCTTCTTTCTTTAAGATTGATCCCAAAGTTAAGTTGGATGATGATGTGGCCATAAATATATAACATAATATTTTATCATATGAGTGTCATGTTTTATAATAATTTAATAAGTAATTTTATTAAATTTTATCCCACTAAAATAATTACCCCTTTTAAAATTTATCATATCCATTAATGGTTCACAGTCCATATATCTCTAAGCAATGAGTCTTCTTTTTCATTCCTTTCACTACTTTGTTATTTAGGTAAGACAGTATGTTAATTGTATCATATATATCTCTTGTAAATTTTAGTGGAAAACATTTTTCCTTTTCCATCATATGGATAAACTCAACATAGTTCCTCTAGTATCCTTCTTAAGGGTTTCTTATATAATTGTAACCCAGATCACATAATGGGATTTGGTTACCAAACTCTTAGGGTCAACCATTTTCACCATACCTTACACGACATAATTCAAGGAAACCTTTCTTTGGAAGAACCAACCTAGTTGAATGATTGTGGTCTTAACATGTGCCTACTTTAGAAATAATATGACACTTGAAATTATTTTAATGTGTATTTAATCATACATATTACCTCATGTTTTTTCCTTTACATATATACATGATTTTAATGATTTAGTTTGAAATCTTATTCCTCCCATAAAATCAATATGTCCAAAACATATTGATGTGTAACTCTTTACATAACCCATAGTTTGTGTTACTAACTAAAATCCAAAGTTAGATATATTAATTCATATCCAAATTCATCCCACATAAAAGGTATATAAAACCCTTTCATGAAAAGTCTTGGAATCATATGGAATCAAAAATACCCACAAGAGTAAGCTTCAAGCGATAGATGCCTAACCTCCACCTTTCTAGACAATGCATAAGCCTCTAATCCAATGAGATGTCCAACCCAAAGTCCCTCTACCCAAGGATATTTTATTCAATAGAGACTGAAATTCCATTATAATTATAACACCTAATATTTATAAACTATAATTAACCTTTATCGATATCATTATATAATACAAGTTAAAGTAAAGTTAGAAGAAAACTAAATTCCTTATAATACTTAGCATGTAAATACTTATATACATGTATAAAAAGTTATATAAACAGTTTAATGAACAATTAGGGATAGAAATGGGTACCTGATAACTAGATTCTCGACACTACCTGACCTGATTAAATAGGGTTAGGGTAGTTGTTAAATGGGTATTTTTAATTTTAGGGTAGAAAATTGAAAACCAAAATAATAAATGGGTACGGTTAAGATAGTACTTTTAGGGTACTATAGACTTGAATCCAATTATTCAAATTATTATTAATCAATCAATAATAACTTTTTAAATGGAATTAAAATTACAAAAAAATGTTTATTTATTTTGATTTCATTTCATATTATATTTATAAGTAAATTTTAAATTTGAATTTTTTATTGTATGTTACTAAATAAAGTTCAATTATAAAATAAATTTACTTAATTTTGTAATATTTTTATTCTAAATTTTGAAAAAATAAATAGTTGAATTTCTAAATGATTAATTAAAAGGTTTAGGGTAGTCAAATTGTTAGTTAAAAATATAATAGGGTACGGTTAAGTAGTGAATTTAAAAAATAAATAGGTTAGGTTTGAGGTTAGGGTTTTGTAAAAATAAACAGATTAGGGTTCAGGTACTCCAAATTTCATGAGTTCCCGACCCATTTCAATCCCTATGAAAAAATCATATATTTAAACATGAGATATACAGTTATGATAAATTCATGAATAATTCTAACTGTAAACATTTTATAATTGAGCCTAAATTAAGGACATTCTATAATAAAATAAGCATAAAAATTTTATATTTATTTTTCTAATATGAACTCTTTCATATTATTCATTATATAAAATTTACATTAAATATATGATATTATATGAAATATAACCATTTTTATTTCAATTTTATTATGTAAATAATTTACATAATCTAAATATCACATATTTTATATCATTCAAACCTTGATCAAATAAATTATCAAAACCCATTTTGATATGGTTTAAATAATTTCTCAAACAAGGATTTTAATTTTAAAAATTAGAATAATCAATTATTAATAATTCATAATTTAAAAATAAACCCATTTATATTTTACCTTATTTTTGTAATTTATAAACACTTAATAAATTATTCTTATAATTTCTATATGATCAATTTTGTATCCAAATTATAAGTCATTCCATATAATTTGAAATGTATTTCAACATTAACAACTAATGTTTATGGGTATTTATTCAATAAATATTTTATAAACATTTAACTAATTAATTATAAATAATTTATAATTTATTTATTTATAAACACCTTTATAATTTAATAAATATCCTAAAATAAATTTTCTATGATTTCTAAACAATCTAAAAGAAATTTTATTAAATTATTAATTGAAATATAGAAAAATATAATTTTTCTATACTTATCATATTTAATGATATGCTCAAGCCTTAAGGAGAACTATGCTTCATGAAATAGGGGATTTAGGTGCTATCAATCTTAAACTATGATAGATAACATGTGGCTCATGTAAGAAAGGAAATAGAATGACCATCCTATGTAGCATTAACTCGGTATATATGTGCCTTTTTGAGATTAACCCGACACTCAAGCTATCATAGGCTAGGATAGGGCACATGTAAGATAAAACAAGCACACAATGGTCTATATAAGATTAAATCAATGCATGAAATGACATAGAAAATGATGTCGGCCTAGTGACACAGGCAGGATGGTGCAAGCATGATTCTGCACTAGGCTTTTGTTCCATGTAATGGGATTCATTCCCACTAGACCTATCAGTCATGTACAAAATAAATAAGGATTGATGGGTGTTTTATCCCCTTGGGGGGATATGGCCTGCCTTTCTGACCTGTGTGTGTGGTGTGTGTGTGTGTGTGTGTGATTGAATGTAGGTATACCCACAAGAACCTAATATATTTATATAATATCACTAATATGATGTGATACTCTATTTTTTATCCCTTTATTGATGCCATAATACACTACAATATCCTATATCATACACTATAATATATTGAAATAATAAATAAATGAACTAAGTTTCCTCTTATGATATCTTATATTATATAGCACAACATGATCACTACCTATGATATATTATTTTATATACCATACTAAAGAACAAAATATATACCGAATTTAATGATAGCTATTACGATATCAAAAATTATATCTTTTTTCTTCATTTTAAACATGATTTATATAATCAAATCACATGTTAAGGATTTGATACTGCTTGTGGGTTTCTAATGATATATTAACACTTAGTAAACATAGAAAAGGTAACTTGAAACCCAAATATAAAGATCTTACATGATAGAAATTGAAACCATGTTGTATATAAAAGAAATATTGGTGTTGTGTGTCTTATATCAAATATTTATTACTTAAAACATAATTTAATATTCTTAATAAATATCACTTATGAAAATCAATTGGACTACCCTCTATGCAGTGTACCCATGAATTGAAATCATATGTCTTGACACTCAGGTAGGATCATCCCCACATCCATGGTATGATAATACCTCTCTAGGAAAAGGATGATGTAACACCCCAAGCTTCCATGGTACGCTTCTCTTTGAATAATACAATAGCGTATGTTGTACGCAACTTTGAGTTTTAACACACCACAACCAATCAAACTAGCCGTTATGAATAGTAATATCCACTTTTTAAAATTTTATAAATTTTATCTTTCAAAATGGACTTCATTTTTAGATTCGTAATATCGAAATTATCTTAGGGTGAATTTTTGGTATTTTTCTGAAAACTTTCAATTTTTGATGAATAGTGAAAAACGCTGAGTTATTGTTTAAAACCGAATTTTTATTTAAATAATTATTTATTTTATTTAAATATTTTTTAGGTCAAAATAGATACATAATAATTATATAATTTCAATTTAATTCATTGGTGTCGGTTTATAATAATTTTAGATATATAAAAAATTTATTGAACTTTTTACTGTCTTTTACCCACCTCCTAGGAGCATTTGAAAATTTACATAAAACTTAATTTTACCGCTTCTGTGAGTTGAATTTCAAAAATCCGAGAGACTCAGTTGATATCAGTAAGTAAAATTTGGTTCAATAATATGAAAATAAATTTTGGTGAATAGTAACTTTTTATTTTTATTTACCACGGTTAAAAGTAAATAGGGTAATTAACGGTAAAAATGATATTATTATTACCCTAACACATGTCCTAATTCTATTGGATAAGTTTAATTCGACCAAAAACAACCTTAGTAATAAAATATGATCCTTTAGGTCCACTTTTATTATATTAGGACATTTATTATTATTTAATTCAAGGAAGAGTTAAAAGTGTTAAATTCAAAGTTTAATAACTAAAACATTTTTAATATAGGGTTAAACATAAGATAAATTCGACTATAAATATTAATTATAAATATAAAATTATTTCCTACATAATGGTATTTTATTTATATTTTTTAGAAATTAAATAATTTAATTTATTTATGACGCAATGATGATGCAGTAATTACCTGATTACTGAAATACTAAAATAATTGATATTATAAATATCCAAATAAATGCAATTTGAGACTTTTTATAAATTCCACTAATTTTATAGGTTAATATGACATATTAGGGTTGTTTAGATGAATTTTTTTTGAATTAATAATGCTATTATGAATTTAGAAAAAACAAAATACCAAAAAGTGTCAAAATTGACATAAAAGAGTTTTTAAAACAAATATTATATTATTAATTGATATTTTATTCATAAAAATCTAAGGTTCGGCCAAAGGTATTAAATAATATTATATATATCATTAATGAACCACTTTAGGTTCTCTTGGAAGTTTATAGTCAGTTTATTAACCATATAATGCAAAAATACAAAGAGAAAAGGTAAATGTCAAACTATTTAACTAAGAGTTAAATCTAAAAGATAAGGTTAATATAGTGACCCAAACCTATATAAAACCTATTGGTTGAGTGGTTTTCGACCCATATCCACATTATCCTTTAAATAATTCATTTTTGATCCATTAGAAACCGAAACTTATTTTATTATAAAATAATACTTCTAGCTTTTCCTAAGGTGCCCCTCACCCCTCTTATAAAAGGTAACTCTCCCTTATCGCTAATTAACACCTTAAAAGACATTTGTATCAGCCAACACCTGACCAAATACCCTCTCAAATATCCTACCTTAATCCTAGAGGCCTTAATTTAGTCATAAAGTCAACCTAAGGATCCTTTTTGATCAAATCAAAAGGAAGAACCCGAAGAAGAGATAAATATTTCATCACCTCTTTCAGGTTTCTTTATTCTTCCACTTCCTCTTTATTTGTTGTTTCCATTATAAAATAATAACTCCAATATCTTATATATAATTTAATGTTATTATAAATATGGTACAACCATATTCATTATTTTATCCATCCTTTGAATGACATGTCACCATACGTGCGTACATACAGCTCATCGTCTCCACGTCGTGGTGTAATTGTTATTCAATACATTATTATTTGTATGGGTATAATAATGATGTGTAATTCATGTAAATAATAAATATAACATGATAATTATTCTGCATATATGATATACCATCCAATTATATATTATTTTAATATCAAAAGAATGATATTGTCGCTCGTGCGTACGTACGGATTACCATCTCCACGAACGCGATGAGATTCATTCCCCATCGTATCCATTCAAGACTAATATTCATTAGATGATTAAAAATAATATTTAAAGACTTAATATAATTATGAATATGAATAATATATATCCTATCCATAATAAACATTACTTATGTAACAAATCATATAAAGGAAAAAGAATCAGTTAACACCTGAAACGACAATAATACTAAGATATTATTAACAAAACAATATTAAAAGATAATATATGATATCATATTAATGTATATGATTCTTCTATAATTTAATAAAAATTATTTCACCATTATACAAGAGGTTAACCTACCCTCGACTAAAGAAAAGTACAAGGTAAGGGTTAATTTCACAATCTCTTTATTATCTGAGGTTGTTTTTACGTAAGTATCTACTGGAACCTCTTTATCATCCACATCCATGTTTCTTAAAAATTTATTCCAAAACATTTTTACTATTTACTAGACTATGGTATAAAGTCATGTATACCCTTTTTTACTTTTTATAAAATGGTTTGAAAGGAATCTTTTCGCCGTTTTCCAAATAAGGTACCTTATGACCTTTTCGACAAAATTAAGGTAAGAATGTTTTTTTAACTTATATGGAAGGTGTGGCTATTTTCTGTCATTAAAACATTGTTGAATCTTCCCTTACAAGCTTTTAAGAATATTTTCAAAATAAATTTTTTCTTTATAATTATGTTACTTTTAACTGATTTCAAAATAAAAAGATATATTTTTGAAAAAATGTTTTAATTTCATCTATGTCAACATCCTTTGATGGATTGTAAGATTATTTGAAGTTAATTTATTATGATACAAAACTTCCATATTGTATTGAATGTTTTTTGATATTTTTGACTATGTATGTGCTATTTTTATACTATTCATGGTTTATGGATAAAGTATTGACATTTTGTATGCTAGTTTTAATACGAATGTTTATGTTATGTTTAAACCATTTCATATGAGGAATGCATTGGACTTAGTAAGTGATGGGTGGAGCTCTCTATATCTCCTCGATGTATCGTTAGGTCGCATGAGACAAACTAGTGTCTTGGAACAAGGCCTTGACAAAATCTTATTTGTACTCTTGGCATAAGGCCTTGACTATGTGGTTATGAAAGTTTGGCATTATGAATTTCATCATTATGAAAGTGGCTATTGATATTGCATGTGATTATTCGAATAGTATAATATCCATGTGAGTAAGTAAATAAAATTATTTTGATTTAAATTTTCCATATTATAATGAATTTTATGTTGAAAAGGCTTTTGTTTTAGTTCTATACATTGCCTTAAATTTTTATGCTTATTTATGAAAGTTTCCGCTATATTGTTATCCTTACTAAGCATCTGAGCTCACCCCTTTATATGTTTTATTTTTTCCAGGATGTGAAGAAATATATTATGACTGAACTGCAGGTATAGTCTATGGGATCTCAGTGTTGTCCATGGAAACAATGTTGTTGTAGTTTTTCATTTTATGATGTAATGTAAACCTTGTGAATGTATCTAGTACTTCCAAGGCTACTAAACTAATCAGTCTTTAGAGACTTGATCTTTTGTGATCATGCCAATGTTATGTAATAATGCACCGACTCTGACTAACTAGGGTCAGGGCTTTACAGATGAAGAATAAAGAGATCTTCATAGGGAAGAGAGAGATTCAGATAAGGCATGGAAAATCTCACATACCCATCTCATTGGTATCACCTTCTTATATATCCCTAGACCAACTTAGACATTCATAATGTATGAGTTAATGCATTATTGTTACAATATAAGTAACCTATAGAATGGGTTCATTTATCACCTAAATGATATTTTTTCTCCCATATGATTAATTATAATGTTAATTGGAAGATATTTTTACATTATCATATAAAGTTTGGATTCCCAATCATGTCATAGCCATACCAAATGAATCGTAGTAAATGATTCATGGAAAAGGATTTGGTATATTATCACTATAATATGCCTTATTATATGAAAAAAAATAAGGCATATGACATACCTTAAAACCATTAATGTTGTACTATATGATATAGGGCTTTATGACATATCTCCTTCAACAATATCATATATCATAATGCTAACTATAGTACAAATGTTCTATCATTTTTTATGATAAACAATAAAACATAAAAAATTATAGCCTATTTGTTCATTTTCAACATGATTTTAAGAATAAAAGATCATGTAATGACTTTGATTCCACTATTGGTTTTATAAGTATTGATCAAAACTTAATCAAAATAGAAAAAACAATTATAAATACCATTCCCAATATTTACCATATATTAAACCATCATTATGCTTGAACAAAATGATGAACCCATATGTACCTTAAACTGATGAGCATTAACTACTACCTTCATCAATTTTGTTTGATAAAGATCCCCAAAAGGAAGAAAAAGTACTCCCTCCTTTGTGAAATATCTAAGTTCTAAATAAATCTCCCGATGTTTAGGTGAGATTCGCATTCAATCATCGACATGATAGTGCCTCTCATGTAAAAGGAGGAAAAAGAAGAGATCTTCAAAGGGAATTGAGATTCATCCAAGGATTGGGAAATCTCATATAAAAATCCCCAAGGGTACTACCTCATTTTATAATCCCTCAAGGACTCTCCTTGAATGTTCCTACATTTACTCTTATGTTACAAGTAAATGAATTCAGTTACAACTCTTTTCAACCCTATGCTAATTCATCCTCTCATGCATTTCATCTAATGAAATGATTTATGATAGCTTATGTGGGAAATGATTCATACATTAACATATATAATGTTCAATTTGAATTGAATCATAGTATTTCGTGCTGATTTTATACTAGGATTATCACAATATCATGATATAAGTGTATCATAAGAAATGATAATGCCAAGTAAATAGACAAATATCTTATATGTATCCTTATGATATTCCTAAACCAATGTATATGAAATGAATTTAGTTGATATATTTTATAACTTATAACATAGTTATACTTTAATATATGATATAGTCCATAACACATCATATTTTTATGGGATTTATGGCATATCTACTTCAATAACTTGTTCACCTTGGTTGATGTATGAGTGGTGATAGATCATTCACCCATAGTTGTAGAGTGGTGATAGATCATTAAATTTCACTCTATTGTAATGGTGATAAACCATTCACCTTTATTGTTTATGTCATGGTGATATTCCTTTCACCTTATTGTTATTATGGGGATAACTTGTTCACCTTATGAGAGATTAGGGTGATAGCTCATTCACCTGATCTTTTATTGAGTGGTGACGACCTGTTTATCTACAGTCTTGTATTTGGTGATAGCTTATTCATATTCATGATTGTGACTATGTTGACAAACTATTCACATAATTAAATTTTATGAGTGGTGATTACCTATTCACCCATAATAGATTTTGTTGGTGATACTCGTTCACCTATTATATTTTTGTTATAGGTGATAACTCATTCATTATATAATTATGTTTAGAGTCTGGGAGCATATTCCCATTCTATCATTGGTTGAGGTAGGTATGGTTGTTCATGATGGTGGTTATATAGTACCCCGTGATATTAAATTTGATATGTTTATGATTTTTTTCATCAAATCATATTTTTCATGCACCCATATTTTTTTGAAGTTATTTAGGGGCACCATTGATAGTTTAATAACAAGTGACCTATAGTCAATGATTGATATGGGTGAAACGACTGGACCAGAGATAGAATTTGGTGGATCCTCATACCTATTTTTTTATATCTTCCATTATTTTATAGATTTTGGATCATGTTTATATATGATCAGTGCATCGGGAGATCTAACTCATGATATATTCCTTGTAGGAGTTATCATGGTCTACATTTTTCTATAGTATTTGATGATATTTTTTGTTATTGGATTATAGTTTTAATTCCCTTGTTATGATTTTATTTTTTATGATATTTTATTATTTATCCTAATTTTTTATGGTTATCTAATATATGGTGTAGTCTTCTAATAAATTCAATATGTCATTACTGACAGCCTTTTTTGCATGGAGAGAGGTTCACTTGATGTCACATGGAGCCCTTCAGCTAAGAGCTATTTGGGCTGAACAAACTAGGTACATTACGTTTTTTGAAGCATCCTATATTCTAGGATTAATATCTAGATCCAAAATACCACATTGAATAACTCAAAGTACATTGAGAGTTTTTTTCATTCACAAATAGTTTTATTATTCTCCTAATACTACTAGAATGGTGGTGAAGGGTGTCAATGCCATAGGGAATGGGGGAGTGTGTTCAATAGTTTTTATAATTTTTATTTTTTATTTAACAATTAATAACATAATATAAGATAAGAGACATACCAAATAAAAATTAAATGATAAAATGGGGAAAGGAAAAGGCAATGGGTACTTGACCGATTTAGTTTTAAATATAATTCATCATTATTTTAAAATGTTTTTATTAGAATTATTAACTAAAATATTCATAATTTAATCATAACTATTATGTTAATTCAATGTGTTTTCTCATCATATTTCCTTTAATACACTTTTTTTAATTATATTAAAGTTAAATAATCCTCATATGATTTAGAATATTTTTACTTTTTTTCATGTTTAAATTTTGATTCAGATATCTCTATGAGCTTAGTTGAAACAATTTAATCATATAAGTAAAAAAATACAGAAGTGAAATATAAACAAAATGATAGATTAAAGACTATTTAATATTGTTAGTGTATGATTCTGAGGTTTCATTTGTCAATTTCAACTTGAGAATTAAATAATTAATCTCAAACAACATAAAAAACTCAGTTTCAATGTGATTCTTCAATATGAGACTAGAGATAATCAATAATAATTCTATATAATCTAGAAAAATATAATATAATGATAAATAAAAATGAAATACTTCATTTCTAATTGATACCCATTAAAACCATTCAACTCAATTCAAAACAGTCTAGAAAACAAGTGTAAAAGGTATAATTTAAGAAGAATAAATATAAAAGGAAGGAAAAAATTAGAAGATGAAGAAGAAGAATACAACCCTCATGAAAATAACACTAGAGAAAACAGTCCCTAAAGAGGGATTTTATTCATTATAAAATAGTCTAATAGTAATGGAAGAATAATACTCAAAGGGGTAAGGGAATTATTTACACAATTAGTTGGTATCACTTATGTAAAAAAAGGTAAACATTTAAGTACCTGATTTTTTACATGGCCCCTCCCCTTAAAATAGACTAATAACTTATCAAAAAAATTCATCATATTCTTTATCTTTTAAATGTCTTGAAAATTTTCCTAGTGTTTAGGGATGGTAGTGTCAAATATTGGTCTTAAATTGCATAGCTTGGTGTCAAATAGGGTTTTGGAATTTTTGGGTTGGGAAGTGATGGAATTTAGGGATGTTTTGGTAAAAGAAAATAATTTACTAATTTTTATGATTATTTGGATTGATTAGGTAAGTTTGAGTAGATTTCATGGAATTGGATAGGTTGTCTTAAAGTATCTAGTATAGAAATTGGGTGGGGTTGAAATTTGTGGGTCGGGGTCTAGAAATGTTTGGTGTAATTAGAAAGTGGGTGAGGGTAGGTAGTGGGTTGGAATATTTTTGGGTTAAGTGAGATTTGATATGGTAAAGTGGTATTGGGCCCTTTAAATCATGGAGTGGGGCTGGAGTGGTAAGGGTTATCCATACAAAGGTCTTTGATGATGTCTGACCTAGTATTAATAACCATGATCTTAAAATTTGGAATTAACTCAAACAAGTAGTGTGAAACCACTATTAACCCAAGAAAGAACCTCCTTTAGTGAAGTATGACTCATCTATGAAGGTATTAGTTAGATTAAACATGCACAATATAGTAGTGTATTAATGAAAAATATAGTATAAAATAATAAACTTGTGTAATGAAAACCCTTTATAGCATCAATTTAAGAAAATTGGGCCTTCTCTTTAAACCATAGACCTTCCTCCATTTTAATCAAGAATCCTAAGAAAAAATAATTAAACCATCACTATGGACCAGTCTAAATCTTTAGTTCACAAACCAAATAGGAGTAGGTGAATGAACCAGCTTATCTACATCAATAACATAGAACAATTTAAAGCGGTTGATTCTTAAGCTTCCATGGTAGCTGTGAAATTTGGTTCATGCATTTTTTTCATTTAAATTTGTTATTTGATTTTTTGGGGGTTAAATGTACGTGATTTTAGGTATTTTTATTTCCATTATAGTTTCTATATTTTTTGTATTTTTTCATGTAATATTTTGGGGTTTTTTCCTTATTAAGTTATTTGGCTAGGTTATTCTGATTCATTGATCGATTTGATCAAACAACTATGTCTAGTTCCCTTTGTAATTTATAGATTTTGGTTCTTATACCCCTTATTTTTAACTTTATTTTTATCACTATCTCATGGCTTATCTAATGTTATCACATGGATAGTGAGTTGTTGTAGGATTAAGATTTCGAATGGAACATTCCATCTATATCATCCACATATCACTCATCCCATGTATTTTCCTGCACTCCTATTTTTTTCTAGCTGTGATCATGGATATCCATTATTTGGGGTTGCGATTCCCTTGGTACATTCATGTTTTCTTCCCTAATAAATAAAACCCTTAGTTTTTTGTTGTTCCTATAAGAGAGCGAGCTCGAGAGTTATTGTAAGATAGTCCTTGATATGAGTCCATGTCTTTTAATAAAGGAAAATATTCTAGTTTTTTCATCAATTATTGATGAATTTTTTTTATGTGGATTGGTGGATATATTCAATCCATTGGAGTAGGATTATTCTATTGTGAATGCTTCAAAGGTTATGGAGCACCTTTCTAGTTATTACTAGATCTTAAGGAAGAGATCAGTCACTATAAAGAGTTTATTTGGTTTCTTTCTTATTTTTTCTACCAAATTTTTATGTATCCTTTCACTGTTTGTGTGCATAGTGTGCATATATCTAGGAAGATAAGATGCTAACTCTACATGATGGGTTTGAGTATTATCACTTGGTTTAGTTTGGATCATTTACTCAGATAGATTCTCTAGACCTTACTACTTTTTTAGTTGTTGTATCTATTTATTTTC
Organism: Viscum album; assembly: GCA_963277665.1. NCBI lineage: Eukaryota > Viridiplantae > Streptophyta > Magnoliopsida > Santalales > Viscaceae > Viscum > Viscum album. The sequence continues at coordinate 756,316,902 of OY728148.1, read as the reverse complement.
TTTTCATAATCAATAGCTATGAAGTGGTGTTATCATCATGCACATAGGTCCAAAATGAACCAAATCACATTATATGATTTTGTTTCTTTTTCTATTATTCTTACTTGTTTGAATCACATTCATATTAATCTTAGTCTTCATTTTTTCTTCTATTTTTTTAACAAAATAATTTATCTAAACAAATTTTCAATCCATCACCCAAATAAGTGGATCATTTCGATTGTTTAAAGATTCCCATGACAAGGTATCCCTATCAATTGGTATCATATCCCTCTGATTTAGAATGATGGGTTCTACGAAGTTTTGAAATAGATAAATTCAATGGGGAAAATTATTTTAATCTATGGAGGATTAAAATGAATGTGCTTATTGATCATAAAGAGCTTATTGATGCTCTATGTGGTCCCTAAAAGAAATTTACCATCATGATTAATACTGTAAAATCTATTTTTACTGAAGTATATGTTTCAGATGATATCCTTAGAAAATTATAGAGTCTTATATTGTTTTCCTTAGGTGATGACATTTTTTACGAATTTTCGTATGATTCTATTACTACCCAAATATAGCCTAAACTTAAGGCACTAAATATGAATAAATATTTGGTAGGGATATTGTATAAGAAAATATGACTGTTTAATTTTAGAAGGTATCCTAGAATTATAGTAAGGACCCATATCGATGATTTAAAAAAAATAGTATTAGATCTATATAATATTGATTTCAATATTAAAGATAAAGACCCAGTAATCATTTTGTTAACATCCTTAGATGACTCATATAATTTTGTTAAGGATTCAATGATACATGTTAGAGATACTCTATAACTTGAAGAAGTTAAATCATACCTATTTACTAAAGAACTTTAAAAATTATTCCCCATTAAACAAGAGGTTGAGGGGTTGAATTTTAGAGGTAAAGATGAGCAACATGGTATGCGGAGGGATCAAAATAAGTATAGAAAGAGTTTGTCTAAGTTCATAGGTAGAGTAGTGATTTATTTATAATATAAATGATAAGGATAAGGCTAGGTCATTGAATATTTATCTATTAAATTGTTTATTTATAAAACCTACTAACTATAAGTGTTTTGGTAACTAGGTTCGAACCACATAGAAGTCTTAGTTCATGAAACTAAAAAAAGAAAAAAGAAATAAAATATATAAAAAAATAGCAATTGGTAATAAAGTGATGGTGGAATTTTGGAAACAATGGTGACAACATCAAGATATAGGGAGACCAAATATTTAATTAATTTAAGGAAACAAGGCTAGAAATAATTGAGAGAAAATGATTATACTCTTACATGGAATTAATCATAGAAGTTTTGATGTTGTGTGAAAATAACTGTAATACCTAACTATAATTCATAAAAAAACTATCTAGAGATATCATTTAAGAATTTTTATTTTTAGTAGAACTGAAGATGAAGATACTTCTTTATAGATAAGAGAAGACCACAAAATTTTCTAAATAGTACATTTATTGTGGTTTCTAAGGAAAAGGATAATCTAATTTCCTCTTATCAGTACTTAAAGTAGAGTAAAAAAATCTCAAGAGGGATAGAAATTAAGATCTTAAAATGAAATACATAAAACCTTTATGATTTAAACTAATGAAAGAACAAGTAATAAAAAATACAATCCATCTAATATAACTCCCCTGTGTAGATTAATTACTCATGCTATATGTTGCAACAATAATAAAATTAATTAAAAACATATCTATATAGTAACACAAAGGTTAAATAGAAATATAAGGGGAAGATTTTATGTTAATATTGACTTATTCCAATATCTATGATATCCTCTACATTCAAATTCTAAGATTTCCCTGGCCTCTTGAAGATCATTTTTGATGTTTTGTTGGTAACTTTTTTTGTATTTGTTGAAAACTAACCTTTTTAAATGTATGTTTTTTGTTTTTGAGGATCAGAACCAGTTCATCAATATGATTTTCTATAATAAATTAAAAAGATGCTGAATTTTTGAACCCAAATGCAAAGGGGGAGAAAAGTATTGAAAATCGTTTTTCAGATGTAGGTTATCAAACTGAGTTGAACTAGATGTTGAAGTTATTAGAAAGATAAGTACTGAAAGTTATGTAAAGTTACTTATTGGAAACACCATTGTTCTTATATATATTGTCATAAAGTTTAAGATAAATCAAACAAGATATTTGATTGAAATCTAGGAGAATATGTGAAAGAAAATCAGAGTGTTTTCGAAGCTTAGAAAGTAAGTTTCGAAGGAATCAGGAATTAGAAAGTTCTTTACTTTCTATCATTAAGTCAGATGGTGATTTCTTATTTTTTAATAATTAAATATCATATGTTATATGTAACACTTATGATTAAGGACTTAGGATGAAAATAGGTATAATTTTTGTTTCCAATCATATTAAGTTTTGGTTGGAAAGAAAAGAGGTGCTAAAAGTAAGGGAAGTCGCAATACTTTCCTATGTTAATCAGGAGATGCTTTTCTGGTCATTGAGTTCTCATAAATCATGATAAAGTCTCATGATAAAAGATTTTTAATAATTGAGGCCATTGAAGGTATCTGGATAGTTTTTATCAATTCCAAAAACCCAAGCATAGAAGATCGGATCGAGAAGTACCAGACACAGAATTTGTCAGAAGTCTGTCTGAACAAAGCTGATAATGTTTGAAGAGTATCTGATTAAAGTATCCATCAGATGAAAAAAATGGCGTAACCAAAGTTGTTGACACCAATCCATTAGATAGAGATGATTTATGAAGGTATGAATATTCTAAATGAGTTTTTCATACTTGAGAAAAGTAAAAAGAGTATGTTCTTATGCTTCCCATTGAGAAATATTTTGATGTAGTGGTTCAAGAAATATATTAGGTCTAATAAATTATATGAAGGATACTATCATAAGGAACTGAGGAAGTTCCTTCATAATGTGTTGATGAAGTTCCATCATACTGAGCTGAGGAAGTTTCATCTTAATGAGATGATTAGGTTCCATGTAACTAAAGAAAGGTTGGGAAGTTTGAGAAGGATGATTATGGAGAAGACTCAAGAAGATTATAGAATATTTGTGGAGAGTTGAAGTGGTCAAACTTGAAATTCAAATATGAGTAGATATCAGAGTTTTTGAATTTCAGATAGTGAGTAAAGTTTTCAATTTTCCTATCTTTTCCATTCTAAGAATCATATAAATAAAAGCACAATACATTTATACTTTCAACCTTTTACTTGATTGGAAAAGGTGGAGCACTGTAGAATTCATGTCAAATTTATCTTTTCTGACTGAAACCTCATTAGAAGGCCGAACATCTGAGTGTTTTGTTTACCAAACTGAGGAATATTAGACTGAGCATTTGAGAAGATTTTGAGTAATGCAAATTGAGAATGGGTTCATCATACTGAGTACATTGAACTAAATTCATTGATCTGAGTCCATCAGATCCAGCCTCATTGGACTGAGAGAATTAGACCCAGCCACATCGACCTAAGGATTCCAAACAGAGAATTTGTGGATCTATTTGAACAAAGTATTTATTCTTTTTTTTACTCAATTTTTCCTAAGAAAAATTAAAAATTGATGGGAGTCAATATAATCATTCATGTCGGGAGATATAAGCTGTCTAACGAGAGTTGGCACAAGTTTTATTCACTTATTCATAATAATAAATTTATATAGACTCATGGGAGTGGCTCTAACAAGGATGTAGGTTCTCACACTGAGGTCAAACCTTATAAATCTCATGTTCCTTACTTGATTTTATATTTTTTCATGCATCGGTATTTACTAAAAGATGATAAGGTAATGAACTTTAATAGGTTGTAAGGGTTAAGTTTCTAAAAGTGTTGAAACTTATAAAAAGTATACAACTGATTCAACCCCCCCCCCCCAATTTGTTATTTGATCCTTTAGAACTTGAATTGGTATCAAAGGGAAGGTTCCCTCACTAGAAAAGAAAAGGCATTTCCCCGTGGTTTTTTTGCATTTAGCGGCGATTTAAACCACTACTAAATAATGTGTGACACTTTCTAAAAGCACCACGTATTTTCATGTTGGGAATCATTTCATGGTGTTTTTTAAGCGGTGATTTTTTATTTCACGGTGTTTTTTTTTTGTGGTGGTTTTTTTGTTTTTGTTTTTTTATTTACGTAATTAACTAATTTATTATTATTATTTATTATTTATTATTTATTATTTATTATTTATTATTTACTATTTACTATTATTTATTTATTATTTTATTATTTTATTATTGTTTATTTGTATTTGTTATTTATTATTTATTATTTATTATTTATTATTTATTATTTATTATTTATTATTTATTATTTATTATTTATTATTTATTATTTATTATTTATTATTTATTATTTATTATTTATTATTTATTATTTATTTACTTTTTATTATTTACTTATTATTTATTTATTAATATTAATTATTATGTATCCTGTCATGCATGCATGTCATGCATAAATCTAGAAAATATATGTGTTGTGAGAGATTTAAACCACTTACCTCTTGGATATACTATAAAGACATTACCACTATAGCAAGCTTTTTATTTGGTTAGTTAACAGTATATAATATACTTATACATATACAAATAAAATCAAATAATGACATTAAATAATAATAAATAATGAATACATAATGAATTAATGAATAAATAATAAATTAATAAATAATAAATAATAAATAGATTATAAATAATTATTAAATAAATAATAAATATGTAATAAATAAATAATAATAAATAATAATAAATAATAAATAATAAATAATAAATGATAACTAATAAATAATAAATAACTCAATGAATAACTAGTAAATAAATAATAAATAATAAGTAACTAATAAATAAATAATAAATAATAAATAACTCAATAAATAACTAATAAATAAATAATATATAAATAATAAATAATAAATAAATATTAAATGAATAATAAATAGTAAATAAATATTAAATATTAAATATTAAATATTAAATATCAACTATTAAATATTAAATAAATAATAAATATGTAATAGATAAATATTAATTAAATATTAAATAAAAATACATTAAATAAATATTAAATAATAAATAAATAATAAATAATAAATAATAGTAAATGAATAATAAATAATAAATGATAATTAAATATTAAATATTAAATAGTCATCTAATAGTAAATTAATAATAAAAATAAATCATTAAATAATAAATCAATAATAAATAAATATTAAAATAATAAATAATAAATAATAAATAATAATTGAATAAATAATAAATAATAATTGAATAAATGATAAATGATAAATGATAAATGATAGATAATAGATAATAGATAATATGTAATAAAATAATAAAATAATAAATGGATATAAATATCTATAAATATATATACTTATAACAAAATTTACATAAATATATATAAACACATATTTATGTTACATAAATATATATAAACACACTCATATATATAATTTTATATTAATATATATATATATATATATTAACATAATTAAATATAAATATCTATATATATATCTACACATATACGATATAAAAATATACAAACATAAATATGTATAAATATTTAAAAAATTATATAAAATCAATAATTATTTATTTTAAATGAAATTAATAAAAAATATTTATTTTCATTTGGTTTATATGCTTAAAAATACATTTCTATGTAAATATGTATTTATACAAGTGATTTATTATAAATAAATATAAGAAAATATGTATATATTTAATTATAAATAAAACTACATTATGAAAGAGAATAAAATTTCAAAACTATAATATCAATATGAATGTAAGTCCTGAGAATAAATTTAATCCCCACTGATAAAAAATCAATAAGACCCCCTTAAACAAGTCTTAAAATCCATAAAATGTTAAAAAATTAGGGTATCCCGACTAAAAAATCAGATTTGGATGTCTTATGGTACTTCTAGGGGTTTGAAAAATAAGACAAAGATCATAGAGCTCAGTCCATCCCTCTACGGCTTAGGGCTCATTGTAGGCTTCGATTTGATATGTGGTAGAGCCCAAAAGGACACCCAGATCAAAAGTTACGGTTGTTTGAATTTCAAGTTCAATTTTCTAATTTTCTTGAAACCATAATATATTTTATTATTTTAATTATTACAAAATTTAAATCTAATTTGGTTTTAGTTTATTTCATAAGCTTCAATTTAACTGGTTGTGGAGCTAAAACGGACTTCTGAATCAAAATTTACGGTCAATTGATGTTGAAGTCTGATTTTCAACTTATTAAACATTCTTTTTAAGTTTAAAATTATTATTAACTAATAATTATAAATATTTTTTAATTAACACATTCTAATTAATTAAAATTATAAATAATAAACCATATATGAGAGTAAATAATAAATCATAAATCATAAATCATAAATAAATATTTTTCAAAAAAAAATCTTTAATTTATCGGTGGTTTTTTAAAACCGCTACTATTTCCCAATGGTTTTTTAAAAAACCACAGAAAAAATTATATTTTTTTTGAAAAAAAAAGTTAAAAAAAATAAAAAAACATTTAACAATAGTTATAATATCCATCGCTAAAAGCATTCCACTAAATTTTTTCAGGAAAACATTTAGCATCGGTTTTCAAAACTGTCGGTAAATTCCATTTTTTGTCAGGCCTTATTGAGTCCTTATAATAAATAATATCAATTCTATCAATATTATAGGGATTCCAACATTTAATGGAAAAATTATTATGGATGGAAAAATATAATGATTCCTTATCTTTTATCTCTTCTATTGGGAGTTATTGATGTTGCTATAATTAATTATCCATCTATTGAGAAAGATGGTCTTATGAGGATTACTAAAAAAAGAAATATTGAATCTGATGGAAAGGATAGAAATTTCATCCTAATGTCTCTATAATAAAATATTTATATGAATGTTATGGGTCTCAAAACTTCAAAGAGTATATGGGACAAGCTGCAAATTATTTTTAAAGGGAATACTAAACTGATGGAATCAAGACTACAAATCTCGCATAGTAAGTTTGAAGACATAAGAATGAGAGATGAATAAACTATTGATGAATACTTCACTAGATTAAATGAAATTATTTTCAAAAAAATAGGATTTGTATAAGTTTTGGAATATTATACAATAGTGAAGAAACTTACAAGAAACTTTCTAGATGGGTTTAATTTTAAAATTTTCTCTTTAGAAGATAAAGGGGATTTATCTCTTGATGAACTGTATAAATTTCTTATTGATTATGAAATGATAAAAACTCCAATGTTAAAAAATAATATTAAGGATGAAATGTATTTTGAATCCATGGGAAAGATGAAAATTCAATATGTTGAAGATGTTGACCCCTATGATTATGAGGATAAAGAGGATGATGAGTTGAATGATAAAATCATGTCTCTTATCTCCAAAAACTATAATAGAGGAAGAGTAAATTATGGAGTAAAACTTCCTATAAAGTTTTTTAAGAAGAAAGTTGGAGAATATCGAGATGATTCTCATGAAAAACTTCGATGGAAGAAGTGGAAAAAAATTCTAAAGAAGAAAATTTGTCCACCAAATATAAGAAAAAGTTCACTGGAGGCAAAAGAAGTATGATGAGTAATAAATCCGAATCAAGATCAAATGAAAGTAATTATTTAGCGGATGAAATTTCAAAAAAAATCTAAACATTCATTGAAAAAGTTGTGAAATAAAATATTACTCAGATAGTAAAGAAGAAGATAGAGATGAAGAATCTTACAGTGAATATCAACTCAGAATAGAACTTGTTTCATGTCTTGAGAAAAACAAATTTCTCAATAAAGAAATCATAATGATAAAGAAATAGAGTCAAAAATTTGTTACTGGTGAGAAGGATGTTGTCAAGTAATAGCAATAATACTTCCATGAGAACTTAAGTTATAAAATTAAAATTATTGAATAAGAAAGGATGGTTGAAAACCTCAGTAATAAGTTGGTATCTAAGTAAGAGTAAGTTAACAAGTTTCAATCAAAAATTCTTGAGTCTAAAAGTACCTTGAGTAAGATTAATGAATACTACAACAAAGCATTGGAAGTAGAAGCTGAGACTTCTAAAGTTGCTAAGAAATCTCAAATCAAGAATCAGGTGAAATCCACACCCACCAAAAATAATGTTTCATATGATCTTTCTAACATTTCAGGTGATAAGAAAAGTGCTATGAAAGTTTTTATGGAGAAAGTATGTGAGAAACCTATCACAACTACAAAAGTTAAAAAGTCACTCAGGAGTAAAGATGGTTCATGATCAGAGTATGTTGGAGTAGGAATAATTTATCAACCTCAACAAAGTTTCAACATAAAAATATATCACTTTAATAGAAAATCAAGATTTTATGGGTTATTTGGTGTTGTGGAATCTATGGTCATAGGGATTTTAATTGTTGGCATAACTTATCCCTTTTTTGAAGAAGGTTTAAACAAAGATAAATAATTAGTGAAAGAAGAATGGGTAACTTTTCTAACCCACAAGAAGTTAGAAAATTGAAATCTCAAGATGTGAGACAATTTATAAAAAATAATCAATTTGAATTTCTTAAAGAAGTTTGTGGAAGATGTTATCAGCCTGGTTATAATTCCAAAATTTGTATGACACTCCTTGAAAAATTCTGTTATGATAGAAAATAAAAGGAAGCTAGAAAGAAGAAAGTTTAGGAAAGAGATTTTGTTATTAAGACATCTTGGAAAGAAATTAAAAGGAACTAATCATGGATACTTGAGAGTGTTTGTTCATCACACATGAAAGGTAATTTGAAAATATGGAAACATTTTGAAAATCATGATGGAGGTGTTGGAGCCTTTGGGAATGATAGTTCTCTAAAAATCAGAGGAATCTGAAAAAATGAGATTGAAGTTTAAATTTTGAAAACTAAGGAAGTATTATTTTTTGATGGACTAAAACATGACTTACTTAGTGTAATTAAACTTTGTGATGATGAAAAATAAGTGATATTTAGAAAATATTCTTGTGTTTTCAAAATTGTGAAAGATATAAAAGTTCTTACAAAAGGAGAAATAACAAGTGGGAATATCTTCTAAGTATGAGAACTTAACAAATCATGTTATCTAAGTGTTGAATATGGGAATAAGTTGTGGAACCTAATACTTGGCCACCTTTGGTAGAAAAGTATGAATAAACTCTCTTAAGTTGATGTTGTATGAAATTTTTTAGAATTGAAAAAAAGAGAAGAAGATGTTTTTGTAACTTGTCAGAAAGGGAAGATGACTAATAAAATTCATAATAAAGTTTAGATTTAATCTACAAAACCTCTTTAAATTATTCATTCCAATTTATGCGGGCTGATGAGATATCAATCAACAAAAGAGGATTTTTACTTTATCACTTTTATTGATGATTTCACTCAGATGAAAAACATCATGTTTATGAAACACAAGTTAGAGGCTGTAGAAATGTTCAAAGTCTTTAGAAAAGATGTTGCGAAAGAAATTTGTGTTTATATAAAGAATTTGAGAACAGATAATGGAATTTGGTTTACTTGCTATATGTTTAAAATTTATTTCATAAATCATGGAATCAAACATCAATATAGTGCTCCATACACCCCACGATAAAATGGAGTAGTAGAAATAAAAAATAGAAGTTTGGTGGAAATGGGAAGGAGCATGTTAGCAAAATAAAAAATTTCAAAGTTCTATTGGATATAAGATATTAGTAATGTTGTACATGTTCATAACATATGTTTGTTGAGACCAGAATCCAACATGACTTCTTATGAAATATGGTATAAAAAATGTCATTAAAATACATCAATTTTTTTAAAATTCCATGTTTACTTAAAATAAAAAATATGGATCATGGATAGTTTGATGTGAAAGTTGAGAAAGGAAATTTTAGGGGTTATTCACCCAATGAGATAAGTTACAAGTTTTGGAACAAATGTTTACAAAATTTGGTGGATTCATATTATGTGAATTTTATAAACAATCCAAAAAAAATTTTGAGAATGTTGAGAAGGATAAACTAAAGGTTTATAATAAAAGTGATAATAATACAAAATAGACTTATCAATATTATTAAGAATCATGTGATGAGTGAAGTGAAGCTGGAAAAGAAAATTTGAAATTTCTTACATTAAAAAAATAATGTTGATAACAAGAGATTCATTGGGAATTAGAAGGATCCTGTTCAGACCAGAAGAACGTTGAAATTAGATAATCAGAATTCACTTAACTAAAAAATTGAACTAGAATCAGTTTCAGAAGCCATTAAACATAAAGAATGGGTGGATTCTAGGAATTAAGAGTAGGATAAAATTGATAAATATGTAACATGGGAACTTTTACCATGTTCAAAAGGTAAAAATGGTATCATAACAAAATGGGTTTACAAAAATAAGTTGAATAAAAATAAAGAAGTTTCAAGAAACAAATCAATAATTTTTTCTAAAGGCTATACACAAATGTAAGGTGTGGATTTTGAAGAAACGTTTTCCCTAATTACAAATTAGAAACTATTATAATGTTTTTATCAGTGGTTTCACATTAAAATTACAAATTTTATTAGATGGGTGTAAATTCATCTTTCTTAAATGGATATTTTGAGGAAGAATTTTACTTTTAACAACATTGTGGTTTTCTAATCTATAATGATGAAAAAAAGGTTTGTAGATTGTAAAAAGATTTTTATGGGTTGAAACAAGCCCCACGTTCCTGGTATTCAAAACTTGATAGTTTGAGAATATTGAATTTTTATAAAGGGTTGATAGTAACTTGTATGTGAAAGAAGTTAACTCCATCATAATAATTGTTATTGTGTATGTGGATGATATAATTTTTTCTAGGGATGAAAAAAAAAATAAAGAATTTTCTAAAGAAATGAAGAAGAATTTTGAAATGTTAATGTTGGGAGAATTAACATTCTTCCTTATCTTACAAGTTCAACAAAAGTAAAATTATATTTTATTATCTCAAGAAAAGTATTCCATGGAATTGTTAAAGATGTTTCATATGGTATAATACAAAGAAGTTTCTATTCCTATTTTAGAAAGAACAAAGTTGAGTAAAAGATGAATCCAGAAAAAAAGTATGAATCAAAAAGAATTTCAATAGATGATAGAAATTTTGCTTTATCTCACGACCTCAAGAACTAATATTGTTTATGTTGGGAATTTGTGTGACATATATCAGAGTGATCCAAAAGAATCAAATTTTTTGGCAGAAAATATAATTATGATTTATATTAAAATAACAACTTCACACATGCTTTTATACAAAATATGTTGTAATATAAATTATCATGGTTATGTTGATGTCGATTGGGCTGGAAATTTTAATGATAGAAAATCAACTTCTGGAGGAACATTTTACTTGGGTGAATGTTGTGTGATTTTTCATAGTAATAAACAGAGTTCTATAACTTTAAGAACAGTGGAATTAGAATATGTTTCAGCAACTTAGTATTTTACTCAGATGTTGTGGATGATATTTCAGCTAGAAGATTTGAAAGTAAAAGTTTCTAAACTATTTAAGATACTTTGTGATAATCACAGTGAAATTTATCATTCTAAAAATCAAGTCCAACATTAAAGGTCCAAACACATTGATATAAAGTATCACTTTATAAAATAGAAATTTGTTTTTGGAGATTTTTTCCTAGAGTATATTTTAACAAAGTATCAAATTACTGATATCTTCACAAAAGCAATGTTAAAATATATTTTTTTTTTTGAATTGAGGATGAAAATTCATATTCAGGATCCTGCAACGAATTCCTAATCCTCATAAAGAAGACCCCCACCATGATTTGGATTGTTTTGATGTAAAGGGAAGTACTTTTCTTAAATGAATCTAAAGTTGTGGTTATCATAAAATGGGTGAGAAAAAAAGATAAGTGAGTGGAAAAGATAAAAGAAAGGGAGTTTATCATAACATTTCCATAGTATTTTTTTCAACAAGGGATGTAATTCTATCAAAAACATTACTTTATCCAGTAGTTTGGTTTTTGGAAAATCTATTTTGAGAAATGATTGATTTAGTAAAATTCAAAAAACATGTGTTGTGAAAAATTATGAGTGGTTGAAAATTGGTGAGTTAATAAATTTGTTAACAAAGGTTTTTAAGAAACATAAAGGGGGTATTGAAGATACTTTTTGATGTTTTTTATAACATGTTATGTATTTTTTAACAACTAAGATTTTTTGAAAGTATGTTTTTTTTTAGGATTGGACCGAGTTCATCAGTGTGAGTTTCTATAAGAAATTCAAAAGCTACTATAATTTTGAACCCAAACACAAAGGGGAATGAAATTAATGAAAGTTGTTCTCTAGACATAGGTTATCAGACTGAGTTGAACCAGATGTTGAAGTTTTTAGAAAGATAAGTATTGAAAGTTGTGAAAAGTTTCAAATTGGATAGACCATCAGTCTCAGATTTATTGAAATTAAGTTCAATATCAATCAGGTGTAATTTTTTTGTTATAAATCTTGTAGAAGTTGTAAAAGAAAATTGGAGTGGTGTTGAATCCTAAAAAGTAAGTTTAAAGGGAATCGGGAATTAGAAAGTTCTTTACTTTCTAACCTTAAGTCAGATGGTTCTTTACTAGTCTGTAATTCTCAAATATTATATATTTTCTGCAACACTTGTGATGAAATACTTATGAAGAAAAGGGTTATAATAGGTTTTGCTAATCCTATTGAGTTTTGGTTGGAAATAAAGGATATGTTGAAATTAAGGGAAGTAATAATAATTTCCTATGTTAATTATATAATGCTTTTCTGGTCATGGAGTTCTCATAAATCATGATAAATTCTCATGATAAAATATTTTGAAGAATGGAGGTTATTGAAGGTCTCTGGATATTTTGTATCAGTTCTAGAAAATCGGGCATAGAAGATAGGATCAAGAAGTACCAGACACAAAATTTATCAGAAATCTTTCTTAGTAAAGCTAATAAAGTTTGAATAGTATCCGAGTAAAGTTTCCATAGGATGCAGAACATCAGAGTATCCAGAGTTCTTAACATTGATCCCTAGGATATAATTGAGTTATGAAAGTATAAATATTATAAAGGAGTTATTATTACTTAAGAAAAGGAAAAAGAGTGAGTTCAATTTTGATACCAATCCATTGGACTAGAAAAAGACATTGGTCCATTGGATGAATGTTTCACACCAATAAATATTTTGATGCAGTGGTTTAATAAATATGATTAGTCTAAGAAATTTTATGAAGTATTTTATCATAATGAGTTGAGGAAGTTCCTTCATAATAAGCTATGGAAGTTTCATCATACTGATTTGAGGAATTTTAATCATAATGATCTCAGAAGGTTCTATTGAACTAAATAAAGTTTAGGAAGTCTAAGAAGGATGATTATGAATAAGACTCAAGAAAATTCCAAAATATTTTTGAAGATTTGAAGAGGTAAAACTTGAAATTCAAATATTCTTAGATCTCAAAGTTTTTGAATTTGAGATAGTGGGGAATGTTTTCAAGTTTTTAACCTTTTATATTATGAGATTCCTATAAATAAAATAACAGTACATTCATACTTTTCAACCTTTCACATGAGAAAAAATGGTGGAACACTACAGAATTCAGGTCAGAGTTATATTTCTTGAGTGAGACCTCATTATAAGTTCATACGTCTAAATTTTTTTTTACTGAACTGAGGAAGATCAAACTGGTCATTTGAGTAGAGTTTGATCAGTTCATATTGAGAATGGGATCATCATACAAAGTTTATTGTACCGAATTCATTGGACTAATTCCATAAGACCCAACCTCATTGGACTGAGAGAATCAGACCTAGCCACATCAGACTGAGGATTTTGGATATAGAATTTGTGGAGAAATTTGAACAAAGTATTTATTCTTTTTTAGCTCAATTTTTTCTATAAAAACTTTGTAAAATTACAGGAGTTTGTATAATAATTTTTATCAGGAGATAGAATGTGTCTAATAAGAGTTAGAATAAGTTTTATTCACTTCTTAATAATAGGGAATTTCTATAGACCCATAGAAGTGTCTATGGCAAGGATGTATGTTCTGACACTGAGGACGAACCTCGTAAATATTTATTGCTTTACTTGATTTAATATTTTTTTCATGCATGAGTATTTACTAAAATATGATATAGTAATGAACTTTAATAGGTTTCAGGGGTTAATTTTCTAAAATTGTTTAATCATATAAAAAGTATACAACTAATTCACCCCCCCCCCCCCTCTTAGTTGTTATTCAGTCCTTTGTAACTTCACCTCTTGTCTAAGACCACTCTAAATCACATGCCTCCCTCTATAGTGAATGGTTAAAGGATCAAGGGTGATCATGGTGAATGTTATGGAGATGGATCCAACATGATAGTCTATAGAGATGGTGAATAGACCTAGGAGTGATCAGTGTGAATTGTGTCTCCACCCTTACTCTAGAATTTTTTCCCTTAAATTACGTGACAATTTTCACATCACCACCTGCATCACTTGCATTAGTTTCAGTCATTACCTCAACAACCTCCATGTGGAAACCTTCAATATAAATATTTTTCCTTTCTTGACTCAAGTGAAACTCCTCCAACTAATTATGCCCCTAACACATGGGCTTGTTCCCCCAATAATTTTAGTAAACCCAACTCTCAATTACTATAGAAAACTCTAGAATCGTATTTATGATCCTCGAGATGATCTCCATTTTTATCAATAAAATTTTAAAAAAATCTATAATTTTAATGGTCACATGGATACTAGTTGTATTTAAAATATGAACTTCACCTTTGATTTATTTATGTTCCACAAAAAAAACCTAACACATACTACTTCATCATATTCCCACACTTACACCTTGTATCTTGAAACTAATAAAATTGACTTAGAAACATGGTTCCAAAATCTAACACAAAATATTGATTCTTAATCAAATAATATTAATCATCACTTGACATATTTCACTAAACACCTATGAAAAATTATGACTTATATGGATATGTGTTTTCTAAGCTTAGTGTTCCAAATTCATCACTATTTTCCTTCAACGTGTAATAATAAAAAGTGACTCAAGATAGACACACTTCAATTATATGGTCCCATAAATCTTGTTGTGATGATCTACACAATTAAATCACATCCCAGTTTCATTCATCTTCCAAAATAATGTAACTGTTCTTCATGGGTGATTCGATTTTGAGTTTTATTTTCATCTTCATTTAATGAATTTCAACAAAATCCCATTCAAAATTCAGTTATCATTGATCTTTAATGTCATCCCTAGGTTATTCATTCATAAAAACTTATAATTGTGGATTTTACTTGAGATTATCTTGGTTTTGATGAGTTTCTTCCTTATTAATCCCCAGTAAACTAAGACATTCAATTGATCACATTATGTGCATTATTTTCTCATAATGTAGTCGTGGTGTTGGATAATATTTGAGTCTGCATACATCATATTTAATTTGGATAGGGAACTACTAGTTTGATTCAATATTCAAGGTCATTTTCAACTTCTTAATTCCATCCTCACAAATTCAGATTGGGTATCACCTACAAATCAACCACACAAAGACATATCAATTCATTCATCCTGGTTCCAAGAATTTATACTTCACTCGACCATCAGACCCCATCTTTGATCATCCTTCACTATCTTAAAATTATCATTTTCAAATTTTCTCCTATGTGTTTCAACTTTTTCCTAGCCTTTTTAATTCTAATGTCATGTTTTCACATATTTGATGCAATAATTTCTCAAATTCATTTGGTAATAGTTATTCCCATAAGTTTTTGGTTATCTTCATATGAAAAAAGGTTAGAAATTGATAACTTCTCAAGGTGGATAAATAAATTCCTATCATTCTGTATATCTCAGATTGCATTCCACAATAAATATTCAGCTATCCATGGTCAAATCATCATATTCGATATGTAATGGAAATCATTGGTGAATTGGTCTTCGGGCTTGGGTGTTCCTCAAGATATTCATACATTCACTTAGTCAGTTTTTGTTGAGCATGGTAGCTTGGAAACAAAAATGTATGGTCATTTGAAGACTTTACTATATTTTCACACATAGTAGGTTGTGTTAGTCTCATGATAGATTTTTTTATCACATGGAAGGTCGGTCACTTAGAAAATTTGATATTTTGTTTATATTGAAGCTTGAGGATTTCATATGGTTCCTAAGTGTAGTGACTTGAGGAATTTTACAAATTTTCAATGTAGGTAAGCACAATACCTTTAACACTTTGGGGTAGGTTATACCACGACATCTTGGAAGAGTCACATGTAACATTATTTTTATGGTAAGTCCATGACTTGGGAATATTTAAAACATGTGGTTTCTTATAATTTTCATCTTTTGGTAGCTTGGTGAGTTGGCCTAATTTTCACATATGGTAGGTTGGACTTTTCTATTATGGTCAATTCACTTATCACAGACCCTTGTTGTAAAAAACTCAATAAAATCAATAAAATAACTTCAAAATTCTACATAATTTTATTACTTAAAAAAAATATTTTATTTAATGAAAAATATATATGATTAAACTATGGAACATTTAAAAAATTAATCACCAAATAAAATAATTTTATTATGATATTCAAATAATTATATTTTCATAATAAAATAGACCAAAATTCAATAATTCTCCAATATAAGTATATTTTTACATTAAAAATGGAATTATTTTTCCAAAATTGATGTGGTGGAATATACTAAAATGAAGTCACATCAAATTCCCCCGAAATTAAATTATTTCACTCTCATGAAATACAATGAATTTTATTTATTTAAAAATACTCCTAACAAAAATTGGTTATCATATCCATGTTCAACTACACATTATAAATGATAGAAAGAAAATATTTTTCCATTATTTTAAATGTCATGCATCTATTAAATTACTAATTATAAAACATCAATCTATTTTCAACTTCTAGTTTTAAGAGTTTGATAAGTCATATTTAAGTGTTATGAAAACTTTTAGAAGAAATAATTCCATTTTTCACTCTCTCCCAGATGCTTTAAACCAAAGATCTATTTTTTAATTTATTGATACAAATCAAATGATTTTATTATAATTTAATTGTCTCCTTCTTCATTTGGGTTCAATATTACCCTCGCCTAAATAAATTTATTTTTGATAATTAGACACATTATTTTTAATTTCTTCCCAAAAATGAATGGGAAAATCACATATTAAATTTATAGATAGATATTTTTTACTCACACACCCGGTGCTTAATGTCTCACAGATTCACTATGGTATCCCAAATTCCCATTTTAATATATCTTAAAAGAAATTATATAACTATCATTTGAGTTGTCTCCCTAAGGTGTTCTATTTTACAAAGGCCAAGTTAATTTGTTCAAGTTCAAAAATTCATTTCTCTCAACTTATAATTCCAATTCCATAAAATATTTTCAATCACACTCT
This sequence comes from Viscum album, assembly GCA_963277665.1. Lineage (NCBI taxonomy): Eukaryota > Viridiplantae > Streptophyta > Magnoliopsida > Santalales > Viscaceae > Viscum > Viscum album. The sequence goes on along the minus strand of OY728148.1, from coordinate 756,299,491 downwards.
TTTTCCTAGTTCTTAAAAATATTCCCTATAAAACTAGTGGTAAACATCACCCACCAATCATGAAAATCAAGAAATTTTAGAATTAATGAAATCTCTCAAAATGAGCATGAATGTTTTCTTAAGGCATGACACCTTTAATTTTAATTTTCCTAACCTAAAAACACTTATAGATGTCATTTATAGACAAATAGAATATTTAAACATGGTTCTTAAAAGGGATTTATTTAAAAAAAATGAGAGTTTTTTATGTGTATAACATTAAATCATAGTTAAGGAACATTTTAAGACCCCTATCTCCCATAATTAAAATTCAAAATTGTACCTAATGTTGAATCCTATGGTATGAGAAAATTTAAGAATATATGTCATTCAAAATATATTTGTAAATACAGTAGTGAGAATTAATGTTAAGGGGAACAAGTTAAAAATTTATTTTTACACTCAACATAAACAATCAAACAAATTTAGATTATGCACATAATACCTATTGGAATGTTCTTAATATTTTAGTGTAAAATAATATGTCTCTAGTTTAGCACATATGAAATTGAGGTCGTTTCATTGGACAATAGGATTTTCAGATGATTACAACAAGAAAAATTATGCTTTCCAAAACATATTTTTTAGTAGTAAACCTCATAAAACCAACAACATAATTTAAATATTAATGGGTGAAATAAAAAATATTGAAGATAAACAACTTCTCCCTTGAACATAGAATATTTGTGCATTTGATTACAGCCAGATGAATACTCCTTTTTGGCCTTGAGAAATATTCCTTTGGTCGCCCAATTATTGTGCCTATATTTTTAAATCAGACTAACCTTAGTAGTTGACAGGATAATTCTCAAAGAAATAGAAACCAAGGTTTGAGTTAGGAAGTTTTAGAAATAAGATCAAAGATGTAACACCTTTTATCCTTGAAGAATATCTAAAATTTCATATTGTAGGTTGTCTTTAATAGTTATTAGAGTGACTATAAAATCACTGCATTTTCCACACACAGTCAATCACATTAAGTGAATTACTTTCCAATACCATAGTCATAGCATTGGAGAATAGGTGGGGCCCACTAAGTCATCTTTAACTTGTATAGGTAAGAACCAATTCGATTCAATAATGAGGTTTGTCTTCATTTACTTAATTTCATCCTCACAAATTTAGACTAGGTATCTTCTCCAAATCAATTTCACGAAGATAGATCAAGATATTTTTTCCAATTATAGACATTCATCCTTCACTCAATCATCACATCCCATCTTTAATTAGCCTTAACTGTCTTGGAACTATAATTTTTGAGCTTGGTCCTCCTTGTTTCAATGTTATCCATGCCTTTGACGTTCTTATATCATGTTTTTATAAGTTTGATTAAAATATTTCTTGACTTCATTCTATAAAATTTAGTCCCATAAATGTATGGTCATCTTCTTATAAACCTAGGTTGTACATTGAGAGATTTGGTAGATCTCATATGGAATTCTAGGATGAATCTTTAGTCAACCATGGTCAAATATTCATCTTTGGTATGCAATGGAAATAATAGGTCAACTGTTACTCAATATCAGGTGATCCTCAAGGTAGTTGGACCTTCACGTGGTCAGTTGGATTTTTCTGAGCACGGTAGCTTGGAAATAGGAAAGTGTTTGCGATGATATTTTATTTTTTTGTTTTTTTGTTAAATTTTAATCTCTTATTTAAAAAATATTTATTTAAAATCATTTAATTTTTTATATTATTTTATTTTATTATACATCATTTTTATTTTCATAATTTTAATAATTTAATTTTAAATTTTCTAAACATTTTTTTCATAATATTAATTGATATATGTGAATATATTAAAAAAATACCACACTTTTTTTACGTGTTATTTTTTTCTATTAATAATACCTTCTTAAATTTTAAGTTTACTAAGTTTTTTAATTTAATTATTGTATTAATATTTTATCAATTATATAGGTTATCTTATTTCATTTATATATATGTGCGTGTGTGTGTATCATTATATATATTTAAAATAGGATATATATATATATATATATATATATTTGAAACTATATATATATATAATGTGTGTGTGTGGTATTTAAATTGTTTATTACCACCTTTATCCACCACTAGCTTCACATCCATATTCACAGCTACCCCCTCCATTGCTTGACTTCATAAGCTCCTCTACAACAACATGAATAATCTTGTATGTATAGTCTCCCTATTAACACTTCAAGCATGCTATCCCATCACCAGTCATCCTCTGTGGCAGTAATTGTTTCTATTTTGATTTTATGGTAGCAGCACCTCCAAATCTCATTCATGCAACACTGACATTTTTTCCATGCATGGTATCTCTATGAATTAATGTGACGCTAAGATCCTAGCCAAACTACTTTGAGGTTTTACAAAGCGACCACGAAGGTATTTCTTCAGGTTACCATGAGTTCATTTTCTAAGTGACTGAAGGTATTTACATTACCATAAGGTGACCTACCATGAAGGTAAGTGACCTCGAGTGGGTATTTCAACCTACTGTAAGGTATTATTCCAACCTACTTCAAATCCATATGAATTTACCATGGGTATCATTTTGAAATTACCATGAACCAAAAAAACTAAGTTACTTCAAAATAATTATGAATTTTCTATGAGTTATCTCAAGTGACCATGAAGATAATTTATAGGTAACCATGATGTTTAAATTGTAATTTACCATGTATGAATTTTAATTTACTACAATTAACTTACTACAAAGGTATTTTAAGTTACCACAAGTTTTATATTTCAAAGTGACTGTAAGTATTTTTTTTATAAGTGACCACATGAGTAATTTTCAAAGTGACTGAAAATAAAACTTATTTACACACTCAGTATACCAACCTCACACTGATCATTCATGAGGCATCATTAATTACCTATTGGTATAAACAAAATTAAAAATTTCTAAAACTCAAACAAGTGTGGTTAATTAATTAAGTGTGTTGAGGTCAAACCCATGAGATAGCACAATTAGATTATTAGATTTTTAAAAGAAAACAATTTATTTTATTTTATTTAAATAAAGATAAATAAATTAATATTTGGTTTTGAAGGTAGTTTGGAAGAAAGAGAGTGAATAAAACAAAGCAAGTTTTGGTTGTAAAAATAGATCGGAAAATCATGTTGTAGTTTTGTAGATTTAGGGTTTGGTTGAAATTAGACTTAAATTTTGATTTGATAAATTAATGTATTGTTTTATAATTGGGATGATAAGGACTAAATGGTTAAGGTATCCCCTCCTTAGTATAAAAATACCAAATTCCCCTTGGTCTGTTAATTTAGGGTTTTAATGCATTATGTTTATCCTAATACCGTATTTAAAACTAATTTCCCTAGACTACCCAATGGTCATGGTATAGTCTAATGAAACTAGTTGAACAATTAAAATATGGTCTTTTAAAATTAAAAAATAAATGTTCATGAATTTAAAAAAGATAAAGAGATTGGAAATTTATTTATGAATTGAAACAATCCAAATCATGAATAAAATACTGATAAAAATCCAACACACCTTCCCATACTTTCTACATTACACTGTAAAAAGGTGGGAATTAACCCCTCATTATAATAATTAGGGAGTATATGGGAAGGAATAATGAAGAATAAAGCATAAAAAATAGAGAGAAAAATGGTGAGGACCCCACACAATGTGGAAACTCACCCCAAGCTTTGGTCTCCAGATCGATCCCTGGCAGTACCACAACAATTATCTACTTATTGATCTTTTAAGTGCATTGGTTTAATTAAATTAAACAATAAATGCAATCATAAAGTGTATTGAGTCGTCAAAGGTGGTCTTAGGCCATCCAGATCATTATTTGGAGTCTTACATGGAAATTAGAATCGAACCCATTCTTTAATGGGTCTATTTGGGTAGTGTCACGGCATAAAAGGGTATGTCATGCCATGAATATCTCAAATCCACTTTTTTGTTTTTTCTTCACTTAATTATCTAAATTCCATTCATGAATTGTAACTATTTCATGTCTTGAACATGATTCATGATATGAATCTCCAGTTTCTATCACTAGAACCTTCATTTCATCTCAGTTCTTCAATTTCGACCCCCAAAAGCATCCTATAATCATCCTTTATCATGGGAATCCCTCATTCAGTGGAATTATACATTTTTTTATATCCTTTTTCTCATAATACATAAATTATAGTATCCTACCAAATATGAACAAATCCTTTAAATATTCTGGAAAGAATTAATCATTTAAATCATAAAAGTGGTGTATTTTAATACTAATAAGTATGCATGAAATTTACATATCAAATCCCCCACACTTGAATTCATACTTTTCCTCAAGTATGGAAAATCAACATACTAAAAAATTTATCTAAACCTACCATGATTTAAATTCAATGTTAATAAATTTAATTGATTAAATAGGGAATTAAAATGTTTAAATATCACAGAGGAAAATTCATCAATGCCTCACTTTTTAGAGAAACAAATCAATCAAGTATTTTAATTTTCCCATTTTGAAATATCCACACCTTTTCTTTAATCCATTTTTATTTTTTAATTCATTATTAATATGAATTCCAATTTCAATTTACCTTGACTTGAATTTTTATGTTCATCATCGATATACAATTAAAAATCAAGTTCATCACTTACCTCAAGAACACATCACTTACCATAGTCTTAGAAGGCATCTATAATCTCCACCACATAAATATAGATATCACAGTTAATCATGAGGGATTTTCATCAAGTCTCAAATGTATCTCAGGCTTAAGGTTAGGTGGGTAATGGTGTCAAAACAAATAAATCTTAAAATGGATGTTTGAATCTAAATCATAATGCATAATATAAAAAGATAAGCTCAATAAAAATTTACATTTATAGATGAAAACATTATCTTCCCCAAAAAAATCTCAATGTGGGCTCATTATACAGGTAGTTATAATGAATAAATCACTCTATATTTCTCTTTTTTTTAATTTGTGCTTAAGACAAATCTCACATCCACCACCTACATACGATAAAAATATCATCAGTCTATAAATAATGATTTTGGATCATCCTACAACACAACCCTTTTTATTATATATATATATATTAAAGAAAATTTAATAATAAATCATAATGAATAATATCATTTACTCTCTCAAAATATTATGAAAAAACCCCAGAAATGTCTACCCAATGGAGTATATCTCCGTCCACCATGGATAACCTATCCCCTACACTTATTCATTTAAATATCATGAAATACAGTATGAGTATGGTAGAAATTGAGTAAATAGGCTTGTAACACAACCCATTTCCTAAAAAGGTAATTCATGGATTATACAGGCTTAAAAAATATTTATGTAAGGTGGTTCCAAGGATAAATGGATAAACAAAATAATTTCTCATTTATTTTAAAAGTGATTATGTTCAATAAAAATTTTTCTAAGATTCCATGAAAGTTCTAAAAGATAACATTCATGAGTCTCTTAGGAAATATACTATAGAAATAATGGTAAATATTTGTCTCAAAGGATGTTTTGAGAATGAGATGAATGATTGGGAAAATCACTCTTGGTAATTCATACAAATAACTAAATAAATTAATGAAAATATCATAAATTCAAGGTTGGATAAATATCAGAAAAAATTTCATTTACTAAAATATACCAGTCTTCTTGAATCATGATTTTCTAAATCCAAAACCACATTCTTATCTCTACTAATTATTTTCCCCATTTTTCTCATTAAAATTTATCGATAAAGAAATTTAAACCATGTCATGAAATTATCCTAAGAATTTTATCTCTCCTAGTTCAGTTTATTAAATTAAGAATCAAGGAAGGGAATGAAATTGGTAGTTAAAACAATAATAAAATTTATTTTTGGGGATAAAATTTAAAAATATAGAATTAAAATGATTGCACTCTTTTAAATTATAATTTTGGTTTGCATTGCATTGGTTTTTCACTTCCTTCATAATTATTTCTTGACAATTCCTTGATGGTCCTAAAAAATGAAAACACACAAGTAAAATTGAAATCCATTGTTAATGAAATTTTAATGATTTGGGGGAGATAACATGTGCCTAAAAATAAATATATAAAAATCTTATAAAACGTGGGTTTCCTCATGGAAGTTATTTTGTTTAACATAATTGGCTCGAACTTACCTCTTTAATCTTCCTCTCACATAATGGATGATTAAAAAGATATTACCTATTCAGGGTTCACAAATGATCTTATCTCTAACCTATCTATATAGTTTAGTCCTTGTACTTTCACATTAAATAGATTAACTCTTCCCACTAACAGCACTTTCTCAATTTTCATTGGTTCAGTCCACTATTTCTTCCTCAATCCTAAAGAACTAATGTAAGTCCATGTACCATCCATACATGTTGTAATTTTCAAACTTTATTAGATTAGTTTCTCCTTCATCATCATTGGTTTGATCCCTTATCTTTCCTTTCTTCTTTTCAATGCTTTTAATTTTAATTTCCTCTGGTACAATGGAATCTACTTCTTTAAGTTTAGAAGTATCCTCAACTTTGGGTATTTTTCCTCTCCTAGCTCATCATATTATCTCACATAAAAATTATTCATTTCTCAGTGGATATTGAAACTTACTTGCTCTCTACCAACTCTCACAAATATTTATATACTTTGTAAGCCTATTAGTGTGTTCCTAGTGGAAAAAAAATTTAATCTCAAAATGAGGGGTGTATATTCCTCTTCCATATCTAAAACCACTAAATCCATAGGTAAGTATAATTTATAAACTTTAATTATAATTTTTTTAATCAGTCCTCATTAAAATTTAACTATTAAGTCTGCTAATTGAAGTGAAAATATCATGGGATTAAATCCTTCTAATCCCAAGCTTATGAAGTTGGTGTATGAAACAATATTAATTCGTTCACATAAATCACATAACACATTTCCATATTTGTTAGAACCAATGTAAATAGGGATTGAGAAACCACCTATGTCTTTTTGTTTCTTTGGTGAGTCCTTTGAAACAATTATTTAAAACTCCCCATGTGAACGGTATAGTGCCAATTTCTTCAAGATTCTTCTTTTTGGTCACCATATCTTTCATGAAATTTTCATAGGTTATCATTTTTTCAGGATCATCTATAAAATAAATATTAATAATTAATTTTTTTAAAATGTCCCAAAAAATTACCTTTTTGAGCATCAATTTTTCCTTGCACTAGTCACTCAAGAACGAGTAGTCTTGTATTATATTGTGGTTGTTATTCTTCATCAAATTCTTTAGCTACTACCTTTTCTTTATTATTTTATATCTCTTTGACTTATTTTTTATCTTTTGTGCTTGTTGTATCTTGATTGATTTGGGATGGTCCTCAGTGACTTTTCCACTTCATAGAGAATTGACTTTCGAATATACCTATGGATTTACTTATAGGAATAATATAAATAATCCTCTTGGTATCTCTCTAATTTTCTCAGTTATCTAGGTAACTTGAATATTAAAATTTCATAGTTCAACCTTCTGGATCATTTAGTCTTACTTTATATTCTTGATTACAACCCTGTTCATGTTCATAAACATGAAAAATATCTCTTCCAATGTATAGACTTGAATCATCAGTGTGGGACCTTGCTGTTGATGTTGAAAACCTTGTTGTCTTGGATAAAATCCTTATCCTTGGTTCTATTTTTGTGGTTGTTGTGGCCTCTAACCCTAAAATTGATTACCATGATTTTAATCATCATAATTTACTTCTTTTATATACATACCTTGGGGTTGTTTCTAGCCCATCATTGTATTAATATTTTTTATTATGGATTCCATCTGTGCCACCATATAGCTATTATTTTCAATCATGTTCACACCTCTTCTTTGTGTTCCTTCAACCTCCCATTGGAATTCGTTGTTTTCCATTTAATCTAGTAGGTTGTAGCTTTCCTCCAGTGATTTCTTTTTCAGTGATCCACTAGTCGTAGTGTCTAATATTGACATATTTCCTTGCTCACTTCCTTTATAATTTTTTTTATTAAAATACACAATTAAATACCATGGTTCAGTCATTTATTAATTAAATTCTTGAAACATTCCCAATAAATGTAATGTTATTCATCCTAAAATTGATTAAAGTTCATAATTTTTACCTATATTTCTATTAACTTAGAAGGAGGAAATAATTGGGTAAGATATTTTCTTTCCAGATCATCCCATGTAGTGATGGAATGCATTGGAAAACTTTGGATCCATTTACAAGGTCGATCTTGTAATTCAAATTAGAAGAGTCAAATCCTTACCATGTCACTTGAGACATGATAGAATTGGAATGTGTCGCAGAGATCGAGGAAACTTCCCAGATGTGTGTTTGGATCTTCATAAGGTAGTTTGGTTAACTACACAGTGTTCAAGATCATCCAGATTATTGTAGGTTTGATCAAAAAATGATTTTTTGTAATATGAGGCACCAAGATGCTCGGTTTCAATCATGTTTTGGATGGTCTCCCATAGTCTGTGAGGGTTCACAACCCTGGATCTCTTTGAAGAACCCCGGTAACTTGGTTTATCTCTGCCCCTACCATGGTTTGTTCTATCTTGTTATTTCTAAAGATCTATTTTTGATTTTAGATTGTGATCAATAATTTCATTGAATTTTTCCCAAGTGTAGTGGGTGTGCATAAAAAAATGAAATCATAAATTCATAGTAAAAAAAAACCCAATGTAAATTAGATAAAATAAAATAGAGCAATAAAAAATTTAAAACCCTAAAAACTAAAGAAAAACCATCCCGGATAATGGAACCAGTTTTGATCACCCATGAAGCATCATTCATTTTCTATGGGGCTAACCAAAATTAAAAAATTATAAAACTCAAACAAGTATGGTTAATCAATTAAAATATGGACAGTAGCAAGTCGAGGTTGAACCCTTAAGACAACAAAATTAGCATATTAAGTTTTTAATAGAAAAAAATTTATTTTATTTTATTTTAATAAAGATAAATAAAAGTAAATTTAGTTTTGAAGTCATTTTGGAAGAAAGAGAGTGAAAAAATGAATCATGTTTTGGTTTTGAAAATAGATTTGAAAATGTGTGTTGGGTTTTTGTAGATTTAGGGTTCATGTGAAATTGGATTTAAAAATTGATTTGATAAATTCATGTTTGGTGATAGCGTCAATATGAGGATGATAAAATGGTCTAGGTATCCACTCCTTGGTACAAAAATACCCTATTTTCCTTGGTCTTTTAATTTAGGGTTTCAATGTAGTAATTTTATCCTAATATAGTATTTAAAACTAATTCCCCTAGATTATCAAATGGTCATGGTATAGTCTAAGGTAACTAGTTGTGCAATTAAAAGATTCCCTTTTTCAATTAAAAAATTAATTGTCATGAATTTAAGAAATAGAAATGGATTAAAAATTTATTTATTAATTTCGACAACTCAAAGCATAAATAAAATTTAGATAAAAAAGACAACATAGATTCCCCCATTATATACATTACCCAAGCACAAATAGAGGCAATCAACCCCCCCCCCCCCCCATTATAATAATGGGGGAGTATGGGGAATGAAGAAAGAAGAATAAATTATAAAATAAAATAGAGAGAAAAAATAGTGAGCGCCCTACACAGCGCAACTACTCACCCTAAGATTTGGTCTTCATATTGATCCCTAGAAGCAGCACAGTAAATATCGATTTATAAATCTTCCAAGTAACTAGGTTTAATTAAAGTCTCTAATAAATGCGGCCATAAAGTGTCTCAGGTCATCAAAGGTGGTATTAGGTTATCTGGGTCATTATTTGGAGTCTTTCATGGAAATCAACATTGAACCCATTCTTTACTAGGTCTATATGGTTAGTGTCATGGCATGAAAGGTTATTTCATGCCATGAAAATTTTAAATCCCCTTTTTTATGTTTTCTTTACTTAACGCTCTAAATCCCTTCATGTCTTATAATGATTTCACATACTAAACTTAATGCATGATGTGAATCTCCAATTTCTAGCATCAAAACCTCTATCTCAGCTCAATTCTTCAATTTCAACCCCTAAAGCATCTTATGATCATCTGTTATCATGGGAATCCCTATTTCAGTGAAATTATTGATATATTTCATCTCCTTTTTCTTGTAATCCTTAAGTTGCAGTATCCTTCCAAATATGAACAAATCTATTAAATATTCAGGCAATAATTAATCATTTAAATCATAAAAGTGATGCATTTTAATACTAAAAAGTATGCATGAAATGTATGTATTATATGCAAAGGCACTGTAAGTTTACCTATATCAAAACTAATGTCTAACAATCACTTAGAAAACATGGTTAGTAAATCAGTTTTTTTTAATTTGAGGAAATTCATATTTTCCATCATGTTTTGTTTTAGTGATATTTTTATATTTTAATTTACTACAAGTTTAATTAATCTATTTTAAATGTTTGATTGATTTTTAAAATAAAAATATAATATAATTACAATGTTGTAAACATTGAGTATAAAAATATCATGAAAATAATTATTGAAATAATGATTTTCATATTATTTATTTTATACTCTATTTTTTATAGTTTTTTGAATTATTAAATTACTACAAGTTATTGGGAGAATTTTAAATTGTTTTAATTATTTGAAAATCTCTCATTTATCTTAATTATCAGATTAAAAGTGTTTCAAACTTATTTCATATAGGTATAAAATATTATGATAACTCTTTGATTATGATTGTGATAATTCAAATTATAGGTAGCAAATATATTTTCATGTTTGTTATTTTATAACATGAAATTTTGTGATTAGTTATCTAGAATCTCCTTCATAACTCGATAAGATCCTGGAAGATTAACAACATGGGATTTCTTGTTATAATGCGATCATTAAATGTGATAAAATAAACTTGAAACAGTTTATTCATATATGATGACATAAAATCATATATATAGAAGAAGAGAATATTCTTATGAGAATTTTTAAGTGTTAAATTTATATTATGACTACTATTCTATTGGTGTGATCATGAAGGACCTCATCGTTCTGATCATCTACTATTGAAGTGATCGAAGTTCTTAAGCTGCATCGATATTCATCATCATATACTCAACTATTATTTCTTAAATTCTGTCATATTTTACATTGTTGTGTATTTTTATATTTTTTTTGTTCTTATAGAGTGGGTTTAGTGTTTCCCATACAAAATCTATCTAACTAGGTTATTCATCCTATCTAAAAGGAATTTTAGGTTTTGACTCCTAGAGAAGGTTAGGTGGGTTGTGACTCCTATAAAAGTCAGTTAGGGTTATACTACCAGTTGAGAAAAAGGTAAGTTTATAATTGGGTTACCACTACCTATAAAATATGAGGAATTAGTAAAAATAAGTATTCTCACTAAGTAGAGAAGATGGAATATTGGACTAGGATCTAGGTGATCTGAACTACTATAAAAAACATCATGTGTTCTTTGTTTTATTTTCTTCTACAGGATTATACTATTTATTACTCTAATAATTATATTTTGTTTAAATAATTAAAAAGGAAAATTCATCCCTCTAGTCAATCTTGTAATCTCACTAAGACCTAAAAATTGGTATTAGAGGGTGGTGCATTTTAAGAAGTTGGTTATTAATGTTTCATTATATTTTTTGTACTTACAATTATCCTATACCTAACATCCTAAGAAAATATCCACTTATTAATTATGATAAGTCAGTAATTTGAGATGTCAAATCTCATCAAACCAATTTACTTAAATAGAAGAGACTATGTATAATGGAAGGATTGGATGGAGGTATTTCTTAAAATTATAGGTCTTTAATTTTGGGCTGTCATTTCAAAATCTTATAAACTGTCTGATATAGATTTAGAAATTATAATAGGAAATAATGATACAAAATGTGTTCTAAACAAAAAATATATAATTTAAATGTATTATTATTTGAGTATAAATATTTATAACCATATTTTATTATGTAAAACTGCATCTTATATCTATAAGGATTTTAAAAGTCTCTCATCAAGTAACTAATAAGTTACAAAGAACCCAGTTGGGTACTCACAGGGATGAGTTTCAAGAATTTAGAATAAATGATCAACAAATCATCAACAATATATACAACATATTCACTAAAATTATAAATACAAGGGTTACACTCAGGGATACCAAGAATAATGAATTTATTATTAGAATAATAATTTAATATCTACTTAAAATGTGGCACTCAAATAATGTTTCACTTGAAGAAATTAAGGGTTTCACTGAGTATTGAGTGGATGAACTGATAAGATCACTTATTCAATACGATCTAGAGATGAAAAATGATAATGGGTAAGAACATCAAAAAAGAAAATATACAGCATTCAAATCTAATATAAATTTTTCTACTAATCACTTTAAATCTGATTTGAAGAAAAGGGAGAAAGATAAAAGAGAAAATTTCACTAAAGGAGTATACAAGTACATGAAAAGAAAGAGAGGCTTTCCAAATGAACACAAAACATATTATCAAAAGGATAATATAAAGTTAAGTAAGAAAGGTAATAGTATTAAATACAATGTTTCATAATTAATATGCTATGAGTACAATGTAATGTCCTGTGTCGTCATGGATTGTGAAAATTAGGGGAAATTTAAACCTCTTTGTTCTCATGATTGTTCAAAGGAAAATGATAAATTTCCCTCTAAGAATATCTCAGATAATTTTTCGAACAACTCTATTGATCCTATAATAGTGTTTTTACCCTAGTACATAAGTTTCTTGAAAATTCAAGTTGTTTTAATTTTCACAGAATATTTAATATTTAATTAATTAAATATTAATTTATTCATGCACATTTATTTGGTGATATGTTTTAAATGGATAATTGGATTGATATTTTTTCTTCTTGGTTGAGTACATAATAAAGGTTTTCCTTTGTAGATACATATCCTTGTTTTGGTCACCAGGTATGGGCCCAGACCCCTTTTATTTTCTTTTTATTTCTCTTTTTTATTCCCCTTTTATTTTTCCCATTTTTCTTTTCCCCTTTTCCCTTTGGTTTCATATTCATTCCCCAATGGGATACCATTCATGCATCCAATAGAGGGATATAGATATGATAGTGTGAGATAAAGGGTGTAGGTTTTTTTGGGGCTTCATCCAAGGCCTGGATCAGAGTACAACAGTTGTGAGTGGTGGATTTATAGTGAAGCATCAGCAGTTTCCACTCAGAGGTAGCCTGTTCTATGTTTTATAGAAAAAATCTATGTATTTTATTTTTTTTAGGTTTTAAAGACATATTTGGGTTTTTGGGGACCTCATGGGGGGTCTATTTTTTGTTTTTGTGGAGAAATTGAAGGTTTCAAGGAAATTTAGGGGATTTCCATTCAACAAAGACCATGTACACTTCATGTGGTTTAGAGAACACACACCATGCGTTCTTTTTATTTGGAGAAGATGAGTTTTTAAAAGTACATGTTTTGTACTTTAATTACACACTTTATAGTATTACTTGGTTGTGTACTTGGCCATTTTAAAGATTTAATGGGTAATTAGAGTTTTTGGAAGTACACATCATCTACTCTGGGTACACATAATGTAGTGGGGCATGCCCATGTGGCCATATACTTTGTAATAAACCCCATGTGAGGGGTACATGGTCATATAGTAGAACATGGGAAAACCCCATATATGCCCTGGATGTGTAGTATTACATATCCATACCCCATGTCTACTCTGTACATGTAGAACTAAATGTCTAGGTGTATATTTGAGAGTACAGGTTGTGTACTCAACATCATGTACTTTTTCTTGCTTGGGTTTTTGGGTGTTTTGTGTCTTAGAGTCAGAATTGGACTTGTGAGTAGTCCATTCTAAGTTTTTTTCTACATGATATGCAATTGTATAATTCTTTTAGCATTTAGAGTCCATTTGGATGGTGTTTTGTATTGAAAAATTTCATTTGGAGGATTTCTTTGAGGTTTGGTTTTAGAATCCTCCTAGGGGTTGGGTTGTGAGTTGGGAGGATCATATGAGGGTTGTGAGCATGGTTATTGTTTTGGATTAAGTGTGGAATGGTGGTCTATTTGAAGTTATTTGGATAGATTCTATAATATGTAATCATGTGGTATCTTTGAGGAGATCTTGGTTTGTCTTGTGTGCAAGGACTGGATGTTCGAGGTTAGAGTAGTTGAGGTATATCTCCTGGGTTGAGGACCAGAGTTTTTGGAGCCTTTGGGTTGGGTTGACCTCGATGGATAGAGGTTACATGTTTTTGAGATGTTTATATGAGTCTGAGGGACTCTTGGGGATGGCCTATTGGACAGGTTACTAATCAATTGATTAGTGGTTATCATAGTCATTTGTTGATAATTATCATGTGTCGTGGCATTGTTTGGATTCCCTTATGGGTGAATTGGTACCTATGTATGGATTGTTTGATGAGAAGTCTGACTGTTGTTTTATTATATTGGGGTTTTCCCCTAGTTTTGGATTATTATGAGGAAACTTGGTAGGATCCTACTTTTAAGGTTGTTAAAAGGACCGTTGTGAATGACTTGGTTGGCATGCATTGCTTTTGGATGCCTGTTGAGCACATTTTTTATCGAGGATCAGTTATATTCCATTGAGGGACATTTTTTTTATTTCTACATTAGGTGTGTCTCATACTTTTATTGAGATATAGGGACCCCTCATAGGGTGTCCTACTATTTTTGTGGCCTTTTGGACTTTTGAGGATGTTTCTGCGGGTGTGTCTCAAGAGATTGGGTGTAGTATGGGAATCCCTAGTGGGATGTTTCTTTATGTTGTAACCTCAAGGACTATGGTATCCCTAAGTTTGGTTTGGCACTAATGTGAGTCATTGAGATCTTTTGGGGGATACTTATTGGGTGATGAGATCCAAGGTATTGAGAAAGGATCTGTGCTTTATTGGATGATATTTTATCAGTTCTTCTAGTTTAACTATTTAGACAATGGGTTTGAGGTTACATCATACCATTTTTTTGGCATTTTTTCATGACATTTAAGCCATTTTCTGATCAGGAATTTGGTTGGGTAGGAGTCCCTTGGGATATCTTAGATCGTTCATTAGACCGGAGTGTTGATCTAGTTCTCTCCTTCATTGGTTAGTTGTGGTTAGATGGTATGAGGGAGATAATGTTCAATTTGGATGAGTGCAACCCCTATCTAGTTTAGTGTGACACCCTGGATAGAGTGGATTCAAACTCATGATGTGCCAAGGCACTCACGGAGTAGGTTTTCTTATAGTTTTGGATGTCGTTGTGCTCCCAGTGTCATGGATATTTTATTCTCTTGGGGTCATATATATATGGATCCCACCTTTGTAGGGTCTATATCTAGTTCATGATTCATTCTATAAGACCTTTGTGACTAAAAGGTTCTCTAGTTTTGTTGACCGAAATGTTATTATCATTAGTTCAGATCATGTTAATAGAGTCCTAAAGCCTATTAGATGTGATTTATCATGTGGGTTCTTATGGTTATGACCTAGGTGATGACATTCATACTTGTTTCATTTAGAAATCTTTGAGATCATATGTAGATATGGAGAACATGATTCTTTTTGTGTGTAAGGGTGAGCCATGTGTTATAAATACTCTAGAATGGGTAAGTGCGGGGGCATATTTACCTTGGGTTTCAAGATAGAACCCATGGTTGGTTGTTTTCCTTATGTTTTTCCCTATTTTTATGCAAATGTTTATTTTATGACAACTATTGTTAGTATTTATCTAATATTGGTATATCACATGTGCATTCACTAGTTATGATAGTAGATTATAGGCCCACCATTGGGGATAGCCTACTGAGATTTATTTCTCACCCCATGTACGTGCAACTCAGTGTGCATCCAAACCTGGTGTTTTCTTTCAGGATGGAACAAAGTTTTCATGGTGGATAGGGTTTAGGATTATTGTTTCTTGATCAAGTGTATCCACTCATTTGGAGTCTCGAGATTGGGTTAGTATAAATCAAGAAATATGGAGACCGATTATGTGGTTCGGCTCAGTGTTGGTAGTATATCATGATGTATTTTATTTTTATTTATTTATTTTGTATATGTGGTCATCCCAATGGGTGATCGTATTTTGTATATTTTTCATTCTTGTGAGTCTGTATGGTTGTATGCTACATTTAATTTACTATATCAGGATTTTGTTTCAGTTTATTTATTATGTGTACTATGATGTTTATCCATGTGTATGATTTTGGTTATTTTTACGCTATTATTTCACTTTGACCATAGGGTATAGTCTCCCCGATTAATTTTTTAGATTCTCACCACTAGTCGGTAGCCTCTAACATTTGAGGAGGCACACTTGAGGCCTTATTGTGAGCCAAATCGAGTGATGTGTCAATTAAACCAGAGCTGATTTGTGAAAAAATGGTATCTGAGGTTTCTAGTTTTATGATTTGGGGAGTTGGTAGATAGGTGGTCTTGGAATGTGTTAGAACTTGTGATGGATATCAGAATGGGGTGTTATGAACATTTTTACTGATAATAAGTCCAAGTTTCCAAGGAATGGTATTGTTATTGAACTTTTTTATGATTGTGTGACTTCACCTAGTATGATTCACTTGGGTTCATGTATTTATGGTTTATTCTAGTTTTTCACTCTTGGCCCAAGGGCAAGAGGCTAGTGTTTATGCATCATTCTTAGAATATAGGATTCACATGACACATGACTGTCGATATTGATTTAATTGACGATAGAGGTTCAGTTGTTTAAAGTGTCAAAAACTACTCATATAATGTTTTCTCATATAATTACTTGGTGGAATTCTACTTAACTAAACTGCATGTATATATTTTATTTTGATGACATGGAATATAGATCTTGTGGAGAGATGTTTTCTGTTGTTGGATATGCAATCCCTTCATCGAGGGTTTCATGGAGGTCCTTGTGAGTCTATAATAGGATCTTAGTTCCCTATTGGTGGTTCAGTGAGGGAAAGGATGCCTGAGGAATCTTTGTATTGGGATCTATTTTCCCTAGGGTGGTGGTTCTCATAAATTCTTGGGTATGCGTTCCTTGGGATAGAGCAATTATTTCCACATGTTTTTTCTGATTTTCACATGTTGGATCGAGTGTGGTGGTAATAATGAATAGAGGGGGTGAATGGTCATTTAAATATTTAAATACAATAGAGTTTATAAAATAAATATTTCTAGTGAGTGAGGTATTTTTGAAATGATGTGTAGGGGAAATAAACAGAAAGAACAAAATGATTTATAGTGGTTTGGATCACAAAGATCCTAGTCCACTCATAAACATTCTTTACTCATTGAGAAGATTGGTACCCACTAATAACCTCAATTTTGAAGGTGTAAGAACCTTGTTACAAACACTTCATTTTACAAGAATCCATAGGAACAACTTGGTCTTTTACAGGAGACCAAATCTTATTCTGTGACCTAAATTTGTATCGGGAATCATAACCCAAATGTCCTTTTAGGTGGTGGAATAACCAGACAATACAAGACTTTATTTTGATTGGGAAAACCATAAACTGGACTTGAATAAATACAAATATAAGAATAAATATTACACAAAGAAAATATATATATATATATATATAATAGTATATGATCAAAATATTGTCCAAGATATTGAATCTTGATGATCATTGATCACTTTAATGGAAGAATGTTGAATGTTGAAGTTCTTATATGATCATATCTAGAGTATAGAATTTGTAGAAATTTCTTGATTAAATGAGAGTAGTAAGATTTTTTTTTGAATTTATAACAAAAAGAATCTATGGAATAATATTTACTAGAAATTTTTTTATGTCATGAAGAAGTCACTCAGATCATTAAGATAAATATATTCTAGGTGCGTTTATATTTCCAATAACTGCATGATACTTGTTAGTGTATAACAATAAAATAATGTTAACATTACCTTCATTTGTAAAATACACACTTAAAAATAGAGAATAATTGTTCTTTTTTATTCTTCATGAAATATTAATATAAAATAATTAATATTTTAAGTATAATAAATAATTAATAATTATAAAACAGTTAAAATAAACTGGATAAGATTATAGTTTATTAAGATAGGAAAAATTTGTAAAATAGATCATCATAAGAGTATATACGCTGCATGTATACATGTAAATAAAATAATTCCTACAGTTATTTTTTTACACAACCTGCAGTTTCATTTAAAAAAATATAATAAAACATTTTACTTAATATTTATTTTAATAACATCAATTAAAAAATAAGAATTATTATTTTATAAAAGTTATTTTGAACTTATGATGGATTTAAAAATCTGGTGGTATATTGATCTAAATTTGGTGTAGATCCACCATTCTGCCATGATCTACCATTGGTGTTGAAGAACATAGTGTCTACTGGTGGTTGTTTAATTGTAGATTAATCTACCATTGATAAATCTATCAGAGAAGGACCTATAGAACGAACGATTCTGTAATAAAAATCAATACAGATGAATGATGCAAATATTTATCTTCCCAAGAAGGAGAGATCAACTAGTGTTAGTGATATACTAGTGATTAATATCTACCCATGATGTTCAATCTACTAGTGGAAGATAATATATCAGTGAATATAGATCTACCGGTGAATATAGATATATCAGTAAATACCATCATTCGACCACTGAAAAAGAACTACTGATGACTCAATATCAATCGGTAATGAAAAGAGACACCATGGTTATAGAATAATGATGGACTGGAAGAACCAGATGAATTGTGAACTTCTCGGACTACCAAACTCATTGTAGTGAAAAGAAGAAATATTGTTTCCAGGACATGGGAAGAAGTAACACCACTACTATAAAGGTGATCCATATCATCATCATGTTTGATGGTGATAGTCATGAAAATGATATTCAGCATACAAAAACACTTAGGCATTGTTGAAGGGTGAAAACGAATAAAATCAAAAAAGTGACAAGTGGGAGAAATGAATGAATCATGGGAGTTAAAAAGGAGATCAAACAAAGGAGACAGATTTGATATGATGGTCAAGATCAGGTTTGAGTTTTTTAACTCTGGTGAACATTGTATATTGATCACTTTCCCACATTGGTTCTTCAATGAGGAGAAGTAGTGGTATATCAAACAACTCATGGATTCCAATAATTCGAGATTTCTATCAGGGATCAGCACTAGTTACACCATCACACACATGGACTTCGACCTAGAAGGCTTACCAAGCCCAACCCATACACCTTTTGGGAGCTCCATGCAAGCCTTACACACAGGCCCACCTGCAATAAGCGTGCACTATTAATGGTTGAGAGCACCACTACCTCCAGTGGTCTACCTATGGTAGACGCTCCCATGGGGTTGACCCCTTGGGGCCTCTAAAAGTGGTTGAGGGATGGCCTTGGTGGATCACAAGGATGGCCCAAATTTTTTTATTAAGAAACAATTAAAACAAAAAAAATTATCAACAAACATTAGGTGAACAAAATATAACATTCATTAAACAATTAAAAATGATTAATTTTTAATAACAATTTTGAATTTTAATAAATGAAATGAGATATAAATTTATCAACATAGATATGACTATTAAATTATTAAAAACAATTTCAAATACGAACAATCTCTCCTTTTATGTAAATTACAAAATATAACATTTATAAAATTTTCAGAAATAATCTAGCCCTTTTAAAAATTTATAAAAAAGTATATTATAATTTAATATATAAAAGAGACTCCCTTTTGATCAAAATCAACTACTTTAAAATTAATAGATTAGTATATTGTAATAAGAGAAAAAAATAGACTTGGCATTCAAATAAATAAATAATTAAGACCAAGTAATATATTAACAATGCATTTTAAACAGTAAAATCTAATTAGAATTTAATCAGAGTAGAAAAATAACATTTAATTATAGAAAATAAAAAAAATTAAAATAGTGTGAAGATTTATCAAAGAAGTAAATATAAAATATACTATTTTTGACAAAACTCTGATAAATTTATTTCATAAACAATAAAATTATTTAATATTCATGAAAAAAAATAAACTTTTATGAATAGATAATGAATCAATTTTTCTTAAAGAGAATAAGAACAAACAAAATATCCCTGATTCTAAGCATTTAAAAATATTTGATGAATATAAGATTGATTTAATAAATTTTATTGTCAATAGATGTGTTCAAACTTGAATTTTAAACAACCACTACAGTAAACAAACAATTAAAGTAGTCATAGGTTGAATGAAAAAAATGTCAATGCAAAAAAATAAAATTGAGAAATTAGAAAATACTAAAGAGAATATAAGTTATTTCTTAAAAACTTAAAATAATTGTGGAAAAATTATTTCAAATAGACTAAAAAATTATATTTTTATATTCTAACTGTTTAAACACTAATTTAAAACTTACATAGTAGTATATTATTTCAATTAACAAACAATGTGTAACTCCCCCTAAATTCATGCTTCTATAAAGATAGATATATCATTACTATTACAAATCTATATAGAAAGGTAAACATATAGTCATCATATTCAGAACTAAAATTTTAACTATATAAACTACAAAATTTTTCTTGCTAAATAAAAAATAGATAAAAGTTAATGTACATTCCTACAAACCATAAATAAAATAATTATCAAAAAGATATTAGATATATTGTATGTTGACATATCAAGTTATATTATAGTAGATAGTATGAATGTTGTTTGACATAAAATACTTATCTAATCATGGTGACCATCTTAGGTCTAATAGGATTTGAGTAACATCCTTTTGGTACCCATGCTGTCATAAATTCATTATAATTCATAGATGGACTTTTGGCCACCCAAACAGATTTAAAACATCAATTTTTGAGTAATTCTGGATACAAATGTTTAGAAAAAATAGTTCTAGTGTGACCAAAATATTGAGTAAATATCATTGATAATTCATTAACATGATTCTATTTCATTTTATATTTAAAACAAGTTATAGTAGAAATACCCCCTTCTGAGCTTCTAACAAAAGTAGTTTTATTAATGTTCAGTGAAAATATTTTATAACCAAAACCTTTCTTATTACTATTTAGTTTTACCATAGACATGATTTTATCATATTTTTCTTTAACTTGAACAAATGTAGATAAATTATCTTTAAGATTTAAAACATCCTTTTTCAAAATAATATTCTATTTTTTGAATAGATTCTAGATCAGTAGAGACTTTCTTATAGGATCCAAAAGTGGTGTTTCTTAATTTTTTATTTTCTTGATTTAAATTTTTACAATCATTTTCAACTTTAGTAAAATATTCAAAAAAAAAATTGAATCTTATTTCTTGGTCTTTAACATTTATTTCCTGAAAGTCTTTAAGTCTTTAATTTTCATATTTCAATTTAAAAATCTCAAAATCATAATTATTTTTATTTTATTCATTCTGGGAAATAATGATATTCACATTTTCACATTCCCTTTTTAGTTTATCATTTTATTTTAATAATTTGTTGTTTTTACATTTAAATTATCTATATTTTTCAATCATTTTGAGACTACCATTCCTTAATTTTTCATTCTCATTAAGCAATTGTTTAACTCTTGAGTTTATAGATTTAGAATCATGAATTGAATTAGAATTAGAATATTTTCCATCTTCAAATATTGCATTATGATTAGGGTTAACATGAGTAATTAACTGAGTAAATGATAAATTATTTACCTCATATTGTATACCCATTAGGGAAAGGTTACCTGTTTTATTTTCACTTCCAGGGTCACTGTTTGATTTAGAATAGTCTGAGCAGTCCCATCCTCTAAACAAATATTATTTTTCTTTCCTCATTTTTCCTTTATACTTCTTTGAATCCTTGATTTTGGGGAAATCAGGCTTGATGTGACCTTTATTAATGTACTTATAAAACATTAGATCTAAAAAATCATTATTCTTACTTTAATTACATTTCTTATAATTTTTTATTCTTCCTTGTGAGTGTCTCTTATCACCATTTTTTCATAAATTTGAAAATATTCTTTCTAAAGTGAGTCATATCCTTTTCACTTTCTTGGAACTAAAATTTAGATGAATTATAGGTATCAACAACATTATATTAAAATGCAATACCTTTTCTCATAGTAGACTCATCATTAGAAATATTTTTCAACTTTAAATCATACTACAATAGAGAGCTTATTAATTCATCTAAAGTGTACTCCTTAAAATTCATACTCTTGTCGATAGCCACCTTCTTTGCATGGAATATTTTTGTAATAGCTATTCATACTCTCTCCACTTGACCTGTGTTGTCCATATATTCTCCAAGAGTACTCATACCATTTGTTATACTAGTAAACTAATTGAATATTTGGTTTACTGATTCTTTATCACCTATCTTGAAACCCTGGTATTATTCTTAGAGAATTCCTAGATTAGTTATCTTAATATTTTTAGTCCCATAATGATTTATTTGAAGTATCCTCCATATATCATGGATTGTCTTACAAGCTGAAACATGGATATATATACTTATACTTATAGAACAATACAAAATATTTTTAACTTTATAATTCAAAATATATTTTTCCATGTAATTACCTACAAGTTTCTCTGGATCAACTTTGGTTAGATCATATGGTTTATCCATGATATTCCAGTGATCCATACTTATCTACTTTAGATAGGATTCCATTATGTCTTTCCACTAATCTTAGTCACTTGCATCGAAGAATGTTGGTTTTTTTTTGAATCTATCCTTCATTCACATTTACACCTACTATCTTAAAAGGAACCTTTTATTTTATTCCTTAAACTGTTAATTCTAGGATATCAGGTTAGCACATGGTTAAAAAAACAACATATATAATTGGAGAGGCTAACTGTCCTTTAAGGAAGATCCTATACTTTGATACCAATTGTTGGATAAATAGTGATGAAAATAATTACTATAGTGGGGGTGAATATTCATTTAAAATTTTAAAGAAAAAAAATCAAAGTTTATAAAATAAAGTTTTATAGTGAGTGAAGTATTCTTGAAATGAGGTGGAATGAAAATAAAAATAAAGAACATAAGGATTTATAGTGGTTCATATCGCAAAGATAATATTCCACTCCTCAACCTTATCTACTAATTGAGAAGATTATTACCCGCTAATAACTTCACTTTTAAAGGTGTGATAACCTTGTTATAGACACTACCTTTTACAAGAACGCAGAGGCACAACCTAGTATTTTATAGGAGACCAAACCTTAGTCTATGATGTGAATTTTGATCAATAGTTACAACTCAAACTTCCATTTAGGTGGTGGAATAACCAGACAATGCAATTATTTCTTTTTATTAGTAAAAGCATAAACTGGACTTGAATAAATACAAATAGAAGAATAAATATTACATGAAGAAAAAAAATACATATTAAAAATAAAATGATCAAAAGATTATCGAATATGTTGAATCTTAGTGATCATTGATCACTTGATTAGAACAACTTCGATTATTGAAGTTCTTCTATGATCATAGCCAGAGTACAAAAGTTGCAGTGATTTATTGATAGAATGAGAATAGCAAGAATTTTGTCAAAGTTGTTTCACAAATCATCTAAGTAATAATCTACACCGGAATTTGTTTTTATGCAATATATAAGTCTCTTGGTTCATTAAGACAAAGATATTATAGAAGTGTATACATGTCCAATAACTTCATGACACTTTTTAGTGTATTATAATAAAATAATTTTATTATTACCTTCATTTGTAAAAGTTATTCTGAAAAATAGAAAACAAACTCGCTTTTTATTTCTTCATGAAATATTAATATAAAATAATTAATATAGTACATATATAAAATAATTCATAATTATAAATTAGTTAAAATATACTAGATAAACTTCTAGTTTATTAATAAAGTAAAAAGTTATAAAATAGATCATCGTAATATTATATACACTACATGTATACATGTACATAAAATAATGCTTGCAATTATTTTTTTACACAACTTACAATTATATTTCAAAAAAATATAATAAAACTTTTAACTGAATATTTATTTTAATAACATTAATTAAAAAATAATAATTATAATTTTAGAAAATTTATTTTGAACTAACTGTGGATTTAAAAAAATTGGGGGTTTATTGATCAAACATTGGTGCATATCCACTATTGCACCATGATCTACTATTAGTGTTGAAGAACAGAGTATCTATCGGTGGATGTCCAACAATAAGTTAATCTATCATTGATGAATCTACCCGTGAAGGAGGAATAGATCAAACGATATTATAATAAGAAGCTATATTGAGTAATGATAAAAATATTTATCTTCCCAAGAAGGAGAGATCAACTGGTGTTAGTGATCTATTAATGATGAAGATCTAATGGTGGTGTTCAATCTACTGGTGGAAGATAATCTAATGGTGAATATAGATCTATTGGTGAATATAGATATATCAGTCAAGAACAATGATCAACCATTGAAAAATGAATACCAGTGATTCAATATAAACTAGTCATGCATAGAGAAACCATGGTTGTAGAAGATCTATAGACTAAAAGAACTATATGAACAACAAACTTTTCAGAATTCTAAACTCTATGGAGTGAAAAAACAAACTACTATCATAAGGAAATAGGAAGGAGTTCCAACACTACTATGAAGGTGAGTTATGTCATCGCTGGGTTCGATGATGACTGTTGTGGTAATGAGCTCTAGAACACAAAAATACTCCGTAATTTCTAAATAATGAATATGACTAAAATAAAAAATATAGAAAATTGGGAGAAACTAATGAGGCATGGGAGTTAAAAAAGAGATCGAATGGAGGAAAAATTTTGATCTAATGACCGAGCTCATGTCTTAGATTTTTAACTCGGATGGACAGTGTAGTTAGATCATTCTCCCACATCAGTTTTGCAATACGGAGAAGTAGTGGTATATCAAACAACCCATAGATTCAAACCATTTGAGTTGGATACACCATCACACACTTGGGATTTGGCCTAGCGGGGTTACAAAGCCTAGCCCATGCGCCTTCTAAGCACTATATGTGGGCCTTATACATAAGACAACCCACAGTAAGCATGCACTATGCATTACCAAGATCTCCACAACCTTCATGTGGACTACCAATGGTAGGAATTTCCATGGGGTTGACCCCTTATATCCTATAACAACCCTATTTTAAGTTAAGGTAGAATTCTGTGGGAATTTAATTTTTGGAATTTGGTGGATGGTTCTTTCTCTGAATCAGTTTTATAAACGTAATTCTAATATTTGTAACACTCAAAATTGTTGATTTTAGACTTGGTTAAAGACTCAAGGGGTTACTTCGGTGTTCTGTTGAGTTTCATAAGCATCAGGCCCTGGAAACTCAAAACCAGAGAAGGATGATAGGGACGCATGATTTGTCTGAAACTGTGAGACCCTCTAGTGAAAACCATGAACCTTGTGCAGGTGAGCAGTAGGTATCGCATGGTTTGTGCATAGTTTTTCAAAATCGTGCATCTAGACTGTATGCTTAGTTCTATTTGGTCATTTTTTATGTACTGTTAAGCGCACAGTTAGTATATGTTTGGTCAAACCATGTGGTACAACCATGCAGGGTGTTGTTCTTAAGAAGAAAGAGTCACGTGGTTGGCGTACGGTTCGGCCAAACTATGTAGCCAAACCATGTGAACCTATTTTTAAGGGAGAAATTACTAAAAATACCCTAATTAATCTTTTAAACCATGTTCTTTCTTTCTTTCTTCTTCTCTAGCCACATGAGGATCCTCCTTTGATCTGTGGGTTTCTCCTCATCTCCAACCTAGGGATCATGATATCTCATGGATCTGAACTCTAATTTTAATGTATTTGATCACATTAGATCCTCCTAGTTAATCTCTCAAATCCTATTGATTTATTTCTAAGTTTATATTTTGATCTATTACTATATTTTTATGCGAGCTTGTTTTCCATATTTTCATGGAGTATGTTCATTTCTTCAATTTCTTACAAACCATACCAAATTGAATCTTGATATTGGATGAGTAGAGCATCCTAAGTATGAGTTCAGTTGTCTATATATATTTTCCAATGTTTTTATTGATCTATAAATATTTTCATTATGATGCATGTCGGCCTTTATCAGACGTCACCCTAGAATTTATTTATTTTATTTTAAATTGGCATACACACCTTTATATACTCTCGTTGATCATTGTTTAGCAATTTCAGGATGTCAACATTGATCATGAACACCCCTTGGGTGTGTTGGATTAATTTTTCCTTTATAATTAAGTGATTAAAATCCTTTAATGCATTTTAAGTGTTTGACGTAGATTATAAATGGAATTTCCCCTTGTATGTAATTTCACAAATGATTTTAGCACCTCATAAGTTCCATATTGAACCTTTTAATTGTTTTTCCATGTTTTGTAGTTTTCTATAATGATTAGTTTTGATAATTTGGGTTATTCATCGTAAATATGATGTTTGGTTGAGCTAAATGAATTGTTTGTTAAATAATGTCATGTTTTATAACAAAACCCATCAGATGAGGTGTGTTTTATTCTACATTACAAAGTGGATATTAGTGTTTTAATAATTCTTGGACTTAGTGAATTGTTGATTCCTATTAATTTTTTTGTTATTCGTTAAGTTTCATGCTAAGTACATAACCTCTAATAATATTATTAATTGGATTTAATAAGGAGGAATGACCTTCCATGTGATTAATTGTTTCAATGAATAGCCTCATTCTAAGTGGGTTGGAAATCCTTGATAAATTGAATGATTTAAATTAAATGGATTTGAATTGAGTGGTATGACCACACCTATTGATATATTTAAATAAGTATGGCATATGTCAAATGTATTAAATAGGGTGGGTTCCAAGGTCAGGCCTCATGTATGTTTTTTATTCAATATCAATTAGAATGTCCTTAGTTATATTTGGGATCAATAAATGTAAATCATGATAGGTAATGCCTCATGGATAATATTATAAATATGATTACACCTTATAAATAGGATATGGAATGATGGTAAGGGTTCTGTTGGGCATGAAGATTCATGCTCCCTTACATCAGATGTTGATCATGACGTCTTACGCCATTGACACTATCTGGATAGTGGGCATGACGTACCATGTCCCCTTGCTTGAGTGTTAGAATGATGGAACACTCACTATTTTAGAGTGTTGACATGACCTCACACTCACCATATTGAGTGGTGAGCATGAATTCTCCCACTCATTATGATATATAGGGAATTTACCTTATTTCTTGATCTTATGGTCTTGTTTAGACTAGTTATGGATGATTTAGTTACACCTCGGTCCATCCAACACCTAGTATTCCAAGTATATGGCCACTTACATCTGCACATACTTGGTCCATATAGGTTGATTAAATATATAACTATACTATATATATATATATATATTATTACTATATATATAGTTACTGATCAGACATTTATTCTGTCCATGAGATGAAGTAGGTATATTCAGTTAGGTGTCTTATTGTAACTTGAGATGACTGGAATTTATTGATTTATTCATCACTACTTGTTATTCCATTTAACTTTACACTATTGTACAGTATACTCACAAAATGGATTTAGTTATAGACACTATTGGTGGTGGCCTACTGGGATTTTATCTTGCACCCTGCTCAGACCACCATTGCACTGGGGTACCCGAATAGATCTCATGTTCATAGGACCATGGATTATTACTTGTGCTACTATGATTGTACATGGGAGTTAAGAGAACAGGATTAATATGGATCTCTGATTGATCATGGATATCTCCCTTAGGGAATTTATATCTTTTCTTTGTTCATTTATTTCATTGTATCATGTTTCCTGCTATAGGTATAATATTTTAGCTTATGTATCATCATCTGGACATGAATTCATTATGGTATATTGGCATTAGCTATTTATATTCTATTGATATTATTCTTTTGATTCTCTACCTTTCATTTATTACTACTTCCATTGTTGTCTGTTATTTATTTTCTGATATATTGTTGTGCTACTCTGATCATGAGGGTATATTCTCCCCACTATCACCTCCTATGACCCTCATTACTAATCAACAACCTCTGGCATATGTGGAGGTTCACTTGAGTCCATGTGGTGATCGGTCTATCTACTAGTTTAGTGTTCATTCGAGTCGCGATGTTACAAAGTTGTATCAAAACCATTCTTTTTCTTTGTCTTACTTTTTTGAACAGTTTGACAGGAGACTAGGAATGTGTCGACACTTGGTAAATAGTCATGTCTAGGAGTGATCACCACACCCATGGAGAAAATCCCAAGTGGCTAGGGCTAGGATTATTATTCATGTTGTTTTCTATTATATTTGATTATGATTTCACCTTGAGTGAATGGTTTACTTTTCAATGCATATTGATTTATAAAATTTATGTAATTTTTCTCTTGACCTAGTGTGGCAAGGAAGTAGTGTTACATGCATCATTATAGGCACATAGAAATTTACATGTCAGGAATATTCCATGCCATGTAGTTACATTTGAAGGTTTCATATGGATTATGATGATGTGCCTTTTGTGTTTATTAGACTAGCTATTATATACCAAGTTATATATTTTAGTGACATTCATAGTTTAATATCTATTTAGGTATTTTATTTGCATGCCTATTTATATGACATGTATAACAACCCTATTCTTTAATTACACTCATACATGATTTAATTACATGAAATTACACTTAATAAAACCTAAAAGATAGATAATTCTAGTATATTTGGAAATTAGTAACATTATATAAAAACTTAAAATGTGAGATACACCATCTTTATTGAAAACTTATTTTACATGACCAAAACATTCCTTCGTACTTAACACTGCATGGGATAACTTAAGGACATACATAAGAAATGGGTGATCTATATATCCTAGTGAGGGAGTAAACATGGAATAACATGAAGATAATAATACATGTTAGGCAAGGCATATCAATGAGTCATAAAGGAACATGAATCATAAAGCATGATATAGCATGATATTCATAACATGGAAATGTGGCAAAAACTTAAAACATTGCATCATAGGTCAAAGATAAACTATCAAGATATCATAGTGGAAAAAGTCTCATAAAGTAATCAGGTAAACCCATATCCCAACATGACATGTCATGATACTAAACATTACTCAATGCATTGGAGCGCTATATAAATATAGGCGTACTTGTCACTTTCATTTCATTCTCATTCTTAAGTGTGCCACATAGATCATAAAACATGGATTCATTCATCATCATAATTTATTCCATGATAAATGGGTGCGGAATAAATACATTTAAGTACTCAACAAAAAGGTATATGTTAATAAAATTGAACACCCTTGATAGGGAATGGGTATGGTATTCACCACACAATTGTTTTGGAAAGGAAATTCATTGTGCAATTTCAGCAGCCTAATGGCGTGACATAAAAATTCATAAAAAGGGATGATGAGAGTGAAAGGGGTCTATAATAATATATAAATGAAAATTATAGTAAGAGGATAATATAAATACATTTCCCAACATAAGTAATTTGTAAATATATAGTGTAACATAATAAAGAAACTTGAAGAAATAGGAGGAATGGAATAACTCTTACGAAATTTCGGCACGGTAATAGGTGTACATGGGAGGGATTAATGAGAGATAAATGGGTATCTCAACATTAAAAAATAATAAGGTAAGTATGGGGTAGGTTAAAAAAAATTACCTATAATTTTTAATTGAAAATAAAATGGTGTACCAATATAATGAAACTTGGATAAAAATGAGAAAGGAGGGAACCCTTACTTGAGTGTGTTACTTAAAAAGCTTGAAGAGGGACTTATTGAGAGATTGGGGTGCCTTGAGAGGATTATATAGAAGGGATGATATAATAATAATATGATACAAGTATTTTTATTAAAGATAATTGGGAGATTGTGTGGGTTTATATAGGAAATGAGAGGGGAATTATTTAATATTTCACAAACTTAGGTTTTGGAATCTATATAATTAAATATTCAAAACCACAAACCTTACCAGGGTTTTTGCCCATGATTTTTTTCAAAGAGGGGAGATTTTAATTATTTTATTAGTAAAAGGTCCTATGATATTAAAATATTATTCTTGCTTATGTGGAGGTGAGTCACATTATTCAAGAAATGAATTTAAAATCATAAAATATATTATACATTTTGGAGGATTCATAAGGGTATTATAAAAATAATCCAATTATCTTAAAATTGAATTATTTTAATGGGAAACATATATTGGGCCTATAATACCAATTATATTATTTATTACATCATTTTGGGATCATTATGATGTCATAAAACACACATTATATTTATACGGTATTTAAATTTTACCTAAAAATTTGATTCTCATAAAAATATAAAAAATTTACCATTGGATAATTTCAACATAATGATTCCAAAAATAATATTAATTTTATATATATAATTTTATAAACATGTGAATTTTTACAAAATAAAAACCGACATATATTGAAAATTGACGGGTTTTGACAAAAACAGTTTTCAAGCCTTAATAAAAATTAATTTTTACATCATAAAAATTATATGAAAATTTATATTTAATAAAATTAATTTAATGATAATATTTTATTAAAATACCATTTATTTCAAAAATTCATTGATTCATCAAAATAAACCCCTTAATTAAATTTTAATATTACCTGAAAATACAATTTCTGTTTAATTGAATCAAAACCAAAATAATTTAAAAGAAATAATTAAAATGAAAATATATACATTATTATATAATATACATATTCAAATTATTAAGTTCTTGATATAAATCACTTTATTACACCAGCTTACACCCTAAGAGTAAGGTGTGCGGCTGTGAGATTATCATGGGGTCATTCGGCGAACATGGTTTGGGTTGTGATCTCGATGAGCTTGAACTTATCTCGTAAATGGTTTCACTCGTGCTTAATTCAAAGGAACTCATCATAGTATTGGTCAAGGGAAAATCCCAAAGATTATATCTTCCTTGGAAGCTTTGATAAATGGAATTCATAGGGCATAATTCTACTTATTGAGGTCATCACTTCCTTTGTATGAGTTAATTGGATTTGTTAAAACCCTGTATTTATACTAATAATGTGATCACTATTAAATGGATATATTATAAATGGTTAAAATTATTAACAGTCCTTTAAACATAAAACTAAGGAAGTGCATGTGTTTTATATAACCATTTTTCAAAATAATACATTTAATTATATCAAAAGGGAAATTTCACTTATAACCATTCGGGTCATTACAATCTTCCCCCATTAAGAAATTTTACCCAAGAAATTTTCATTTCCCGCATTAAAATAGATGAGGGTAGCTCTGTTTCATTGCCTCCAATAGTTCCCACATTTCTTCTTCAAACTTTTGTTTTCTCTATAACACTTTGACCAGGTGAATTGTCTTATTCTGTAGAACTTTGTCTCTACGATCTAGAATCTTCACTAGTTGCTCCTCATAAGAGAGGTCATTATCCAATAGTACCACCTATGGATTGAGTACATGTGAAAGGTTTGATATTTACTTTCTCAAGATGGATACATGGAATACATCATGTACTTTAGATAGGTTAGGTGGGAGTGCTAGTTGGTAGGCCACTTCTCCAATGCGATCAAGGATCTCAAAGGGGTCGATGTATCTTGGATTAAGCTTTATCTTATTTCCAAATCTCATCACTTTATTCCATGGAGATATGAAGAGGAAAACTATGTCTCTAGTATCAAACTCTAGGTATCTTAGATGATTGTTAACATAGCTTTTATGGCAAGTCTGAGCAGCCTTAATGTGTTAGTGAATGGTATTATCCTTATCCACCATTTCCTCAACCATTTCAGGATCTATAAGTTTTTGTTCCCCAACTTCATCCTAGCATGTAGGTGTTCTAAACCTATTTCCATAAAGGGATTCATAGGGAGACAGTTGGATGCTTGAGTGGAAACTATTTTTGTAAGAGAACTCAACCAGAGTAATATGTTGATATCATCCTCCTTTTAAGTCCATTAAGCATTCTCTAAACATGTCCTCAAGTTTCTAGATAGTCTGCTCATATTGGCCATCAGTTTTAGGGTGATAGGTCATGATGAAGTTTAATTCAGTGCTCAAATCGTGTTGTAAACTCTTCCAAACCCTATAGGTGAATCTTAGATCTCAATCAGATATAATCAATAGTGGTACACCATGCAGCCTCACCAATTCTATGATATATATTTGTTTAGGTTGATCCAATGATAAATCCTCTTGAATTGCAATGAAGTGTGCAGTCATTGTAAGATGATACACTACAACCTAGATATAATTATTTCATCTAGATGTCTTAGGAGGCCCAGTTATAAAATCCATAGTGATGTTTTCCTATTTACATGTAGGTATGGTTAATGGTTGTATCATCCCCTTAGATTTTTTACTTTATTACTTAACTTGTTGATACACGAGACATCTTGATGTATATTCTATGATCTCCTTTTTCATATTGTCCCTCCAATAGTGTTCTCAAATATATCGATACATCTTTGTGCTTCCATGATGGATAGATAAGGTTGATCTATGTGCATCATCCAATAGTTTCTTCTTTAACTCGGGATTTGATGGTACAAATAGTCTTGACCTAAATATTACAACACCTTCTTCATTAACAAAAAACACCAAGGATTTACCTTTTTTAATAGCTTCCACTTTCTTCTAAATTCCCACATCATCTCTTTGATCAACTTTTAACCTCTCCAAAAGAGATGGT
Organism: Viscum album; assembly: GCA_963277665.1. NCBI lineage: Eukaryota > Viridiplantae > Streptophyta > Magnoliopsida > Santalales > Viscaceae > Viscum > Viscum album. The sequence continues at coordinate 756,266,793 of OY728148.1, read as the reverse complement.
TGAGTAATAATTTGTTAAAGGATTGATGATGATCTTTCCTTTATGATTCTCATGTCCATCCTCTTCAAGTTTAAGAAGATCGGATCCTTCTCAATTATCATCAATGAAATAGTTGTTGGATTCTTTATACTTAGAGAGTATTCCACTTTATTTGATTTCCCAAAATGGTAGTGAATTGAGAAGTCATAGTCTTTGATCAGCTCTAACCATCATTTTTTTCACATATTCAACTTTTTCTGTGTGAATATATACTTGAGGATTTTGTGATCCGTATATATTTCACACTTCTCCCCAAAGAGGTAATTTCGCCAAATTTTAAAATCATAAATCACTGAATCCAACTTCAAATCATGTGTTGGATATTTCAGCTCATGAACTTTCAACTTCTTTGAAGCATATGCAATGGATTTGTAATTTTGCATCAACACACAGCCCAAACCATTATTTAAATCATTACTAAATACCACAAAAAATATCCACTTTTGGGTAGTGTGAGAATGGTCATAATGATAAGCATCATTTTTAACTCCTTGAATCTATATTTTCATTCATCTTTCCAAGAAAACCTAACTCCCTTTCGAGTTATCATGGTTAGAGGTTTTGAAAATCATGAGAACTTTCTCAAAAATTGACAATAATACCCAGATAATCCAAGAAAATTATGGATATATGTCACAGATGTTGGACTTGGCCATCCTTCAATTTCCTCATTTTTTAAGGGTCTATAAGTATCCCATTTCTTGTGATAATATTCCCCAAGAAAGATACTTACTTCAACCAGAAATCACATTTACTCTACTTGGCATAAATATTTTCCTCTCACAAGGTCTTTAACACAGTACTTAAATGCTCTTCATGCTCCTTCTTATGTTTGGAGTGTATTAGAATATCATCAACAAAGACTACCATAAATTTTTCAAGGTAATATATAAATCCTCTATTCATCAATTCCCTGAATATTTTTGGAGCATTAGTGAGTTCTAAAGGCATTTCTATGAATTCATAGTGCCCGTACCTTGTATCAAAAGTAGTCTTGGGGATATCCTCCTTATTCACCCTAACTGGTTAATATCCCGACCACAGATCCACCTTGAAAAATTATTCTGCACCATGTAGTTGATCAAAAAGGACATCAATCTATGGTAGATGATATTTTTTTTATCATGATCTTTTTGAGCTCATGATAATCAATTCAAATGCACATTGACCCATACTTCTTCTTAACAGAGGATTAGTGCACCCCAAGATAAAGCACTTGGGCATATGAAACCTTTATTAAAATTATCCTGTAGTTGTTTCTTCAGCTCCTCAAGTTCAATAACATCCATTCTATATAGAGTCTTGGATAATGGTAACACCCCAAGCATGAGCACAATTTAAAATTTGACCTCTCAGCTAGGAGGAATACTAGGCAATTCCTTGGGAAGCACATTATCGTGTTCCCTCGTAATGGCCATGTCTTCAAGGATGATTATTTCCTTACACTCAATAATTTGAGATACATAATCTCAAACATAGGTCAATAATATCCATGCTTGAGATGATAGTGTTGAATAATATTCATCTGTCTCCTTGAATTTGTACAAAATCAGTGGATGATTCACAATATAGAGATTGATTTCCTTCTCAAATCAATTTATGTTGGCTCTATATAGGGATAGATAATCCATGCCTAGAATTTCATCAAATTCTACCAAATGGAATATGACAAGGTTATTTGGGAATTTCATCCCACAAATTGTGATAGGGGAGGAGTTATATACTTGGGATGAAATAATTTCCTCATTTTTTGTTTTCACCGATGACTCCACTTCCAAGCATTTTGATGGTGATTGAATAGTTCTACTAAACTTTCATGATATGAAGGAATATGTAGAACCATAATCAAAAATTATTTTCTCTATTCTTGAATGAATAACTAGTGTACCTATCACCACTTCATTTTCAGGATTCACTTCAGTAGTTGTGATGGAGAAATCTCTCCCTTGTTTCCTTGTAGGTTATAGATTGCCTCTTAAAACCCTTGTCTTAGTGCATTGGTTTGATAAATGTTGTGGTTCCTTATATTTGTAGTAATGAACAATGCATTGTGGTTTTACTAGTGTATTCCTTTCCTCCGTCTTAGTAGTGGGATTTTCTTTCCGAAAATCACTGGCTAGGTTCCCTTCCTTCCCGCAACTAAAGCATTACTTCGTCCCCTTTAAGAAATTTCCAAGGTGCTTCTTTCTGTAACTTTGGAAAGTGGGATGTTGAGATTTCTTAGCACCATTATATCTCTCTATCGGACCACCATAATTTGACTCCACCTTCTTCTTATTATCCCCATGATACCCCTAATATTCTTTGATCTTTATTTTGATTTTGAGGGCACAAAGGAGAATCTCTTCATAGCTATCAAAGTCACAGATCGCCAGCGATTTACATAGGCTAGGTTTTAGCCCACAAAAGAAGTGGTTAACCTTGCATCGAAAAATACATAGGGGCATCGTGAAATCCTTGTGAAGTTTTCCTCATACACTCCAATAGATTCATATTATTTTTTCTTCAGGGAAAGTAAATCCCTTTCCATCTTAAGTCGAAGGTGTGAGGAAAATATTTATCAAATTTTTTTTCTAGAAATCCTTCCATCTCATCACCACGATCTCTTCTTCAAGCCACATATTTTTTATCAATTTCCACCATTGATCATCTTCACCCTCCATACAATAAGAAACCATAATAAAATTTTCTTTTTTGTAGAATTAAATGATGGATAAGATCTTTTCAATTAATTTGACCTATTGTTTGGTGATTGATGGATCGGATGATCCATTTAAAGTGGGAGGCCTTTATCTCGTGAATCTCTCGATTGCAAATTTTTATTTATTAGGGGGGTTATCAGTTCCTCTTGATCTAGGTTTCTATTAAAAACTTGAGTTAACTGAGAGAGTACCATGAAAAATTTTGTGATTTCTTCTCCCATAGGATTGGGAATCTCATTAGGGCAGTTATTACATTGATCTTCACATCGGTTGTTAACCTGATTCCTCCTATTATCGGCCATTTTCTAGAATAAAATTAAAATTAGGGGTAAGTGTTTTAAACTATTAAAAATATAAAGGGTAATCTAATGGCATTAAAGGGACAAATTATAAATTATATTTATTTCCTTAACTTATGAATTTCTAGGCTTTAATCTGAGTTATCCATGATCAATTTCCTCAAATATATTATTATGGGATTTTTTTATTCCATTAATAATGGTTCATACTAAGATTATGAATTTACCAAATAATATCCCCTAGGAGTGTCAAACTCATAGTGCATCAAGTCTCATTGTCATGCACCAGTTCTCATTCGAGTTTGGCTCAAAGCAGTGTTTTCAGGTTTTACCCCTAGATACATTTGTGTTAAAGCCACATCCACTTACTCATATCCAAAAAGGGATATATTTTCTTGATAAACCACTTACTCTATACTCACCAAAATTTAGGTATTTTTTTCTTATACTTGTTCTTATACCTAAGGCTTTCACTAGAGTTTTCTAATCCTAATCCCAAAAAATACTAAATCTTCCTTGGATACCAACTATAGAAACCCAGTTCTTTTATTACAATAATACATGATTTAATTGAATGAAATTACACTTAATAAAAAATAAAATATCGAAAAGTATATTGTCCTTGGAAATTAGGAACATTAAATAAAAAATTAAAACATGATATACAACATCTTTTTTGAAAACTTCTTTTACATGACCATAATATTCCTTCGTACCTAACACTGCATGGGATAACCTAAGGAAATGCATAAGAAAGGGGTGAGCTATATAGCCCAGTAAGGGATTAAACATGGAATAACATGAATATAGTAATACATGTTAGGCAAGTAATATCAATGAGGTATAAAGTAACATGAATCATAAATCATGATATAACATGATATTCTTAACATGGAAATGTGGTAACAACTTAAAACATTGCATCATAGGTCAAGGATAAAATTCCAAGAAATCATAGTGGAAAAATTCCCATAAATTAATCAAGTAAACCCATATCCCAACATGATTTATCATAATACTAAACATTTCCCAATGCATTGTAGCGCTATATAAATTCGGACACACCCGTCACTTTCATTTCATTCTCATGCTTAAGTGTGCCATATGGATCATAAAACATAAATTCATTCATCATCATAATTTATTCCATGATCAAGGGGTGTAGAATAAATACATGTAAGTACTCAATAAAAAGGTATATGTGAACAAAAGTGAACACCCTTAATATGGAATGGGTATGGTATTCACCACACAATTGTTTTCAAAAGAATATTTGTGGTGCAATTTCAGCATCCCAACGGCGTGACATAAAAATTCATAAAATGGGATTATGAGAGATAAAGGGGTCTATCATAATATATACATTAAAATTATAGTGATAGGTTTATATAAATACATGTACCAACATAAGGAATTTTTAAATAGATGGCGTAACATAATAAATAAACTTGAAGAAAAAGGAGTAATGGAAGAAGTTTTACGAAATTTTGGCATGGTAACAGGTGTACATGGGAGGGATTAGTGAGAGATAAATGGGTATATCATCATTAAAATATAATAAGGGAAGTATTGTGGGTTCAAAAAGATACCCCATAATTTTTAATTGAAAATAAAATGGTGTAATAATATAAGGAAACTTAGATAAAAATGAGAAAGGAAAGAACCCTTACTTGAGTGTATGACTTCAAAAGCTTGAAGAGGTGCTTATTGAGAGAATGGGGAACCTTGGGAGGATTATAGAGAGTGTAGGAAAAATTAAGGATGTGCTCCAAGGATTTTAAGTGAAGATAAGTGAGATATTGGGTGGTTTTATGTAGGAAATGAGAGGAGAATTATTTAATATTTCACAAACTTAGGTTTTGGAATCTATATAATAAAATATTCAAAAACACAAACCTTATCATGGTTTTTTCCCATGGTTTTTGTAAAAGAGGGTATATTTTAATTATTTTATTAGCAAAATTTCTGAATATATTAAAATATTAGTCTTTTTTCTATGGAGGTGAGTCACATTATTCAAGAAATGAATTTAAAATCATAAAATATATTATACATTTTAGAGGATTCATAAGGGAATCATAAAAATAATCCAATTATATTAAAATCTCATTATTTTAATGGGAAAACATATATTGGTCCAATAATACCCATTATATTATTTATTACATCATTTTTGGGTCATTATGATGTCATAAAACAAACATTATATTTATATGGTATTTAATTTTTACCCGAAAATTCGACTGTCTCATAAAAATATGAAAAATTCATTTTTGGATAATTTAAATGTTATGATTCCAAAAATAATATTCATTTTATCTAAATAATTTTTTAAAAATGTGAATTTTCACAAAATAAAAACCAACATTTATTGAAAATTGACGGGTTTTAACAAAAACAGTTTTCAAACCTCAATAAAAATTAATTTTGACATCATAAAAATATATGACCATTTATATTTAATAAAATTAATTTAATGATAATATTGTATTAAAATTCCATTTATTTCAAAAATCCACTTATTCACCAAAATAAACACCTTAATTAAATTTGAATATTACTTGAAAATACAATTTATGTTTAATTGAATCAAAACCAAAATCATTTGAAAGAAATAATTAAAATAAAAATATATAAATTATTATATAATATAAATATTCACATTATTAAGGTCTTGATACATATCCATTTATTACACCAACGTACTTCTTAATAGTAAGTTGTGTGATGGTGAGATTATCATGGGGTCGTTCGGCGAACATGGTTTGAGTCGTGATCACTATGAGCTTGAACTTCTCTTGTAAACATTTTTTCTCATGATTAAGTCACTATATCTCATCATGGGATTGGTCAAGGGAAAATACCATAGATGCTATCTTCCTAAAAATCTCTAATAAATGGACTTCATAGGGCATAATTCTACTTGTTGAGGTCATCACTTCCTTTGTCTGAGTTAATTGGATTTTTTAAAGCCCTCTATTTATACTAATAATGTGATCACTTTTCAATGGCTATATTGTCAATGTTCAACATTCTTAACGGTCCTTTGAACATAAAACCAAGGAAGTGAATGTATTTTATATAACCATTTTACAAAATAATAAATTTAATTAAATCAAAATGGAAATTTCACTTATAACAGTTCAAGTCATTACAACATGCTTAGGTGATTTATTTAGCATGTTAATCTATTTCCCTGATTAGGTAATTATATGATATGTTGCATAATTATTTAGCATTTATTGCCTATGTATCATGATTTTGTGCTTATTATCATGTTCCTCTGTGTTTACTTCTTGTGATAACATGCCTGGTTATGTTTATGATATATAATTGGTTGCATGGGCTGAACATATTGGTTGTGATTAAATGAGGGCCAATTTTTAGTTGTAATATGTATGGGTGCCTTATAAATTGGGAATAGGTAACATGTGTATTCGAACCATCTTTTAAGATTTCTATATATATCTATAGGTCATTTCTAAAATGTATAATCTGTTAAAGTTCAAATTTTAAAGTGAATTGGTCGTGATTAATGGGATCCAAATTCTAATCTGTTAAGTGTATAGGCATTTTATAGATTATGAGAGGGAAAACCATATAATATAACCATTATATATAACCATGATATATTTTAAAATGGTTATAAATGTAAAATCTATTTAGTTTTGATTAGTAATGAATTTTTTTCCTCTATAAAGTCTTGTGACTATATCACACGAGCATGATGATCTGTATGATTAATTTTCATAAATGCACTACTAGACCCAATTAGGACAGATGGGGAAGGTTTCTTATGAGATAACCCACTATGGGTGTTTTGAAACTTTTGAAAGTTAAACCACTATTATCGAGATTCTTTCTAATAAACCGAGGTTGTCTTAGTAGGACCCTTATAGGTTACCTTATCTCTTAAAAAGAATTTATATGATAAATTTCTTAATTATTATAGGATTTTAATAAATGATTAATCTTTAAAAGGAAATTTTCATAAGACTTACCTATTTCACCTTAATGCATTATTTAAATCACGTACCAAGTGATTTGTCTTATAATTGGTACTTTATTCTCTGAATTAAATCTTTTAAATGATTAAATATTGAATGTGAATCAATGTAATGATTTTAAAATGGAACCTGAATCGGTGTCCTTAATTTAAACCCTCATGTAAGGGTATTTTAAAAAGCTCTTTTAGTTTCCTTGTAACAGAAACGTAAGCATTTTCTATGGGCCTTTTTCTTCCTTTTATCAAGGGATTAAATGGTGGGTGTGGGATCTAGTGGAATTTGTTTAGAGAGACCTAGTGATAGGGTCGATGCTTATAATTTTTTAAGGGGATATCATAACGTATTTAGCACCCTTAAAGATTAAATACCTTGATAAATGTTTTGATATTTCTAACGTATGGTGTTGTTCAGATGTCATTGTCCCTAGTAGGACTCTTAGCTTCTAAATTAAACCCTTTTTGGAGGGGTTTTCAAGGTATCCTTGACCTTTGATATGGGTGTGAGCATTAGATAATGCTCTATTTTAGCAGTATAGTAATTTCTAGGGCATGGTCATCCACTTAGTAGGTCTTGTGACCTCTCTTTTTCCTCATTGATGGGTGACTTAGTACGTCTTTATCCAGGTTAATGGTCATATGGGGTAATATGACTCTAGGGTAAATCTATTATATGGACCACCTAATACTTCAATTTATAGGGATGAAAACATATGGATAGTATCAAGGTTGTGTCATCTTGTTTTTGAAACCTTGGGGTTGTGTGTGCTTATATATACAATACCCGTCAAGTTTCTAAATGATATAATGAATCAGTTGAGTTCTGTGTAACTATTGAGACTTGAGTTATTGAGTACGTTCTCAAGTCATCTATCGAGTAGAGTGGCATGGGAATTAAAGGAATCAAATTCATCCCAATTCTCATGATGATGTTCCAAGAGGATCAAGTGTTATGACATGTCGATCGGGTTGGTTTTTGTCTTTCATTCAAAATGGTATGACATTTGTGACCGTGACTCAGATAAGTATCATGTGTGCATTAATGTGGATATGATCTATCATGCTTATGATCAGCTATTCTATCTATCTTTTTTATGATTATAACACTCCTAATGTTGGGATTTTCATGTCAGTTCTGGTAAATATTTGTCCTTCCAAGTATAAGGAATACAACCAAGGAGTGCCATTTGGAAATGGTCGGTCTTTCTTTAATGCCTTTGGGGATGGAGATTTTTGAATCATGTAGGTGCTTTCTTGGCATCATGATGTTGATGTGGTCGGTTGTGTATGCAACCCTTGAGAAACATCATTGGTTGTGGGAAGACTTCTATGGATAATTTTGAGAGATCATGGTATTCCTTAGGTAGTAAAGTCTTTTTGATTAGTTAATGACAACTCGTCGGCAGGTGAAGTCGAGCTTCTTCCAAGAAGTTGACCATTAGTGGTTCGACTGCTCTCTTTATGGTAGTTGGGTATGGTTGGTTGGAAACCATATTGAGAAATTCATATTTTATATGATAGAATTTTATTGAATCTTTTTTTAATTCTTGGTACCCTCTTAGTGTAATGTTTCTTAGCGAAGAGCATGTCCCCTATCTTGATGTCATCCTTGATGAACTAAGAGATCATCGGTTATACGCCGATCTAATAGTTTCAAATGTCCTTATGTTTCAATAAATTTACTTTATCAGGGTTTCTCATTGGATGCGTGGTTTTTATCGAGGCATGGTTAATCTTTAGTGATACATGGGTCCTTGTATAGGAACACCTTGGATGAACTCCTCAACACCGTCCATTTTCCCCTGACTTGACCACCAAGAAGATACCACTATGGGATCAGTCAATGATCTGATGTAGATGTATTGGTCTTTTACCGATGTCTCAATTGTAAACATGAAGTATGGACAACCTTGGGTTAGTTCCTTGGACTCTATTTTAATGAATTTGTGGTTATATCAGACTTATTTTCATGCTTGGAGGTGATGTTTAAAGGGTGAAAAATCCAATGGGTTGGATCTGGGTTACACCTTGTTTGTGATGAGGCATGACAGATTAAGTTTTCGGGTTATGGTTTGATTATGTAATTTCATCGGAATCCGGATATGGGCTTTGATGAACATGCTCATGGTAAATGTGATATTCCTTAGAAAGAAGCATTATAGTTTAGTTTTTAGTACGTCATCCATCTAATCCAATCATTTTTAGATAATTTTACTAGAGTGGTTCAACTTATTTTCCTTATTTTTTTAATGTATATGGTTGAAATTATCCATTTAAATCATGTTGTCAGGTTAAGTCTGGTGCGGTGTAAAGGTCGGTTGTGTCTTCCAAGGAAAGCTTGTGCAACCAGTTTTAGTTTGGTCAATCGGTATTCAACCATTTCTTTACAGTGAGGTCCCTGATATGAACCCATAAGTAATCGGGTTTTCCAATTTAAGAAAAACATTCTAGTAGTTTCATTAGAATGATTAGGGGTATGCTTTGAAGGAAATTATAATGGTGGAGGTACCGTAGCTCATAATTGGCCCCATTTTTATATTAAAACTTATAGTGGGGAGCACCATCAAGCATATGTTTAAAGAGACAATGAAGTGATCATGTATCTAGCTAAGTGGGATTGGGTAAGCACTGTTTAGGTGTTTCAATTAGAAAAATAGTGTTGGATCATGTTTTGATAGCTTAAGTGTCATATGGTTAAGAAATGCTTAGAGTCACATTGGATGTTTGGAAATGCAATGCGGCTGTTTGAATGAGACTTGATGGAGCTTTTAGGTCAGGTGATGGTTTCATCATTTCCCAAAGGCTTATAGAGGATGATAAGTTCTAAGGTATGGATGTTGTAACGACCCGTGTTTTGAGCCAAGGTAGAATTCCATGGGAATTTGAATTTTTTGCATTTGGTGGATGGTTCGTTCTTTGAATTAGGCCTCGAAACATAATTCCAAGAGTTGGAACACTCAAAAGTGTTTTTTAGACTTTTTTAAAGTAATGATGGGTTAATATGGTGTTCTGTTGAGTTTTGGAAGCATTAGTCCCTGGAAACTCAAAATCAGAGAAGGCTGGCAGGGGCGTGCGGTTTGTCTGAAACCATGTGACCCTTCAGTGCAAATCATAAACCTTGTGTAGGTGAGAAGTATGTTTCGCATAGGATATGCATGGTTTTCCCAAAACTTGAACCCATCCCACACACTTAGCACTATTTATGTGGTGTGTATACACTATTCATCACATGGTTGTCTCACGGTTGATCAACCCGTGGGGGGAACTGTGCGGGGTGTGGTTCTTAAGAAAGAGGAGTTTCACGGTTAGTGCATAGTTTGGAAAAATTGTGTGACCCTATTTTTAAGGGTGAAATCACTAAAATTTCATTAATAAATCTTTTAAACCCTTTTCTTTCTTTATTTATTCTTCTCCGGTCATGTGATGCTTATCCTTTTCTCTGTGGGTTTCTCCTCCTCTCCAACCGAGGGATCATGATATCTCATGCATACAAAATCATATTTAAACATTATCATTCATTTTAAATTTTCATAAGTAAACTCTTGAATCCTCTTTCTTCCTTTCTAATTTTGTCTTCTAATCTATTGTGATATTTTGGTGCAAGCTCATTCACCATATTTTCAAGGCAAATGTTTGTTTCTTTTATTTCTTCCAAATCAGACCAAATCAAAGCTAGATATTAGACGACTAAAGTGTCCATAGTATGATTTAGGTGGTCTATAGATATTTTCCTATGTTTACATTTATCTATGAATATTTCCATCATTCCACACACCATACTTTATTGTGCATCTCCTTAGAATCGATTTCTTTCATTTTAAATTGGTATACACACCATGATATACTACTGTTGATTATTGTTTAGAAGTTTTGGGATGTCAACCTTGATCACAGACACCCCTTGGTTGTGTCAGATTAATTTTTCCTTTATAATTGATTGATTAAAATCCATTAATGCCTTCTAAGAATTCATCTTGGATTATAAATGGAATTTCCACTTGTAGGTAATTTCCCAATTAATGTTAGCACCTCCCAAGTGCCATGTTGAACCTTGTGATTGTTTTTACATGTTTAATAGTTTTCTATAATTTTTCTTTTTGATAATTTGTATTATTACACTTTAATATGATTCTTGGTTGATATAAATGATTTGGTTTTTAAATAATTTCATGTTTTATAATAAAACCTCGCGGATGAGGTGCGCTATCTTCTAAATTACAAAGTGGAGATTAATGTTTTAACAATGCTTAGCCTTAGTACATTGGTGATTCCTATGCCTTATGTTGTTATTAGTTAAGTGGATTTCTGAGAACATATCCTCTAATAATATTCTCAAATGGATTAAATAAAGAGGCATGGACTTCAATGTGATTAATTTTTTCAATGACCAACCTTCTTCAAAGTGGGTTGGTGAGCCATGACAAATTGAATGGTTCAAATTAAATGGATTTAATTGAGTGGTACGACCACTGTAACGCCCCAACCCCAGTTACCCAGAGTCGATGCATTATTACGTAACTTTGGCATGATCTCAAAAGATCAAGTCTCGAAAGACCGATTAGTTTAGTAGCCTTGGAAACACTAGATACATTCATAAATGTTACATTACATTATAAAGTGAAAAATCACAATAACATAGTCTCCATAGTCCACACTCATATCCCCTTCAGACTATCCCTGTAGGTCAGTCATAAAATATTTCTTCACATCCTGGGAAAATAAAACATAGAAAGGGGTGAGCTCAGATGCTCAGTAAGGATAAAAATATAGCAGAAACTTTCATAAATAAACATAAACATTTAAGGAAATGTATAACTAAACAAAAGCCTTTTAAACTTGAACTTCAGCATAATATTGCAAAAATAAAATGAAGTAATTCCATTTACTTATTCACATGTATATTCTATTAGTCGAATAATCACATTTAATATCAATAACCACTTTCATAATGATGGAATGCATAATTCCAAAATATCATAACCACATAGTCAAGGCCTTGTGCCAAGACTACAAATAATATTTTGTAAAGGCCTCGTGCCAAGACACTAGTTTGTCTAATGAGACATACCGATTCATCGAGGAGCTATATCGGGCTCCACCCGTCACTTATTAAGTCCAATGCATTCCTTATATGAAAAGGTTTAAACATATCATAAACCATAACATAATCGTATCACATAAAACATGCATAAAGGAAACATAACATTCCCACATTTCAATCACAAGATATCAATACAACACATTGATATAATAAAAACATTATCAAAACCATTTTCAATACCAAAATAAAATAAAAGTAAAACATGGTATTTATTTTTTATTTAAAAAAAGTTATGGCTTGTAGAGGAAGCCGAAACTCAAATAATGGTCACAGCGGCGGAGAAGTCGTTGTCGCCGCATACGTAAGACAAAACATTCCTTTTGTCATTTAGTAAAAATGCTTCGTATAAAAAGATTCCTTTTGAATAAAAGTAAAATTCAAAGGGGTTTATACACCGTATAAAATAAAGTTGTGTATAAACAAAATATTCCTCAATGAAAGGAGATTGAGACGAAGTCCCTTACCTCGTGTCTGACTTGACTCGATCGTTCTTTAACCGCCTGAATAATAAACTAGAGTTAATTTCTACTTGCTTAAGAACCTTTTTCAAGTTAATTATTCCTTTTATATCACTTATTACCATGTTATTAACATTATGTAATTATTTAAGTTAATAACGGTCGTTTTGTCGATCTTTGGTACTTGAGTCAAAAATTAACTTCTTATAATTACAAGTTGTTCATGTGGTAAAATATCCATTATATCCAGAATTATATTCAGGATGTAGATATCATATATATCATATATATCCAGTATATACATGAATTTATAATATTACATAACATTTAGGGGTAAGAAATGAAATGCACAGTTCATGGAGATGGTAAGCCGTACGTACGCATGAACGCTACTTTCATTTCGATTTCGTATTTAATCGAATGAAATCATAATGATATAAAGGTATATTATAATTCCAGTATAATATCATATATAATATCATTAACTCTATCCTTTATACTTCCCACATATGTCATTAACGATTCAAATCACTTTGAGGGGGCGGTAGCCCGCACTTCCTAAAATGAAATTATCGCGTTTACCCATAATGTAAATCATAAAGGTATGCCATAAATGAAAAATACAGAAGAATAAGGAAAACATAAACATAATATATATCATATATAAATATAGTGACATCTTAATGGCCACCATGATAGGTGTTAAAAGAATATTGAACAATCATCGTTTCATGAGGCAATAATTCTCCACCCACAGAAACATAATGTTCTTTAACCATTAGACGAAGGTGTGTGTAAGTGTAAATAAAATCCTTCTCATAAAAACATACAAGTATATTTAAGATACCTGTTTTGTTACAAAATAAAGTAATAAAAATAGTTTAAGGGGTTGGAGAAGCAAAATAATACAAAAGAACATAAGAGAAGACATTACCTTAAAATCGGGTAACTCTTTTTGATTTCAACCAAAGGCTTCCTTGGGAAGACTTATGCCCAAATTGAGGCTTCTCGGAGTAATATGGGGAAGTTGAGAGAGTATTTTGTCAGAGTTTGGCCGAGCCAAATGTCTTTGAAGGTGTGAATAAGGTGGTAGTGGTGGGGGCCTTTTATAAGAGGAAAGGAGGGGCACTCTTGGAAAGTCATGAAATGTTACATTATTATGAAATGATTTTCGGATTTTAAAGGTCCCAAAATGATATATTTCGAGTATAAGTTTATAATGGTTCTAAATACACACATACAATAGTCTTTAGACAAGTTTAAGTCTTAGATTTTACCTTATCTTTTCATTTTATTTAAATCGTTCATTATTGAGGTAATCACTGCATCATCATGGTGTCACAAATAAATTTATTTATTTAATGTATAAAATTATAAAAAAATTACCATGATGTAGGAAATCTTTTTATCTTTCCAATTAATATTTATAGTCAAAAATTTAACTTATATAACCCAATGTAATAATTGTTTTAGTAAAACAACACATGTTTGTGACAATTTTATTTTTACTTTAAATAAAAAGTTATTAATGTCATTTTCTTACCCAAGTGGCTCCATGGGGTCCCCAAGTTGATCCATGGATTGTCTTGGTCGGACATAACTCATCCAATAAGTGTAGGACAAGTGTAAAGGTAATTTCATATTATTATAACATTATATTTACCTTAAATTACACTAATTACCTTTAATCGCGATTAATAAAACTTAAAAGTTACTATTCACAAAAAAATTACTTTCATCTCATTGAACCACATTTTACATAATAATGACAACCATGTATGTCAGATTTTTGAAATTCAATTCGTAGAAGTGGTAAAGTTTCATTTAAACGAAAAATTAGTTTTTTAACTACCACTTAGTGGTTTCACTATTCATCAAAAATTGAAGTTTTTCAGAAAAATACCAAAAATTACCCCTAAGCTATATTTGATATTCCTAATTCAAAAATGGTGTCTATTTTACAAAATTAAAAACATATAAGTTGAATTAATTAATTTAATAATTAATTCCCACTGCCACAACAAATAGCGTGTTTTTAAGAAACAATATATATCAAAAGATTGACAATTGTTTATGTCCAGTTTCAAAATGAAATTAATTATAATGACCACCATTGGATAAAAAGGTTAAAATATATTCTAATTATACTTTAAAACCACACAATCGTATAATTTATCACTATAAATTATTTTGATTAAAAAAGTTGTTTTTAAATATTTTTCACTATTCATCGAAAATTGGAAGTTCCCAGAAAAATACCAAAAATTCAACATAGGCTAATTTCGATATTCCAAATCCAAAAATGAAGTCCATTTTGAAATATAAAATTTATATAATTTCAAAAAGTTGGTATTACTATTCATAATGGCTATTTTGATTGGTCGTGGTGTGTTAGAATCTCGAACTTGCGTACAGTGCAAGTTATTGCATTATTGAAAGAGAAGCATATCGTGGAAGCTTGGGGTGTTACATTCTCCCCTCCTTCAATAAATTGAGTCCTCACAATTTGAAATTGTTCTTCTAAAATAAAAGGTTCAAAGTAAAAAATACCTTTGTGGAAAACCCATATCGGAAATAGGGTTAATAAAAATATAACTTTAAAAGAAAGAAAGAGAAGTACAAAGGTCACCCGAGATAGCCCATACTAGGATTCTATGAAAACGTGGATATGGAGGAGAAAAAAACCATCAAGGTCTGATGGAGAGTTGTAGAAAATAGGATTAGGATAAAGTTAACTGCAAGAAAATCACAAACTTGTTATTGGTTAAACGATCATTGATTCCCTGGTAGGAAAAGTTAACCAAAAACGTTTTTTTTAAGTTACCTTTCATAAAGTTGAGGAATTTATTTAGGATATTTACTAAGAATTTAAGGAAATATACATACTTTCCATGTAGACTTTTCATTCTTTAACAAATTTTTACCACAAACCCATCTTTCACTCAAAAAGATAATAGAACTCAAAAATATTATATTTATCCTAATCGTATAAGGTTCCAAATATTAACACTACCATTTAGATTAGGAAAACTATTTTGTAATAACCAGGGACTTCCTGTAGTCTAGTGGTAGGTAATAAAGGCTTGTCGCACTATGGTTGTGGGTTCGATTCCTACAGCTTTGTCCGACGCGACGGGTTATCCCCTGACCTGCAGGTTGTCCTTTTCCTAAAACTATAGTATTATAATATTCCAAAAATAATCTTTAGAAATTTTTTAACCTTAAACAATACTATCCAAAGTTAAACTTAATCCATTCCAACCTTTATAGTTCTCCAAAATACCTATGTCCAGAATTTCTCTAAAAGGTCTCTAAATTCCAAAATCAATTGTAACATCAGATTCCCCAAACAAAGTAAAGTTTCTCTTATTGTCACATACTAAAAATATGATTAGCTTCATCATATTAAAACCTTAATGAAAACAAAAATTACTACAGTACAATCCTTATATATATCACATTATTCTTATAACCATAATATAGTTATTGAGTCCAAAAACACAAATATAATAATTATTCAACTTCATCTGTAGTAACAACATAAGCTTGGCCTTTCTCCCTTGGCCTTTTCTAAGGTAAGTTTCCTTGGCACTTAGGGCATTCATTTGCATAATTCCCCATTTCTCTACAATTGTAGCATTCAACATTGATAGCCTCTTTCTTTCCCTTGCAATCACGATCTTGGTGACATTTTTCTCCACATTTATAACAAACTCTCATTCCCTTTAGGCAAGTACCGGGGTGATTCTTCCCACAATTATCACATAATGGAAAATCCTTCTTTCCCTTTTTCCCTTTATCTATCTCTTGTTCCACCGTTCTCTTCTTCTCTTGCTTTACTTTATTGTTATAAGACTTAGAGAATTCCTTTTCTATCTTGATAGCACCCGAGACAATATCTTTGTACGATGAGTAGGATTGTGATACTAAAGCTCGACGGAGAAATGGTTTTAACCCATCAAAGAAACGATAAATATTACTTCTTGGGTTACGTATATAATCTACATCATGCCTCACTAACCTTGTAAAGTTAGCCTCATACTTTGCGACATTCTCATCCTCCTTTTTCCTCAGACTCAGAAATTGTCTTTCCATATCTGCTCGATGGTCACGAGGAAAGTATGTTTCTAATAAAATCGCTTTTAACTCTCTCCATTCCATACTTGATACTTATTCATATTCCTTTGTATTTTGAATCAATGACCACCATTGATCAGCATCTCCAGTGAGGCGGTAAACTGCCATGACAACTTTTTTCCTTTCACTACTCCCTAAAGCCTGAAATATTTTCTCTAGGGAATTTATCCATTGCTCAGCTACTAATGTATTTGTACCCCCATTAAATGTTGGTGGTTGTTTCCTCATGAAGTGATCTAATATTGATCTTCCACGCTGCGGATCAGGGTGCTCCATACGGGTAAGGTTATTTTTCATAACCTAAGCGAGTTGTCCCAGTATGGTGATAAGGTGATCAGCACCAGTTGTATCACCATCTCCATTATAATTATCTTGAGAAAGAGGTAAATCCCTACATGGAGTGTGTTCATTGATACGGTTTCCATTCCTTCCACTAGGCACCATTTCTAAACAATGGCATAAACTATATCAGTTTATGAATCAAAATACATAATTCAATACTTGTAAAACACTTAACATGAATTGAACAGTTTATGGATATAATCCATAATCATAAAAATGTTTTATTTGAGGATGTATATACTCATAAACCCTTCATAATGGTTTGTAAAGAAAATGAAAATTATCCTAAGCATATCCCCCAGGAGTGTCGTAACCAAGAGTGCAGTAGGGCCCTTTGTCGTGCACTAGTTCTCGTTCGAGTCTAGCTCAAAGCGGTGTTTTCATATTTTACCCCTAGGTACATCTATGCCAGAGCCGCCTCTACCTGATCATATCTAGACAGGGATGTATTGCTCATAAAACTCATAAAATCTCTACAATACCAAAATTCTAGGAAGTTCTTCTATACTAATCCTCAAAGTCTATCTTAGGGCTATGTGCTCTAATCAGATTTTTTCTAAATCTAGCTTCTAAGGTTAGTACCAAACTGCCTATGATACCAACTGTAACGCCCCCACCCTAGTTACCCAGATTCAATGCATTATTACGTAACTTTGGCATGCTCACAAAAGATCAAGTCTCGAAAGACTGATTAGTTTAGTATCCTTGGAAACACTAGATATATTCATAAATGTTATATTACATCATAAAGTGAAAAATCACAATAACATAGTCTCCATAGTCCACACCCATATCCCCTTATAACTATCCCAATAGGTTAGTCATAAAATATTTCTTCACATCCTGGGAAAATAAAACATAGAAAGGGGTGAGCTCAGATGCTCAGTAAGGATAACAATATAGCGGAAAACTTTCATAAATAAACATAAACATTTAAGGCAATGTATAACTAAACAAAAGCCTTTTAAACTTGAACTTCAGCATAATATGTCAAAAATAAAATGAATTAATTTCATTTACTTATTCACATGGATATTCTACTAGTAGAATAATCACATGTAATATCAATAACCACTTTCATAATGATGGAATTCATAATTTCATACTATCATAACCACATAGTCAAGGCCTTATGCCAAGACTACAAATAAGATTTTGTCAAAACCTCATTCCAAGACACTAGTTTGTCTCATGAGACCTACCAATGCATCAAGGAGCTATAGCGGGCTCCACCTGTCACTTATTAAGTCCAATGCATTCCTTATATGAAAAGTTTTAAACATATCATAAATCATAACATAATCGTATCACATAAAACATGCATAAAGGAAACATAACATTCCCACATTTCAATCACAATATATCAATAAAACACATTTAAATAATAAAAAAATTATCAAAATCATTTTCAATACCAAAATAAAAGAAAAGTAAAACATGGTATTTATTTTTTATTTAAAAAAAAGTTATGGCTTGTAGAGGAAGGCAAAACTCAAAAATTGGTCATGGCGGCGGAGAAGTCATTGTCATCGCATACGTAAGACAAAACATTCCTTTTGTCATTTAATAAAAATGATTCGTATAAAAAGATTACTTTTGAATAAAAGTAAAAGTCAAAGGGGTTTATAAACCGTATAAAAGAAAGTTGTGTATAAACAAAATATGCCTCAATAAAAGGAGATTGAGACGAAGTCCCTTACCTTGTGTCTGACTTGACTCGATCGTTCTTTAACCTCCTGAATAATAAACTAGAGTTAATTTGTAATTTATTAAGAAACTTTTTCAAGTTCATTATTCCTTTTATATCACTTATTACCGTGTTATGAACATTATGAAATTATTTAAGTTAATAACGGTCGTTTTGTCGATCTTTGGTACTTGAGTCAAAAATAAACTTGTTATAATTACAAGTTGTTCATGTGGTAAAATATCCATTATATCCATAATAATATTCATGATGTAGATATTATATATATCATATATATCCAGTATATACATGAATTTATAATATTACATAACATTTAGGGGTAAGAAATGAAATGCATCGTTCATTGAGACGGTAAGTCGTACGTACGCATGAACGCTACTTTCATTTCTATTTCATATTTAATGGAATGAAATCATAATTATATAAAGGTATATTATAATTACAGTATAATATCATATATAATATCATTAACTCCATCCTTTATATTTCCCACAAATGGCATTAACGATTCAAATCACTTTGAGGGGGCGGTAGTCCGCACTTCCTAAAATGAAATTATCGTGTTTACCCATAATGGAAGCCATAAAGGTATGGAATAAATGAAAAATACAGAAGCATAAGTAAAACATAAACATAATATATATCATATATAAATATAGTGACATCTTAATGGCCACCATGAGAGGTGTTAAAAGAATATTGAACAATCATCGTTTCATGAGGCAGTAATTCGCCACCCACAGAAACAGTATGTTCTTTAACCATTAGACGAAGGTTTGTGTAAGTGTAAATCAAATACTTCTCATAAAGACATACAAGTATATTTAAGAGACTGGTTTTTTTACAAAATAGAGGAATAAAAAGAGTTTAAGGGGTTGGAGAAGCAAAATAAAACAAAAGAACATAAGAGAAGACATTACCTTAAAATCGGGTAACTCTTTTTTATTTGAGCCAAAGGCTTCCTTGGGAAGTATTCTTCCCAAAGTGAGGCTTCTAGGAGTAAGATAGGGAAGTTGAGAGATTATTTTGTCAGAGGTTGGCCGAGCCAAATGGCTTTGAAGGTGTGAATAAGGTGGTAGTGGTGCGGGCCTTTTATAAGAGGAGAGGAGGGGCACTCTTGGAAAGTTATGAAATGTTACATTATTATGAAATGATTTTCGGATTTTAAAGGTACCACAATGATATATTTCTAGGATAAGGTGATAAGGGTTTGAAATCCACCCATACAATAGGCTTTAGACAAGTTTAAGTCTTAGATGTTACCTTATCTTTTCATTTTATTTAAATTGTTCATTAATGAGGTAATCGCTGCCTCATCATGGTGTCATAAATAAATTTATTTATTTAATGTCTAAAAATTATAAAAAAATTTCCATGATGTAGGAAATATTTTTATCGTTCCAATTAATATTTATAATCGAAAATTTAACTTATATAACCCCATGTAATAATTTTTTTAGTAAAACAACACATGTTTGTGACAATTTTATTTTTACTTTAAATAAAAAGTTATTAATGTCATTTTCTTACCCAAGTGGCTCCATGGGGTCCCCAAGTTGACCCATGGATTTTATTGGTCGGAAATGACTCATCCAATAAGGTTAGGACAAGTGTAAAGGTAATTTCATATTATTATAACATTATATTTACCTTAAATTACACTAATTACCTTTAATCACGATTAATAAAACTTAAAAGTTACTATTCACCAAAAATTATTTTCATCCCATTAAACCACATTTTACTTACTAATTACAACCATGTATGTTGGATTTTTGAAATTCAATTCACATAAGTGGTAAAGTTTCATTTAAACAAAAAATTAGTTTTTTTAACTACCACTTAGTGGTTTCACTATTCATCAAAAATTGAAGTTTTTCAGAAAAATACCAAAAATTAACCCTAAGCTATATTTGATATTCCTAATTAAAAAATGATTTATATTTTAAAAATTTCAAAACATATAAGTTGAATTAATTAATTTAATAATTAGTTCCCGTTGTCACAACAAATAGCGTGTTTTTAAGAAACAATATATATCAAAAGATTGACAATTTTTTATGTCCAATTTCAAAGTGAAATTAATTATAATGACCACCATTAGATAAAATGGTTAAAATATATTATAATTATACTTTAAAACCACTCAATCATATAATTTATCACTATAAATTATTTTGATTAAAAAGTTGTTTTAAGTATTTTTCACTATTCATTGAAAATTGGAAGTTCTCAGAAAAATACCAAAAATTCAACATAGGATAATTTCGATATTCCGAATCCAAAAATTCATTCCATTTTAAAATATAAAATTTATATAATTTCAAAAGGTGGGTATTACTATTCATAACGGCTATTTTGATTGGTCGTGGTGTGTTAGAATCTCGAACTTGCGTACAATGCAAGCTATTGCATTATTGAAAGAGAAGTGTGTTGTGGAAGCTTGGGGTGTTGCAACCACACCTCTTTCTATATTTAAATAAGAAAGGCATGTGTAAAATGTATTAAATGGGATGGGTGGAAATTTCATGCCTCTTTTATGTTTTTAATTCAATATGAATTGGAATTCCCTTGGTTATATTTGGGCTCAATAAATGTAAATCATGAGAGGTAATTTCTCATGGTTGTTATTATAAATATTATTACTCCTTATACATAGGTTGCGGAACAATGGTAAGGTTTATTTTTTGCATGACTATTCATGCTCCCCTATATCAGTTGTTGAGCATGACGTCTCACCCCATTAACATTATCTGGACGGTGGGAATTATGCACCACATACCTTGCTTGAGTGTTGTCATGAGAGAAAACTCGCTATTTTTGAGTGTTGACATGATGGTGCACTCACCATATCGAGTGGAAAACATTAATTATCCTTATAATTATGAGATATAGGGCATGTACCCTACTTCTTGAGCTTATAGGATCGTTTATAATGATTGTGGATGACTGAGTTATGCCCCAATCCTGCCGTCACCTAATATTTCGGGTATATGGCCACTTACATCTGCACGTAATTGGTCCATATAGGTGGATTCAATATATAACTATATTATATATATATATATGTTATATATAGTTACTAATCATAAATGTATTCCTTCCATGATCTGAAGCAGGTATATTCGGTATGGTGTCTTATTGGAACTTGAGTCGACCAATATTTATTGATTTATTCAGCACTGCTTATTATTCAGTTTACATGAATGATACTGTACTTTATACTCACAGAATAGATTTAGTTATATAAATCATTGGTGGCGACCTGTTGAGATTTTATCTCACACCCTACTCAAGCCGCCATTGCACTTTGGTACCCAAGAAGATCTCATGTTCATGGGACCATGGATTATTGCTTGCACTAATATGCTTTCACTTGGGAGTTAGGAGCACAGGACTGAGTTAGATCTTAGGATGCTCGTGGAGATCACCCTCGGGGATTTTATTTATTTTCTTTATTCATGTATTTCATTTTATCATGTTTCCTACTTTATTTCTATTATTCTAGTTTATGTATCATCATTTGGACATGCATGCATTGTGGTATATTGGTGTTGGTCATTTATATTCTATTGATATTATTCTTTTGATGCTATATCTTTCATTTATTGTTGTTTTTGATGTTGTTTGTTATTTATTTTCTAATATACCATTGTGATACTATGGTCATTAGGGTATAGTATCCCCACTATCACCTCCTATGACCCTCACTACTAGTCGCAAGCCTCTAGTATATGAGGAGGTGTGTTAGAGGCCATGTGGTGACCAATACGGCAATCGGTTTAGTGGTCAGTCAGGTCAGGACATTACAGGTCCCCTAAAAGTGGTTGAGTTCTGGCCTTGGTGTCTTATAAGTATGGCCCATTTTTTTAAGAAGTACTTAAAATAATAAAAAATTATCAACCAACATTAGGTGAATAAAATATAGCATTCATTAAATAACTAAAACTATTAATTTCTAATAATAATTTTGAATTTTAGTAAATGTGATGAGATAGTAATTTATCAAAAAATAATACTGTTAAAGTATTAAAACCAATTTAAAATACAAATAGTGTGGTGGGTCTTGTGTTCCTGCTATCATCTATGGTTTGGGTGGGCATGGATTTTCCTCCTTCATGGGGGTGTTTTGGTCTACTATCACCAATATTTGGTTAGGAATGGGGATGTATAGTGTTTGAGAAATGGAGTGACAGAAGTGCTCATTGTCTCATGGATCGCTTAAGAAAGAATGTTTGGTTGGTCCTATAGCCCTACTTGTTTTGGTCACACCTTGGGTTAAATAGTGTAGTTGTGGTTGTATGATTGTGGATTTTAGATAAAAACATGAGTGGAGGGAGGTCATGTGGTTTATCTTAGCATGAGGGAGATGCCTTAGTTTTTAATAGGAGTGCCAAGGGTGCTTCCGTTTGTTGGAACTGACCTACATGAGGATCATGGTCAGTGATTTTAGAAACATTATCCTAGTTTTGTTAGTACTTGGCCACATGAGTGTAGATCCTGGTGCTTGTTTGGGATCATTTTAAATAACACCTTGTGGTGGGGAGTTCACCATAGGATATTAGAGGTTGTGAGACTCATTTAAGTGGTTTTTTAAGTGTGGAGGTTAAAGGTTTTTGTACTAGTGCTCACGTGGGAGCAGTTTGGACATGTCTATCCACTGTGTTTGATGATGGATGTTGCATGGGTCAATTGTTTTACCATTTGGGTAGCGGGGAGATGATAAGGATACTCCTATGGTGGGGAGTATCAGATCCGCCACTATTTAAAGTCTCTTGTATTGGGGGAGAGTTTTGGGTGTTGTAATACTGGTCATTAGATGGTCAAGATAGTGTTAGTTTCACTGGTTCTTAGGGGAGATCAAGGCTTTAGGTTATCCACTAAGGCTTCTTAGGGGTGGTAATCATTTTTTATAGGGAGTTTGTGATGACCTATGTCATCATAAGCTGTAAAAATGTGGGGAAATTTGAACTTTTTGGTTCCCAGGAGTGTTCAGGAACAAATTAATAAATTAATATCATCTTAGATAATTTTTTTCAACCACTCATTCGGTCCCATAATAGAGTATTTACCCTAAGACATAATTTTGGTGGAAATATGATTCATTCAAATTTTCACAGAATATTTAATATTTAATTGATTAAATATTAATTTATTCACAAGAATTCATATGGTAATATATTTTAAGCGGAGCATCAAATTGAGATTTTGTCTCTATGATTGAGTTCAGAGTGGGGGGTTTTACCTAGGTGAGGTATAACCTTGCATCGGGCATCGAGGTTAGTCTCGGGACCCTTTTCTTTTTTTCCCTTTTTTCATCCCTTTTTCTTTTTTTTCTTTTTTATTTCCTATTTTCCCATTTGGCTTCATGTGCATGCCCATGTGAGCTTCCATTATCATAGATAAGAGAGGGGGAGGGAGAGAATAGGGAGATAGAAATAGAGGAGGCACCTTCAGGGATTCATACAAAGCCTGGATCAGAGTGCAGAGGTCATAAGTGGCGAACTCAACATGAAGCGTCAATGGTTTCTATCATACATCTACCCAACACTTCTCTATTATTTTATTTATTTTTTGTATTTATTTCATTTTATCATTTTACCAAGTTTTTTTCCCCTGAAAGTGGAACTTTTTTGATGTCTAAGGGTGGTTCATGGTTGGTGCATAGTTAGGGGAAACCATGCATCATCCAAGGGAAAACCGTATAGTATAAACAGTGGCTATGTCCATGATGCACGGTCAAGAACATAGTCATGCACTATGCCATATAAAACCATGAGGCCTATTCTCCCTCTTGGATAGAGGCACCACAATGTTGGAACACAGTCTCACAGACCATGCAGACAAACCATGTGGCCTGCATGGTCTAAAAAATAAAAATAATAAAAATAATAAACATTTTAATATTTTTATTATTATTGTTGATGATGATTATGATTATGATGTTTTTGTTGTTTTTGTTATTATTATTATTATTATTTTGTTTTATTTTACCCTCTGCCCCCTTACACATCATGACACCCTCATTTTTTCCTCCCCATATCACGTGATGCACTAGCCCAAGAGGGATCTCCTAGTCACACCTCCTCCTCCCTTTCCAAGGATTTTGGCCTTTTTCTTCATGATTTATCATCTGGTTCATCATGGTAAGGTATCCTCTCCATTACTCCATATTTTTATTTTTATTTGTCTCATCTCCTCCACTACTCATGTGCCATGGCTTAACCCTAGCATGATTTTTGGTGTTTATCGTATTGATTCTTGATGTTTAGGGTTTTTGAGTCCTGTTAAGGCCAATATTTGTCATGGCCATTGAAGGTAGTGTGTTTTCTATTGGTTTCGGGTAGGTTTTCTTATGTTACTCTTATTTGGACCAATTTTATTTAGGGATTTAGTAACCTTTGGATTCCTTGTATTTTTCAAGTGTTCTTTATACCTCCTTGAAGTGGTTTCAAGACATCATTATTGAAGGCAACTTGAATTTATATACATAGGTAAGCACACGTGCGTGCACGCACACACACAGATATATATATATATATATCCTCATTGCACATATTCCCTCATGGTGGGAGGAATATATACATTAGTTAAAAGGGTACATATATATATGTGGAGGTGTATATGTGTGAAATTGTGAAGTGGATTGTGTCAAAGGAAGGGTTTTTTGAGGTAGGTTCCCTATGTCCGAGCCTTTAATTTGAATTCTTTGATTTCTTGATTGTTTTAAAAGTGTATTTTTATTATTATGTAGTATGTATTCATTTGTTTTATATAATTTACCTAAGCTTCCAACATGGTTTTTTCTTTATTTAACATGTTTTCATCCTTATTTGAAAATGTATGGTATCTTAAATGCTCAGTTGGTTTTCTAAATTATTTTTTAACTTGGAAAGTGTAAATTCCCAAATGTGTTTTCTTAAAGTGATGAGTCTTGGTTTGAACTTTCAATTGTTTTATAAAATTATAAAACCCATCTTAAGGCATTCCCCCTTGGAATGTAAATGTTATATATGTGTGTTAAATGTGTGGTATGAAATGTGTACCTACTGATGGGGTTGTGCTTTGTTTATGTGACTTAGAAAGGGGTTGTGCTTAAGGTGGGATTTCAGAGGTGAGATAGTGAATTGATTATTTTGTGTGAAATTTATGCTATGTATGTATATTATAGTTTAATAAAAATAACATTTGTTTATTCATCATAATAATCCTTGAGTATTTAGGAGGGATCCTTAAGTACACATGTTTCATGAGTTGAGATTATGCACTAGCTAGTGGCCCTGAGTAGATAACCTGACTGCTTTTGGGATGTGTCCCTCAGTCAAACCAGTGAGGGTGTCACTGAGTGTTAGGGTAGTGTTTTATGGTATCTATAACTAGCATAGATTGATTATGTGATATGTATTATATATTTTTCTTATATTGTCTCAACCATCACACAAGATCCCATGAAACCTATTTTATACGTAAGCTACTTTCCCTCGTTTTCTACAAACCTGTTTTATCACTAATTACTCTTATAGTGAAATCATTTGAGATGTACCTCAGGATTTATAAATTTTTTTGAAAATTATTTTATAAAAAGTGATGGAAATGGTTTTTACATAAAATTGAATCTTGTAATTACTTGTTTTTTAAAATAATAGAAAACCTTACTTTTATATATATATTATTTTCAAACTAACATGATTTGGAATTTTTTTAAAGGTAAGGAATAAGGAATTGTTTACTCTTTGCATCACTACTAATCATCTCAGTGATCACACCTACATTATAATTTTTAGTTTTAGGTTCCCCTAGTTCTAGATTTCTCATGGAGAAAGTTTGGCTCTGTGGTTGGATGTGACTCATGAGGTCACATCGAGGAATGGATAGTAGTTCTTTATTTCTTTTCCAATACTAGTGTTTAAATTATTGTTATGGTTTATTTATTTATTTAGTTATTTATCTATAATTTATGGAATAAAACATTTCCAACTGATTTTTATCTGATTTTCATCACTACTTTCTACCATGGGAGGATGAGAAACATCTCTTGGCTCTTATCGCGAACTAGCTCGAGTGTCCAGTCTAAGGTTGACCGAGGTTGGTTCATGAAAAAATGGCATCAGACGAATCATCCCTTGTTATTTGGGGATGTATGATGGTTTAGATCTAGGTTTTTTGTAATTCAAGTAGCCAGTCTTAGGTAGGTTTTTGATCACCACTTATTCAGAAGGGCACTTGAATTTCCATAGTGGTTCGGGATGATTGTGCCTCGAAATCCAAGTTTAGTTATTATATTTTTTTGAGTTTTTTTATTTTTGTTTGATCATTTACTGTTGGTTCTAAGATTTGTTTGTTATTTTTGAGGGATTTATAGGGTGCATGGTTGTTGTGAACAGTCTTTAAATACATGTACAGACCACATAACTACCTCTGATAACCTATAATGAGCTCACCTGATTGGTGCATGTCCTGCCAAACCATGAGGCCAAGTTGTGTATGGTATTAGTTATTTTGAGGTCTTGGTATTTTGATCCATTGAGTAATTGGGTTTATCTTTTTATTTATAATATTGGTTTGAGTTGATTTTGGGTTGTTTCTTTAGGATTTTGAAAATGGTGTCTAGTTTTTTAAAAAACCAAATGAAAACCTTGGATTTTATGAAAATGAAATGGATTGTTTTGGAAATGAAATCATTTTGGAAAATTTTTTGTGGGGTTTTGAAAAGTTTTTTAAAATGTGAAATGGAATTTTCTTAGAAACTAGGAATTTTGAAATGTTTTGTTTTGGGATGATAAGGGGTGGCTTCAAATTGGTTGGGAATTTGAATTAGGGTTGAATTTTTTGTTTTGGGAATGGAAAATTATTTGGATTGACCCTTGGTATTTCTATTAATAATCATGTATATATATATATATATATGCATGTGAAAGGTGAATATTTTGTGGTATGTGTGTAGGTGTTCTTGATATGTTAGGGATGTATATATGTGTGTGTGTGAGGATTCATGGAATAAAAATGGTGGGTGTTTGGTTTTTAAAGCTTGTTATGTTTTCTGAAAATGGTTTTCAAAAGGGGGGATTTCAATGTTTTGAAAAGTTAGTAAATAGTTTTTTGGTGTTTTCTTTTTGTGTTTGGAGTCTTCTTTCATGGGATTTTTGTTTTGATTTTGGTTTTTTATTTTTGATTGATATGTGAAGTTTTGGTTTGTGATGTTATTTAATTCAGTTTTGTGCTTCTTTTTTCAAAGGATTCCCAGAAAAAACTCTCAGTAAGGAGTGGGTGGTCAATCTCTTGGATATCTTCCTAATCCATTTTTCATGGCCACTAGGGTCACCTGAAAAGATTTTGAAAGTTTTGATACCAAAGGATGAGGTTTAAATTAAGGGTTTTCAGCTCCTAATTGTGTGGTAGTATATGCTTCATGACATCAGGGCTCCAGACATAGGCCTTAGAGTGAATATTTTCACATAGTGGAGGAGCTGCCTGGTGTGGTGTATTCTAACCCAATTTGTTATTTCTGACAATGGAATAGATATCTTAGGGGGTTACCATTTATAAATTTTATCTTGTTGATTTTTAGGTGGTTTAAATATTTGAAGAAATTATAAAAAAGTTTTTCTTTGGGATTTACCGTATAATAAATACTTAGATAGGGCCAATTATTTTAGTGATTTTTTGTCTTGTTAAGGCATGTTTGTTTAAGTAATTCCCATCCATGTCTTGTCTTCCTAATCTAATTGGTTGGTCCCATTTTTATTTAATGTGTTAGTGATCCTTTTATTTTTATTCTTAGTAAGTGTTTAAGGTTCTAGGTTGGGTATCAGTGGTGTCTATTAGGGACCATTTATTCTTTGTCTGTCTATGATCCTTTGGGGTTTTTATAAGTTCTCTATCTAAACTTTCTCCATTATTGTACTTATTCTTCCTTATCATCTCTAGGTAACTCAGTTAAAATGGAATTGTATTTTTGGGATATCCTAAATCCTTTCATTGTGGATGGTGGTGTTTGTTGTCCTAAGTATAATCTCTTTTGTGTTTTTTCTTTTTTCTAGTTTCATGAGTTGATTTGATTAAAAAATATATGTTCAAATCGAATTAAAAAATATTTGTAATACCACCATATAAAGAGCTTGTGGTGAACTTATTCTTCAATTCCATGCTTTTTCTTTTGGGAATTTTGAATTCTAGTTTCTAATGTGATTCTTTATTTTCATCCCACCCAAACCCAATCATATTAGTTGGTTGGATTGTGTATTATGTCATATAATGGAGTCCAATTAATACCTTTAATATACCATGATGATTTTTTTGTTGTATTCTATTTTTGGGGTTGGGGAATTTCATGTTCAGTGGAGTTTGGAAAGGAGATTTTCTTGTCTTGATCCTTTCATTCATCAGTTCAAGTCCTTGGTCTCATTAGCTATTTTCCAGGATATCAATATGGTTCCTTGAGTATAGTATTACCATATTATTGGGATTTCATACTTTCATGTTTTGGGGAGAAAATTGAGTCTTTAATTTTTTGTCTTTACATGGTGTAGGTTTCATTTTGGGAGGTATTCTGTCATTTCCTCATGTCTTGATCAACCAAGTTTTTCAGGACTTTTGGTGGGAAGAAATTTTCAATTTTGGGTAGAAATATCACACCCCAATCCAAAAATTATTTATTATTTTATTTATGTTTTGTCTTTATTTTGTTTTATGGTTTTCTCAAGTGTTTTCCCTAAAATTGTAAATTTTGGGAGGTCTGAGGGTGGCACACAGTTAGGGGAAACTGTGTGCTTGACTAGGGAAAAACATGTGTCCTAGATAGTGGATTTATCCAATATACACAATCAGGATCATGATCATGTTCAAGGCCCCAAAAACCATTCAACCTTCTCTCTATATTGGATAGAGGTTCCACATGGTCGGCAAACGGTCTGGAAAACCATACAGCCAAACTGTGCGGCTTGCAAGGTCTAAAAAAAGAAAGAAAAAAATAAAAAAATGTTTTATTGTTATTATTATTTATTATTATTATTATTATTATTATTATTATTATTATTATTATTATTATTTTCTTTTACTCTCTCCTCCCTTACCCATTGTACCACCCCCCCATTTTGCCTCCCCCTCTATCGTGCGATGCACTTTCCCAATTGGGATCTCCTAGCCGCACCTCCTCCTCCTCCCTTTCCATGGATTATTATCTTTTTATTCATGATTTTACATCTAGTAAATCATGGTAAGGTATCCTATTCCTTTTTATTTTTTTCACTTTTTCTCTTATTCGTCACTTCTCACATGCCATGGTCGAACCCGAACCCAATTTTGGGTGTTTCACTTGTTGATTCTTGATGTTTAAGGTTCATGAGTCCTGTTAAGGTCAGTATTTTCCATGGTCATTGAAGGTAATGGATTTTATATTTTTTCCAAGTAGTTTATATTATATTCCTCTTCTTTGGACAAATTTTATTTTGGTATTTTATAACCTTTGGATTCCTTGTATTTTTCTAGTGCACCTTGGACCTCTTTAAGGTGGTTTTGAGCCACTATTTTTGAAGTCTAATTGCATGTATATACATAGGTAAGTGCACACACACACACACATATATCCTCCATGTATATATTTCCTCATGGCTAGGGTAATATGTACATATAGTGACCCTATCCTTTTACATATAACATTACACGATTTTAAGAATAAATATACATCAGAGTACAAGCCAATGATCGTAAAGTCTAGGATCATTGAAGAGTATGTACAAAATACTAAAAACATGGAACTAAATATAAAATATCTTTATTTAGCCTTCATAAATATCTCCTAACTTTTTTGGAGCCCTTACATCTACATAGGGTACCCTGAGGATCACATAAACAAAAGGGTGAGATAAAAATCCCAGAAAGGGAATAAACATAAGAATAAAGCTTTAGTACATGGGTTAGAAGGCATAACATAATGGTATAAAGAGGCAGGTAATATATGGAATCATAACATATAAAGATGGGATCATTTAAACATGAAATCATAGAAATGTGTGAGAAACATAAAACGTGAATTTATTATGATTCAAGGCTAACTGCCAAGACCGTTTCCCATAGCATCACAAGCCAAGGATAACCGCCAATATCATTGCACATAGTATCACAATCCAAGGCTAACTGCCAAGACTATCACACATAACATCTCATTAGACTCAACTTTACCCAATGCATTGGAGCACTATCTGGGCACACCCATATTACCAACCAACGTTACCATTTTCATTCAAAAAATACTTATACAGAGAGAGATGACCAGTGTCTAGAGGGTCCTGATATAATGGAGACCAATAGAATCACCCTGAATCAAGTTCACCCCTTAGGTTTAAAATGAGAGACATGAGTGATACGACTGACCATGATACTAGGGGTCGCCATAGAGTCCAATTGATCTGCCACATTGTTTCTCTCCCTCCACGTGCGAGTGAATTTGGTGTTACCCTCTAGAAGAGATTTTCATTTCCTAATTATGTATATAATAGACCAGGGAATGATACCTTTACCATTAAAGGAATCATGGATAAACATAGATTTGGTATCTACTTTGGATATGTAAAGCGCTCGCTGCCTACAAATAGTGATACCTGTAAGAACTGCCTTTTCCTCTGCCTGCATAGAATTTTCATAACCATAATGCACCGAGAATACAAAAGCCACACTGCCCCTAGAGTCCCAGACCACGCTTCCACCATGCATTTCACCTAGCACACAAGAACCATCAGTGTTCAGTTTGAATCCAACTTTAGGAGGACTCCATCGAACCTAGTGTCCATGTTGCCTGGTAGATAAACGTTGAGCCGCATTTTGGTGCACATACAACTTTCAAAGGGAGGGGGTCTGCTTCCAATCATCATCTGTGCCACACAAATATACTAGGATACATATTACTCTAGAGATAATGGATATCCTTGTATATGTGATCCCCTTGAACCTAGATCAGTTTCTCACTTTCCATACACACCAACAACCCATGTTGAAGATGATGGATCTCTCCCTCCTTTCATTACCAGAATCATCCGCCCCCAGGAACCAACACTCCATGTAGGAGTCAAAGCTTGATGCATTTGGGGAGTACCATGTAAATTCGCAAAAGACTCTCTATATCTAGCGGGCCTAGTCACCCTCAAAGAAGATATGGGATATGATCTCTTTGCGATTTTGGACACAACAATGGCAGTAAGAATCTATGATAATTATGAGTCTCTTGATGTTATCATCGGCTGTTAAGGCTCGGTTCTGGATCCTCCATGTTAAGAAATTAAATTTCGTATGGATCCTTTTATACCAAGACACATCATACCCACCTCCCTGTTGGCTCTACGTCAGGCTTAAACTATAAAAATACTTCATTTTGAACCTTCCTAAGGTGTAGGGGGTGAAGATTCACTGGTCCATATCTGATCTCATAATAACAGCGTCAAAACCCTCATGTTGATCTGCATCCATAATAGTTCTGAAAAAATGTGGGTACTAACTCACCTCCTTGTAAATGATCGTAGGGGTTGAGCACCCTGGATTTCCAATCTTCCTTCCCAACCAGTTATGGTACCATAACTGGATGTTCTCCTCCCCAATAATCCACTATGAGCTTTGAAGGATGGACAGAATAAAACTACTAACAGCGGGCCAGAGCGAAGATCCACTAACCATAGAAGATTCAGTGTTAACCCGGTATCTATAGGACATCTACTTACCCCAAAAAGTTAATGAATATTCTTTCCATAGAAATAATCATACATAATCAATCTTACATAAACATAAGGGTTACCCATGAAAATAATTGGGTACCACAATCATGACATAAATCATAACCAATGGGAATATCATGAAAGTGTCCATGAAAGAAAGTAATTAGAACATACATGGAAATTCATAAGGTAAAATAGGCATATATAATGATAAGTGATTTCAAACATAAGTGACAACTTCTAAGAAATGTATTTGAGAAATTTTAGCATTAAAACATTTTTGTGCGGTTTTAAGGAAAATACTATAGAGATTTTAAAATAGAAAAGGGAACAATATTTTATATAAAACAAAAAGTGAAACAAGAATGTTTTCATAATAAAAAAATAGATTTTATAAATACAATTGTGTCTTAAAATATAGGATATATTTCACTTGAAATTGGGTAAAATTTTGGGAAGTTCCCTTAAAACGAGTTTGCTTATTGGGAAGTATCAAGGAGGGAATCACGTAAAAGCATGTATATCCCCAAAAAAGAACGATGGGTGGATCTTGAAACATGATTTTGGAGCATATAAAAATAATTTATAATTTTTACATAAAAATAAAATACAACTTTATTTGGGTAAAAAGAAAGATAGAGAAACCTGAAAGAATAAAGGCAGTTCGGGTAGAATTCCTTACGGATTATCAGCATGGTATCAGGTGTACTTAAAAGGGATTAATGAGTGATAAATGGGTTTATAATAACTTATAATTCATGAGGTAAGTATGAGTTAGTTTCTTAATCATATCATATCACTAGGAATTATACATAAAATGGAATAACATAGAGGTCAATCTTGAATAAAAGTGAAATAGAGAGGATCTCTTACCTTAAGTCTGATGGTGATCTTTTATTGAACTTAATGGAATGAAAAATAAAATTAGGTTCATTAATTAATAATTATAGAACCTATTATATATGTAAAATATTTATTATAACGTTTTTAATTTCATTTATAACCATTTTAATTGGTTATCAGGTTCAATTTCATTTTTTGGATTTGTTTGCTTGCTTGGTTTTAGTGATTGGTTCATGTTCGGATAAACATGTATGATGAAGTTTTTTGTCTATAATTTAATTTATATTTTATTATTTAAAATACAGAATATTAAATGGTTGAAAACTTAATTTGGTTACTTAAAGTTAATTTTAATCATTTTTTAAAACTTTAGTGACATCCTTTTGGGTTAATTGGCGGTTTTTGACCACAAAGAACACATTTTGTTTTATAAACCAAAACCATGTGTACAAAATGATTATATAACCATATATGAGACATAATTCATATATTATGGTCTGTTGCAACCATAAAATGGTTTCATGGCCATAATTTAAGACGGAAATGGAAATTGATAACTCGGCATCCTTGATTGTGCTAAATTAACACATCTCGAGCGGTGTTTTCATTTCTTTCAAATAAAAGATGGGGAAAGGAGAGAAGATAAATAATTATACCATTATAATAATATAATTCCAGTACATGTATGTTACTGGAGTTATCGTACTATTTGGGTTAAGGTAGGTGAGGAAATAAATAAGAAACTAAGGGAACTTAAAATAAATAAAAAGAAAGAGGAATTTACCTCTTGAGTTTATCTTTTTTGAGAGCCTCTTAAGGGGAGAGGATTTGGTATTTTTAAGAGAATAGGGGCTGTTGGACGTGGTGAATTATCTTGTTAAGATATTTTCGTAGAATATTGGCAAGGAACAAGTCTTGAAAGGAGTAAAGAGAATAGGTAAGGATGGGTGGTTTTTATAGTGGAGGAGAGGAGGGTTTTTATAATATTATAATCATTAATTTATTATTTATTCACAAGACAAGAAATAGTGAGTATTCCATGACATATAATAGTAATAAATTCATTTGAATTCAATATTTGGGTTCTTACATCACTAATGATTTCAGGAATAGTGGATTTAAATTAGAATGTATTTATACGGTAAATTGATGTATTTTACTATTCACCAAAAATTCAAGTATTTCAGAAAAAATCCCAAAAAAATCACCCAAACCATTTTTCAATGTGTAGAATCCAAAAATGAAATCCCTTTTTCAAAAATAATTTTCTAAATATGATTAATTTAATATTTAATTAAAATCATAATTAATTCTAAAAAACCATTTTTAAAACATTTATTTACTTATTCCAAAATATAGGTACATCATAATTTCACTTGAATCTTATTTATATACTATCACAAGTAAGGTTAATATTAATTAGGGTGTGTCAATATTCATAAGGGTAACATTACAATTCATAAGGGTATGCTATTGTTCACCAAAAATAAGTTGGTCGCATTAGTCTCTAAATAACTTAGAAATAACAACCGTGTATGTCGGATTTTTGAAATTCAAAATAAAAAAGTGACAAACTTATGTTTAAAGGTCACATAGCACTTAATAGTTCATTATGTTGTGATTTCATGTGATTATATGAAATAATTATAAGAATGAAATTTCCATTCAAAACTTTGGGTCCTTACATTCTTCCCCCCTTAAGAAATTTCTACCTTGAAATTTCGTTTTACATTCTAGGCCATAAACAGGTTTTGGTACTTTTCCTTCATTACCTCCTCCAGTTCCCATGTTGCCTCTTCGTACTTGTGGTTCCACCACATTACTTTGACTAGGTGATTAGTCTTGTTATGTATAACTTTATCTCTATGATCCAAGATCTTCACTGGTTTCTCCTCATAAGAAAGATCATCCTGCAATCGTACCACCTTTGAAGAGAGTACATGTGAAGGG
This sequence comes from Viscum album, assembly GCA_963277665.1. Lineage (NCBI taxonomy): Eukaryota > Viridiplantae > Streptophyta > Magnoliopsida > Santalales > Viscaceae > Viscum > Viscum album. The sequence continues at coordinate 756,231,508 of OY728148.1, read as the reverse complement.
TCTGATATGTACTTCCTTAAGAGGGATACATGAAATACATTGTGTACTTTGGAAATGGTAGGTGGAAGTGCTAATCAATAGGCCACATCCCCAATTTGATCAAGAATGTCAAAGGGTCCGATGTATTTGGAACTCAATTTCCCTTTCTTCCCAAACCTCATAAACTTATTCCATAGAGATAAGCAGAGAAATACCATGTATCCAACTTTGAACTCAAGGCCTCGTCGATGATTGTCTGCATAACTCTTCTGTCAAATTTGGGCTATCTTGAAATAATACTAAATAGTTTTTACCTTATCCACCATTTCTTCAACCATTTAAAGTCCTAGAAGCTTACGCTCGCTGACTTCATCCCAATACATCGGTGTTCTGCACCTTTTCCCATAAAGGGCTTCATATGGTGTCATTCAGAAGCTTGAGTGGAAACTATTGTTGTATTAGAATTCAACCAGTGGAAGATTTTGGTCCCATCATCCTTTGAATTCCATAGAACATTCTCTCAACATGTCTTCCAATGTATGAATGGTTCACTCATATTATCCATCATTTTGAGGATGATAGGTCGTACTGAAGTTCAGTTTAGTTCTTTGAGAATGTTGATGACTTTTTCAAAACTTCAAGGTGAATATTGGATCTCAATAGGATAAAATAGATAGTGGTACTTCATGTATCCTTACCACATATTTGATATATATTCATGCAAGTTTATCCAATGAAAAGTCCTCTAGAATTGCGATAAAGTGAGTTGTCTTTGTAAGACGGTCCACAATAACCCATATAGCATTGTTTCCTCTGGATGTCCTTGTAATTCTAGTGACAAAGTGCATGTTAATATTTTCCCACTTCCATGTTGGTATGGGTATTGGTTTCATCATACCCTTAGACTTTTTCCTCTCGGCCTTCACTTGTTGACATACCAGGCACTTTGATGTATATTCAACAATATCCCTTTTAATATTATCCCACCAAAAGTTTTCCCAAAGATCTCAATACATCTTTGTGCTCCCTAGGTGGATATAGAAGGTTGAGCTATGTGCGTCATTCAAAATATCGTTCCTTATCTCTAGATCAGATGGTACACATAATCGTGATCCAAATCTTACAACTCTTTCCTCATCAATCTTAAACTCTTAGGATTTCCCATTTCTGATAGCTTTCACCCTTTTCAGAATTTCCAAATCTTTTCTTTGAGCATCCTTTATTTTCTCCATGAGTGATGGTTGAAAAATCATTTGAGAAAGGATTAATGATGTTCCTCTATTAATTATTCTCATGTCTATCCACTACAAATCTAAGAAGATTGGATCCTTTTCAATTATCAACATTGATAAAGATGCAGGATCCTTTCAACTTAGATAATATACCACCTTATTTGCCTTACCGGGATGGTAGTGGATTGAGCATTCATAATCCTTGATGAGATCTATCTGTATTTTCCAGCACATATTAAGCTCTTTTGTGTGAATATATATTTGAGACTCTTGTAGTCATTATATATCTCACACTTCTTCCCATAGATATAATGCTTCCATATTTTCAATACAAAGATAACCACTGCCAACTCAAGATCATGTGTAGGACAGTTTTTCTCATGAATTTTCACTTTATCATTTTGCATCAGCACACAGCCTAAGCTCTTCTTTAAATCATCATTGTACACTACAAAGAGTTATCTACTTGTTGGGAGTGTGAGTACTGGAATATTGATTAGCCTCTTTTTCAACTACTTAAAATAGTCTTTATATTCCTAAGTCTAGAAAAACTTTACTCTCTTCTATTTCAGCTTGGTCATTAGGTTTGAAAATTGTGAAAAATTCTTCATAAATCATCGATAATACCAAACTAGACCCAAAAAGATATAGATCTCCATTATAGATATTGGACTAGGCCACTCTTTGATTACCTTTGTCTTGGAAGGGTCCACATATATCCTTTTTCTGGTGATAACATTACCCAAGAATGATACTTCCTCCATCCATAACTCACATTTACTGTACTTTTCATATAACTTCTCCCTTCTTAAAGTCTTTAATACAGTATTCAAATGCTCCTCATGTTCCTCCTTGCTCTTGGAGTATATCATAATATCTTCAAAAAAGACTACCACAAATTTGTCAAAGTAATCTATAAAAACTCTATTCATTAAATCCTTGAAAAATTCTGGAGAATTACTGAGTCCGAAGGGCATCACTATGAACTCACAGTGTCCATACCTCGTATGAAAGGTAGTATTGGGAATATCTCCCGTCCTCACCTTTAATTGGTGATATCCTGACCGAAGTTCCACCTTAGAGAAATAATTGGCCCCATGAAGCTGATCAAATAAGTAATCTATCATTGGTAGGGGTACTTGTTCTTTATCACGATTTTATTGAGATCGTGATAATAAATTCAGAGGCACATTGATCTATCCTTATTCTTGACGAAGAGGACTGGTGCACCCCACTGTGAAGCACTCAGGCATATAAAAACCTCCTCTAGATTCTCCTGTAACTGCTTCTTTAGCTCCTCCATCTCTAAGGTGGCCATTCTATAAGGTGTCTTTGATATAGGTAGATATTAATAAATAAGTTAAATTGAGAACTCAACCTCTTGACCAGGAGGAAGACCAGACAACTCTTTAGGGAATACATCAATGTAATCCCTTATGATGGGCATGTCTTCAAGCATGATTCTCTCCTTTGTCCCAATAATTTCATTTAGAAATGCTTTCTCATAAGGAATTAATATCCACACTTGAGACAATGATTCTAAAGGAGATTCATCTTTCTCCTTACACTTGTAATGAATCGAAGTATGCTTCAGGATGTTAAGAGTGATCTCCCTTTCCCAATAGTGGATGATATATTTTTATAAAGATATCCAATCCATGACAAAGATAGAATCAAAATCCATTAAAGGAAGTATGAATAGATTTTTTGGGAGGTTCAGTCCACAAACGTTAACTTGGGAGGAGTTATAAAACATGGATGTAACTATTTCCCCATTCACTGTTCTCACATATAACTTTTCCTACAAATTTTGAGGTGGTGTTTGAATAGTTCTACTAAACTTTCAAGATATGAAAGAATTCATAGAACTAGAATCAAATAGTACATTTTATATTCTTGAATGAATAAATAGTATATCGGTCACCACATCTTCGTTTGGATCCACGTCAGAAGTAGTGATAGCATAATCTGTTCCTTATTTCATTGGAGGTTGTTGTTGATTGCCTCTGACAACCCTTGTCTTAGGGAATTTTTTTCATAATTACCATGCTCCTTTCAGTTGTAACACTACATTATAGGCTGAGTGTTGATCTGAACCTTCCTTTCTTCTTCCACATTAGTGGGATTCTTCACATCCCTTCAATAGTTCTTGGCCATATTTACCATATTTACACATTTGAAGCAATTCCTAGTTCCCTTTAAACAGTTCCTAGGATTCTTCTTTCCATAACTTTTACAAGTGGGAGATTAGGGATTATTTCCATCATGGAATTTTTTTGTTGAACCACCCATGTTATTCTCCATTTTCCTCTTCTTTTAATCAGAACCACGAGACCACTAAGAGTCTCCAATCTCCATTTCAACCTTAAGGGAACAACAGACAATATTCTTATAACTATCAAAGTCTCAAATCACCAATGATTCTCATAGACTTTTCTTTACTTCAGTAAATAAGATATCCACCTTACTTTTTGTGTTCATGAAAAATTCAAAGGCATACCTTGCAAGCCTTGTAAATTTTTCTTCAAACGCCCCGATGGACTCATCTTCCTTCTAACTGAGTTTGAGGAACACTTTTTCCATCTTGAGACAAAGGGTTTGAGGAAAATATTTATTGAAAAACATCCTCTTGAATTCCTCCCAACCCATGGAATCAATTTCCTCTTAGGACTTTGTATTATTGATCAGTTTCCACCACTAATCAGCTCCCCCATAAAAACAATAGACCACTAGTACAACTTTCTCTTATTCCAAGCACTGGAGGATGAAGAATATCTTTTCAATGGAGTTAATCCACTATTATGTGAGGAGGGGATCAGAAGATCTTCTAAACATTGGAATCCTTTTCCACATGAAGGATTCTATGGAAAATTTATCTTTCCTTAGAGGAGGATGGAATTCCACGTGATTCAAGTTATTATTCATTACTTGAGCCAACTGAACAAGTATTGTCATGAAGTTTTGAGCACCCATTCCCATCATATCAGGCATATCATTAGGGAATTCTTCACATTGCCTATCACATTTATTTTTGGAACGTTTTTTTCTATTTCCCACCATTAACTAATAAAAATAATGTACAATTATAGGGATTTTATACTTAGTTATTGAATATAAAAAGTAAACTTTTGAACATGAAAGGATAAACTTGTAGAGGAGAATTATATCCTAACTTGTGATTCCTTAGGTTTAAATCTAGGTTATCCTCGATCTATTTCTTAACTTGTATTATTATGGGATTTTTTTTATTCCCTTAATAATGGTTTGTACTAATCTCATGAATTTACCAAAGCATATCCCCCAGGAGTGTCAAACCAAGAGTGCAGCAATGCCTATTGTCATGTACCAAGATACCCCGAGTCAAGCCCAAAACTCCTTGTCAGAGTTTTCACTCCTAGGAAGATATGTTCCAGAGCTGCCTCTACCTTTTTTTATCCATATAGGGACATATTTTCTTGTTAAACCACTTACTCTATACTTACCAAAACTTAGGTTTGTTTTCCTATACTTCGTCTCATCCTTAGGGTTCTCACTGAGGTTCTCTATTCCTAATCTCCAAAAATAACTAGACCATCCTATGATACCAAGGATAGTGACCCTAGCCTTTTACATATAACAATACAAAATTTTAAGCATAAATATATATTAAAGTTCAAGCTAAGGTTCGTAAACTCTAGTTTCTTTGAATACTAGGTGAAAAATACCGAAAACATGGAACTAAATATAACATCTCTTAATTTAGCCTTCATAAAGAGATCATAACTTCCTTTGAGACCTTACATCTACATAGGGTACCATGGGGATCACATGAACAAAGGGATGATCTAAAAGTCCCATTAAGGGGATAAACATAAGAATAAAGCTTTGGTACATGGGTTAGAAGGCATAAAATAGTGATATAAAGAGGCATGTAACATATAAAGTCATAACATATAAACATGGTATCATTTAAACATGGAATTATATAAATATGTCATAAACATAAAACATGAATTTAGTACGAGTCAAGGCTAACCGCCAAGACCATTTTCCAAAGTAGCACAAGCCAAGTCTAACCGCTAAGACCGTTGCACATAGTAGCACAAGCCAAGGAAAACCCCCAAGACTATCTTACATAATGTCTCATGAGACTCAAATTTACCCAATGAATTAGAATGTTATCTGGTCACACCCATATTACATTTCATCTATATTATTTTCACATAAAGAATCCAACATAATCAATCTTACATAAACATAAGGTTTACCCATGGAATAATTGGGTACCATAATCATGGCATAAAGCATAACCAATGGGTGTATCATGAAAGTGTCCATGAAATAAAGGAATTAGAAAATAAATGGATGTTAATAAGGTAAAATAGGAATATATAATGGTAATTTATGTCAAACATAAGTGAAAACATGTAAGAAATGTATTTGAGAAAATTTAGCATTAAAACATTTTTGTGCGGTTTTAAGGAAAATATTATAGATCTTTTAAAATAGAAAAGGGTATAATATTCTATATAAAAATAGAATTGAACCACGATGGTTTTCATAATAAAATAATTATTTTACAAAGACATTGGTGGATTAAAATAGATGATAGAGTTCACTTGAATTTGGGTAAAAATTTGGGAAGTACCCTTAAAATGAGTTTGTTTATTGGGAAGTATCGAGGAGGGAATCACTTAAAAGCATGTATATCTACGAAAGAGAATGAGGGGTGGATTATGAAACATGATTTTGGAGAATATAAATATAATTTATAATTTTTACATAAAAATAAAATACAACTTCATTTGGTTAAAAATAAAGATAGAGCAACCTGAAAGAATAAAGGCAGTTCAGGTAGAATTCCTTACGGCTTATCAGCATGGTATCAGGTGTACTAAATAGGGATTAATGAGAGATAAAGTGGTTTATAATCACTTATAAATCCTGATTTTATTATGTGTGAGGTTATTAATCATACTACATCACTATTAATTACACATAAAAGGGAATAACATAGAGGACAATCTTTAATAAAATTGAAATAGAGAGGATCCCTTACCTTAAGTCCGATGGTGATCTTTTCTTGAAATTAATGACCTAAAAAATAAAATTAGGATAATTAATTAATAATTAAAGAACCAATTATATATGTAAAATATTTATTATAACCTTTTTAAGTTCATTTATAACCATTTTTATTGGTTATGAGGTTCAATTTCATTGTTCAGGTCTGTTTTCTTGTGTTGTTTTAATGATCGGTTCATGTTCGAATAAACATGTATGATGAAGGTTGTTGTACAGAATTGAAGTTATATTTTACTATTGAACATACATAAGTTCACATGTTTGAAAACTTATTTTTTTTTACTTTTAAATGAAGTTGAATAATTTTATAAAACATTAGTGACATCCTTTTGGGTTAATTGGAGGTTTTTTACCACAAAGAACACATTTTATTTTATAAACCAAAACCATGTGTACAAAAGGATTACAGAACCATATATGAGAAATAATATATATATTATGGTCTATTGAAACCATGAAAATGGTTTCATGACCATAATTGAATATGGTAATGTAAATTGATCACTCGTCGTCCTTGATGGTGGTAAATTAACACATCTCAAATGGTGTTTTCATTTATTTCAAATAAAAGGTGGGGAAAGGAGAGAAGATAATGAATTATCCCATTATAATAATATAATTCTAGTAAATGTATGTTACTGGAGTTATCATACCATTTAGGTGAATTAATGTGAGGAAAGAAACAAGAAAATAAAGGAACTTAAAAGAAATAAAAGAAAGAGAATTTTACCTCTTGAGTTTATCTCCTTTGAAAGACTCTTAAGGGGAGAGGATTTTGTATTTTTAAGAGACTACGGGATATTGGAAGTGTGGAAGGATCTTGGGAAAATATTTTGGCAGAATATTTTCAAGGAACAAGGCTTGATAGGAGTGAATATAAGAGGTAAGGATTTGTGGTTTTTATAGTGGAGGAGAGGAGGGTTTTCATAATATTATAATCATTAATTTATTATTTCTTCACAAGACAAGAAATAGTGAGTATTACATGAACTAGAATAGTAATAAATGCATGTGAGTTTGATATTTTGGTGCTTACATCACTTATGATGTCAGGAATAGTGGATTTAAAATATAATGTATTTATATGGTAAATTAATATATTTTACTATTCACCAAAAATTCAAGTATTTCAGAAAAATCCCAAAAATTCACCCAAACCATTTTTAAACGTGTATAATTCAAAAATGAAATCAATTTTTCAAAAATAATTTTATAAATATGATTAATTTAATATTTAATTAAAATCATAATTTATTCTAAAAAAACAGTTTTAAAACATTTATCTATTTATTTCAAAATATAGGTACATCATACATTCACTCGAATCTTATTTATATACTATAATAAGTAAAGTTACTATTAATTAGGGTATTTCACTATTCATAAGGGTAACATAACTATTAATATTGGTATGTTAGTATTTACCAAAATTTAAGTTGGCTGTATTAGACTTCAAATAACTTACTGATCACAACCATGTATGTCAGATTTTTGAAATTTAAAACACAAAAGTGAAAAAATTATGTTTAAAGGTCACGTAGAATTAATTAGTTCATTATGTTGTGATTTCATGTGATTATATGACATAATTATAAGAAGTAAATTTCCATTGAAAACTTTGGGTCGTTATTGTACATTGGTTCAAAGGGTGTATATATGTGTGTGGAGTTGTATATGCATGTAAGTTTGAAGTGACCTTCATCAAAGGCAACATGTTTTAAGCTAGGTTCCCTATGTCCTATCCTTTAATTTGAATCCCATAATTGATTTAGTTTTTTAAAAGATTATTTTTATTATTATTTAGTATATATTCATTTGCTTTACATAATTTAACTAAGCTTTTAATATGGTTTTTCTTGATTAAACATGTTTTCAAAATTATTTGTAAATGTATGGTATCTTAAATACTCAATTGGTTTTATAAATGATTTATAACTTGGAAAGTGTAAATTCCTAAATGTTTTTTCTTAAATCGATGAGGCTCATTTTACACTTTAAATTATTTTATGAAATTGGAAACCCCTTCTTAATGCATGCCACCTTAAAATTAAAATATGATATGTGTGTGTTAAATGTGCAGTATGAAATGTGTGCTTGGTTATGGGTTGGTTCTTTGTTTATGTGACTTGGAACAGGGTTGCGATTAAGGTGGGAGTTTAGAGGTGAGATGGTGAATTGATTATTTTTGTGTGAAATGTATGCTATGTATGTATAAGATATTTTAATAAAACTTGACTCTATTTATTCATCATGGTAATACTGGGGTAGTTATGTGGGGGCCTTATGTATAGATGCTTCACTAGTTGATATTATGCACTAGCTAGTGGACCTTAGTAAATAACCTAACTACTTTTGGGATGTTCCCCTCAATCAATCAATTGAGGGTGTCTCCAACAGTTCAGGAAATTTTTTATGGTATTAAGCACCTATAGAGATTGATTATGTGATATGTATAATAACTTTGTCATAGGCCATCTCTATTAGCACCCTAGATCCCATGACACCTATTTTACACATAAGCTACTTTCCTATGTTTTCTAACACCCATTTTAGCACTAATTTCTCTTATAGTAAGATCATTTGAGATGTCCCTCATGCTTTAGAAAATGTTTTGAATTTTTTTTAGAAAAAGTGATGGAAATGGTTTTACATAAAATGTAAGCTTGTTACTTGTTTTTTAAAAGAATGGAAAACCTTAATTTTATATATCTTATTTTAAAAATAGAATGATTTGTAATTTTCTTTAAAGTTAAGGCATAAGGATTTGTTTACTATTGGTATCCCTACTTATCATCTCAGTGCTCACACACCAACATTATCATTTTCAATTTTAGGTTCTCCCATTTCTGTATCACTCATAGAGCGAGTGTGGCTTTGTGTTTTGAGGTTACCCATGAGGTCACATGAAGGTATGGGTAGTGGTTATTTATTTATTTTTCACTACTATTATTAACCATATTGTTATATTTTATTGATTAATTTATTTATTTATCTATCATTTATAGAATAATTCATTCCCAAATGAGTTTTATCTGATTCCTGACACAAGTTATCATCCTAAGAGGATTTGGAGTGCCTCTTAGGTATTTTCACAGACTAGATTAGGTGCTCGTTTCGGGGTCAACCTGGGTTGGTTCATGAAAGTTTCCACCTGGAGGTAGGCTAGTTTAATGTTTTATGCTGAAAATTCACATATTTTAGTTATTTTAAATTTTTAAATCCTTGTTTAGGTTTTTGGGGACCCTATGGGGGTCGATCTATGGTTTTGTGGAGAAATTGGAGGTTTCAAGGGGATTCAAGGGCTTTCCATTTGGGAAAACCCATGTACACAGTGTGTGGTTTAAATTAAACATGATGTGTGTTCTTCATATTCATGTAAGATGGGTTTTTATAAGTACATACCATGTACTTTTATTACACACTGTGTAGTGGTAGATGACCATATTCCCAGACATGTTCCAGAGTACATAGGCAGGGGGAGTTTTGGGAAGTACACATCATGTACTATGGGTACACGTCGTATAGTGGGACATGTAAATGTTTCCATGTACTTGGTAAAACACCCCATGTTAGGGGTACATGGTCATGTGGTAATACACAAGCAAACCCTATGTATTCCCTGGCCATGTAGTAGTATATGGTTGTATCCCATGTCTGTTATAGCCATGTAGAAGTACATATCCAGGTGTATATTTGATAGTACACATCGTTTACTTAGAATTACACGCTATATAATTTTTCTAGGTTGGGGGTTTTTTGGTGTTTTATGCCTCATAGTCATAATTATACTTGTGGGTAGTCCATTATAATCATTTTTCATGTAGAATGTGATAAAGGAATATTTTAGAATTTAGAGGTTTTCTAGATAGTGTTTTGGAATGATAGAGATTAGTAGGAGAATTTATTTTAGGTTTAGTTTCATAATCCTTTGAGGGGTTGGGTTGTGAGATGCAAGGCATGGGTGAAGGTTGTGAGCTTGATGATCGGCCTAGATCGATTGTGTCATAGAGATCTATTTTATGTTCTTTGGATGTATTTTGGAATATGGTATCATGTTGTATCTTTGAGGAGATCTTGGTTCATCCGTACATGTCGAGACTAGTTTCTCATAGTAAGATCATTTTAGTTTTAGCTTTTAGGTTTGAAGACTAGAGCTGTTGGAGCCTTTGAGCTAGCTTAATGTTGTGGGATGGTAGTTATAGTCTTGTTTAATTGAGTTATTGATATGAGTCTGAGGGACTATTGAGGATTATCTATTGGGATGATTACTGATCAATTGATCAACAATTTACATGGTCAGCTATTGAGAATGCTCATGTGGCATGGTGTTTCTTGGATGCCCATGTGGGTGAGTTGGTACTAATGGATGGGTTGTTTTCTAGGAAGTTCGATTGTAGTTTTCTTATAGTGTCATTTTCCTCAAGGTTTGGCTTGTACAGAGGATCCCTAGTATTTTTCTTCTTTTAACATGGTCAAGATGATATTTATGAATTCCCTAGTTTGAATTCTTTTCTTTTGGATACCTATTGGGTGCGTTGTTTATCGACGATTAATTGGAGGTCACTAAGGGCAGTTTGGGTTGTTTCTTCACTGGTCATGTCCCATGTTTTTTTTGATATAGAGGAACCCCTAATATGGTATCCTACTCTTTTTGTGACCCTTTATATATTTGAGGAGGTTTTTATAGGCATGGTTTGAGATATTGGGTGAAACAGGGGAGTTTCTAGTGGGATGTCTCTTTATGTTTTAACCTTGGGGACCATGGGAGACTTGTGTTTAGTTTAGTACTAAGGTGGTTCATTGAGATACTATGGTGGATACTTGTTGGATATTTAGATATAGGGTGTTGATAGAGGCCCCATTATTTTTTGGATGATAATTTATCGACATTTATAGTTCGGTTTTTTAGATGATGGGGTTAGGGTTATATCATCCCATATTTGGTTGGCCTTTGGAAATAATGGTTGAGGTAGTTTCTACTTAGTAATTTGGTTGGGTAGGATACACTTGGGATATATTTGATTGATCATTGGCCTAAAGTGTTGATTTGGTTCTATCCTTTATTGTATGGTTGTGGTTAGATGGGATTAGGGAGATAATGGCTGATATGGATGGGTACAACCCCCATATAGCTTACTGTGTCACCCTAGATAGAGTGGCTTCAGGCTCATGAGGTGTTTTTTTCACTCACATAGTGGTTTTTCTTACAATCATATAGGTCGGTGTGCTCCTAGTTCCGTGGATTTTTTAAGTTCTTTGTGTTATATATATGTGGATCCTACCTTTTTTGGGTGAATGGATGATGCCCGATTTGTTCTATAGGACCTTTATCATTGATGGGTTCTCTAATTTTGTTGACTAAAATGTTACTCTCACTAGTTCAAAACATTCTATTGGAGTCCTATATCCTGATAGATTCACTTTTTCATGTGTATGCCTATGTTTATGGCCTGGGTCCTACATTTTTTTCTATTATGTTTATATGTCTTGGAGATCCTGTGTATATTTAATTGATGTATAGGTTTCCATGTAGATGGGTGATCCACATGTTGTAAATCCTATGGAAATGGCAAGAATGGGGGGTATATTTACCTCAAGTGTTAGGATAGTACCCATGGTTAGTTGTTTCCCTTGTTTTTGTTTCCCTTTTTTTATGAAGTTGTTTCTTTTAAACTAGCTACTATTCGACTTCATATAGGATGGTTATATCACGTGTTCATGCACTTGTTATGATAGCTATTTATAGGTACATCATTGGGAGTGGCCTAATAATATGTATTTATTACCCCATGTACATGCACCTTGGTGTGCATGTAGACCTAGTGTCTACTTTCAAATTGGATCATAGGTTGTGTGATGGATGGAGATGAGGCCTAGTTTTTCTTGCTCAAATAGAGATGCTCGTGTGGAGTCTCATGATAAGGATAGCAGAGCTCGAGCATCGTGGAGAATGGGTATGTGGTTCGGCTTAGTGTTGGAAATAGAGGTTATTTTATTTTTTAATTATTTATTTTTTATATGTTTTCATCCTAGTGGGAGACAGTCTGTTGTATTTTTTTGCATGCTTGTGAGTCTGTATGACTGTATGATTCATTTCGTTTATTATACCATTATTTTGATTCAGTTTATTTATTATGAATACACTGATGGTTATCCTTGTGTATGATTTTGGTCATTTTTTCACTATTATCACACTCTTACTAGAGGTTATATTATCCCTACTGCATGTTTTAGACCCTCATCGTTGTTCATAAGCCTCTGGAATTTAGGGAGGTGCTCTTAAGTCCTTGTGGTAAGCCAGATCGAGTGACGTGTTAAGTCAACCTGGGATGATTCATTAAAAAATGGTATCAGTGGTGTCTAGTTTTATTATTTAGGTATTTGGTAGATAGGTGGTCTAGGAATGTGTCAAAACCTATGATGGGTATTATACTAATGTGTCATGAACACCTTTGCCGATAGGAAGCCTAAGTTTCCATGGAATGGGATGTCTATTCTTGGATTCCACTTTTATGATTGTGTGATTTCACTTAGTGTGATGCACTTAGGTTTGTGTATTTATGGTTTATTTTGGATTTTTATGTGTGGACTAAGGGAAATAGGCTAGTGTTCATGCATCATTATAGGAATGTAGGATTCACATGACATATGCATGTTTGTTTTGACTTTATAGAATATGGAGGTTTAGTTGTTTAAAGTGTGAACAACTACACATACTATCTTTTCTTTTATAAGTACTTGGTGTAATTCTACTCAAATTAACCACATGTATATATTTTCTTTTGATGATATCTCATGTGGATCTTATGTCAACATGATCTCCAGTGTTGTAGATGCAATCCCTTTATTGAGGGTTACATGGAGGCCCTTGTGGGTTGGAAATGGGCTCTAAGTGCCCTATTGGTGTCTTGATGGGGGAAAGTATGTTTGGTGGATCTTTGGATTAGGCTCTAGTTTCTCTAGAGTGGTGGTTCCCCTAAAGTCCTAGGTTTGTGCTCCTTGGGATGGGAGCTATTATTTATATGTTTTGTCTATTGGTTCATGCAGTGGGGCTCATGTGCCTACTATCACTGATGGCTTGGGTTGTCATAGATGTTCTTCCTTGGTAGGTTCATTGAGGTCTATTGCCACTAGGATTTGGTTAGACATGAGGATTCTTAGTGTTTGAAAAGTGTATTGTTGGGAGTTCTCCCTATCTCATGGTTGTATTGAGAGGGAAAGTTTGGTTGATCCCCTAGACCTGCTCAGATTGGTCATGCATTGGGTAATGTAGTGGAATCATGGTTAGATGCTTATGGTTTTAGATTGATTCACAAGTTGAGGGTGATATTATGGTTGATCTTTTCATTAGGGAGATGCCTCATGTTTTAAAATGGGTGTTGAGGGTGCTCTAGTTTATTGTAACTGACCAATGTGAGGAGTATGGTTAGTGGTTTTGGCATGTTATCCTAGTTTCATTAGGACTTATCCATATGAGTGCGGGTCCTAGTGATTTTTTAGGAGGGGTTTAAGGAAATAATTTTGGTGGCGATTTCACCATAGGATTTTAGAGGTCATGATTCTTATTTAAGTGATTTGTTGAGTGTGGAGGTTATGGGTTTTCATACTGGTTCTCAGGTGTTAGTGGTTTTACCACGTCTATCCATTACGTTTATTAATGTATGTAGCATGGGCCATCTGGTTTGTTGTTTGGGCAGCAGGTTGATAATAAGGATACTCCTATAGTGGGGTTCATTAGATTGGTTTATATTGAAAGTATCTCACATTGGGGGAGAGTTGTGGACACTATAAGACCGATCATTGGATGGTAAAGATATCATTTTTTGATCCAATTATTTTGGGAGAGCATAGTTGTTGGTTATCCACTAAGGATTCTTAGGGGAGATAAGAGTTTGTGTTGGGGAGTTTGTGACAACTCATGTTATCACAGATTGTGAAAATATAGGGAAATTTGAACCCTTTTTTCTAGAAGTTTTCCGGGAAAAATGTTAATTCTCCTATAATATGATCTTGGATAATTTTTTTGACCACTCTTTTGGTCCCTAAATAGGGTGTTTACCCTAGGACTTTATCTTAGTGTAAATTATAGGCATTCTAATTTTAATGGAATATTTAATATTTAATTAATTAAATATTAATTTATTTATGCACATTAGTTTGGTGATATCATTTAAACAAAGCATCTAATTGATATTCCATCTCCATGATTGAGTTTGGAATGGAGTTTTTTTCCTATGTGAGGCATAACCTTGCATCGAGAACTAGGGTCAGGCCAGGACCCCTTTTCTTTTCTTTTTCTTTTTCTTTTTATTTTTTTTTCACTTTTTCTTTTTCCCTTTTTATTTTCACCTTTTCCACTTTGGCTTCCCGTGCATACCCCTGTGGGATTCCCTTAGCATGGACAATAGAGGGAGAGGTATATAATAGGGATAGGTAAAGGGAGGAGGAGGTGTCAGGGGTTTGTCTAAGGCTCATATCATAGTGTAGTGGATGCGGGTGGCAGATTCAGCATCAACTGTCAGTGGTTTATGCCCGGAGGTAGGAGCGTTCTACATTTTATGTTGAAAATCATTTTAGTTTAGTTTTTTTATGTTTTAAATCCTTTTTTGGGTTTTTGGGGACCCCATGGGGGACAATCTCTGGTTTTGTGGAGAAATCATGGGTTTCGGGGCAATTCGTGGGATTTCCGTTTGGGAAAACCAATGTACATGGTTTTTGGTTCATAGGACACACGACGTGTGTTATTCCTATTCAAGTAAGGTGAGTTTTTATAAGTACATGTTGTTTAATTTAAGTATACACCATGTAGTGCTACTTGTCCATGTACCAAGTCATGTGGTAGAGTACATGGGCAAGCATTATTTTGGGAAGTACACACCATGTACTCTAAGTACATGTTGTATAGTGGGACATGTCCATGTGACCATGTACTTGGGAAGGCACCCAATGTGAGGGGTATATGGTTGTGTAGTAGTACACAGGAATACCCCATGTACACCCTGGTTGTGTAGTAGTGCATAGTCAGACCCCATGTCTTCTCTGTCTATGTAGAATTACATAGCTAGGTGTAGATTTGAGAGTACAAAGGGGTTTTTTGGTTTTTTTGTGCCCCAAAGTAAGAATTCGACTAGTGAGTAGTCCATTCTGAGTGTTTTTCTGCATAGAATGTGATGTTTCAATACTTTCATCATTTAGATATATTATGAATGATGTTTTTTACTAAGATAGTTTAGTAGGATTATTTCTTTGAGGTTTTTTTAATAATCCTATGGGGGTTGGGTTGTGACATGTGAGGCCCAAGTGACGGTTGTGATATTGGTTACCATCCTATATAGAGTGTTCTATTATGATCTATTTGAGGTTCTTTGGAAAAATTTCTAAATATGGGATTATGTGGTATCTTTGATGATATCTTGTTTCATCTGTATGTGTTGGTACTCGTTGCTCGAGTTTAGAACAGTTGTGGTTTATCTCTTGGGTTTGAGGGTTGGATATATTGGAGACTTTGGGATGGGTTAATTCCATGGGATGGCAGTTACTGTTGGGTGTCATTGATCTATTGAGATGAGTCTAAGGGACTCTTGGGGATTCCCTAGTGGGAAGGTTACTTTTCGAGTGATTAGTGGTTATCATATTTGGTTGTTGAGAATTCCCATGTAGCATGGAATTTTTTGGATTCCCTTGTTGGTGAGTTGGTACCCATGGATGGGTTTTTTATCAGGAATTACAGATGAATTTTTTTTATAGTGGTCTTTTTCTTAAGGTTTGGATTGTGTATAGGAGCCCTGATAGGGTACTTCTTTTGAGGTGGTCACGAGGACCATTGTGAATTCCTTAGTTTGCACACTTTTCTTTTAGATACTCATTGGTCACATTGTTGGTCAAGGATTAATTGGAGGTCGATGAGGTCCATTTGGTTTGTTTCTTCATTGGGAATATCATGTTATTTGGTTGATCTAGATAAAACCCTCATAGGTTTTCTGTATCTTGTTGTGGAATTTTAGATGTTTGATGATGTTTCTAAAGGTGTGGCCTGGTAGATTGTGTGTAGTAGGGGAGTCCCTAGTGGGATGTCACTTTATGTTGTGACCCTGGGGACTATGGGATCCCTAAGTTTGGTTTGTTCTTAATGTGGGTTGTTGAGAGCATGTGGTGGCTTCTTATTGGATACTAAGATCCAAGGTATTGAGATAGGCCTCTTACTTTATTATATGAGAGTTATCATTATGATTAGTTCAGCTATTTGGACAGTGGGGTAAAGGTTTGATCATACCACATTTAGTTGGCCTTTGGGTGCAATTTTTGAGGTAGTTTCTTCTTAGGAATTTGGTTGGGTAGGATACCAATAGGATATCTTGGATCAGGTGTTATCCTATAGTGTTGATCTGGTTCTCTCCTCCATTGGTTGGATGTGGCTATATGGGATTAAGGATCTAATGGGTGTTCTTGATGACTGCAATCCCCATAAATTTTAGTTTGAAACCCTAGCTAGAGTGGCTTTAGGATCATGAGGTGTGGAGACACTCATAAAGTGGGTTTTCTTATAGTCATGGAGGTCAATGTGATCCTAGAATTGTGGATTTTTTACACTCCCGAGGTTTTATATGTATATATATATATAGCCAACCTTTTTTGGGTATATAGTCGGTGCTTGATTCATTATGTAGGACCTTTGGTACTAATGGGTTCTCTAGTTATGTCAACCTATATGTTCTTATTTCCAGTTCAAATCGTTCTATTGGAGTCCTAGAGCCCATTAGATGCACTTTTCCATGTGGAAGCCAATGTTTATTCCCTAGGGTATGGTATTCATTCTTATTGTGTTTATATATCTTGGATATCCTTTGTAGATCTTCCATACATACTAGTTATCATGTGAAAGGGTGATCCATGTGCTATAAATCATATGGTGGGGGCCAGAGTGGGGGTATATTTACCTTGGCTGTCAGGATAGAACCTATGGTTGGCTATTTTCCTTAGGTTTTTTACCCCCTTTTTATACAGATGTTTCTTTTATGCTAGATTTTGTTAGTCTTTCACTTGGCTAGGAATAACACGTGTGCATGCACTTGTTATGAAACTAGATTATAGGTCCACCGTTATGGGTGGACTGCTGAGATTTATTTTCCACACCCTGTATGTACACCTTAGTGTTCTTGAAAACTTGATGTCTTCTTTCAGGTTGTAGCATAGGTTTCATGATGGATGGGGAGGAGTCCTAATGTTTTTTGATCAAGCAGAGTTTCTCGTGTGGAGTCTCAAGATCGGTCTGGTACAACTCAATCATCATGGAGAATTGGTATGAGGTTTGGCTCAGTATTTTAAGTAGAGCCAATTGTATTTTATTTACTATTTTTTATTATGTATATGTGGTTGGCTAAGTGGGAGAGTGTTTTTTGAAGGTTTTTCATACTTGTGAGTTTATATGGTTGTATGATGAATTTCATTTATTATAACATTCTTTTATTTCATTTTATTTATTATATGTATTTTGATTTTTATCCATGTGTACGAGTTTGGTTATTTTTCCAATATTATTACACTCTGAACAGAGGTTATAGTCTCTCCACTGCATGTTTTAGACCCTTATCGCTAGTCGAAAGCCTTTAGAATTCAAGTAGGCATACTTGAGGCCTTATGGTGAGAAAAATCATGTGATATTTCATGTCAACCCAATCTAGTTCATGATATATAGGAAAAAGGGACATATCAAATCATACTGTCCAAAATTGAAAAAATAAGGGAAATATAGGGAATATAATAAGGAGTTAAATTATGCATATCATAATGGATTGACTTGCATAGAGGATTCATACTCGAGTAGTGATTATTCTGAAAGTGAAAAATAATCATCCAAAATATTTTTAATGGAAACAACTATGACTGATCTAAACAATGATTCTATAAAAAATTCAGGTTATGAGTCTAATATTGAAACTAAAATAAAATAATTAATTGGATAAAATGAAAAGTTTCCAAAGGATATCTTGATAATGGATAAATTATATAGATAATTTTAAAGATAAAATAAGAAAGTTAAAGAAGAAAATGAAAAAACTAAAAGGTTCTAATTTAAGTAATGTAGAATATAAAAGGGTTATATATGTTGAACTAATAAAGCTCAATGGTGAGAATGAAAGAATTAAAGTTTTATTTTCAAAAACTAATGAAGATCAATATTGGATATTTAAGTTATTTTGTGATGATTTAGATGAAATTAAAAAGGAATACAAGAAGATCAAATAAGAAAATAAGAAATTAAGAAATATAGGATCATGTTCAAATGTGAAAATCTATAATCAAATGTAAGTTATTAAAAAATATAATAAAAATATTAAATGTGAAATTAATAGATTAAAAGAAACCATAACTGTTTTTGTTCAAGGAAAATAAAAATTTGATAATATGATGGCTATGAAAAACCGAAAAAAAGGATAAAACTATATTTTTTTATAATAGATTAATTCCTAAGATGTAAAAAAATAATTTTGTTAAAGGAAGTAAAGGGAATTACTCAAATTTTATATGTTTTAGATGTAATTTGAAAGGTAATTATGAAAACAAATGTTCTTTAAGATTTACTCAGTCACTTGTCCACACCAAGAATTTTATTTCTAAGAATCGATCTTCTAGTTTACTCTATAATAAATTTCTTAAATAAGTATGGTTGCCTAAAAGTTTTATAACTAATCCAGTTTGATACAAAATAGCTTGGGTACCAAAAAAAATTAACTACTTAATATGTTTTATAGGAAACCTACCTAAAAAGTTTTAAATATATATGGTATATGGATATAGGGTGCTCCAAGCCCATGATTGTTGATATTTCTACCTTTTTATCTTTTAATTCATTTTTTTTAGGAATGGTCACCTTCAGTGATTACTCTAAAGTCAATGTCAGAGGTTTTAGAGAAGTAAGAATATTCAAGTTTGTTATAATTTATAAATTACTGTATGTATAGGGATTAAAACAAAATTTAATTATTATCTCACAAATTTTTTATGGTGGAATGAGTGTTAAGTTTTATGATAAAAAATTTCTTGTTTATAAAGATAATACTATTTTATTTTATAATGAAAGAAAACAAAATATCTACTCTATAGATTTTTCAGAACTAACCCAGGAAAATGTAAAGTGCTAAATATTGTAGAAACATACTATATTATTTGGAACAAAATATTAGTACATGTTCATATTTGATAGTTTTATTAATTGTAAAAACATGAGTAGGTTTTGGAACTTCCAAAATTTTAAGCAAGTAATTATTTTTTGTGTGATTCTTCTCTAAAGGGTAAACAGAAAAAAGAGACTTTTAGATCTATTAAAAATTTAAATACTACTAGATGTTTAAAACTAATTCATTTTTATTTATTTATACCCATGATAACTTCTAGTTCAGGTAATAATAAATATGTATTTGTAATTATAGATTATTTTAATAGATTCACTTGGACTCTTTTCTTGTCTAATAAAAGTGATAACCTAAACAAGTTTATTACATTTTTTAAATAGATTCAAAACCAAAAAAAATTGTTTAATAACATCAATTAGAATTGATATAATAGAATAATTTTTTAACTTATACATTGATAAATTTTGTGGAGATAATGGATATTTCCATGATTTTTTTCCCCTAGAACACCACAAAAAAATGGTGTTATAGAGAGAAAAATAGATCTATTCAAGAAATGGAAAGGATTATGCTAAATTAATTCAACTTACCAAAACATTTTTATGATGAATTGGTTAATAACTCTTGGTATATCTTAAATAGAGTTTACATTAAGCCCATTTTAAATAAATCCCCTTACGAACTGTTTAAATAAAATAGACATAATATTGGTTACTTTAAAGTTTTTTATGTAGAGTTTATATTTTAAATACTAAAGATAATCTAGAAAAGTTTGATGTTAAAAGTTATGAATGTATTTTTCTAGGAAATTAAAATAAAATTAAATATTATAGAGTATATAAAAATATAACCATGTCAATAGAGTAATTTTTTCATTTAAATTTCATTGAAAATAATGAAAAACATGTTTTAGATTCTAATAATCCTATTGAATAATTTAAAGAGTTAAACTTTGATGAAGAAAAGATTGAAAATGATAATGCATCACTTGATGATAAGCACACCTATTCTTAATCTGATCCTATTAATTGGAAAACACATAAAGATCATTCTTTATAAAATATAATTAGAATTTTTAATGTGGAATAAGAATTATAAAATTAGTTTTGGATTTTTGTGTCAATTTTTCCTTTATTACTGATTTTGTGCCTACTAATGTTAGAGGCATTGAGTAATTAAAATTTGATAAATGATATTCATGATGAACTTAATTTGTTTTATAGAAATAAAATTTGGAATTTGGTTGATTTTCCTAAAGATAAATAGCCCATTAGAACCAAATGAATGTTTTCAAAATAAAATGGATGAGTCTAGTAATATAGTTTAAAATAATAC
Source organism: Viscum album (assembly GCA_963277665.1). Lineage (NCBI taxonomy): Eukaryota > Viridiplantae > Streptophyta > Magnoliopsida > Santalales > Viscaceae > Viscum > Viscum album. Next base: position 756,210,765 of record OY728148.1, on the reverse strand, counting down.
TAGAGTAGTTTACATGGTTATTTACAAAAAGAAGTTATTTATTTTTAAGATTATTTTTTATTAATTTCTTGAATAGAATCCATTATAATTCTATTATCTTTTTCAAGTTATCAAAATTTTAAATTGTTTAAAATGGATGTAAGAATTGCATTTTTAAATGGTGTAATTTCTAAAGAGATTTATGTTAATCAACCACCTAGTTTCAAAAATAATGAATTTCCAAATCATTTTTTCAAACTATCTAAAGATTTTTATAGTTTAAATCAATATTCAATAGCTTGGTATGATATAATAACTATATTTTTATTGAAAAATTATTTTAACAAAGTAATGTTTGGTCGAATTTTATTTATAAATAAAGTTTCTAATGATATTATAATTGTAAAAATATATGTTGATGATATTGTATTTGGGTCTACAAATGATATTCTTTGTAATTAATTTTCAAAATTTATGACAAATGAATTTGATATGTGTTTTATGTTTGAATTAAAAAATTTCCTTGGTCTTCAAATTTCAAAAAAAAAATATGGTATTTTTCTAAATAAAATCAAATATACTGAAGATTTGGTTAAAAAATTAAATATTGATTCATGTAAAACTATGATATCCCTAATGAGAACTAGTTGTAAAATGGATGTGGATGAATTTGGAAAAACTGTGAATGATAAAATGTATAGAAAAATGATAGGAAGCCTACTTTATTTGACTGTATCAAGGCTCATTATTATGTTTCCAGTTTTAATGTGTACAAGATATTTATTTAATACAAAAGAACATAATTTAAATGTGATAAAAAGAAAAATAAAATATGTTGAAGTAATTTTTAACAATGGTTTATTTTACTCCAATTATAATTGTTTCAATTTTTTATCATATTTTGACTTCGATTTTGTAAGCTACAAAAATGATGAGAAATCACATCAGGTATGTGTCACTTACTCAGAAGATATTTAATATCATGGAGTTCTAAAAAGAAATTTTTAGTTAGATTGTCCATAGCTAAGTTTGAGTAAATTTTTGTTGATAATTTTTGTGCACAATATCTTTGGATTTTTTCATAATATTATATAATTATATTAAAAAAATTACACACTTTTTTAAAGTGTTGTTTTTCTATATTAATAATACCTTATTAAAATTTAAGTTTACTAAGTTTGTTGATTTAATTATTATATTAATATTTTATCACTTATAAAGTTATCTTATTTCATTAATATATATATATATATTAAATAGTATATAATATATATATAGATAGATAGTGTGTGGTATATACACTATTTATCATCACCTTTATCCACCATCAGCTTCGCCTTCATCCTCACGGCAACCCCTCCCTTGTTCAACTTCATCGGCTCCTCCATATTGCGCAACTCATCTGAAATGAATCATCTCATCAATGACACTTCAAGAATGACATCTCATCATTGGTCATCCACTATAGTAGCAGTTCTTTCTATTTTGATTCTATGGATACACCACCTTCGAAGCTTGTTCATACAATGCTGGAAGTTCATCCATGTATTGTATCTCCATGAAATAGTGTGATATCGATCTCCCCACCAATATACTATGAGGTTTTACAAAGTGAACATGAAGTTAATTCTATATGTTTTCATGAGTTCATTTTCTAAGTGACTACGGGTATTTAAGTTGTCATGAAGTAACCTATCGTGAAGGTATGTAACCAAAGGTGCGTATTTCAATATACTATGAGATGTTATGAAAACCTACCATAAATCCATAAAATTTTCAATGAGTATCATTTTTAAGTTACCATAAACCCCCAAAAACTCAGTTACTACAAGGGATTATGAAGTTATCATAATTTATATCAAGTGATCATGAAGGTAATTTACAAGTGACCATGAAGTTTAAATTTCAAGTGATTGTGCAGGTATTTTAAGTTAATACAACTAACTTACTACATAGGTATTTTAAGTTACCAAAATTATTATTTTTCAAAGTGACCACAAGTATTATTTTATTAGTGACCTCATGAATAATTTTCAAAGTGACCGTATTTTGAACTTGTTCACATGATCAGTATATCGACTGCATATAAAGGCATGGTAAGTTAACCGACTGTAAGAATAATGTCCAACAGTCACTCGAAAAACATGATTATTACATCACCTTGTTTATTTTTAGGAAATATATATTTTTCTTCATGCTCTGTTTTAGATATATTTTTATATTTTAATTAACTTAGAGTTTAATTAATTTGTTTTAATTATTTCATTTCTTTTTAAAATAAATATATAATATGATGGTTATGTTGTAAACTATTGAGTAGAAAAATATCCTCAAAATAATTATGGAAATAATAATTTTCATATTATTTATTTTATACTCTTTTTTATATTTTTTTGAATTATCATATTAGTAAAAGTTAGTGGGATTATTTTTAATTATTTTAATTATTTGAAAAGATCACATTTATATTAATGATAATATTTGAAGTGACTCGAATCTACTTAATTTAGGAATAAAGGAGTGTGATAGCTCTCTAATTATGAGTACAAAAATTCAAATTGTTGGTAATGGATATATTTTCATGATTATTATTTTCAAACATGGAATTTTGTGATTAGTTATCTAGACGCTCCTTCATAAATCAAGAAGATATTGAAATATTAACTACATGGGATTATCCATTATAATGTGATCAAAGAATGTGATCAAATAAACTTGAAATAATTTATTCACATACGATGAAATATGATCATAGAGAGAGAAGCATAAAACATTCATACAAGAATTGTGAATTGCTGAATTTTTATTGTGACTATTATTCCATTAGTGTGATCATGAAGGACTTCATTGTTCTGATCATATACTACTGAAGTGATCAAATTTCTTGACCTGCATCAATATTCATCATCATATACTCGACTATTTTTTATTAAATTATATATGGTTTTACATTATTGTATTTTTTATCATTTTTTTGTACTTTTAGATTGAGTTTAATATTTTCTCATCAAAAAATTGTCAAACTATGTTATTCCTCTTATCTAAAAGTAAGGTCGGGTAGTGAAACCTTGAAAAAATTCAAGTGGTTATGACTCCTGTAAAATTTAGTTAGGGTTATACTACTAGGTGAGAAAAAGGTATGTCAATAACTGACTTATAACTCCTTAAAAAAAGTAGTGAATTTGTAAATACTAGTCATCTCACTAAGTAGAGAAGATTTAAGAGCAGACTAGGATCTTGGTGATATAAACTACTAAAAAAACATTATGTGTTATTTGGTTTATTTTCTACTACAAAATTTACATTGTTTTTTACTTTGATAATTGTATTTCATTTAAATAATTAAAAAGGACTATTCACCCCTATCTAGTAAATCTTTTCATCTCACTTGGACCTAAAAAAAGTGTGGTCACTTGAAGACTTTATTTTCACACATGGTAGGTTGTGTTGGTCCCATGGTAGCATGTATGATCACACTAAATGGTTGGGAACTTGGGTAAATTGAGCTTTTGTTCATATAGAAACTTGAGAAGTTAATATGGAAACTAGGTGTGATGAATTGAGGACTTTGCCTAATTTTCATTGTAGGTACTCATAGTTGATTCAACACTTTGCAGTTGGTTTGACCATGATAGCTTTGCATAGTCACTCGTAAATTCATTTTTGCAGTAAGTGCAGGACTTGAGAATATTTATAAAAAAAAGTTGCATGGTATTTCTATCTTGTGGAAACTTGGAGACTTATCCTAATTTCCACATATGGTTGGTTGTACTTCCCTCTTGTGGTCACTTCACTTGACATAAATCCTTATTATGAAAAACTCAATAAAATCAAAACTTTGGGTCCTTAAATTCTTCCCCCCTTAATAAATTTCTCCCTTGAAAGTTCGTTTTATATTCTAGGCCATAAACAGGTGTTGGTACTTTTCCTTCATTACCTCCTCTAGTTCCCATGTTGCCTCTTCGTACTTGTGGTCCCACCACATTACTTTGAATAGGTGATTAGTCTTGTTATATAGAACTTTATCTCAATGATCCAAGATCTTCACTGGTTGCTCCTCATAATAAAGATCATCCTCCAACTGTACCACCTCTGAAGAGAGTACATGTGAAGGGTCCGATATGTACTTCCTTAAGAGAGATACATAAAATACATTGTGTAATTTGGACATGGTAGGTGGAAGTGCTAATCAATAGGCCACATCCCAAATTTGATCAAGAATGTCAAAGGGCCCGATGTATTTGGAACTCAATTTCCCTTTCTTCCCAAACCTCATAAACTTCTTCCATAGAGATAAGCGGAGAAATACCATGTATCCAACTTTGAACTCAAGGTCTTGCCGATGATTGTATGCATAACTCTTCTGTCGAATTTGGGATATCTTGAAATAATACTGAATAGTTTTTACCTTATCCAGCATTTCTTTGACCATTTAAAGTCCTAGAAGCTTACTCTCGCTGACTTCATCCCAATAAGTCGGTGTTATGCACCTTTTCCCATAAAGGGCTTCATATGGTGTCATTCGGAAGCTCGAGTGGAAACTATTGTTGTAGTAGAATTCAACTAGTGGAAGATTTTGGTCCCATCATCCTTTGAATTCCATATAACATTCTCTCAACATGTCTTCCAATGTATGAATGGTTCACTCATATTGGCCATCATTTTGAGGATGATAGGCCGTACTGAAGTTCAGTTTAGTTCTTTGAGAATATTGGAGACTTTTTCAAAAATTCAAGGTGAATATTGGATCTCAATCGGATAAAATAGATAGTGGTACTTCATGCATCCTTACCACATCTTTGATATATATTCATGCAAGTTTATCCAATGAAAAGTCCTCTTGAATTGTGATAAAGTGAGCTGTCTTTGTAAGATGATCCACAATAACCCATATAGCATTGTTTCCTCTGGATTTCCTTGGAATTCTAGTGACAAAGTGCATGGTAATATTTTCCCACTTCCATGTTGGTATGGGTATTGGTTTCATCATACCCTTAGACTTTTTCCTCTTAGCCTTCACTTGTTGACATACTAGGCACTTTGATGTATATTCAACAATATCCATTTTCATATTATCCCACCAAAAGTTTTCCCAAAGATCTCGATACATCTTTGTGCTCTCTAGGTGGATATAGAAGGTTGAGCTATGTGCGTCATTCAAAATATCGTTCCTTATCTCTAGATCAGATGGTACACATAATTGTGATCCAAATCTTACAAATCTTTCCTCATCAATATTAAACTCTTAGGATTTCCCATTTCTGAGAGCTTTCACCCTTTTCAGAATTTCCAAATCTTTTCTTTGAGCATCCTTTATTTTCTCCATGAGGGATGGTTTAAAAATCATTTGAGAAAGGATTAATGATGTTCCTCAATTAATGATTCTCATGTATATCCACTAAAAATCTAAGAAGATTGGATCCTTTTCAATTCTCAACATTGATAAAGATGCAGGATCCTTTCTACTAAGAGAATATACCACCTTATTTGCCTTACTGAGATGGTAGTGTATTGAGCATGGTAGTGGATTGAGCATTCATAATCCTTGATGAGATCCATCTGTCTTTTCCAGCACATATTAAGATATTTTGTGTGAATATATATTTGAGACTCTTGTGGTCATTATATATCTCACACTTCTCCCCATAGATATAATGCTTCCATATTTTTAATGCAATGATAACCACCGCCAACTCGAGATCATGTGTAGGATAGTTTTTCTCATGAATTTTCACTTTATCATTTTGCATCAGCACACAGCCTAAGCCCTTATTTGAATCATCACTGTACACCACAAAGAGTTCTCTACTTGTTGGGAGTGTGAGTACTTTCATAGTGATTAGCCTCTTTTTCAATTACTTAAAATAGTCTTTATATTCCTAATTCTAGAAAAACTTTTCTCTCTTCTATTTTAGCTTGGTCATTGGGTTTGAAAATTGTGAAAAATTATTCATAAATCATCGATAATACCAAACTATACCCAAAAAGATATGAATCTCCATTATAGATATTGCACTAGGCCACTCTTCGATTGCCTTTGTCTTGGAAGGGTCCACAGATATCCCTTTTCTGGTGATAACATTACCCAAGAATGATACTTCCTCCATCCATAACTCACATTTAATGTACTTTGCATACAATTTCTCCCTTCTCAAAGTCTTTAATATAGTATTCAAATGCTCCTCATGTTCCTCCTTTATCTTGAAGTATATCAGAATATCTTCAAAAAATACTACCACAAATTTGTAAAAGTAATCTATAAAAACTCTATTCAATAAATCCTTGAAAAATTCTGGAGCATTACTGAGTCTGAAGGGCATCACTATGAACTCATAGTGTCCATACCTCATTTGAAAGGTATTATTGGGAATATCTTCCTTCCTCACCTTTAATTGGTGATATCCTGACCAAAGTTCCACCTTAGAGAAATAACTAGCCCCATGAAGCTGATCAAATAAGTAATCTATCATTGGTAGGGGTACTTGTTCTTTATCGCGATTTTATTTATATCATGATAATAAATGCATAGGCACATTGATCCATCCTTATTCTTGACGAAGAGGACTGGTGCACCCCACTGTGAAGCACTCGGGCATATAAAACCCTTCTCTAGATTCTCCTGTAACTGCTTCTTTAACTCCTCCATCTCTATGGTGGCCATTCTATAAGGTGTCTTTGATATAGGTAGAGATCCAGGAATAAGTTAAATTGAGAACTCAACCTATTTATTAGGAGGAAGACCAAAAAACTCTTTAGGTAATACATCAATGTAATCCCTTATGATGGGCATGTCTTCAAGCATGATTCTCTCCTTTGTCCAATCGTTTCATTTAGACATGCTTTCTCATAAGGAATTAATATCCACACTTGAGACAATGATTCTAAAGGATATTCATCTTTCTCCTTACACTTGTAATGAATCGGAGGATGCTTCGGGATCTTAAGAGTGATCTCCCTTTCCCAACAGTTGATGTTATATTTTTATAAAGATATCCAATACATGACCAAGATAGCATCAAACTCCATTAAAGGAAGTACGAAGAGATTTTTTGGGAGGTTCAGTCCACAAACGTTAACTGGGGACGAGTTATGAAACATGGATGTAACTATTTCCCCATTCACTGTTCTCACATATAAATTTTCCTCCAAATTTTGAGGTGGTGTTTGAATAGTTCTACTAAACTTTCAAGATATGAAAGAATGCATAAAACTAGAATAAAATATTAAATTTTATATTTTTGAATGAATAAATAGAATACCGGTCACCACATCGTCGTTTGGCTCCACATCAGAAGTAGTGATAGCATAAGCCATTCCTTATTGCATTCGAGGTTGTTGTTGATTGCCTCTGACAACCCTTGGCTTAGGGAATTTTTTTCATAATGCCCATGCTCCTTTCAGTTGTAACACTACATTATAGGCTGAGTGATGATCTCAACCTTCCTTTCTTCTTCCACATTAGTGGGATTCTTCACATCCCTTAAATAGTTCTTGGCTATATTTACCATATTTCCACATTTGAAGAAATTTCTAGTTCCCTTTAGACAGTTCCCAGGATTCTTCTTTCCAAAACTTTTACAATTGGGAGACTAGGGCTTATTTCCATCATAGAATTTTTTTTATTGAACCACCCATGTTTTTCTCCATTTTCCTCTTCTTTTCATCAGAACCACGAGACCACTAAGAGTCTCCAATCTCCATTTCAACCTTAAGGGAACAATGGACAATATTCTTGTAACTATCGAAGTCTCAAATCACCAATGCTTTTCGTAGACTTTTCTTTAGTTTAGTAAATAAGATATCCACCTTACATTTGGTGTTCCTGAAAAATTAAAAGGCATACCTTTCAAGCCTTGAAAAGTTTTCTTCATACGCCCTGATGGACTCATCTTACTTCTACCTGAGTTTGAGGAACTTTCTTTCCATCTTGAGACAAAGGGTTCGAGGAAAATATTTATTGAAAAACATCCTCTTGAATTCCTCCCAACCCATGGAATCAATTTCCTCTTAGTACTTTGTATTCTTGATCAGTTTCCACCACTGATCAGCTCCCCCATAAAAACAATAGACCACTAGTACAACTTTCTCTTATTCCAAGCACTAGAGGATGAAGAATATCTTTTCAATGGAGTTAATCCACTATTCTGTGAAGAGTGGATCAGAAGATCCGCTAAACATTGGCATCCTTTTCCACGTGAAGGATTCTATGGTAACTTTATATTTCCTTGGAGGAGGAGGGCATTCAACATGATTCAAGTTATTATTCATAACTTGAGCCAACTGAACAAGTATTCTCATGAAGTTTTAAGCACCCATTCCCATCATATCAGGCATATCATTAGGGAATTCTTCACATTTCCTATCACATTTATTTTTGGAACGTTTTTTTATATTTCCCACCATTAACTAATAAAAATAATGTACAATTATAGGGATTTAATACTTAGTTATTGAACATAAAAAAGGAAAATTTTGAACATAAAAGGATAAACTTGTAGAGGATAATTATATCCTAACTTGTGATTCCTTATGTTTAAATCTAGGTTATCCTCGATCTATTTCTTAACTTGTATTATTATGGGATTTTTTTTATTCCCTTAATAATCGTTTGTACTAATCTCATGAATTTACCAAAGCATATCCCCCAGGAGTGTCAAACCAAGAGTGCAGTAAGGCCTATTGTCATGTACCAGGATACCCCGAGTCAAGCCCAAAACTCCTTGTCAGAGTTTTCACTCCAAGGTAGATATGTGCCAGAGCTTCCTCTACCTTTTTTTATCCAGATAGGGACATATTTTCTTGATAAACCACTTACTCTATACTAACCAAAAATTAGGGTTGTTTTCTTATACTTCATCTCATCCTTAGGGTTCTCACTGAGGTTCTCTATTCCTAATCTCCAAAAATAACTAGACCATCCTCTGATACCAAAAATAGTGACCCTAGACTTTTACATATAACATTACAAAATTTTAAGCATAAATATATATTAAAGTTCAAGCTAAGGGTCGTAAAGTCTAGTGTCTTTGAAGACTAGGTACAAAATACTAAAAACATGGAACTAAATATAACATCTCTTAATTTAGCCTTCATAAAGAGATACTAACTTCCTTTGAGACCTTACATCTACATAGGGTACCATGGGGATCACATGAACAAAGGGATGATCTAAAAGTCCCAATAAGGGGATAAACATAATAATAAAGCTTTGGTACATGGGTTAGAAGGCATAAAATAGTGATATAAAGAGGCATGTAACATATAAATTCATAACATATAAACATGGGATCATTTAAAAATGGAATTATATAAATGTGTCAGAAACATAAAACATGAATTTAGTACGAGTTAAGTCTAACCTCCAAGACCATTTTCCAAAGTAGCACAAGCCAACACTAACCACTAAGACCGTTGCACATAGTAGCACAAGCCAAGGCAAACCGCCAAGACTATCACACATAATGTCTCATGAGACTCAACTTTACCCAATGAATTAGAGTGCTATCTGGTCACACCCATCTTAAATTTCATCAATATTATTTGTACATAAATAATCATACATAATCGATCTTACATGAACATAAGGTTTACCCATGGAATAATTGGGTACCATAATCATGACATAAAGCATAACCAATGGGTGTATCATGAAAGTGTCCATGAAATAAAGGAATTAGAAAATAAATGGATGTTTATAAGGTAAAACATGAATATATCATAGTAGTTTATGTCAAAAAAAAGTTAAAACATGTAAGAAATGTATTTGAGAAATTTTAGCATTAAAACATTTTTGTGCGGTTTTAAGGAAAATATTATAGGTCTTTTAAAATAGAAAAGGGTACAATATTTTATATAAAACTAGAATTGAACCAAGATGATTTTCATAATAAAAAGAATTATTTTACAAAGGCATTGGTGGATTAAAATAGATGATATAGTCCGCTTGAATTTTGGTAAAAATTTGGGAAGTTCCCTTAAAATGAGTTTGTTTATTGGGAAGTATCAAGGAGGGAATCACTTAAAAGCATGTATATCTACGAAAGAGAACAAGGGGTGGATTATGAAACATGATTTTGGAGTATATAAATATAATGTATAATTTTTACATAAAAATAAAATACAACTTCATTTGGGTAAAAATAAAGATAAAGCAACCTGAAAGAATAAAGGCAGATCGGGTAGAATTCCTTACGACTTATCACCATGGTATCAGGTGTACTAAATAGGGATTAATGAGATATAAAGTGGTTTATAATCACTTATAAATCGTTATTTTCTTATGGGTGAGGTTATTAATCATACTCCATCACTATTAATTACACATAAAAGGGCATAACATAGAGGACAATCTTTAATAAAATTGAAATATAGAGGATCCCTTACCTTAAGTCCGATGGTGATCTTTTCTTGAAATTAATGACCTAAAAAATAAAATTAGGTTAATTAATTAATAATTAAAGAACCCATTATATATTTAAAATATTTATTATAACCTTTTTAAGTTCATTTATAACCATTTTTATTGGTTATGAGGTTCAATTTCATTGTTCAGGTCTGTTTGCTTGCGTTGTTTTAATGATCGGTTCATGTTTGGATAAACATGTATGATGAAGGTTCTTGTACAGAATTGAAGTTATATTTTATTACTGAACATACATAAGGTTACATGTTTTAAAACTTAGTTTTTTTACTTTTACGTGAAGTTGAATCATTTTATAAAACTTTAGTGACATCCTTTTGGGTTAATTGGAGGTTTTTTACCACAAAGAATACATTTTATTTTATAAACCAAAACCATGTGTACAAAAGGATTACAGAACCATAAATGAGAAATAATTTATATATTATGGTCTATTAAAACCATGAAAATTGTTTCATGACCATAATTGAAGATGGTAATGGAAATTGATAACTCGTCGTCCTTGATTGTGCTAAATTAACACATCTCAAATGGTGTTTTCAATTATTTCAAATAAAAGGTGGGGAAAGGAGAGAAGATAATGAATTATCCCATTATAATAATATAATTCTAGTAAATGTATGTTACTGGAGTTATCATACCATTTAGGTGAAGTTAGTTGAGGAAGGAAACAAGAAAATAAAGTAACATAAAATAAATAAAAGAAATAGAAATTTACCTCTTGAGTTTATCTCCTTTGAAAGCCTCTTAAGGGGAGAGGATTTGGTATTTTTAAGAGACTATGGGAAATTGGAAGTGTGGAAGGATCTTGGGAAAATATTTGGTCAGAATATTGTCAAGGAACAAGGATTGAGAGGAGTGAAGAGAAGAGGTAAGGATTTGTGGTTTTATAGTGGAGGAGAGGAGGGTTTTTATAATATTATAATCATTAATTTATTATTTCTTCACAAGACAATAAATAGTGAGTATTACATGACCTAAAATAGTAATAAATGCATTTGAGTTTGATATTTGGGTGCTTACATCACTTATGATGTTAGTAATAGTGGATTTAAAATATAATGTATTTATATGGTAAATTAATATATTTTACTATTCACCAAAAATTCAAGTATTTCAGAAAAATCCCAAAAATTCACCCAAACCATTTTTAAACATGTATAATTAAAAAATGAAATCCATTTTTCGAAAATAATTTTATAAATATGATTAATTTAATATTTAATTAAAATCATAATTTATTCTAAAAAACCAGTTTTAAAACATTTATCTATTTATTTCAAAATATAGGTACATCATACTTTCACTAGAATATTATTTATATACTATAATAAGTAAAGTTACTATTAATTAGGGTATTTCACTATTCATAAGGGTAACATAACTATTAATAATGGTATGTTAGTATTCACCAAAATTTAAGTTGGCTGTATTAGACTTCAAATAACTTAATGATCACAACCATGTATGTCATATTTTTTAAATTTAAAACACAAAAGTGACAAAATTGTGTTTAAAGGTCACGTAGAATTTATTAGTTCATTATGTTGTGATTTCATGTGATTATATGACATAATTATAAGAAGGAAATTTCCATTGAAAACTTTAGGTCGTTACAGTACATTGGTTCAAAGGGTGTATATATGTGTATGGATTTGTATATGCGTGTAAGTGTGAAGTGACCTTCATAAAAGGCAACATGTTTTCAGTTAGGCTCCCTATGTCCTATCCTTTAATTTGAATCCCATAATTGATTTAGTTTTTTAAAAGATTATTTTTATTATTATGTAGTATATATTCATTTTCTTTAAATAATTTAACTAAGCTTTCAACATGGTTTTTCTTGATTAAACATGTTTTCAAAATTATTTATAAATGTATGGTATCTTAAATACTCAATTGGTTTTATAAATGATTTATAACTTATAAAGTGTAAATTCCTAAATGTTTTTTCTTAAATCGATGAGGCTCTTTTTACACTTTAAATTATTTTATGAAATTGGAAACCCCTTCTTAATGCATTCCCCCTTAAAATTAAAATATGATATATGTGTGTTAAATGTGTGGTATGAAATGTGTGCTTGTTTATGGGTTGGTTCTTTGTTTATGTGACTTGGAACAGGGTTGCGATTAAGGTGGGATTTTAGAGGTGAGATAGTGAATTGATTATTTTTGTGTGAAATGTATGATATGTATGTATAAGATATTTTAATAAAACTTGACTCTATTTATTCATCATGGTAATACTGGGGTAGTTATGTGGGAGCCTTAGGTACAGATGCTACACTAGTTGAGATTATGCACTAGCTAGTGGACCTGAGTAAATAACCTAACTGCTTTTGGGATGTGCCCCTCAATCAATCCACTGAGGGTGTCTCCAACAGTTCAGGAAATTTTTTATGGTATTAAGCACCTATATATATTTATTATGTTATATGTATAATAACTTTTTCATAGGCCATCTCTATTAGCACCCTAGATCCCATGATACCTATTTTACACAATAGCTACTTTCCCATGTTTTCTAACACCCATTTTAGCACTAATTTCTCTTATAGTGAGATCATTTGAGATTTTCCTCATGCTTTAGAAAATATTTTGAATTTTTTTTAGAAAAAGTGATGGAAATGGTTTTACATAAAATGTAATCTTGTTACTTGTTATTTAAAAGAATGGAAAACCTTAATTTTATATATCTTATTTTAAAAATATAATGATTTGTAATTTTCTTTAAAGTTAAGGCATAAGGATTTGTTTACTATTGGTATCCCTACTTATCATCTTAGTGCTCACAAACCAACATTATCATTTTCAATTTTAGGTTCTCCCATTCATGGATCACTCATAGAGCGACTGTGGCTTTGTGTTTTGAGGTTACCCATGAGGTCACATGGAGGTATGGGTAGTGGTTATTTATTTCTTTTTCACTACTAGTATTAACCTTATTGTTATATTTTATTCATTAATTTATTTATTTATCTATCATTTAAAGAATAAATCATTCCCAAATGAGTTTTATCTGATTACCGACACAAGTTATCTTCCTAAGAGGATTGGGAGTGCCTCTTAGGTATTTTCACAGACTAGATTAGGTGCTCGTTTCGGGGTCAACCTGGGTTGGTTTATGAAAGTTTCCACCTGGAGGTAGGCTAGTTTAATGTTTTATGCTGAAAATTCACATATTTTAGTTATTTTAAATTTTTAAATCCTTGTTTAGGTTTTTGGGGACCCTTTGGGGGTTGATCTATGGTTTTGTGGAGAAATTGGAGGTTTCAAGGCGATTCAAGGGCTTTCCATTTGGGAAAACCCATGTACACAGTGTTGTTTTAAATTAAACATGATGTGTGTTCTTCATATTCATGTAAGATGGGTTTTTATAAGTTCATACCATGTACATTAAGTACACACCGTGTAGTGGTAGATGGCCATATTCCGAGACATGTTTTAGAGTACATAGGCAGGTGGAGTTTTGGGAAGTACACATCATGTACTATGGGTACACGTCGTATAGTGGGACATGTAAATGTTTCCATGTACTTGGTAAAACACCCCATGTGAGGGGTACATGGTCGTGTGGTAATACACAAGCAAACCCTATGTATGCCCTGGCCATGTAGTATTATATGGCCATATCCCATGTCCATTCTAGCCATGTAGAAGTACATATCCAGGTGTATATTTGATAGTACACATTGTTTAATTAGAATTACATGCCATGTAATTTTTCTAGGTTTGGGGTTTTTGGGTGTTTTATGCCTCATAGTCATAATTATACTTGTGAGTAGTCCATTATAATCATTTTTCCTGTAGAATGTGATAAAGGAATAATTTAGAATTTAGAGGTTGTGTAGATAGTGTTTTGTAATGATAGAGATTAAATGGAGAATTTATTTTAGGTTTAGTTTCAGAATCCTTTGGGGGGTTGGGTTATGAGATGAAAGGCATGGGTGAAGGTTGTGAGCTTGATGATCGACCTAGATAGAGTGTGTCATAGAGATCTATTTTAGGTTCTTTGGATATATTCTGGAATATGGGGTCATGTTGTATCTTTTAGGAGATCTTGGTTCATCCCTACATTTCGAGACTAGTTTCTCATGGTAAGATCATTTTAGTTTTAGCTCCTAGGTTTGAAGACTAGAGCTGTTGGAGCCTTTGAGCTAGCTTAATGTTGTGGGATGGCAGTTATAGTCTTGTTTCATTGAGTTATTGATATGATTCTGAGGGACTATTGAGGATTATCTATTGAGATGATTATTGATCAATTGATCAACAATTGACATGGTCAGATGTTGAGAATGATCATGTGGCATGGTGTTTCTTGGATGCCCATGTGGGTGAGTTGGTACTAATGGATGGGTTGTTTTCTAGGAAGTTCGATTGTAGTTTTCTTATAGTGTAATTTTCCTCAAGGTTTGGCTTGTACTGAGGATCCCTTGTATTTTTCTTCTTTTAACATGTTCAAGATGATATTTATGAATTCCCTAGTTTGAATTCTTTTCTTTCGGATACCTATTGGGTGCGTTGTTGGTCGATGATTAGTTGGAGGTCACTAAGGGTTGTTTTTGTTGTTTCTTCACTGGTTATGTCCCTTGTTTTTTTTTTTGATATATAGGAACCCCTAATATGGTATCATACTCTTTTTGTGACCCTTTATATATTTTAGGATGTTTTTATAGGCATGGTTTGAGATATTGGGTGAAACAGGGGAGTTGCTAGTGGAATGTCTCTTTATGTTTTAACCTTGGGGACCATGGGAGACTTGTGTTTAGTTTAGTCCTAAGGTGGATCATTGAGATAATATGGTGGATACTTGTTGTATATTGAGATATAGGGTGTTGAGAGAAGCCCCATTATTTTTTGGATGATAATTTATTGACATTTATAGTTCGGTTTTTTAGATGATGGGGTTAGGGATATATGAACCCATGTTTGGTTGGCCTTTGGTCATAATGGTTGAGGTAGTTTCTACTTAGTACTTTGGTTTGGGAGGATACACTTGGGATATATTTGATTGATCATTGGCCTAAAGTGTTGATCTGGTTCTATCCTTTATTGTATGGTTGTGGTCAGATGGGATTAGGGAGATAATGGCTAATCTGGATGAGTACAACCCCCATCTAGCTTACTGTGTCACCCTAGATAGAGTGGTTTCAGGATCATGAGGTGTTTTTTTCACTCACATAGTGGTTTTTCTTACAATCATGGAGGTCGTTGTGCTCCTAGTTCCGTGGATTTTTTATGTTCTTTGAGTTATATATATGTGGATCCTACCTTTTTTGGGTGAATGGATGATGCCCGATTTGTTCTATAGGACCTTTAGGATTGAAGGGTTCTCTAATTTTGTTGACTAACATGTTACTCTCACTAGTTTAGATCATTCTATTGCAGTCCTATAGCCTGATAGATTCACTTTTTCTTGTGTATGCCTATGTTTATGGTCTAGGTCCTACATTTTTTCCTATTATGTTTAGATGTCCTAGAGATCCTGTATATATTTGATGGATGTATAGGTTTCCATGTAGCTGGGTGATCCACATGCTGTAAATCCTATGAAAATGGCTAGAACGGGGGGTAGATTTACCTCAAGTGTTAGAATAGTACCCATGGTTAGTTGTTTTCCTTGTTTTTGTTTCCCACTTTTTATGAAGTTTTTTCTTTTAAACTAGATACTATTCGACTTCATCTGGGATGGGTATATCACGAGTTCATGCACTTGTTATGATAGATATTTATAGGTACATCATTGGGAGTGGCCTAATAATATGTATTTATTACCCCATGTACATGCACCTTTGTGTGCATGTAGACCTAGTGTCTACTTTCAAATTGGATCATAGGTTGTGTGATGGATGGATATGAGGCCTAGTTTTTCTTGATCAAATAGAGATGCTCGTGTGGAGTCTCATGATAAGGATAGCAGAGCTCGAGTATTGTGGAGACTGGGTATGTGGTTCGGCTTAGTGTTGGAAATAGAGGTTATTGTATTTTTTTAATTATTTATTTTTTATATGTTTTTATCCTAGTGGGAGACTGTCTGTTGTATTTTTTTGCATGCTTTTGAGTCTGTATGACTGTATGATGCATTTCGTTTATTATACCATTATTTTGATTCAGTTTATTTATTATGCATACACTGATGGTTATCCTTGTGTATGATTTTGGTTATTTTTTCACAATTATCACACTCTTAATAGAGGGTATATTATCCCTACTGCATGTTTTAGACCCTCGTCGTTGGTCAGAAGCCTCTGAAATTTAGGGAGGTGCTCTTAAGTCCTTGTGGTAAGCAAGATCGGGTGACGTGTTAGGTCAACCTGGGATGATTCATTACAAAATGGTATCAGTGGTGTCTAGTTTTATTATTTGCGGAGTTGGTACATAGGTGGTCTAGAAATGTTTCAAAACTTATTATGGGTATTATACTAGTGTGTCGTGAACACCTTTGTCGATAGGAAGTCTAAGTTTCCATGGCATGGGATTTCTATTCTTGGATTCCACTTTTATGATTGTGTGATTTCACTTAGTGTGATTCACTTAGGTTTGTGGATTTATGGTTTATTTTGGATTTTTATGTGCGGACTAAGGGAAATAGGCTAGTGTCCATGCATCATTATAGGAATGTAGGATTCACGTGACATATGCATGTTTGTGTTGATTTTATAGAATATGGAGGTTTAGTTGTTTAAAGTGTGAACAACTACACATACTATGTTTTCTTTTATAATTACTTGGTGTAATTCTACTCAAATTAACCACATGTATATATTTTCTTTTGATGATATCTCATGTGGATATTATGTCAACATGATATCTAGTGTTGGATATGCAATCCCTTTATTGAGGGTTACATGGAGGCCCTTGTGGGTTGGCAATGGGATCTAAGTGCCCTATTGGTGGCTTGATGAGGGAAAGTATGCCTGGTGGATCTTTGGATTAGGATCTAGTTTCTCTAGAGTGGTGGTTCCCCTAAAGTCCTAGGTTTGTGCTCCTTGGGATGGGAGCTATTATTTATATGTTTTGTCTATTGGGTCATGCAGTGGGGCTCGTGTGCCTAATATCACTGATGGCTTGGGTTGTCATAGATGTTCTTCCTTGGTAGGTTCGTTGAGGTCTATTTCCACTAGGATTTGGTTATCCATGAGGATTCTTAGTGTTTGAAAAGTGGATTGTTGGGATTTCTCCCTATCTCATGGTTTTATTGAGAGGGAAAGTTTGGTTGATCCCCTAGACCTTCTCATTTTGGTCATGCATTGGGTAATGTAGTGGAAGCGTGGTTAGATGATTATGGTTTTAGATTGATTCCCAAGTTGAGGGTGATATTATGGTTGATCTTTTCATGATGGAAATGCCTCATGTTTTAAAATGGGTGTTGAGGGTGCTCTAGTTTATTGGAACTGACCAATGTGAGGAGTATGGTTAGTGGTTTTGGAATGTTATCCTAGTTTCATTAGGACTTATCCATATGAGTGTGTGTCCTAGTGATTTTTTAGGAGTGGTTTAAGGAAATAATTTTGGTGGGGATTTCACCATAGGATTTTAGAGGTCATGATTCTTATTTAAGTGATTTGTTGAGTGTGGAGGTTATGGGTTTTCATACTGGTTCTCAGGTGTTAGTGGTTTTACCACGTCTATCCATTATTTTCAGTAATATACGTAGCATGGGCCATGTGGTTTGTTGTTTGGGCAGCAGGGTGATAATAAGGATACTCCTATAGTGGGGTTCATTAGATTGGTTTATATTGAAAGTATCTCACATTGGGGGAGAGTTGTGGACACTATAATACCGATCATTGGATTGTAAAGATAGAATTTTTTTATCCAATGATTTGGGGAGAGCATAGTTGTTGGTTATCCAGTAAGGATTGTTAGGGGAGATAAGATTTTGTGTTGGGGAGTTTGTGACAACTCACGTTATCAAAGATTGTGAAAATCTAGGGAAATTTGAACCCTCTTTTCCAGAATATTTCAGGGAAAAATGGTAATTCTCCTATAATATGATCTTGGATAATTTTTTTGACCACTCTGTTGGTCCCTAAATAGGGTGTTTACCCTAGGACTTTATCTTAGTGGAAATTATAGGCATTCGAATTTTAATGGAAATTTTAATATTTAATTAATTAAATATTAATTTATTTATGCACATTAGTTTGGTGATATCATTTAAACAGAGCATATAATTGAGATTCCATCCCCATGATTGAGTCTGGAATGGAGTTTTTTTCCTATGTGAGGCATAACCTTGCATCGAGAACTAGGGTCAGGCCAGGACCCCTTTTCTTTTCTTTTCTTTTTTCTTTTTATTTTTTCTTCACATTTTCTTTTTCCCTCTTTATTTTCACCTTTTCCCCTTTGGCTTCCCGTGAATACCCCTGTGGGATTCCCTTAGCATGGCCAATAGAGGGAGAGGTATATAATAGGGATAGGTAAAGGGAGGAGGAGGTGCCAGGGGTTTGTCTAAGGCTCATATCATAGTGTAGTGGCTGCGAGTGGTAGATTCAGCATCAACTGTCAGTGGTTTATGCCCGGAGGTAGGAGCGTTCTACATTTTATGTTGAAAATCATTTTAGTTCAGTTTTTTTATGTTTTAAATCCTTTTTTGGGTTTTTGGGGACCCCATGGGGGAAAATCTCTGGTTTTGTGGAGAAATCATGGGTTTGGGGCTATTCGTGGGATTTCCGTTTGGGAAAACCCATGTACATGGTTTTTGGTTCATAGGACACACAACGTGTGTTATTCCTATTCAAGTAAGATGAGTTTTTATAAGTACATGTTGTTTAATTTAATTACACACCTTGTAGTGCTACTTGTCCATGTACCAAGTCATGTAGTAGAGTACATGGGCAAGTATAATTTTGGGAAGTACACACCATGTACTCTAGGTACATGTTGTATAGTGGGACATGTCCATGTGACCATGTACTTGGGAAGGCACCCCATATGAGGGGTACATGGTTGTGTAGTAGTACACAGGAATACCCCATGTACACCCTGGTTGTGTAGTAGTGTATAGCCAGACCCCATGTCTTCTCTTTCTATGTAGAATTACATGGCTAGGTGTAGATTTGAGAGTACACAGGGGTTTTTTGGTTTTTTGTGCCCCAGAGTAAGAATTGGACTTGTGAGTAGTCCATTCTGAGTGTTTTTCTGCGTAGAATGTGATGTTTCAATCCTTTCATCATTTAGATATATTATGAATGATGTTTTGGACTAAGATAGTTTAGTAGGAGGATTTCTTTGAGGTTTTTTTAATAATCCTATGGGGGTTGGGTTGTGAGATGTGAGGCCCAAGTGAGGGTTGTGATATTGGTTACCATCCTATATAGAGTGTTCTATTATGATCTATTTGAGGTTATTTGGAAAAATTTTGAAATATGGGATTATGTGGTATCTTTGATGATATCTTGTTTCATCTGTGTGTGTTGGTACTCGTTGCTTGAGTTTAGAGCAGTTGTGGTTTAGATCTTGGGTTTGAGGGTTGGATCTATTGGAGCCTTTGGTATGGGTTAATTCCATGGGATGGCAGTTACTATTGGGTTTCATTGAGCTATTGAGATGAGTCTAAGGGACTCTTGGGGATTCCCTAGTGGGAAGGTTACTTTTCGAGTGATTAGTGGTTATCGTATTTGGTTGTTGAGAATTCCCATATAGCATGGAATTTTTTGGATTCCCTTGTGGGTGAGTTGGTACCCATGGATGGGTTTTTTATCAGGAATTACGGATGAATTTTTTTTATAGTGGTATTTTTCTTAAGGTTTGGTTTGTGTATAGGAGCCCTGATAGGGTCCTTCTTTTGAGGTGGTCACAAGGACCATTGTGAATGCCTTAGTTTGTACACTTTTCTTTTAGATACTCATTGGTCACATTGTTGGTCAAGGATTAATTGGATGTCGATGAGGTCCATTTGGTTTGTTTCTTCACAGGGAATATCATGTTTTTTGGTTGATCTAGATAAACCCCTCATAGGTTTTCTGGATCTTTTTATGGACTTTTAGCTGTTTGATGATGTTTCTAAAGGTGTGGCCTGGTATATTGGGTGTAGTAGGGTAGTCCCTAGTGGGATGTCACTTTATGGTGTGACCCTGGGGACTGTGGGATCCCTGAGTTTGGTTTGTTCTTAATGTGGGTTGTTGAGAGCATGTGGTGGCTTCTTATTGGATACTAATATCCAAGGTATTTTGATAGGCCTCTTTCTTTATTATATGAGAGTTTATCATTATGATTAGTTCAGCTATTTGGACTGTGGGGTAAAGGTTTGATCATACCACGTTTAGTTGGCCTTTGGGTGCAATTTTTGAGGTAGTTTCTTCTAAGGAATTTGGTTGGGTAGGATACCAATACGATATCTTGGATCAGGTGTTGTCCTATAGTGTTGATCTAGTTCTCTCCACCATTGGTTGGATGTGGTTATATGGGATTAAGGATCTAATGGGTGTTATTGATGACTGCAATCCCCATATATTTTAGTTTGAAACCCTAGATAGAGTGTCTTTAGGATCATGAGGTGTGGAGACACTCATAAAGTGGGTTTTCTTATAGTCGTGGAGGTCAATGTGATCCTAGAATTGTGGTTGTTTTAAACTCTCGAGGTTTTATATGTATATATATATATATATCCAACCTTTGTCGGGTCTATAGCTGGTACTTGATTCATTCTGTAGGACCTTTGGTACTAATTGTTTCTCTGGTTATGTCAACCTATATGTTCTTATTTCCAGTTCAAATCGTTCTATTGGATTCCTAGATCCCATTAGATTCACTTTTCCATGTGGGCGCGTATGGTTATTCCCTAGGGTATGGTATTCATTCTTATTGTGTTTATATATCTTGGATATCCTTTTTAGATCTTCCATACATACTAGTTATCATGTGAAAGGGTGATCCATGTGCTATAAATCATATAGTGGGGGCCATAGTGGGGGTATATTTACCTCGGGTGTCAGGATAGAACCTATCTTTGGCTATTTTCCTTAGGTTTTTTACCCCCTTTTTATACATATGTTTCTTTTATGCTAGATTTTGTTAGTCTTTCACTAGGATAGGAATATCACGTGTGCATTCACCTGTTATGACAGTAGATTATAGGTCCACCATTATGGGTGGACTGCTGAGATTTATTTTTCACACCCTATATGTACACCTCAGTGTGCTTGAAAACTTGATGTCTTCTTTCAGGTTGGAGCATAGGTTTCATGATGGATGGGGAGGAGTCCTAATGTTTTTTGATCAAGTAGAGTTTCTCATATGGAGTGTCAAGATCAGTCTGGTACAGCTCAAGAATCATGGAGAATGGGTATGAGGTTTGGCTTAGTATATTAAGTAGAGACTATTGTATTTTATTTACTATTTTTTATTATGTATATGTGGTTGGCCTAGTGGGAGAGTGTTTTTTGTATTTTTTTCATATTTGTGAGTTTATATGGTCGTATGATGAATTTCCTTTATTATAACACTCTTTTATTTCATTTTATTTATTATATGTATTTTGATGTTTATCCATGTGTACGAGTTTGGTTATTTTTTCAATATTATTACACTCTGACCAGAGGTTATAGTCTCCCCACTACATGTTTTAGACCCTTGTCGCTGGTCGGAAGCCTTTAGAATTCAAGTAGGTATACTTGAGGCCTTATGGTGAGAAAAATCATGCGATATGTCATGTCAACACAATCTAGTTCATGATATATAGGAAAAAGGGGCATATCAAATCATACTGTCCAAAATTGAAACAATAAGGGAAATATAGGCAATATAATAAGGAGTTAAAACATGCATATCATAATGGATTGACTTGCATAGAGGATTCAGACTCAAGTAGTGATTATTCTGAAAGTGAAAAATAATCATCCAAAATATGTTTAATGCAAACAACTATGACTGATCTAAACAAGTATTCTATAAACAATTCAGGTTATGGGTCTAATATTGAAACTAAAATAAAATAATTAACTGGATAAAATGAAAAGTTTCAAAAGGATATCTTGATAATGGATAAATTATATAGATAATTTTAAAGATAAAATAATAAAGTTAAAGAAGAAAATGAAAAAACTAAAAGGTTCTAATTTAAGTAATGTAGAATATAAAAGGGTTATATATGTTGAACTAATAAAGCTCAATGGTGAGAATGAAAGAATGAAAGTTTTATTTTCAAAAACTGATGAAGATCAACATTGGATATTTAAGTTAGTTTGTGATGATTTAGATGAAATTAAAAAGTAATGCAAGAAGATCAAACAAGAAATTAAGAAATTAAGAAATTTAGGATCAGGTTCAAATGTGAAAATCTATAATAAAATTTAAGTTATTAAAAAATATAATAAAAATATTAAATGTAAAATTAATAGATTAAAAGAAACCATAACTATTTTTGTTCAAGGAAAACAAAAATTTGATAATATGATGGCTATGAAAAACCCAAAAAAAGGATAAAACTAGATTTTTTAATAATATATTAATTCCTAAGATGTAAAAAACTAATTTTGTTAAAGGAAGTAAAGGGAATTTCTCAAATGTTATATGTTTTAGATTTAATTTTAAAGGTAATTATGAAAATGAATGTTCTTTAAGATTTACTCAGTCACTTGTCCACACCAAGAATTTTATTTCTAAGAATCGATCTTCTAGTTTACTCTATAATAAATTTCTTAAATAAGTATGGGTGCCTAAAAGTTTTATAACTAATCTAGTTTGATCCAAAATAGCTTGGGTACCAAAAAAATTAACTACTTAATATGTTTTATATGAAACCTACCTAAAGAGTTTTAAATATATATGGTATATGGATATAGGGTGCTCAAATCCCATGACTGTTGATATTTCTACCTTTTTATCTTTTAATTCATTTTTTAGAGGAATGTTTACATTCAGTGATTACTCTAAAGTCAATATTAGAGGTTTTGGAGAAGTAAGAATATTCAAATTTGTTATAATTTCTAAATTATTGTATGTATAGAGATTAAAACAAAATTTAATTAGTATCTCACAAATTTTTTATGGTGGAATGAGTGTAAAGTTTTATGATAAAAAATTTCTTGTTTATAAAGATAATACTGTTTTATTTTATAATAATAGAAAATAAAATATCTACTCTAAAGATTTTTCAGAACTAACCCAGGAAAATGTTAAGTGTTAAATGTTGTAGAAACATACTATATTCTTTGGCACAAAATATTGGTACATGTTCATATTTGATAGTTTTATTAATTGTAAAAACATGGATAGGTTTTGGAACTTCCAAAATTTAAAGCAAGTAAGTATTTTTTGTGTGATTCTTGTCTAAAGGGTAAACAGAACAAAGAGACTTTTAGATCTATTAAAAATTTAAATACTACTAGACGTTTAAAACTAATTCATTTTTATTTATTTATACCCATGATAACTTCTAGTTCAGGTAATAATAAATATGTATTTGTAATTATAGATTATTTTAATAGATTCACTTGGACTCTTTTCTTGTCTAATAAAAGTGATACCCTAAACAAGTTTATTACATTTTTTAAATAGATTCAAAACCAAAAAAAATGTTTAATAACATCAATTATAATTGATATAAGAGAATAATTTTTTAACTTATACATTGATAAATTTTGTGAAGATAATGGATATTTCCATGATTTTTCCCCCTAGAACACCACAAAAAAATGGTGTTATAGAGACAAAAATAGATCTATTCAAGAAATGGAAAGTATTATGATAAATGAATTCAACTTACCAAAACATTTTTAGGATGAATTGGTTAATACCTCTTGGTATATCTTAAATAGAGTTTACATTAGTCCCATTTTAAATAAATCCCCTTATGAACTGTTTAAATAAAATAGACATAATATTGGTTACTTTAAAGTTTTTTATGTAGAGTTTATATTTTAAATACTAAAGATAATCTAGAAAAGTTTGATGTTAAAAGTGATGAATGGATTTTTCTAGGAAATTAAAATAAAATTAAATATTATAGAGTATATAAAAATATAACCATGTCAACAGAGGAATTTTTGCATGTAAATTTCATTGAAAATAATGAAAAACATATTTTAGATTCTGATAATCCTATTGAATAATTTAAAGAGTTAAACTTTGATGAAGAAAAGATTGAAAATGATAATGCAACACTTGATGATAATTACACCTATTACTAATCTGATCCTATTAATTGGACAACACATAAAGATCATTCTTTATAAAATATAATTGGAAATTTTGAATTTGGAATAAGAATTAGAAAATTAGTTTTGAATTTTTGTATAAATTTTTCCTTTATTACTGATTTTGTGCCTACTAATGTTAGAGTCATTGAGTGATTAAAATTTGATAAATGATATTCATGATGAACTTAATTTGTTTTATAGAAAAAAAAATTGGAATTTGGTTGATTTTTCTAAAGATAAACAGCCCATTGGAACCAAATTAATTTTTTCAAAATAAAATGGATGAGTCTAGTAATATAGTTTAAAATAATACTAGAGTAGTTTCCATGGTTATTTACAAGAAGATGTTATTTATTTTTAAGATTGTTTTTTAGTAATTTCTTGAATATAAGCCATTATAATTCTATTATCTTTTTCAAGTTATCAAAATTTTAAATTGTTTCATATGGATATAAGAAGTGCATTTTTAAATGGTGTAATTTCTAAAGAGGTTTATGTTAATCAACAACCTGGTTTCAAAAATAATGAATTTCCAAATCATTTTTTCAAACTATCTAAAGATTTTATAGTTTAAAGCAATATTCAAGAGCTTGGTATGATAGAATAACTATATTTTTATTGAAATTTTATTTTAACATAGTAAAGTTAGGTCAAATTTTATTTATAAATAAAGTTTCTAATGATATTATAATTGTAAAAATATATGTCTATGATATTGTATTTGGGTCTACAAATGATATGATTGGTAATGAATTTTCAAAATTGATGAAAAATTAATTTAATATGTGTTTGATGGTTGAATTAAAAAATTTCCTTGGTCTTCAAATTTTACAAATAAAATATGGTATTTTTCTAAAGAAAATCAAATATACTAAAGATTTGGTTAAAAAATTAAATATTGATTCATGTAAAACTATGATATCCCCAATGATAACTAGTTTTAAAATGGATGTCGATGAATCTGGAAAAACTGTGAATGATAAAATGTATAGAAAAATGATAGGAAGCCTAATTTATTTGACTGTATCAAGGCTCGTTATTATGTTTCCAGTTTTAATGTGTACAAGATATTTATTTAATCCAAAAGAACATAATTTAAATGTGATAAAAAGAATAATAAAATATGTTAAAGTAATTTTTGACAATGGTTTATTTTACTCCAATTATAATTGTTTCAATTTTTTATCATATTTTTACTTAGATTTTGTAATCTACAAAAATGATGGGAAATCACATCAGGTATGTGTCACTTACTCAGAAAATGTTTAATATCATGGAGTTCTAAAAAGAAATTTTTAGTTAGATTGTCCATAGCTGAGTTTGAGTAAATTATTGTTGAAAATTTTTGTGCTCAACATCTTTGGATTTTTTTCATAATATTATACAAATATATTAAAAAAATTACACACTTTTTTAAAGTGTTGTTTTTCTATATTAATAATACCTTCTTAAAATTTAAGTTTACTAAGTATTTTAATTTAATTATTATATTAATATTTTATCACTTATAAAGTTATCTTGCTTCATTAATATATATATATATATATATATATTAAAGAGTATATAATATATATATAGATAGATAGTGTGCGGTATATACACTATTTATCATCACCTTTATCCACCATCAGCTTTGCCTTCATCTTCACGGTTATCCCCTCCCTTGCTCAACTTCATCGGCTCCTCCATAACAGCGCAACTCATCCGAAATGAATCATCTCATCAATGAAA
Source organism: Viscum album (assembly GCA_963277665.1). NCBI lineage: Eukaryota > Viridiplantae > Streptophyta > Magnoliopsida > Santalales > Viscaceae > Viscum > Viscum album. The sequence goes on along the minus strand of OY728148.1, from coordinate 756,184,491 downwards.
CTTCAAGAATGACATCTCATCATTTGTCGTCCACCATAGTAGCAGTTCTTTCTATTTTGATTCCATGGATACAGCACCTTCGAAGCTTGTTCATACAATGATAGAAGTTCATCCATGCATTGTATCTCCATGAAGTAATGTGATGTAGATCTCCCCACCAATCTACTCTGAGGTTTTATAAAGTGAACATGAAGTTAATTCTATATGTTTTCATGAGTTCATTTTCTAAGTGACTACGGGTATTTAAGTTGTCATGAAGTAACCTTTCATGAAGGTATGTAACCAAAGGTGGGTATTTCAACATACTATGAGGTATTATGAAAACCTACCATAAATCCATATAAAGTTTCAATGAGTATCATTTTTAAGTTACCATAAACCCTCAAAAACTCAGTTACCGCAAGGGATTATGAAGTTATCATAATTTATATCAAGTGATCAGGAAGGTAATTTACAAGTGACCATGAAGTTTAAATTTCAAGTGATTGTGAAGGTATTTTGAGTTAATACAACTAACTTACTACATAGGTATTTTAAGTTACCAAAATTATTATTTTTCAAAGTGACAGCAAGTATTATTTTATTAGTGAACTCATGAATAATTTTCAAAGTGACCGTATTTTGAACTTGTTCACACGATCAGTATACCAACCGCACATAAAGGAATGGTAAGTTAACCGAATATAAGAATAATGTCCCACAGTCACTCAAAAAACATGATTATTACATCACCTTGTTTATTTTTAGGAAATATATATTTTTCGTCATGCTCTGTTTTAGAGATATTTTGATATTTTAATTAACTTAGAGTTAAATTAATTTGTTTTAATTATTTTATTTCTTTTTAAAATAAATATATAATATGATGGTTATGCTGTAAATTATTGAGTAGAAAAATATCCTCAAAATAATTATGGAAATAATAATTTTCATATTATTTATTTTAAACTCTTTTTTATATTTTTTGAATTATCATATTAGTATAAGTTAGTGGGATTATTTTTAATTATTTTAATTATTTGAAAATATCACATTTATATTAATGATAATATTTGAAGTGAATCTAATCTACTTAATTCATGAATAAAGGAGTGTGATAGCTCTCTGATTATGAGTACAAAAATTCAAATTGTTGGTAATGGATATATTTTCATGCTTATTATTTTCTAACATGGAATTTTGTGATTAGTTATCTAGACGCTCCTTTATAACTCAAGAAGATATTGAAATATTAACTACATGGGATTAGCCATTATAATGTGATCAAAGAATGTGATCAAATAAACTTGAAATAATTTATTCACATACGATGACATATGATCATAGAGAGAGAAGCATAAAACATTCATACAAGAATTGTGAATTGCTGAATTTTTATTGTGACTATTATTCCATTAGTTTGATCATGAAGGACTTCATTGTTCTGATCATATACTACTGAAGTGATCAAATTTCTTGACCTGCATCAATATTCATCACCATATACTCGACTATTTTTTATTAAATTATATATGGTTTTACATTATTTTATTTTTTTATCATTTTTTTGTGCTTTTAGATTCTGTTTAAGATTTTCTCATCCAAAAATTGTCAAACTATGTTATTCCTCTTATCTAAAAGTAAGGTCAGGTTGTGAAACCTTGACAAAATTCAAGTGGTTATGACTCCTGTAAAATTTAGTTAGGGTTATACTACTAGATGAGAAAAAGTTATGTCAATAACTGACTTATCACTCCTTAAAAAAAGTAGTGAATTTGTAAATACTAATCATATCACTAAGTAGAGAAGATTGAAGAGTAGACTAGGATCTTGGTGATCTAAACTACTATAAAAACATTATGTGTTATTTGGTTTATTTTCTACTACAAAATTTACATTGTTTATTACTTTGATAATTTTATTTCATTTAAATAATTAAAAAGGCCTATTCACCCCTATCTAGTAAATATTTTCATCTCACTTGGACCTAAAAAAATAGTGGTCACTTGAAGACTTTATTTTCACACATGGTATGTTGCGTTGGTCCCATGGCAGCATGTATGATCACACGAAATGGTTGGGAACTTTGGTAAATTGAGCTTTTGTTCATGTGTCAACTTGAGAAGTTAATATGGAAACTAGGTGTGATGAATTAAGGACTTTGCCTAATTTTCATTGTAGGTACTCATGGTAGATTCAACACTTTGTAGTTGGTTAGACCATGATAGCTTGGCATAGTCACTTGTAACTTCATTTTTGTGGTAAGTGCAAGACTTGAGAAGATTTATAAAAAAATTTTACATGGTATTTCCATCTTGTGGAAACTTGGAGACTTATCCTAATTTCCACATATGGTTGGTTGGACTTCCCTCTTGTGGTCACTTCACTTGCCACAAATCCTTATTATAAAAAACTCATTAAAATCAATAAAATAATTTCAAATTTCAATGAGATTTTATTAACTTTAAAAAATATTTTATTACATAAAAAATATATATTATTAAACTATGGAACATTTAAATATTTAATCACCAAAGACAAAAAAATATTATAATATTCAAAGAATTTTATTTTCATAATAAAATGGACCAGAATTCAATAATTCTCCATTATAACTGAATTTTTACTTCAAAAAAACAATTATTTTCTCAAAAACTATGTGGAAGAATGTACTCAAATGAATCCACATCATTAAATAATTAGGTCATATCAAAAGAAATTGTCCTAAAAGTAAAAACTCTAAGGAAAAAAATGATCATTCATTATTTTTTGATCAAAACTTTGAGGATGTTGATGTCTTGAATGTATGTTTGAGTACCATGTATAAAGAGTGGGTCTTAGATTCAGGATTCGCATTCCATATGTGTCCAAAGCAAGAATACTTATTTAATATAAGTGAATCTAAGAGTGGTGATGTTTATTTAGGTAATAATAAGAGTTTCAGTATCATAGGTATAGGTTTTGTTTCTCTAAAACTTCATGATGGTCGATTAAAACTCTAAATGAGGTTAGATGGGTACTTGAATTAAAATAAATCATCATTTCCTTATGAGTTTTGGACTATAAGGGATATACCTTCAGGTTTAGTTCTAGAAGTATTAGGATTTATAGAGGATATATCACTATTATGATAATAACTATCATTGATGGGATTTATATCTTGGATAGTAAAATGTGTTTGAAGTTGTTAAATTCCACCCATGCCCTAGTGTCTAAGAACACTATGCTCTAGCATAGACGTCTTGAGAATGTGAGTGTCAATGGAATTAATGAACTTAGTAAGTAAGTGTTTTTGTTTGATATAACCCCAAGTGATCTTATTTTCTGTGAAGATTGTGTGTTTGGAAAGTCTAAACATGTGAGTTTTAATAGGTCAGTGTATAATTTTAACCCCCCCTATATATGTCCATTATAATTTATAGGGACCTTCTAGGGTTTCCTCTCACGATGGAGGGAATTATTTTATGACCTTTATAAATTATTTCTCATTGAATGTATGGATCTACATACTTAAAATTAATTTTTAAATGTTTACAACATTCAAGACTTGAAAATACAGTGTCAAGAATCATATAGGAAAATATTTTGAAGCCCTTGGGACTGATAATGGATTAGAGTACTTGTCGAATGAGTTTATTGATTTATGTAACTCTGAGGGTGACTTGGAACACTAAAAAATTGTGAAGACCCTATAATAGAATGGTTTGTCTGAGATAATGAAGAGGAAAATTATAAAGAGAGTGAAAACCATGCCAGCACACTCAAGTTTGTCTCGACCCTTTTGGTAGAATCTTCTACTATTGTAGTGTACTTAATCAATCATTTTCCTTCTAGTGATATTAGTTTTAAAACACCTAAAGAAATTTAGATAATTTCCCCCTAGTTTATAATACCTTAGTTTCTTCAATTGTACTATTTATGCTCATAGTATAATTCATAATTATGAACCTAAAGTGGTCAAGTGGGTGTTTATAGGGGTATCCTTGTTGACGCTCCTTTTCATCACATTGTTTAAAAGAATGGAAAGGGAAATGACTTAGCACAAATTGTTTTAGCCTTTGAAGAAAACATCAAAAATCGACAAAGGAATGAAAAAGGAGTCAAAGAACCTTGTACCGCGCAAGTTCCCTTACTGTCGCGCAAGTACACTTGCACGCTGCCTAATGGTCGCGCAAGTGACTTGCGCACACTATTTGAAAATTTCCCAGGGTCTTCAGAAGCCTATAAATAGACCCTATGGGCCCCCCATTTCAGGAGGAATTTTTTCCAGAATTCAGATATAGAGCTCTGAACGCTCAAGTCTCTTCTTCAAGTCTTCTGAACACTTATAAGGTAATTCTTTACCTAGAATGGAAGGTCTAAACAAGAGGAATAAGGTCTAAGTGTTAGAAATCACTAACACTTGTGCACCTAAATGTTTTTAACCTTAAGGTAAATGAACACACTTGCGCGCCTCCTTACAAATTCATTAAAACTTGCGCGCCATTCTTCTGGAAGTACCTCAGGATGATTCTAAAGGCTTTGGTCAAGAATCACCCAAGTATTACTCTACTGGGAAAGGATCGCAAAAAGTACCCATGAGCCGTGCAGGTATACCTATACGGACAATACTTGCATGCCCACGCAGTACCTACACGCCTGCCAGGACTTGCGTGCCCCTCTCTTTTTGGGTTCCCTTCCTACCCATTTAACCCCTCTTATGCCATTCCACCTCTCCTATTCAAAATTCAGTCTTCAAGACACTCTTAAAATCTATTTATGGAATGTTTTCTTGATTTACTTCCTTATCTGAAAGGAGCTCCGTGGAACATCTCTCAAAACTTAGTGATTTTCACATCTTTATGTCACTAAAGTTAGAGAGTTCATTCATTAAACCTCATCCTTTAATATGAGAGAATCTTTAACCTAGGCCTCCTTTTCAGGAGTAAGCCCCAGTCCAAATCCTCATTAATTTGGGCATCCTCCTTAGGAGTAAGCCCCAAATCCTCATTAATTTGGTCATCTTCCTTAGGAATAAGCCCCAAGTCCTCTAACCTGGGCCTCCTTTTCAGGAATAAGCCCCAGTTATAATTCCTCAAATTTGGGAATCCTCCTCAAGAGTAATCCCCAAACCTTAATTCCTTTAAACTGGGCCACCTTTTCAGGAATATGCCCCAGTCTCAAATATGGGCATCCTCTTTAATAGTAACCCCCAAGTCCCTTAATTTTTAAATCCCTTTAACCTGGGCCTCCTCCTTAGGAATAAGCCCCAGTCTTAATTTATCTTAACCATTCATAATTCCTTTTGATCTGGGCTTCCTTCTCAGGAGTAAAACCCAATCATAGGTCCCCTCCTAACTTGGGCATCTTCCTTAGGATTAAGCCCCAATATTAGAGTATCTAAATCTCCATGAAGCATATATACCTTTATGCACCCTGTTCATGGATTTATTCCCTGAAGTAAATATTAATCCCCGTCTATTTTGGCAGTCATACATACATAATCCCCACATCATTTCATGGAAAAATTGTATGGTTTCACCAATACCTCTTGTTTCTCACACCGAGCATGACTCACGTGAGCTTAGAGTGTAAAATTAATCATGACATCTTTGTTTGAGCCATCAATCATGCATAAACATCAGAATCCCTTACTCGAACTACGTGGGTTCTGATTCCTTTTCCAAAAACAAAGGATATGTAGGTAGCCCATCAGTGGGTATGATCCCAACTCTGAAATAATCCATGTCCTCCTGAATGAAAATAAACTTCAAGTGCCCCACTGAGTGGCTTTAAAACTAGTATAGTCATCATAATTACCAAGAGACTTTTATTTATTTAAGGATACCATCAACTAAGAATATCTAACAAATACATATGATTCTCTATCGATGAAGAACCTCGAATACATATAACAGATTCTCTAAATTTCCTACATATTCAATCATTGATTGTCAGATCTAAAGGAAAACTCATTTTATACTTGGTAATGTAATAAGGATTCACGAACATAACTTAAATCTATAAAGAGAGTCCCAGAGTAGACAATAATTCCCCTCAAAAAGGTGTGATGAGTCCGACCTCCCATCCTCTCGACCAATGAAAATTCCTAAGCCTCATCAGTCCACAACTAATGAGTGCCTACCTTTAGAAAGTAGGTCCAGATGGATATGGAATCATTGGATGTTTCTGGTTCTATGAACAAACCCGTTAGAAACCGATTGGAATGTTTGAACCTTCAATCAATGAGGTCATCCCCAATTCCAGAGGAAATAAAAAATGTTGAACCCGACATGAATCCTTAACCAAGTTAAAATGATGTTTTACCCATTTTTTAGGCCCCTATTTAAACTCAATGAGAGGGCCAACAAGACAATAAATAACATATGTGCTCATCCAAAATATATAGCAGCCGAACTTATCTTGATTATGTTTGTTATATTAGTAGGCACTCTTTTTCAAGATCTTATACATTACAATAATGGGTTTTCTTAAGTCCACATCTGTGAATACCTCTACTGTGAAAACCTCTACTGCAAATGCCACTGCTGCTACTTCTGCTGGATCATCGTCTGCTCTGAGGATGACATCACCTACTCAGCATCTTCAACGCTGGGTATCAAATGCGTTGGTTAAGGAGTACTATCAACACAGTACCATTCCAACTCTGGAGGCTGCCCGACAAGCCCTCCAAGTGAACAATTCACCCTGGTTTTCCGGACAGCGATGACCAGCGATCAAGAAGCAGGCGGTGCTAACTACCGTCTCCAACCGTTTCAGGTTGTTATCCCCAGAACACAATCACCATTCACTCCCATATTCTGGGGAGGTGAATGAGCAGGTCCCTCAGGGCCTTAATTCAAGGAGACAGGAGTCCTTTCTGAGGGCTCCCATTAACAATCGCCACCAGACTCGTGCGGTAGTGTCCCTCAACATGATGAGGGTATCAACTCTAGGCGTTCGGCTCAGGTTCCTCAAACCCGAGAAGGAAAGATGAATCACCAAAGGCGAAATCCGGTCAACAGTGAGCAGGTTCTCATCTCTGTTATCTCTAGAGAAATCCACCAACCTAACTTGGTGGAAAACAACGAGCAGGAACATACACCCATCCGTTTTAATTCTGCTGTCCAGTAGACTCATCTGGCAGCATCACGCCAATCCCGCCAGGCAATTCCAGCGGAGCACTATAGGTAGGAACATACACCTGTTTATACTTCATCAGCTAGTCAGCAGGATCGTCTGACTACATATGATATATCTCGTCAACCACGTTCGGCGAAGTACAATCAGCAAGCACATACACCAACTAGTATTGATCAAGCCTACCAACAGTCTCGCTTGGTAGCACTCGGAGAAGTAAGTCAGAAAGCTCCAGTGACAAATAGGAGGCAGACTCAACTCTCTACCCCCACACTTGAGTACTGTCCGGATTCACTGACAGGAAAAGGAGGAAAAGAGCAGGTACACACACCTAATCAAATCACGTAATGGACATATATCCTCGTTCTAGAAGCTGAAGTCACCAAACATATTCTATCAATGGTGAAAGAGTAGAAGAAAATCCCTTCTCATATTCTGGATGCTTGCCAGGATATTATAACAGCTTCAGCAGCATCTTAGGGAAAGACACATAAATCTATCCCTACCAGTGGAGTGACAAATCAAAAGTTAACTCTGAAATAGACACACACATATGTTTCAGTCCAAGAGGGTTGTGGGGCGTATTCCCCCATATTATACGGACAACCAAGTTAGGAACATACACTTGATTTGAGTAGAGATCGTCAGCCTAACCTGGCCATCTCTCCTAATCAGGCACATACACCTGCTCACAGTAGCCACTTTCGTCAACAAGTGATTTCCAAGGCGAGTAAGAAGGCGTCTGAGAAGAAGACCCGCCCAGTACAGTCAAGAGATAAAGATCCAATCTGTAACAAGGCCTTGCTCGATGCTGGAGTTCTTGAAGCCCTCAGACAATTATTTGTTGGAATCCAAGATTCTACTCCCTCATTTCCCAATAGTGGGAACATTAATTCAGAAGGTCTTCAACAGACACTTCCTCATGAAGGATTTCTTCATGATAGTTTGGTCGATCTTGAAGTTTCATCTTCAGATGAGAGCTGCAATAACCCTCTGTGTGGCCAGAAGACCAAGGAGAAAGAGATCTCATCTTTTGTTGTAACCCACCATGGTGGTCCTCCCCATGATGATGAATTTCTCTACGAAAGTCCTCTCCGTAGTAGTGATTCACATTGCCGGGAAAATGCTCCAGTGGATAATGTAGTGCCGATAAAGCCCTCTTATCTTGAGGCACTTGCAAATATGAAACCAGTCATGTCTGATGCTTCATCGCTAACAGGTGAAATACTTTCTCACCAAGAAGATATCTCAGGGTGTAGGTCATTCTTTGAACCACCCCTAAGTCATGCATCTTCTAGTTTGATCAGTGATTTCTCTACCAATCTTGTTGAATCCGACGAAGCAACAAGGAAACACCAGCTCTGGTCAAATTAGGTAGAAGAATATTCATTGAATGATAAAGAGGAAATTCTGAACATGAGAAAACAACTGGCGAAGGGTGAAGTTCCAGTCATGTTTTGGCCTCTGGCTGACTCTCAGTATGATATTCCAGAGATGTTGATGGAAGATGGAATTCATGATATTCGTCTTAACATATGGAAAACTCTTTTTCAGTTGAAAAATAAAGTATTATCTTATGATGAATATGAAAATCATCTTAAGATAATAGAAGGGTTACAACATCAGATTGATTTGGCATCTCTATCAGTCTCTCGATATCCAAAGGCTGAAAAGCAGAAGAGATCCCTTCAACATTCATGCCTTGGCACACTAAGAAGATTACGCCAGTTAATTTCCAATTCCCCATCTGGTATTCATGTTAGAGGATGGGATGTTCATGGAGAACTACATTTCAATATACTCTCCAGTCAGAAAAGCCCGCCAAAAATGGTCTCATGCAACGTTATTGCCTATGGTCAGCCACAGTCAATGGGTTTTCTTTGTAATCAAAAACTTTCTCAAGAACATGCTTCAACTAGTTCCTCTCAAAATCAAGAATACAGAGAACAAGTTGTTGATTTACTCCTGCATCAAGCAAATGATAATATTGAACAGGCCTCTTGTATGGAGCAAGCACATCATCAAGTGACAGAAGTTATAGAAATCATCTAATGGTCTTTTGAACTGGGTGATAAAATTGGATATCGATTGATGCATCCAGCTAATTTTCGGACTAAGGTCCGCAAGATCATGAGAGATTTTAAGAAAGTCTCAGACATAGCATGTCAAGAGCCACCGCAACTTGCCAGACTAGGGACTCATTTAACCCAACCCTAGAAATCAACAAATAGGATTCGAGGAGTTGAGAAAAGGAAACAGGAACAGCCCTAGTCCACCGGACAGGGGACTTTTTCAAATCATCAATCCCCTCCTCAGCGAAAGTCGGTGTTCTCTCGATTGGGGAAGAAGCCACAAGAGGAACGAAGATCCAAATTATTAGGAGATTCTCTCCAAATTACGGTTCGCCAAGAAGTTCCTGAGGTATCAAATCAACAAAAGGTAATGTCTCATCAGGGGCATGTCAGAAGACAATATCATGGAAATGATGATAAAAGGGATATGATGCATTATGCATCAATTAATGTCATTAATTTAGTTGTTGCTGATCCTCTAGAACATGAGGCTCACTCAGGGGACTCAGATGAAGAGGTTCCTACTCCAGAAGTTGTACGCACAGACACAAATGAAGAAGGTGTGCGTACACGAAATCAAAGGATTACCCATAATCTAGGTAATCCTTCAAGTAACCCACTTCCCCCTCTCCGAAAGGGAGATAACAAGGGGAAAGGAAAGAATCAAGTTACATACCATTCCTCTGGAGAAGGACAATCGCTCTCACTAGAGTATAGATTTGCACAACAAGAGGAAGAAATGAAGGAATTGAGGAGGATGAATGCAGAACTACTTCAGGGCAGTCTTCTTCCTAAGTGTGATAGAGTTAGTCAATCAAAGTAATTTGTTGTGGCTACTGAAATGGATCAAGAATATCCTCCTTTATCAGTACACCCTCACAGGTCTAATCCTACGAGTCAAGTACAACAACAATTGGCAGTGCTACCATCAGTTGCAGTACCATCCACCACATCTGTACCAGCTCCAGTCATTGCACCTACCCAAGTCCAAGTTCAACCGAATGTTTCTAAAAATTTAATAACTACAATTGAGTCATTAACAGCTTGGTTAGAGACTATGGAAGGGAAGCATGTACAGGTTCAACCAGAAAAGAGATCTTACCCTGAATGGGAAGATTCAATCCTTCCCCCATCAAGTTTTGGGAACCCTGTATTCCCTATTTTCAATGGATCAGGCGATCCTGAACAGCATTTGACGCATTATGTGTCTTGTTACGATCCTATTATGGGAACTTCGGAACAACAAGAAGAAATGAAACTCAGATGCTTCGTGCGAACCTTGCAAGGACCAGCTTTTGTTTGGTACACAAGCTTGCAATCTCGGTCAATTACCAGGTGGGAAGATCTTCGCCAAAAATTCCTTCTTCAGTTCAGCTCAACGTTGCCAAAGACAACAGTTTTTGATCTTACAAACTGTAATCAAAGGGATAATGAAAGGGTCTCAGATTTAATTGCTCGCTGGAAGGTATTAACATATTCTCTAAGCTTAGCACTCCCTCAGGAAGAACTGTTGCCAATCTGTGTGGAAAATCTGCGTGACGAATTACGCACGCCGTTGATCCCTGTGAAATATACAGGAGGGTTTCGAGACCTTACTTCAATCTCTCAACAGATTGAAGATTATCTTATAAATACTAAGTATAAGGCTTGTATAATTCCATCAGCTCCAGGAATTAGAATGGGTAAAGCAGAGACTGCTACAGTTATGCTTAAACAAGCACCTGTACCTGCTTCTACTTCAAAACCTTCATCTTATCGAAGGGATCCACCTCCTGAGTGCCAAAAACAAAGGTCGTTTCATCAATATGATCAAAGATATCAAAGACGAAAACAATTTGAGGATCTGAAGAGCAAAACAAACTCTTTACGAAATGAACAAGTTCCTGGTTACTTCATTTCGGCTCTGGAAAATAATTTGGTTCAGTTTCCAAGGCCCAAAAGGCCAAACAAGGAAGGAGATGAAAACCGTCCCAATTATTTCCCCTTTCATCAAATGTTGGGGTATCCCATCCAGGAGTATTTTGTCTTCAAAGAACTCCTACAAAAGATGGCGACCCAGGAAAAGTCAAATTAAAAGGTTCTTCAGCTCAGGTAGCATGTGTTACTGCTACAGTTCTAGAGGAGGAAGGTGAGTGGCAAGAAGTTAAGAACAAAAATGCACAAAAATATGATGATTGGATGGTCAGAAAGACAATCAACCGAACTCATGCTATTTTGCGAATGTAATTGAAGAAACCAATTGTTCCTTCTGCCATGAATGTCGCAGCAAAACCCTCTTTATCAGAGGGAAAATCTTCAAAGAAACGGCATGATTCAAAGAAAGAAAAATAATCAGAAGAAGATGAGAATGTTTCAAAGCCTAATTTGTCTTTGACTCTGACAGACTTCATGCCATCTACTTCAAATTCACGGGCACTGCCCCACCAAACGGCATAGCCTAAACAGGCTAATCAGGCAGAGTCTTCATCGGATGAAGAGTTGATTTTCGGTTCTGTTAATATGATTCAATTAATAGATTCATATGCCAGTCGCAGTTTCGATTTTGATGAACCCGAATTCCCTATATCAAATAGAGGAATCAGAGGAAGTTCTAGAGGCTCGAGATACAGAGGAAGATATGGATCTTTCAGAGGACACTATTCTAATTCTACCCCTACTAGAACTGTGTATATGGCAGAAACTCGTGGTAGAGCCCTTCAATGAGATCAACAAGAACAAGCAAGTTCTTCCACACAAGGCAGACTTAGCCCTAGCACGATTATTCTAGAAGATCGGTTGAAGGTTCCATCTTCTTCCTCTCAGTAAGTAAATAGACATAATCGGTCTAATCTTCCAAATCCAGGAGTATTACCAACTCCTATCCCGATACAAGATGCATCAAATTCAAAAGCATCAACTTCCAAGGCACCTGCTAAACCACATGTTCCTGTTGGGAAACGCAGACCTTTGGATCAAAAGTATGATATATTAAAACACCTGTCCCAAGTACCGACCAAGTTATCAATTCTAGATGCCTTCAATTTATCAAAGGATCTTCGGGAGGCACTCATTGAGGCTTTCTCAAGTCCTTCGGAGTTTGAGACTGAAATTGATGCAGCTGAAGTCTACCATGTAGAGAATAATCCTGCAGAATGCCATGCAGTGATATCTTTTACTGATGAAGATGAATATGATGTCGTGCATGGACATATTAGACCTTTGTACTTATCTGGAAAGTTCAATGGCATAGACATCTGAAGATTTTTCATTGATAATGGTTCAGGAGTCAACCTCATGTCCATTCGTACACTCCGTCAATTAGGCCTCACAGAATCTGATTTATCTTCTTCTACTTTGATGTTACAAGGATATGATAAAAATGAACAAGAACCACTGGATGAGATTACACTCAGAACTCAGTTTGGAGATATTTTATCCAATTCAGATTTCATGGTTGTTGATCAAGACTCAGCCTTCAATATCTTTCTTGGAAGACCCTGGCTACATCGGCATGCGGTTATCCCTTCATCATACCATCAATGTATCAAGTTTTGTTTCGATGGTCAAGTTGGGACATTATATGGTGATAAGGCCCCGTTCAAGACATTTGAATCTCAATACATTGAGGCGGAATTCTACCACATGAAGGGAAATGATGAATTTGCAACAAAGGATATTACCAAAGTTAATGCTCTGTATGGTTTGGAAAAGATTCCAGTAAACCCATTAGCACATATGAGTATAAATTATGTGTTGCCTATTAGTCAAATTGATAGGATAGACCCAAATCAAAATACTCTTATGGAAAGATCCATAATGTCAATTACGGCGATCGAGCCAGACAACATGGGAGAAATTGGTGATCCACCAAGCAATGATGAAAGCTCAAATAGAGATGTCTTCATTTCATCTGCTAAAATACAGCAAGTCTATACTTCGCCAATCAAGCTAGGGAAATTTATAGCAATGTCAGAGGTAAATGATGATGTCAATTCTCAATCCATCATATCCTCTTTATTACCCAAAGAAGACTCTTCATCATCAATCGGGTCGGAAATGGAAGCCTCTTCTTCAAGATGTGCAAATTTTGACATCTCTTCTGATCATGAAAATTCTGCTTCATCATCTACTATGAAAGTGGAGACAGAGGAAATAAAACATGTTGAAGAAGAAGAGGAAGATCTCAAAGATGCTCCTCCATCATTTGAAGAGGGTATCTCTACTACTGTGGATGAACTCAGAGAAATCAATCCGGGTACAAAAGAAGATCCACGCCCCACTTTAATCAGTGCGGCCATGACTCTTGAAGAGAAAGAGATGTATATTTCCTTTTTAAAGAAAAATTGAGATATATTTTCTTAGAACTATACAGAGATTCCAGGGCTTGATCCTGATGTTTCCACTCATTATTTGGGTTTTCTAGCAGAACATAGAGGATTCAAACAAGATTCTAGAAGAACACACCCAACCTATGCTTCCAAAATTGAGGCTGAAGTGGATAATCTCATCAAAGATAACTTCGTCAGAGAAGTTCAATATCCCAAGTGGTTGGCTAATATTGTCCCAGTGAAAAAGAATAATGGGAAAATTAGAGTTTTCATTGATTTCATAGATCTTAATCGGCATTGTCCTAAGGATGATTTTCCAGTTCCGATTACAGAACTCTTGATTGATGTGACAGCTGGCTATGAAGCGCTTTCCTTCATGGATGGATATTCTGGATATAATCAAATCCATATGGATCCAGAAGATGAAGAATCTACATCCTTTAGAGCCCCTCAGGGTGTGTTTTGATATCGGGTAATGCCCTTTGGCCTAAAGAATGAAGACGCAATATATCAGCGTGTCGTGCATTGTATCTTCAAACCCTTTCTGGGAAAGTTTGTTGAATGTTATGTGGACTATTTGGTGGTCAAATCCAAACAACGTTCTAATCACTTGGCTGATTTAGAAGTCATATTCCGCAAGCTTCGACAACATAATTTGAAGATGAACCCCTTAAAATTTTCTTTTGGGGTAACCTCGGGGAAATTTCTTGGCTTCTTCGTACGCCATTGTGGTATCGAGGTCGATCCTGAGAAGACAAAGTCAATCCTTGGCATGTCACCTCCTCGAAATTTAAGAGAATTGAGAGGACTTCAAGGACAGTTAGCCTATATTTGACGTTTCATCGCCAATTTGGCAGGAAAAAGCTTACCCTTCACCAAATTGATGAAGAAGGGAGTCACTTACCAGTGGACTGAAGAATGTCAAGAATCATTCTGTATTCTCAAGAAATATCTCTTGAGTCCACCGGTACTTATGCCACCTGTTGAAGGAAGACCACTTATACTCTATGTGACAGCTCTAGAGCGATCATTAGGTGCCTTTCTTGCTCAGAAGAATAATTCTGGGAATGAAAATAGCCTCTACTATCTTAGTCGGACTATGCTTGAAGTAGAAACCTGATATTCAAGTATTGAGAAGTGCTACCTGGAATTAATATTTGTAGTTCAGAAGTTGAGGCACTACCTGCAACATCATGAGATCCAATTGGTATCTCGCGATAACCCGCTCAAATTCATCCTTAGTCGTCTGATGCTTACAGGACGTCTGGAAAGGTGGGCAGTTATCTTGCAGCAATTTGATATTCAATATGTGTCTCAAAAGGTAATAAAGGGCCAAGCTCTGGCTGATTTCCTTGTTGAACACCCTTCAGTGGAAGACACATCTTCAGATATTGAACTCCCTGATGAGGAAGTTTTCTCTATTCAAGAAATCCTTCAAACATGGGAAATGTACTTTGATGGTGCTTCCAGAAGTCCAACAGGGAGGAAAATGGAAAATCCTAAATTCAACAAAGTTGGCTTAGGGATTGTACTCATTTATCTAGAAAAGTCAGTGTTACCTTATTTCTTCTTATTGTGGGAAGGTGGTACAAATAATTAAGCGGAATACCAAGCTCTCATCACAGGCTTGGAGTTGGCGCTTCAAGCACAAGTGAATCACTTAAAGGTGAAAGGTGATTCAGACCTGGTAATCAAACAAAAAATGGGGATTATGCAATCAGAAAAGAAGAACTAATCCCTTTGTATTATTACATCAGAGAGTTAATGGCGGAGTTTACTTTGGAACTGACATTTTCTTATGTCCCAAGATCACAAAATGCCCAAGCTGATGCACTGGCTAATATAGCCATAGCTCTGAAAGATCCAAATCGGGACGAGACAACCATCAGTATTGCTCACCGTCATACAATTTCACCTTATGTTTGATCCAGAACATAGGAAATCAATGAAATTAGTCCCATCTCTAAACCATATGGTCACACTATGGGATGGATGGCACCTATCAGGGAATAACTTCAAAATGGAATACTTCCACCTGAGAGAGCTGGGAAAGAACAAATCTGACGACGTGTGGTCAACTTTACTCTTTATGATGGCCCAGATCACCTAGAGAAAATTCTCTACAAGCGTGGTTTTGATGGAGTTCTCTTCAGATACATTTATGGTGAAAAGAAAATGGATGTCATGAAAGAAGTGCATGTAGGAGTTTGTGGTGCCCACCAGTCTGGACATAGACTATCTGATCAGATTCGAAGGCTTGGATACTTTTGGCCTTCAATGATACAATATTGTGTTGATTTCACAAAGAAGTGTCATTCATGCCAAGTACATGCCAACTTCATTCATCAACCTCCATAGTTGCTTCATACTGCTAAATACTCATGGACATTTTCCACATGGGGAATGGATGTGGTGGGACCTTACCCTTCAGCTACAGCCAAGCAGTTTAAGTATATTCTTACTGCTACTGATTTCTTTTCCAAATGGGAAGAGGCAGTACCTCTCAAGAAATTTAGTTCTAAAAGCATTGTTAGCTTCATCAAGTCTAACATCATTACCATATTTGGTGTCCCTCATACCATATTGACAGACAATGGTACCAACTTCTGTTCATCCAAGGTGAAGAAGTTGTATCAAGAATACAACATCAAATCCAATCATTCATCTTGGTATCATGCAGCGGCCAATGGAAAGATAGAAGCTTTCAACAAGACTCTGTCAAATATATTGCAAAATATGGTGGATAAATATAAGAATTCATGGCCTGATAAACTCTTTCATGCTTTATGGGCTTATCGGACCACCACCTGCACTGCAACGCAGTCAACTCCATATTCACTGGTATATGGAACGGAAGTAGTCTTTCCCATTGAAGTTCAATTACCTTCGCTCAGAGTAGCCATTTGTGATCAATCATCTACATATGAACAATCTCAAAAGCGATTGGATGAATTGTAACGGTTAGATGAGAAAAGATTGTGCACTTTGCACCACTTGGAAGCCTATCAGAATCAAATAGCACGAGCTTTTAACAAAAAAGTTCGTCTTCGTTCATTCATTCAGGGAGAATTGGTATTAGTTCTCAGAAATCCAATGATACTAGGAAATAAACCTCCCAAGCTTGAGCCAAAATGGGAAGGACCTTATTCAATACATAAGGTCTATTCCAATGGAGCTTATTCTTTAATCTCAATGGATGGAGAACTCATCACTACTCTAACCAATGCCAAATTTCTGAAGAAGTATTTTGTATAAACACAAAATACATCATCCATGGTCCATACATATGACCTTAAACTATTTGTATTACTTTCGTCCCACACGACGTTAAATTGTGACGTCCTAACTACATGACGCTAAACTGTACAGAAGTCCCTTACGTCCCGCAAGACGTTAAACTACATAATCAACGGTCCATGCATATGACTCTAAACTATATACAAGTCCCTTACATCCAGTACGACGTTAAACTGCATCATCCATGGTCCATACATATGACTTTAAACTATTTGTATTACTTTCATCCCACACGATGTTAAACTGTGAAAAAGTTCCCTAATTCGTCCAACATGACGTTAAACTATGTCCCCTTCATTGTCTTTTCTATATGACGTTAAACAATATAGGAATGGTCCATACATATGAACTAAAACTATTTGTATTAATTTTGTCCCACATGACGTTAAACTGTGAAAAAGTCCTTAATACATCCAACATGATGTTAAAAGGTGTTCTCTTTTGTCCTTACTGCATGACATTAAACTGCACAGTCCTCTTTTTGTCCAACATGACATTAAACTGTGTTGTCCCCATCATCCTAAATACATGACGCTAAACTGTACAGAAAGTCCTTTGATACGTCCTACATGACATTAAATTGTACTTTGTCCCTGCTACATGACAATAAACTATACAGCACCAATAGTCCTAACTGCAAGACTTTAAACTGCATAGTCTCTTTATATGTCCTACATGACATTAAATTGTGCATTGTTAAGGTTGTTGTTACCTCTTGTTTCTCACACTGAGTATGACTCACGTGATCTTAGAGAAAATTTCAACCATAACACCCTCTCTAGGCCGCTAACTACACGTAAGTCCCAACATCATTTTTAGGTCGTTGTCCCCAAGAACAACTTGATCATTAATTCATTCTTTAATTGAACTATGCGGACTTTGATCCTTGCCTTCCAGGCTGGGTACGTAGGAAACCTCCCAAGGTTCAAGCCCAAAACCAATCTCTTCACGTCGGTTCACCTCTATCTCATATGATGTTGATTCATGAAACCGTCCCCAGAATCAATATCTTTACATTGGTTCACTTTCATCCTTGCTATATGACGTTAAATTGTACAGCATTTTTTGTCTTGTACGACAATAAAATACAATATTATTTGATACCCTCACCTGAGAGGGAATCATTATTTACATTGATTTTTTCAATCATGTTTCATTCCAAAAACTACGTGCATACATGGAAATGCATGAACCTTTTACCTTGGGTTAATCCATCATTGCACTAAAGTCCCCTTTCACCCTTCACATGTATGAACCAAATTTGTACAGAGGGTATTTCTAGAACTACGTGGGCTTGATTCCCATCCTTATGGGATACATAGGAACGTTTGAGTGTCCCTCGAACCTAGCCCCAAGTCTTTTGGGCCTAACCCCAAATTCCACTTTCAATCCCTTGGCTGAAAAGTCCCCATGAAAACACATACTGTGTATTTCTTATAAATGGTCCAAGCTCTATGACCCTAAACTAAGATCTCCTATATTTTCATCTCGCACGACGTTAAACTGTAGTTTAAGAATTACGTATGGCTTGATTCCCATCCTTATGGGATACGTAGTGAAGTCCAACATTTCAATTAAGGATCCATCCGCAACATGATTATGGTTATCATTGATCCATGTATCTCTGCATACATTGGACAATACCCATATTTATGTGTCATAATCCTAATCTTGAATACTTCTAGATCTTCATAACCCTTTTCTTGACTTATGGTCACAAAATGTCCAATTTATGAGAATTCTTTTGCTTGACCATGCAGCACATGCCCTTAGGCGGCCTTGCATAAACAGTCTACATAACAGACGTGTCAGCCAAAAGATGCTATTATTTGACTATGCAGCCAATGCCATTAGGTGGCCCTACATAATTCAACCCCCTAACAGGTTTTTCAGATACTTGTAACTTAATTCTTGGGAAGAAAGCCTCTTTTTTCCTTATTGGTATTATCAAAAATATGTAAGGATCCATAAAAAAATAGTTATCCTTAACATATTTATTTCATGTTATTTTTCATGATCTGAAAGTATTCAAGTCTATGGTTTATATTTTCCTTACCTACATTTGGGTCAGACCTTCGTAGGAGTAACATTAATCCAATTATTAGACAAACCTATTTGTAAATATCTTCTCCATATTCAAGTACCTCTCTCCATACAACAAACTCTATACTTTGGAAAAGTTGAATCCCCATAAACTTTCACTGGCTTCTTAGCAGTAGAAAAGTAAATTTCTGAGAGTTATTTTTCCTGACTATGCAACACGTGCCCTTAGGCGGCCTTGCATAAGTAGTCTACATAACAGACGTGTCAGCCAAAAGATTCTATTTATTTGACTATGCAGCCAATGACCTTAGGTGACCCTGTATAATTCAACCCCCTAACGGGTTTGTTAAATAATGGTAACTTCATTCTTGGGAACTACTTCTTCTAATGCCTTTCTAGATCTTTTTCATATCATTCCTTAGATTCAAATTTTATTAAGTCTTAGTTTACATATTTTCCCTCATACTTGAGTGTGGTAAAATATTTTTAGATAAGTTTTCAAGGAATTAATTCAATTCTAATTCATTCGGTCAAATCTATTTCGACCTTAAACATTAGACTCTTTATGTCTGACGTGCATGACTTTAAACTACCCACAAAAGACAAGGGTACTCTGAATAAAAGTCAAGTTCCAGCTCACTAAACATTCATTTTGTATGATTTAGGTAATATTGAGCAATTAAAAGATTCAAAGTTTGTAGGGTTATTTATAATAATCCTAGTAAAAATAAAACTATGCTTACTAGGCCCATTGTCTTAGGTAAAATTTAAAGAAGGTAGCAGGAAAATACATGCACAAGTGATTGAAGATGAAAGCAATCTTTCCATTTTATGCACAAGAATTAGAAGGACATCCACAGATTTGAGTCTCTTCTCTTTTCCAGGAAATTACAAGAGGTTGTCAACATAAGTCTTCATTTGATGAACAACATCCCGAGCTTCATCAGCAGCTACTTGAAGCTCATGCACCTGACCAACTTCACTCTTTTCAACCTGATGGAGTGATTTCTTGGCATCCATGATGGCTTTCATACCATTCATTTGAGCTCCCTCCAGTAAATTATTGAGTTGGTCAAGTTCCCCAGTAACAGCATCTAACTGTTGCTGAAGATGCATCTACTGGATGACTTTATCTCTGATCTTATGCTTCAGCTCCTTCATCTTGGTAGCATAATCAGCCTCAGCTCGGGATACTGCAGCCTCAAATTCACTGATGTCGGCTGATAGCTTCACCCTGGTCAGATCTTCACGGCACTTTTTCTCTTGTTCCCTTCTTAAAATGACTTGTTTCAACGTGGCATGGATCTTTTCATATCCAAAACCGCCGAGTCCTAGCATGATGAATAAGGAAAACAATCAAGGGATATTTGATGATATCTCTTCTAAAGTCACCTCAGATATGATTTTCCATATGCTTTTCCATGCCTTGCGTCGTGAAAAGCTGAGCGCCTTAAGTACCTCTGGGTATGATTCGACGTCATCATCACAGGGGGGCATGTAATCTAGGATTAATGCACTTGGAGAAGTTCCCCGTTCTGCTCCTTCCCCCCTGACCTGAGCTTATTCACTTTCAATTCCCGTTGGGGCGGAGGCTGAGGCCTCACCTCCAGATCTAGCCACTGCAATTGATGGCCCTGTATAATCCATTGAAAGATTTATTTAGTTTTAAAGGATAACAAAAGAATCGGTTGTCTTGCAAATTAAGTAAAATCACAAATATTGTTATTCCTTACCCAACGGTAGATCAGCAACCTGAGAAGTCTCCTCCTCATCTTTCCTAGCTTCGAAAAGATTTTTAGGATGAGTTTGAGGAAGCTCTAGTGGGTTCAGCTCCACTTGTGCTAATGTCTCTACAATGGTAGGGTTTTTTATACCCCCTTCAGGCATGGGTTGTTCAACAGCTTACTCAGACAAAACTGCACATTTGAACCAATCATGATTAGACATGTAATAAGAAGTTATTCTTAATAGGACGAAGGATAAAACTCACATCCATAATCTTCTAAATTACATGGTAATTTAACATGATTTATAAAATCTTCGAAAGATAAACCAAGTTCCATCATTTCATCTAATTTCATCTCAGAATCCTGGTTAATCTCATCAGTGGGAGCATTTGATGTGTCTTCTTGGCGACCTTCATCCTGTGGTCCCTAACCTTGGACATCTTCCTCAGTTAAAACAGCGGCGTCGGTTGCAATGGTCTCCAAGTGATCTAATGCAGGGGTTGAACCTGAAATATCACAGAATGGAAGTCAGTAGATGTTTCATTCAACATTTTATGGAGCATTGTTAACTTACCAGAAGCGGGTTCTTCTCTTCTCGCAACAGTAGCAGGAGGGATACTGGGAATAGATGCTGGTTCTTCTCCAGGAGCAGGCAAGTCAGCCTGAATTTTCAATTGTTCCACAACACCCTCCGCGGTCCTCAAAGTAGGATCAGTCTTTTCCCTCAGAGGTGAAATTGAAGAAGCCCCTGAAATCCCCAGAAATATGAGAAAAATTTTCATGGGTATAGATTCATGATTATTCTAAGGACTTACCACTACTGATAAAGCGTTTAGCGGTGTACTTCCTCCTTCGTCGCCTTTGTCCTTTTGGCTTCTTAGGAGTATCAGCAGTCTCCCTTATTGGCACTTGAATTGGAGAATGGAAGGCCATGTCCAACTCCTCATTCATGGAATGTTGTCCTGGAGATATCTTGCCCGATTCGCGAGGAGACTCATCAGCAGCCCCAATGGCAGTACCACTCCTCATCATTCCCCTCAGTGGAGCCACAATCTATCAATTCCTTCACCCGTTTGGTGACAGGAACGGAATAGTTAGTGACATATATGAGCATTTTCAACTCTCTGATATAATCCCGCACTTCATTGGGGTTTTCCTCGTATTGGATATCTGTAGGAGCCACGAGATTCCCTATTCTAGGGAGTTGTAGACCCTCGCACAAATCCATCCAGGCAGTCTCAGTACCACAATATAGACTCTGCCATATCTAGATAGCCTTTGGTCGTAGATATTCAGTGCATGTACCAAAAGGCTGTGAGGAAGGTCCTACAATTTTCGACTTCAATTTCTTCCCAGCTCCTGCACATATTGATAGAGAATAAGAAAATAAGACCTATTGCTTTATAAAGTGATGTTGATTAAATTACCACAATGAAGTAACTCACCAGGCATTGATGGAGTAGGTCTTTTGATTCTAACCGGAGGATTATATCGGGCACGAGGCCGCTTTTCCACTTGTTGTGCCTCATCATCCCCATCATGGAAATCTGGTGAATCAGTCCTAGAGGAGGAATATGGCGAATCAGCTTCAGGTGGGGAAGCACCACCTTCATAAGGAAGGGTTCTTTTCTATACAGTCCACTTCCTTTTCCCCACCTGATAAACTGGGTGATTCAGCACCCCTTTAGGGTATGATGTTATCCAGTGCTCAGCATACCATGTAATCAAGTTATGTGCCGCTTTTTCAACTGGTAGATCAAATACCACCCCAGTCTTCTCCCTTGACGTCAACAGACACAGTTGCCGAGCAACCATCGGATGTTGCTCTAACCTGACATGTACTGGGGGAGATACAGCAATCTGTTGCAGACACTTGAATTGACGTGCAAATCTATATGGAGCATAGGCCTCGCATATAATTTCTCCGTCAATCCTGGAAACTAGAACACCATCCCTGCAAGCTAGCATGTATTCCCTTAAATCCAAGTGGGTTGTTCCATCATCAAAAAACCACCCGGTTGGCGGATTTCCATAGGGAAAAAAGTTTAATTCCTTAAACATGCTCAGACTCACTTTCATGTCATAGGCATTAAGATCTATTGGAGAAACTCCAGAGAATGCTTGCACTGATGGCCTGAAATAACTTCCAGGAATTTTTAATCCATTCTGTACATTATAAGTCCTGAAGTGAGTGGCGATCCATCCCCATAAAACTTGGAATGGTCCCACTATTCTTAAAGGAGATTTACCCATGAAGACATGAAGTAAACTCCTGTGAATCTTTGCTAAAATGGGGGTATCCAACCCAACCATTTTTTCCTCAGCCAACTTTGCCGCAATAATGAAGGTCCCTAGCCTGACGCCTCCCTTCGAGTCCCTGACTGGAAAGAGATAAATGCTGAGCCACAAAGCCAAGAAGCCCGCCAGATGAGTCTTCTTTGGGATCCTTTGATTCACCTCATATCCCCACTTCTCAAACTCTCATGCTTCTAGAGTTGGCCAGAATGTGCCAGGAGCACCCCTCTTCTTAGGTTTTGGGCAGGTAGTAGGATGGGAGGGCCTCTTATCCTTGGATCTCTTTTTATTGGATCATTTTTCCTTCAGCTCCTTCTCCTTTGGCTCCTTCTCTTTCTTCTCAATAAGAAATATATCCATCCACTACTCCGGATGAATATCCTTTCTAGAATGAGTTAAGGAGGTCTCTGAACTCTTGAGCATGTGGAATATTTTAAATAATTCCCAAGCCAAAGCAGGATTCTTCTCTAAATCATTCCAAGTCACCTTGAGAGGAATGAATTCATCATACATATCGCCCAAAATTGGAGCCCCTGAGATCCTGTGGACATCCCACAGACTGATGCCTACTTCTCCATGAGTTAGATGGAAAGAATTGGTTTTTGGGCTCCAGTGGATGAGTATCTCTAGAATGAAGTTATCATGTCTGTAAACATATGTTTGCCCAACCCAGACAGCTTTGTATATCGCCACTCCTTTCAGATCTTCGACAAACTCTGCATAGGTTTGTCATACCTAGTATGCCAACATCCAAGTTGGATTCACACCTCCCCCAGGATGAAAGTCACAACTTTTCTTCCAGCCTTTGGATTGATCCATCTGAGCATTTCAAAAGATCGAAGGATGACAATGTGGTTGCAACTCAGGCTTATGAGGTTTCATATCTGGCATACAAGGGCTATGATGCATCATGTGGGCCTTCTCTACTGTTCCAGCATTTATAAATCCTCCTCCACATGAGATATTTACTAAAGC
Source organism: Viscum album (assembly GCA_963277665.1). Classification (NCBI taxonomy): domain Eukaryota; kingdom Viridiplantae; phylum Streptophyta; class Magnoliopsida; order Santalales; family Viscaceae; genus Viscum; species Viscum album. The sequence continues at coordinate 756,160,677 of OY728148.1, read as the reverse complement.
AAAGTTGGTGTAACTCTGAAACCATGAAAATGGGAGATAGTTCTTTGCTTATGGAATAGTGACTTCTCGCAGATGACCATAACCGTACAAAGGAAGATAAGTGCTTTATGGGAAATCAAAGTGATATTTCTTCAGATACTTATCCAAATCTAGGAAAGTGCTATCACAGATGGTATAATAATCATGGCCAACGATATCCATCATTTCATCAATTATTTTGCTTGCCAGTTCATCAGCCATTCCAATTCTTCTTGGAGCCATTAAGTCTGTACAAAAGTTGAATAAATTAACTCTTAAATGGGTTTATTTTTCATAAAATTTGTGAAGGAATTCAAAAAAATGGAAAAGACATTAATACGTGCAATTCTAAACTTAGAGCACAAGTATGGATGAGTCGCGCAAGTGTTAATGTGTCGTGCATGTTTTTGGCATGCAAGTATAACTGTGCGGGTCCAAGTACCTTGACAGCAGCGCGACAGCGAAGAAACAGCGAAAAACGAGCAACTTGCGTGGTGAGAGCTCGAAAATCCAGAAATTAGATGCTATGCGTGGCAAATGAGCGCATATTTATAGGCTAGGCTACCCACCTGCGTGCCCACAGCCAGCGCGCTCCATCCAGCACGCTCCAGCCCTGCGCGACTCGCACCTGCGCGACGACAGTTGCGCGGTGAAAACCTGCGTGTCTATTTCCCTTTGGTTTCTCTTCTTTTCCTCAGAGTCACATCCTTATTTTTTCAGATCCAACTCTGAGGGGGGACTTTTGTTGACGCTCATTTTTTTCACATTGTTTAAAAGAATGGAAAGGGAAATGACTTAGCACAAATTGTTTCAGCCTTTGAATAAAACATCAAAAATCGACAAAGGAATGAAAAAGGAGTCAAAGATCTTCATACCACGCAAGTTCCCTTACTACCGCGCAAGTACACTTGCGCGCCGCCTAATGGTCACGCAAGTGACTTGCGCGCCCTATTTGAAAATCACCCAGGGTTTTTAGAAGCCTATAAATAGACCCTGTGGGCCCCCCATTTTAGGAGGAATTTTTTCCAGAATTCAGATATAGAGCTCTGAACTCCAAAGTCCCTTCTTCAAGTCTTTCGAACACTTATAAGGTAATTATTTACCTAGAATAGAAGGTATAAATAAGAGTAATAAGGTCTAAGTGTTAGAAATCACTAACAATTGCATGCCTAAATGTTTTTTCCCTTAAGGGAAATGAACAAACTTGCGCGCCTCCTTACCTATTCATTGAAACTTGTATGCCATTCTTCTGGAAGTACATCAGGATGATTCTAAAGGCTTTGGTCAAGAATCGCCCAAGTATTACTCTACTGGGCAAGGATCATGCAAGTAACCATGATCCGTGCAGGTATACCTACATGACCAATACTTGCACGCCCACGCAGTACCTGTGCGCCTGCCAGGACTTGCGCGCCCCTCTCTTTTTGGGTGCCCTTTCTGCCCATTTAACCCCTCTTATGCCATTCCACCTCTCCTATACAAAATTCAGTCTTCAAGACACTCTTAAAATCCATTTATGGCATAATTTATTGATTGACTTCCTTATCTGAAAGGAGCTCCGTGGAATATCTCTCAAAACTTAGTTATTTTCACATCTTTATGTCACTAAAGTTAGAGAGTTCATTCATTCAACATCATCCTTTAAGATGAGATAATCCTTAACTTGGGCCTCCTTTTAAGGAGTAATCCCCAGTCCAAATACTCGTTAATTTGGGCATCCTCCTTAGGAGTAAGCCCCAAATCCTCATTAATTTTGGCATCTTCCTTAGGAGTAATCCCCAAGTCCTCTAACTTGGTCCTCCTTTTCAGGAATAACCCCCAGTTATAATTCCCAAAATTTGGGCATCCTCCTCAGGAGTAAGCCCCAAACATTAATTCCTTTAACCTGGGCCTCATTTTCAGGAATAAGCCACAGTATCAAATATGGGAATCCTCTTTAGAAGTAAGCCCCAAGTCCCTTAATTTTCAAATCCCTTTAACCTGGGCCTCCTCCTTAGGAATAAGCCACAGTCTTAATTTCTCTTAACCAGTCATAATTCCTTTTGATCTGGGCTTCCTTCTGAGGAGTAAAACCCAATCATAAGTCCTTTCCTAACTTGGGCATCTTCCTTAGGAGTAATCCCCAAGATTAGAGTATCCAAATCTCCATGAAGCACATATACCTTTATGGACCCTATTCATGGATTTCTTCCCTGAAGTAAATCTTAATCCTCATCTATTTTGGTAGTCATACATACATAATCCCCACATCATTGCATGGTATAATTGTCTAGTTTCACCAATACCTCTTTTTTCTCACACCGATCATGACTCATGTGAGCTTAGAGTGTAAAAGTAATCATGAAATCTTTCTTTGAGCCATCAATCATGCATAAACATCATACTCCCTTACTCGAACTATGTGGGTTCTGATTCCTTTTCCAAAAACAAAGGATACGTAGGTAGCCCATCAGCGGGTACGATCCCAACTCTAAAATAATCCATGTCCTCTTAAATGACAATAAACTTCAAGTGCCCCACTGAGTGGCTTTAAAACCAGTATGGTCATCATAATGACCAAGAGACTTTTATGTATTTAAGGATACCATCAACTAAGAATCTCTAACAAATACAAATGATTCTATATCGATAAATAACCTTGAATACATATAAAATATTCTCTAAATTTCCTACATATTCAATCATTGATTGTCATATCTAAAGGAAATCTCATTTTATACTAGGTAATGTAATAAGGATTCACGAACATAACTTAAATCTATAAAGAGAGTCCCAGAGTAGAAAATAATTCCCCTCAAAAAGGTGTGATGAGTCCGACCTCCCATCCTCTCGACCAATGAAAATTCCTAAGCCTCATAAGTCCACAACAAATGAGCGCCTACCTTTGGAAAGTAGGTCCAAATGGATATGTAAACATTGGATGTTTCCGGTTCTACGAACAAACCTGTTAGAAACTTATTGGAATTTTTGAACCTTCAATCAATGAGGTCATCCCCAATTCCAGAGGAAACAATCCTCAAGGTGTTAAGGGTTATTGGCTATGGGTAGATAATTTGGGTTTGCAAAAGTGTGTTATAAGTATTGATGTTATCTTTTGAGAGGTTGTTGTTCCTAACAGAAGCCTATAGAGTCTAATGATGATCGTATGCCAGAACCTATGGGTGTTGAGGTTCCTTTAGAACCTAAGAAGTAGTCTCATCCCAAGACTTCCTCCACTGGTCCTCCCCAATAGGTTCACAATGAATCCAATTCTGAATTTGAGTCATGGGTGTAGGGGGATAGTGTCCTTAGGGAATATCAGTTAATGTGATATAGGGTTAGGAGGTCCATTCACCCCCCCCCCCCCCTTCTGATTCATCCATGAAGATTTTTTTTCTTATGTGTTTAACATTTTTCATTATATAAACAATGATGATACATAAACATTCAAACAATAAATGAAATATAATGAATCTAAGTAGTGGTTTTCTTCCATGAAAGATGAAATGGAATCCCTTCATAAAAATTGAACCTCGATAGTTGTAACCAAAAATAAATATGAAAGAGTTATAGGTTATAAGTGGGTTTTTAAATAGAATGAGGAAAACTCTAGGGAGAAGAAGATTAAATATAAATCCTAGATTTTTTCTAAAGGATTGCTTCAATGTGATGGAATAAACAATAGTTAAATTTTTATCGTGTTCTTAAACATTCGTGTATTAGATTGCTGTTTGTTTTTTCTGCCCGTAATGAATTTCATATAGAATAGTAAGATGTAAATACTTCATTTTTACATAGATATTTGGATGAGAAAATTTATATGAATCATCCTGAAGGTTTTTCAAGAGATTTTAAAATTGAACAAGTTTTTATTTTACAAAAATATGTATATGTTCTTAAGTAGTCCTCGAGGAAGTGGTATAAATAGTTGGATTCTTTTAGTATTGAAAATATTTTCAGTAGATTCAAGTATGATGATTGTATTTATTTTAAACTGGTTAACCATAAAAATATTTGCTTGTTTTTATATGTTTATGATATGATTATTATTTGTAAGAACATGAGGCTGATTAACCGTGTAAAATCCTACTTAACACTACTTTTGAAATGATATTCTTATTATTTGTAATAACATGAGGCTAATTACACCAGCATCCGACATCTAAGATGAAGACCCATATTTTTTCATGTTTTTTGTTACAAATGTTATTGAACCAGATATGGAGAAATTTATCACTTTTATTCCTATGAGACGTAATCTCAATGAGTTCATTGAGCAATATCTAAACTAAAATCTCCCACTCGCTTTAGAAAAAAAAATTAGAAGTGGATTCCTCATTAGATTTCTGACAATATAGGCACCTTGAAACTAACTGGATCCATTACAGTTAACTTCCTTATCAGTATATTTTTCATGGATATGGATATGATAAACCATAAAATTATACTTTGAGGTAAATATCCTTGCACCATAGGAGGCCACCCAAAACATCGGGATCATGGGTAGCATGTAGCATATAATGATACACCTTGTCATAGAAGGATCTGGATGTGGAGCCTATGAAAATTCATGTATCTTGTTCATCTATCATTATAATACTATGAGAAGATGTGTATTGGTCATGATATAATACTATATGAATGAAGGACTAATAAATACTAGCATGCCTGAAGGAAATATCTAGGTTTGGGCATCCTGGTAAGCTGAGCACATCACCCACCCAGTTGTGAATCCCAAAATTGATCTTTTTGTATCCTAAAATCAAGCAAGTATGGTTCTGAAGAATGGGGACATGTTCATGGATAGTTTTACATAAATGGGAGACTTTCCCTTTTAGTGAGTTCAAGTCTTTACCATATTTACCCATGATGAACCTTCTTTAAAGGGACCACCCTCTATGACCTCCCAAGAAATATCTCTTTGTAAGTAATGCACCATTCCCACAAAACTACTGACATTGATAACCTCTTCATCTGCCAACTTAGCCGGCCTATCCTACAAGTCTTGGTGACATATACCATCTAAGTGAGTGTCTTGTATGAAGGAATAGATGAGGTTTTCAATCTCATAAATGCATTTGGAACCTTGATAACATATAGTACATGCATGGGGATAGAGGTAAGAATACAATTGATAAGGGTGATCCTGCCTCCAAAAGAAAGGAAACAATTCTTCCATTTGTTGATTCAGTTAGAGATCCTGTCGACCACCCCCTCGGAGTGGCAGATGTGCAACCTACCATGAGAGATTAGGGATCCCAAATATTCCATGGGGAAGTGCCTCCTATGGATTCCCAATATAGATTTAATCCTTATTTTTCACCTTTCCACACAAGAGTTTGAAATAAGAACATTGATCTTATCATGATTAATAATGTGGTCAATCTAGCTGCAATATTACTCCATGACCTTATTGAATCCTATGATGGATTTTCTACATCTATTAAAAAATAACACTATTTCATTGGAAAAGAGTAGGTGGGAGACTCTATTGAAGTGAGGTCAGCAATGATAGGGAATGATGCTTCCATATTGAAGAAATTTATCTAAGTATCTACTAAGAATATCATGGACCATAATAAAGATATTGGGAGACAGCGAGTCCCCCTAACTAACTTTAAAAAGCCACATCTCCTCCCCAAAAATATAATAGATAACTAAAGATAGATAAAAAAACTAAAGAAAAAAATCAATCGCCCATGCAGAGAAGCCCATGAAATTCATCACCTTGAGAATAAAATTACACTCCATCCTATTATAAGCTTTGTCTATATCGAATTTTATTATAATGTTGGAACCCATGATCTTTTATTGATATCACCAATCATTTCTTGGGATATAACTATATCACCTTGGATAGACTGATCCTTAATGAATCTGTGTTATTCTCTAGAGACTCAGTTGTGTAGGTATAATGATATTCTCCTATTTATAACATTGGATAATACTTTATATGTGAAGTTGCACATGCTAATGGGTCTATAATGCCTTATGGATGTGGGATCCATCAATTTAAGAATGAGGACCGGAGTGGTAGTGTAATCCACTTGAGGTAGTACCACTCTATGGAATAATTCTTGAATAGCTTCCAAAATCTCACCCTTAATGAGTTCTCAGGAGGCCATATAGAATGAACATGGGAATCTATCAGGATTGAGAGAGCTTTCATGGTTGATGGATCCAACATCATCCCATATTTCCCTCTCATCATGAGTTTTGTCAGAGAATGAGTTGGATTTCAATGTAATCACATGTGGTATATAATTTAAGAGGTTTGTATGGCCCCTTGGGTGTCCATTCTGTATGCACGGGTTATATTCTGCAATTAAGGATTTAAAATGAGTCTCGGTCATACTTCCCAATGTTCCTAGTTAATAAGGTATTAAACTGGTGTTTTTTTAGAATTTAAAACCTATTAATATGATTTGGGATAAAACTTTAAGTTATACTAGTCCTAGTCCCCTAACTATGAGTTGAATGTGACCTTTATGAAGAAAATATCATATTCTCATGTAGTATGTAGCCTTATGTATGCCATTATTTTCTCTAGAATGTACATTTCTTTTTTTTCACCTTAAGAAGGTTTATAGGAAATCCTTGTAAATCCCATTGGAATGCAATGAAATGGATACTGAGGTATATTTATGCATATTTTGGCCTGAGAATTTCTTTTGGGAAAAATAGTTATTATGGAAATGATATAGTGGGATTTATATATTTTGACTATTCTGTTAATGTCTATACTCATAAATCTATTACTGTTTATGTATTTTTTGCTTATGGTGGTCCTATTTCATAGAAATTTAATATGAAATCTGTAGTTATCATATCCACCACTAATACAGAATAAATTTCTTTAACTGAATCAATAAAATAATTTATTTGGTAAAAAGTATTGATAAATGAGTTATCTTTCTCTCCCAGTAATATTTATGTCTATTATGATAGTCATTCATCCATGAACTTATCTAAAAATCCTGTTTTTCATGGTAGGTCAAAACACATTGATATTATGTTACATTTTGTTAGGGAGGTTATTTAGATTGGGAAAATTTATTTCAAAAATATACACATGTTTGATAACCCAACTGGTAGTTTGACTAAGGATTTACCATTATCAAAGTTTAGACATTGTTTAGGTTTAACGAACATTGTCCTGTACAATGACATGGGTTGTGATAAAATCATCATGTTTAATCATTTTTATTGCAAAGGTGGGGATTTATGAAATGTGGTTGACTCATTTGGTTTTCACTTAAATTTTCTATTTGATTTTTCTATTAAGTGGTTCCATGTGCATGATTTTATGTATTTGTATTTACATTATAGTTGTTGTATTAGTATTATATTCCCATTAAATATTTTTTGGTTTTGTTGTTTTTATTAAGTGATTTGAATGGGTCATTTTAAGTCATCAATTTCTTTGATCGAACAGCTATGTCTGAGGCCCTTTGTGCTTTCTTAGTTATTTTTCTTTTGTCTCTTGTTTTCAACTCGATCTCCATCTCTATGTCACGGCCTGTCTGATGTTATCACTTTGACGATGAAACTATAGAAAAGTAGGAATTAGTGGTGGTTTTTTTATACAGGATATGGTTTAAACTATTGTTAAATTGTTTAGAAAAAGTTATTAAAACCGTCACATATTTTACGATCAGTAGTCATTTATCAGTGGTATTTTTATTTTAGTGGCAGTTTCTATATGTGTCATTTTTTGAGCATTTAAAAGAGTTTTTGAATTTATTTAGTGGTGACTCTTTTAAAAAAACTAACCTAAAAATAAAATAGATAAAATGAACCTAAAAACTACTAATATATGTAGTAGCAGTTATGTTTAGCAGTGATTAATAGTAACTACAACTAATTAGAATTTCCAGTTATTTATTTAGCAGTATTCTATAAAAACAATCGCTAAATATTTCTCTTAAAATTTAACTATTTAAAAAATTATTTAACAAAAAATATAAATATTAAAACTCTGATATGTAATAAACTAAAACATAGATATATAGTAAACCCATAATAAATACATCATTCATCATACATCCACATCCATATATAAATACATCCATAGTCATCATAATCTCAATCACTATAATATCAGTCAATTGATAACCCCAGTTAACCCATACCTCATTCATTAATATATACATATAAAATATGTTCAACAATAACCAATGCCCAAAATATGTCCATCCCATGACCTTTGCCGCATCCATCTCCCTCTACATCATCTCATAAACTAGAATCAACCATAGCATCTCATCAACTGTAACAAAAAAGAAGACAAAAATTAAAACTGAACATAATAAATCAGAATTAAAATAGAATAATTTATAAAATTTAAGCATACCATGGAAACTAAGAGTCATCATGACTGTCTAATGAATAATTTATTAGATTATAATGGTCAACCTCCTTTCTACTACCAACATCTTTTAACTATAATAAAAAACTGAACATTTAAGAAAATAAATGAGAAAGAGAACAGGCACAGAATATATTCAAAATGTGGTGCATAAATTTTTTATTTTGTTAATCAAACAGAACACATTTTAACAGAAAATAAATAATATACCATGAAAAAAAAATTTAAAGCATAAAATTACCTATTTAATATATGATTAAATACTAGAAACTGTAAAGGGATAAGTATATAACATTATAATTAATTTTTAAATCGACATGTGGTGTGCTTGAAATTTAATTAATAAACAAAATTTAAAGACTTTGATATGACAGCATGTCTTATATTTCAAAAATAACTCAATAGTGGTTATCCCATTATTTTACATCAATTTGAGGCCATTTTCTATTATTTTCACCATTACATGCATGTTTTAGTGTTTTAAAACACTAAAAACACGTTTACAAGCATCTCAGGAAAACCATTATTTCTAATGATGTGTCATCAATTCTTGCATTTCAAAAAATGATCTACGGACGTTGTACTATTATTTCAAGGTAATATGATGTCATTTTCCTAGTTTTGACCCCCTGACACACATTTTTAAAGGATTTAATACCTTTAAAAACTATTTACCAAGTCATTCTGACCACACCGCATATCAGGTTGACGTGTTGTATGTGCATGCACCATAAAAATAACTGAACAATGGTTTTCCCATGATTTCACTATAACATCCCACCCTAGATTCCACTTAACAGTGCCCCGAGATGGTGGTCCACAAGAACTCAAGTGTTCCTCCCTGAATTTTAGAGGTTGTCGACTAACAGGGAGGTTCTGTGGAGTGTTTATGGGAATATTATTCCCTCATTGATCAAAGTGAGTGCATCAATATAAAGGAAATAAGAAATATTAGAGGTGGACACTATATGACTGGACCAGTAACCCGTTGTAGCGGAAGTAGTAATAAGAAGAAAAAATAATCAAGCAATATAAATGACATGCAGAAGCTAAATATTAAGTTGATACAAAATGATGATGATGCATGAGTATCTATATAAAAATGAGTAAGCGGGGAATAGGGGACGCAGGCATATACCACATTCTATCAAAAATACAAAAAGTCCAAAAAGCAGCTACTACTAGTATCCCAAGCATAGGCTTGGTCCTATTCCCCAAACTCCATCCTAGAACTATCAATCAAGCATCAGGAGCTGGCCGCTTCCCTTTATCTATACCTGTAGTCATGAAGTCTGCTTGGGTACCAAAGGCGGGCCAATCAGGGTGTGAGATATACTCAGTAGTCCACCACCAAAAGTGTATAGATCAATCTAGTTCATGCAATATAAAATTAATAGTTTAAAAAAAATAATAAATTAAATATATAATTAAATAACTAGGTATATTGGACTGGGTTCCACTTGGGACACCCGTCCAACTTTACCTACTTTGGCCTAAGTCAGTTGAGTCTAGACCAAGGAATCCTATATAAGTAAATTGAGTGGAATAATGTATAAAATATGAATAGTCCCCAAGATTGTGATTCATATTGGCTAACACATCCCTAAAATTTCAATTTCAATGTGTCATTTCTTAATTTAAGTAATTATTTTAACTTAGGAAGATGCACCCTGAGCTCACCCAACAAGTATCTCTCCATGGGATCTGTATATGACCAATGTCAAAGGAGTCTGTCTGAGGTGACCCATGTATGAAATCCCAAGTTTCACTCCAGGTATAATGTGATATCATCAAGAATTAACCTCCAATTTTGTGCCTAGTATCATGTGTAGGGGTTTGATTCTCTCTCGTGACATGGTACAACAATTATTCCACCAAGCCCATTCGTCGGGTCTCCCTTAGGGAACTAGTGTCACTCGTCTTTAGGTAAAATGGAAACTCACAGTGAGTCCATCCCAAGATTAACTAGTGTCTCCCCTGACATTTTTACAATTCATTAACAAACTAAACATAAGGAATGATAAGCCTTTCCAATGGGTCCTTAATTCATAACCCCTCATATGGCCCTTAGTACAAGGTGAGGATATGAATTGGTTAGAAAATCCATATAGTTTAATAAAAAAATCATTTATAACATAATTTAACAAGTTTTCTAAGGAATTTATTCAAGCAATCCATTTATGGAATAAGTTATAGGTTCTAATTCATGGTCCATCATTATATTCAATCCCGATTATCAATTTAAGTCATCTATTATAGGGGAAACACACCTCAAGTGGTGTTTTACAACTTAAAATAGTGGAAGATGGGGTATCAAGGAGAAGGAACACCCATATGGGTGGCTTAGGTTGAGGCGATAAACCCAGGAGGTTATTCTTCACTAGCTAGGATCATAATACATATGAGGAACCATTTAAAATAATTTATTTAACATTTTGGAGGTTTCAATGAAAGGTTTCGATGTATGGACCAATGGTGCAAGTTTTAAAATGCATTGAAACATGGGGAAAGAAACTATAACACCTACCTTAGGTTCGTAGCACCTCCCTCATCTAGTTTCATCCTTTGAATAGGGCTAGAATGAGAGTTATTGGAGGAATTGTAAAATTCCCTAAAAATAGGAAAAATATCTTACACCTAAATAGCACAAAAGAGGAGGAAATCAACAAAGAACATAAGAAATATGAGTATAGATATTACCTCAAGATTTATGATGCTTCTAATAGTGAAGGATTTGGGTTCCATATGAGGGAGATACCTTGATCCCTAGTAAAGGTGGAGGAAGAGCTCTAAGTATAGAAGGAGGTGCTCATGCCCGTTGGGGAAGAAGAAGGAAATGAGGGTTTAAACTTAAAACCTTTCAGGGGTAGAATCATAAAATCACCCACACAAAAAGGGGTGTATGATTTGGCTGCATGGTTGGTCAAACCGTACATCAACCGTGTGCCATGACATTGCCCAAGGAGGACCCTCGTGCAGGATAGGCACATGGTTTGGTTAACCATGCGCAGCCCATGCAAAACGCCGGTGCAACTTGTCTGAGACAAGTTTCACAGACATGAAGGCCTATTATCATGGTTTCATAGAAATAATACGGAGCCTTTCTCCCCACTTTCTCAAGTCTCATGGTTATAGAAACCATGCACATTAAGTTTTACGGTTTCTCCTAACCATGTATCCTAGTCTACCATTCAAATTTTAGGGCTCTAGGATCTGAACAAGCCCCAGACACCCTCATTACCTCCTTGTATCCCTTAGGAAACATTATTAAAGCCAAACCAAGAAATAAAAACCAAAAACAATGGTCCTTAATTGTAAAAAATATGAGATGTTACAACCTCCCCTCATCAAAACAACTCATCCCTGAGTTTCCCTTATGAGGGTGGTAAAACATTGTCGGAGAAGAGTTCTAGCCACTGTGCATGAACATCAACCTTCTGCTCCCAGTTTATTTTGTCATAGAACCTAAACCAAAGGGATTGACATGTCTTGGAGATCCTTCATTCTCCAATCAATGATACATACCAGATGCTCCCTAAAGGATGAATTCACCTCCAGTTCAATGTCCTTAGGTTCAAACGAATGAGTCGGGCCAAGATGATATCGTTGAAGTTGTGATATGTGGAAGACATCATGCATAGCATGGTACCTCTAAGGTAACTATAACTGATAGGCTACCGGCCTAACTCTCTCTATTATATCAAAATGATTAACATATCAAGGTAATAACTTTACCTATCTATGAATTTTTCTATGAAGCGATCTTGGTGATGCCCACAGAAAGGCTCAATATCCCACCTCAAACTCTAAAGGTTGATGGTGACGGTTGGTATAAGAATTATTTCTGGACTAAGTTATAGACATACTCTTTTGAATAAACTAGACTTTCTCTGAATTCTCCTGAATGAGATGAGTACCCAGTAGAGCTACCTCACCTACCTCTAACTAACACATAGGTGAATGGCATGACCTATCATAGGGCCTCATACAAATCCATCTAAATTTTTTCTTGAAAACTATTGTTGTAGGAAAAATAAAAGAGTGTTATGTGCTTTTCCCATGAGACTCTAAAATCAAGGATACATGCCCAACACATATCCTCTAACACCTAAACCATCGGCTCAGACTTCCCATCGGTCTGAGGGTGATATGTTGTCCTCAAGAGTACTTGTGAACTCAGGACCTTATGCAACCCTTACTATAACCATGAGGTAAAACTGGAATCTTGATCCAATATGATAGAATGGGGAGCACCATGAAGGCACACTATCTCTCAGATGTAAAGCCTCCTAAGACCTTCAACTAAGAAGGTATATTGGATTATTATAAAGTGTGTGACCTTAGTCATTCTATCAATGATCACCCATACTAAATCATTTTCTTAAGGGGATATCAGAAATCCCATCATGAAATCCATGGTGACGTCATTCTATTTCCACTCAGGAATGGATAGAGGGTGTAGAATCCCGGTAGGTTGTTGGGGTTCTGCCTTAACCTTCTAAAAGTTGTAACACCTTGTGATGAAGCCTATTATCTCCTCTTTATACCTGGCCACCAATACTGATGACGTAAATCTTAGTAAGATCATGGTGAACCACCCAAACAAAGGCATGAGATTCCTGCATCAACTCTTCCCGTATATCAGAAGGCACCCAAGCACACCCATAGAAGAGTATATTCTCATTCACATCAACAACCTAACCATGATGTGGGTCTCACCTGAGACACTCTCCCTTAGGATGAGGCCCTCATAATTAGATAATTGCCTCATTCAAACCTGCTCTAAAAGAGAGGATGTCACTACCAAAGCTACCAAAACCGGTTGCCCATGTTATTCATAAATCTTTAGGTAAATCCTAGATAATATAGCTATCAACTTATACTTAATAATGGCCTCTAGGATGGATTTTGTTTGAGTCTTCCAGCTCAAGGTGTCAGTTATGGAATTCCCTTCACTTGGGTATAAGAAAGATCAAATTCTAATTACTGCAAGTATTCGACCCACCTACACTGCCTCAGATTCAAGTCTTTCTATGTGGAGATGTATTTGAGACTCTTGTGATCTATGTAAATAGTGAATCACTCTCCCAATAGATAATACCTCTAATAGAATAATTAATTATCCATGTCTTCTAGTTTGAGGTCATGTGTAGGTTAGTTCCACTCATGAGGTATCAACTGGTAGGACTCGTATGCTACAACCTGATCACCCTACTTCAACACTGTTCCTAAAAAAATTCCTAAAGCATAATAGTAGACTTTATAAACTCTTCCTAGTTCTAGAATAATCAGCATTGGCATTGAATTCACTCTTCCCTTTAACTCCTAAAAATCTGACTCACAAGCTTCAGACCAATCAAATTTCACACCCTTCTTGGTCAAGCTCGTAAGTGATGCTTCCAAGAGAGATAAATTCAAGATGAATCACCTGTAATAGTCTGGTAGCCCCAAGAAACTACATATGTCAAACATGTTCTTGGGATTCTCACAAGAAACCACAGTTCTCACCTTCTCTAGGTCAATAGATATTCCAACCTCTGATATGATATGACTCAATAAGTGAACCTTATTGATCTAAAAGTGTCATTTACTAAGATTTGAATATAGTTGGTGCTCTCTATGTGTATTCAGCATGATATAAAGAGGGTTATCATGTTCGTGTCTAATTCATGAATACACTAAGATTTCATCTATGAATACTACCATAAAGGAATCAAGATACATGTGGAAACTCGATTTATCATATCCATAAAGATCGTCAGTGCGTTTGTCAGACTGAATAGCATAACCAAATACTCGTACAATCCATAACTACTCCAAAACACCATATATGGTGTGTATAATTTCCTTAAACACACCTAATGGTATCTTGACCTCAAATTGATCTTGTATAAGATCTTTTCTCCCTAGATCTAGTCAAAGAGTTTGCCTATATGGGGAAGTGGATACTAGTTCTGTATCGTAAGTTGGTTCAGTCAGCAATAATCCATGCACAATATAAGGGTATCGTAATCCATTTAGTGAAAAGGATAGGTTAACCCCGAGGTGATGTGTTTTTTTGGATAAAACCCATCACCTATAGATCTTTAAGTAGCTTCTTGAGTTCTTAGAGATCTGTAGATGTCATCCTATAAGGAGTAATGGATACTGGTATTACACATGGAACAAGCTCACTAGTGAACTTGACCTCTATCTCAGGAGGCAACCCGAAGAAATAATCAGGGAATAAATCCTAGGAATTTTCCACAAATGGAGATAATTCTACAAGTGTCATCCCCTGCTCACTCATGAAAAAACTTTCTATATGAGTTGTCACCCAACCTATCCCTTGATGCTCAGGTCCAACTCAGCTTGCCTAAGTATCTCATTTTTCTTTATGGATATTCATGATACCCTAGGTTGATGTAAAGGACACCCATCAGTAATAGAAATCCACCTGGTCCTGATAAGGCACAATCCAATCCATGCTGAGAATGGAATTTAAGTCATTCATCTCAAGGAAAAAGAAATTCCATAAAAAACGGTACCCAACTATCTTAAAGGAAACCCCTGGAACTAGCATATTCCCTCTGATTGGACCCCTAATAGTGTATAGAGAGAGATATTACCACATAAGTTCTATATTTCTAGGCCCAAACTTTCCACAATAGAAATATATATAAAGTATTGTGATGCACCTATATCAAATAGGTAAGAAGATAAAGTGGAGGCTACTAGAATATTACCTTGTACGGTTCATGGTCCCATAATTTTTTCCTCAAGTGTAGTATTTACTGCATAGATGTGGCATTAACTATGGTCCTAAGATACTTCTTGACTAGCCTAGTTAGGTCCTCTCTACAGATAGTGAAACTCTGAGGCCTGAGTACCCCAGCCTTGACAACATCCATAACATTTTTGACCGGTAGAAGATAAAATCCCAACCTAATGTGGATCCACTGATCTAGTACCTAAATGCAGTGTTGGTATAGATCCCCTTTCACTAGATACTAGAGGAAAAGATTATCAGAAACACTTGAGGTGACTCATCCTGCCACAATCTCAGCACTTGATCGATTTTCTCATAAACATAGGCTTCTTATGGTCTAGACTTTCACACCGGTGACACACCACTGAACTATTGGTGCATGCCACCTGGCTGGTACTGACCTTCTGTGTACCCTCAAAACTATGTTTCCTGCCACTGGACAAACCACTTCCCTATCTAGAAGCTGAACTGCCCTGAATCATATTGTCGGATTCCCTCAAATTTTGCTCAGTGATGAGGGCTTGGTTTATAATTTTAGAAATGGTGGATAGACAAAAAAATTACCTATGACTGAATGGCTTAATTAATCCCATCCTGGAATTTCCTCATCACCAGCCAATGTCATCACAAAATGTTGTAATTTGATGAAGCGTGATGAATAATCCATCACCAAAATTTCACCTTGTTGAAGGTTCATCAACTCCCAAGCACAGTTTGTTATCAAGGTTTTCAGAAAGAAGAAGTCGAAAAAGATTTTCTAAAATTCTGCCCATACCATACCCTGATGTTGGCCAGGTTGCATAAGGACATACCACTAATTCTTGGTGAAGTTACGTAGCATATAGTTATAAATATTGATCATATTATCTAGATATGTCTCGATATGATCAAAGATAGATAGCATGGCCTCTATCTATGACTTAGTAGCCCGAGGTCTTCTATCCCTGAGAAGGTGGGAGTATGCTACTTCTAAAATGCACGAGTCAGATCTAACATGGTAAGGGTCAGGTCGAGGAGTTCCATCCACTGAATGCATGAAACGGAGTAAGTTATCATGAAACTGATCATCTATGCCCAGTGTAAGGTCTACAAGAGGTTCCTCAGGTGGAATTGTAGGAGGTATCATGGGTGGATCAGGGCCCACAACCTCAGAAGTATGCTCATTAACACCTTCCTGGAATATGACATGAGGACTTCATGGTGGAATATCTCTACAATTTCCAAGCACATGCCTCATACAAGACTTAAAACATATAGGGAAAGCGATAAGGGAAGGAACATTCTCAAGGCCTTCCTATAACATGTAAAAACCCTTAGCTTGCTCCTGGGGTTAGGTATAAGTGATAATAGAGAGTCACTGAAGGATCAAGAGACACAACATACTACCCACTACTAGGTTAGGTTAGGTTCAAGGTCCTGTATTACACATATATGATGACCATTTCATTTTAAAGGTTATCTTTTTTTTACATTCATATTCATTTATGTATTTAAATCTCTTCAAATGGTTAAATTAGATGGGTAACCATTTCCAATTTATAAGGGACCATACACCTTATAAATTGAAATATGGAATCCACTCAATCCAACCATAACACATTACATCCCATGAAACCAATGGTCCATGGCTCAATGTGGCATAACTAGCTGCTTAAGGTGTCGGTTTTAACCTACGCAGGAAAAAACTATTAGGTTAAGGTGAACACTGTAAGTTCCAATTATGTTTTCTCAATCTTGAAAGGAAATTTAACATATTTATAGATATAAAAACCAAATCACTACAACAAGCCCATGCATCACAGAAAATACACGCAGAAAGTAAATATGACATGGCATAATGCATGGAATTTAAATCCTATGGTACCTAATATGATTCATGGTCTTTAATATTCCCTCATATCCTTAATCCAAGGTAAAAAAAATATAGTATTAATCATTTCATAAATGATAATAATAGCACAAAGCAAGTGCATCACCTAATGGTGAAATCCATGAAACTGTAACAAGCACAAGCAATAATAGCATTTACCCATCCTAGGTAATTTGGGTTTCCCCTATACGTGGGTTAGCTACTCCTAGGCATAGTATCATTACCAAATTATAATGATCCTAGTATCTTTTATAATACCTAAACAGTAATACTAAAATGAAAATAGCTCTAATACCACTTTGTAGCATCCCACCCTAGATTCCACTTAGCGGTGCCCTGAGACGGTGGGCCACAAGATCACAAGCATATCTCCCTAAACACCATAGGCTACCGACTTGTATCGAGGGCCTAAGGTGTGTCCATGGAAAGACTATTCCCTCATTTATCAGAGTAAGCACAAAAATATAAAGGAAATAAGAAATAGTATAATCAGACACTATATGACCAGACTAGTAACCCACCGTAGTGGAAGTAGTAATAAGAAATAGAAATAATCAAAAAATATAAATGACAGGAGGAACCTAAATAGTCAGTAGATAAAAAATAATGATGATGCAATAGTATCTATAAAAAATGGTTAATCGGGAATAGGGGATACAGTAATATACCACATGCTATCAAAAATTTAAAAAAAAGGCAAAAAAGAAACTACTTATCACATCACAACCATAGGCTCAGTCCTATAACCCCAAACTCCATCCTAGAACTTTCAATCAAGCATCGAGAGCTAGCTGCTTCCCTTTATCTATACCTACAGTCTTAAAATCTATTTGGGTGCCAAAGGCAGCCCAAGTAGGGTGTGAGATATACTTAGTAGGCCACCACCAATGGTGTCTATATCAATCTAGTTTGTGCAATATAAAATGAATAGTGTGCCAAAATAATAAATTCAAGGTATAATTAAATAACTAAGTATATTGGATTGGGTCCCACTTGGGACACCCGTCTAACTTCACCTACTTCAACCTTAGCCGGGTGATTCTGAACTGAGGAATCCTACATAATTAAAGTGAGTGGAATAATGTGTAAAAGATGGATTGTCCCCAATATTGTGATTCATATTGTCATACATGTCCCTAAACATCCAATTTAAACATGTAATTTATTAATTTAAGTCATTCTTTGAAATTAGGTAGATGCACCCTGAACCCGTCCAAGGCGGTCTGAATGGGACCCCAAGTATCGCTCTAGGGGCTCTGTATATGACCAATTCCATAGAAGTATATCTGATTAGATCCATATATGAGATCCAATGTGTCACTCTAGGAATGGTATGATGTCATCAAGAACTAAACTCTGAGTTCATCCCTAGTATCGCACGTAGGGGTATGAGTCTATCTCGTGGGATGGTATAACCATTAATCCACTGATCCCATCCACAGGGTATCCCATAGGGAACTGGTGTCACTCATCTATAGGTAAAATGAAAATTCATGGAGAGACCATATCAGGTTGAGATAGTGTCTCCCATGACGTGTTTACAATTCATTAACAAACTAACTGTAAGGCATGATGAGCCCGTCCAAGGGGTCCTTAAGTCATAACCCCTCATATCACCCTCGGTACAAGGTGAGGATATTACTTGGTTAGTAAATACATATCATTTAATAAAAAAGAATTTATAACATTATTTAACAAGTTAGAAAGGTTATTTAGTCAAGCAATACATTTATGGAACAAGGTATAGGGCCTAATTCAAGACTCATCATTCTATTCAATTATTATTATCAATTCAAGGAATTTATTATAGGGGAAACACACCTCAAGTGGTATTTCGCAACATAAAATAGGGGGAAATAGGTAATCAAGGAGTTTTCACACCCATAGGGGTGTCTTAGGTCAAGGTGATCAACCCATGAGGTGATTCTCCACTATCTAGGATCATAATACACGTATGGAAATGTTTAAAATAATTTATTTAACATTTTGGAGGCGTCGTTGGAAGTCCATGGTGCGTGGCACAACAATTCAAGTTTTAAAATGCATCAAAATATGGGGAAAGAAGCTAGAACACCTACCTTAGGTTTGTAGTGATTCCCTCATCCAGTTTCATCCTTTGAATTGGGATAAAATGAGATTTTTTGGAGGAATTGTCAAATGCCCTAAAAATAGGGGAAAAGATCTTACACCACAATAGTGAAATAGAGGAGGAAAGCAACAAAAATAATAGAAGGAAGAGGAGTGTAGAGCTGAAATAAGTCTTTCCAATTATTTCTATAGTGAAGGATTTGGGTTTTGGATAAGGGAGATACCTTGATCCCTAGAAAAAGTGGAGGAAGATCTCTTGAGAGAGGAGGAGGTTCCCATGCCTGCTGGATAAGAAGAAGGAAAGGAGGTTTTAAACTTAAAACATTTCAGGGGTATAATCATAAAATCACCCACACATATAGGGGTGAATGTTTTGGATGCATGGTTTCCCAAACTATGCACCAATCGTTCATCATGCCACTACCTAAGGGGGACCCTCGCATGGTTTCTCCTAACCGTGTGGGCTAGGATGCACGGTTTCTCCTAACCGTGTGGCCTAGTATGCCTTTTAGATTTTCAGGGATCTGGGATCCGAACAAGCCCCAGAAACTCTCATTATCTTCTTATCTCCCTTAGGTGTCATTATTAGGGCCAAACCAAGGAATTTAAACCAAATACAATGGTCTGTACCTTTGTAAAAATCCAGGACATTACATTCACATCAACCTAAGGTTATTTTCTATGTTTTTGACTGTTACATGCATGTTTTAGTGTTTTAAAATAATAAAAATGTTTTTATAGGAATCCCAAGAAAACCATAACTCAATATGATGATTCTTCAGTTCCAACATTTCAAAAATCAATCTATGATCATTGTACTCTGATTTCATGCCAATATAACGTCATTTTCCTAGTTTTAACCACCTAGAACACATTTTTAAAGGCTTTGGTAATTTTAAAAACTATTTATAGAGTCATTCCAAAAACATCATGTATTTTATTAACATTTTTTATACATATAAACATCTAAAATAACTCAACGGTGGTTTTACTGTGATTTAATGTCAACTTGAGGTCATTTTCTACGGTTTTGAGTGTTACACGTGTGTTTTAGTGTTTTAAAACACTAAAAATGTGTTTACAGGAATCCTAGGAAAAACATAACTAGGAAGGATGTGTTTTCAGTTCCTACATTTCAAAAATCAATATATTATATTTTTCCTCTTATTTCATGCCAATTTTTTATCATTTTCCCAGTTTTAACACCTTAATACACATTTTTAAAGGCTTTTGTGCCTCTAAAAACTGTTTAATGAGTCATTCCAACCACACTGCATGTCATATTGACATGTTGTCTATGTGTAAATATAAAAAATAATTAAATGGTGTTTTCCAATGATTTCATGGAAATATGAGGTCATTTTCTATGGTTTTGACCATTACACACACATTTTAGTGTTTTAAAACACTAAAAATGCGTTTACGGACATTTAGAGAAAATTGTAACTTGAAATTACTTTTCATAAGTTACTAAATTTCAAAAATAAATCTATGGTAATTTTATTTTGATTTAATTTAAATATAACATCATTTTTCTATTTTTGACCCCCCCCCCCCCCCGACACATGTTTTTAAAGGCTTTTATGCCTTTAAAACTGTTTACAGGGTCATTCCAACTACACCGCACAACATATTGAAATTTTTTATATGAATACAAATAAAAAATAACTAAATGATAGTTTTCCCATGATTTGAAATTAATCTAAGGTTTTTTTCTATGCTTTCGACCATTACACGCATGTTTTAGTATTTTAAAACACTAAAAACACATTTATAGGTATCCTGGGAAAAACATAACTTGGAATGACATGTCGTTAGTTCCTACATTTAAAAAATAAATATATGGTCATTTTTCTTGGATTTCATGGAAATATGACATCATTTTTCTAGTTTTGACCCCTCTACATGCATTTTTAAAGGCTTTGGTACCTTTAAAAACCGTTTACTGAGTCATTCCGACCACACTGCATGTCAGATTGAAAAGTTGTCTATGAGTACATATCAAAAATAACTCAACAGTGTTTTCCCATGATTTAACATAAATATTAGGTCTTTACTGTGGTTTTTATCATTACACGCATGTTTTAGTGTTTTAAAACACTAAAAACTTGTTTACAGGAATCTTGATAAAACTATAACTTGAAATGATGTTTCATTAGTTAATAAATTTCAAAATTTAATCTAAACTCATCTTTCTCTGATTTCATGGAAATATAACATTTTTTGTTTGGATTTGACCCCCCAATACACATTTTTAAAAGGCATTGGTACCTTTAAAAACTATTTACTGAATCATTATGATCAAATCGCACATCAGAATGATGTTTCTTTTACACATACACATCTAAAATAACTCAAATATGGTTTTCCCATTATTTAACATCAATCTAATGTCATTTTCTATGGTTTTGACCACTATACGTGCATTTTAGCGTTTTAAAACACAAAAAACATGTTTACGAGCATCATAAAAAAAATTTAACTCAGAATGATGTTTCGTTGCTTCCTATATTTCAAAAATAAATCTACATTCTTTTTACTTTGATTTCATGGAAAACTGACATCATTTCCTTAGTTTTGACCCCCCCCCCCCCCAACACATATTTTTAAGGGCTTTGGTACCTTTAAAAATTGTTTACTGAGTCATTATGACAACAACACATATAATATTGACATTTTTCCTTCATGTAAACATAAAAAAAAATTAAATATGGTTTTTACATTATTTTATAACAATTTGAGGCCTTTATATTCTTTTGACCGTTACATACAAGTTTGAGAGTTTTAAAACACTAAAAATGTGTTTACGGGAATCCCTAGAAAATCATAACTCAGAATGATGTGTCTTCAGTTACTATATTTCAAAAATTAATCTATGTTCATTTTCTTATGTTTTTTTGGAAATCCGACATCATTTTCTTAGTTTTGATCTCTCAACACACGTTTTTAAAGGCTTTTGTACCTTTAAAAACTATTTATCGAGTCATTCCGACCACACCAAACATTAAATTGATGTTTTTTCTACACATAAACATAACAAATAACTCAATAATGGGTTTTCCATTATTTCACATTAATATGAAGTCATTTTCTATGGTTTTTACTGTTACATGTACGTTTTAGTGTTTTAAAACGCTAAAAACGCGTTTACGAGCATCCTAGAAAAACCTTAACTTGGAATTTCATTTCATCAGTTCCTAAATTTCACCAATAAATATATGGTCATTTTCCTATAATTTTATGGAAATCCAATTTCCTTTTCCTATTTTTACCCCCCAACATACATTTTTTAAGTCTTTAGTACCTTTAAAAACTGTTTATTGAGTCAGTCCGACCACACTGCAAGTTGGGTTGACATGTTGTCTATGCATACATGTCAAAACCATTTCAAAGGTGGTTTTACCATGATTTTAGATCAATATTAGATCATTTTTTATGGTTTTTAGTATTACATGCATATTTTAGTGTTTTAAAACACTAAAAATGTGTTTATGGGTATCTCGGGAAAATCATAACTCTGAATGATGTTTCGTAAGTTCCTAAATTTTAAAAATAAATACATGGTAATTTTCTTTTGATTTCATGGTAATCCAACATTGTTTACCTATTTTGACCCCCTAAAACATGTTTTTAAAGGATTTGGTACATTTAAAAACTGTTTACTGAGTCAAAACTGAGAAAACGATCTCAAATTGTTTTCAAACATAAGGATAATGATCTATAATTCATTTTTGATGTGTATGAATCAACCACACATCTATCTATCATAATATGTGTTCAGTATGACTCGAAGTGCATGTTTTCAGTATAAAAGTGTCATTTTAGTTTTATTTGTGGAAGTTGTATGTGTTCTTTGAAAATATGGGAATGATCTATGGAATTTAGAATTTACCTTAGTATGATGATCTATAATGCTAGAAATTTCCTCTGGGATTGTGCCAGTCATCCTCTAAAATATAGAAACTAAATCATTTCTATTTTCTACCACCACTAATCTTATGTTTTCCTATGAATGTCTCATTATTTCACTTTTTCTTTCAACCTTGAAATTTATCTTTATTATTCTCAATCAACGGCACTACTCAAAACCCCACTAGGTGTAATAGTAACTAATGAAGAATCCTTACTAAATATAATTGATGGATTAGGCCTAGAAACCATCCCTCGTATACATCTGGGATGATCCTTCCCTAAAATGATTTCAACTGCATCGTTCTGGGAAACCGATGATGATTGTGAAGGGTTCACATCACAAACTTCTTGAATTTTAACCTGTTGATACAAAAATATTAACAATGATTTTTTAAAATATCTAAGCTTCATAATATTGTATAATTAATAAATTTTTCATTACTATTTATTATTATTTCATTACTATAAAAACATAATATTGAAAAATAGATTATAACAACAAAAAAGTCTTAAACCAAATTAATTAATGATGCCAAATTGGCATTTTTTGATATATATAGTTGTCCCTATTTAATTGGGTTTATAGATTGTTTTTTTTTATAATATATTTTTTATTATTATGGTTTTATAGTAATTAAATAACATGAAATAGTTGTGAAAAGTGCTTACTCTAACATCTTTGGTAGGTTCATTTACAAAACTGCCATTGGGTTTCTTATGCACTTTAAAACGTATCTCTGTTTAGCCAATAGAGTAACCTAATTTATTATCCTTTATAAAAAATATAAACAGGTTAGAAAAAAACCTTGACTTATAATAAAATGATATAAATAATAATGGATAAAATACAAACCAAAATTGTTCTTTTTCTCGAAAAACTCTGAGACCCAATGATATTAGGAATGACTTATTTCTCATGACTAATAGTATTTTTTTAGAATAATTCCTAAAAAATATCAACATTAATAAAAAAAACTATAATTTTATTGTGTTTATGTTATTAAGATACGATAAAATATGAAGATACCTCATGAGATGCATCTCTATTAATATCAACAAACAACTTTAATTGCTCATGAGAAATTCTTTCAGGTACTTTATCATGCATCTATTGTGAGTTCAGAGACATTTCATTAAACTCATGTCATAATCTCCATTTAAAATATCTTCATTTATTGCCCAAATTTTTTAGATTCCATGGGTGTTAAATGGAGTCAGGGACATCAAAATGAAAAAACATCTACAAATAAAAAACATAACACTTTATAAGTATATTACAAAATTTTACTCATGTATTTTAAATTATTTATCAAGGGATATTAAATTAATATTAACTTTACTTGATTATAAAAGATCACAATTTTCCAAGCTATGGGAATATGTATCCAATATTTATAATTAATGGTAAAGCTCATCGTCTTGCAAGAAAGTTGCCCATAGATTCTGGTAGCATCACCAGTAGCCACTCTGAACTCATTAAATAGAATAATAATCTTGAATTCCTTTGGGTCTCATATATCTTTTATGTTCATATTTATATACATTATATTTTTATCTTTATCTGTTTGAAAAATTCATTAAAACATTAATAAAATATATATTTTTTTGTGAAATGAAATGCATATCGGTAATAATAACTCACCAATATCCCCTAAATAGAGGGGTGACCAACTGCTCCATCACCTAAGGTGAATCGTACGGTGGGCTACCAGTAACATCTGGGGAAATAAATGGCTCTCTAGTAGTCTCAAGTAAAGCATAATCACTTGAATCCACCGAAACTTATGGTAGTAGTGGCATGTTTCAAGATGCTGATCAGCTTGGATCTTGAAAAAAAATATTGGTATTCCTGTACTTCAAATGGTTTAGATATATTAAATGTATAAAAAATTAAAAACTAAAATATTTTTACAAAAAAAATATAACAATTTATATATGTATGAAACACTTATCAATAAGAAATTGTAATATATTTTCATTAAAAATTTATACATTAAATTATCTTCATATTCATTATCTTCATTGTTATAAACCTCCATTCAAACAAGTGATTCATTTTCACCCTCTCTTGTAAGTTTTATTGCTTCAACATTTTTAGGGAAAAAAATCAATGTTTTGTGGCTGATGAGGTTCTCTCTCACAAAGTACCAATTGATCTTCATTACCCATATCATATAAGTCTATCTGATTTAAGTGTATAAAAACACTAAAATCTTCATATATTTCATTATCTACATGATAAACCATCTTTTCTTGTGAATCCAAGATAAATGGATCATGCTCAGTATGCTCACCGATATAGATCAGGCGAGAGAAGTTGAAATAAGTAAAATATAACTAATCTTTCATTATACCCCTATAAATGTTAACCCACTTTCATTTGAATAAAACAACTAAAAATTGACCATGATATTTTAATTAAATTATATCATTTAGTTTTCCATGGTATCCCACCTTTGTAAGGGTAAATACACCGCTATTTTGAGTTTTCAAGTCTTCTTCGTGATAAATTTTATGAAACCTGAAGCCATGAATATTGTAGGCATTGAATATCCTAGCCTTCCTTAGAGTAAATCATGAAAAAAACTTCAAATCATTTGATATTTCAAATTTATTCTCAACATTCATTATCTAGATAAGAAGATAAGGTGTTACTTTTAACATGGAAAAAATAAATACACATCAATAATATGAATATGAGTATATACTTACATGATGGGTAACCATTCGAAAATATTTTTATTAATAGATTTTGTTAATTCTAGATCATTTCAAGCTTTACCCCATAGTTTTCACTTTGTTTTCAATCAAAATTATTCAATAAATGGATATGCAATAAGACTATTGAGTATAACATATTTATGTTCTTGTAGCAACTCTAATTCAATCAGTGTAAAATTTTACCCCTTTCCAATTGTTCATCCAATGGTAGGAAATACCGATGACTGGTTTTCAGAATTAGAATTAGTGGAGATGTCATTGACACGTAAAACATGATTGAATATGGTATCAATCCCATCCAAATACCTAGAATAGAAGTTTAATCACTCTTCATCTATGTAACCTTAAGTAATAGAGATTTCTGGTTGAGCGTTATTCCCCGCATATGATTTCAAATGACCTAAGTACCTAATGAAAAAAAAATAAACATATTAAAAAAATTACGCAATGATTTGATAAATTTTAATTCAATAATGAAAATAAAAATAATATCAACATAAATCTCAATTCGATACACCCATAAATAATGTATTTATCCACCAAGTTTAGCTTCTTCGATCAAATGAATAGTCAAATGAATCATGACTATGAAGAATGAAGGGGAAAATAACATCTCCAAATAAAAAAGTTTCAAAACAATTATTTCTTGAATTTTATCAAGCTTAGTTGGATTTAGAGTTTTTCCAAAAATCTCTCAAAAAAATGTACAAAAATCAACTACAACCATAGTTACTTTTTTAGGTAATGTATTATGCAATGCTAATGGAAAAACTGCTCCATTAGAATATGTAAGTCATGAATTTTCAATCCATGTAAATTTTGATGTTTTAAGTCAATGCACCTTGATATATTAATTGAATATCCATATGGAACTATTACATTATTTAAAGTTCTAAGGAATATTTGTTTCTCATGATTTTTCATTATAAAAATAGTTGAAAGATACTTTCCATTATCATTTTCCCAAAATCCATGCTTTATATTCATTGACCCCAAATCCTTATGAGCATTAAGTTGATCCTTTGATTTAGCCTGCTCATTAAGAAATGAAAAAATTACATTGTAATATAAATTGTTCTCAATATGTATTATATCAATATTATGATGTATCAAATTAAACTCCCAATAAGGAAGTTTTAAAAATAAACTCTTTTACTTCTATTGTTGTGTTCTAGTTGCTTTGGATATTGTACCTCATACACCAACTATTTAAACTAATTAAATTTTCCAAATTCTTCACTGAAATTCATTAATTGTCCCAAGATTTCTGAACCATATAACACCTTTAGTTTCTTTCTCAATTCAATATCTCCATTGAATTATGTCTTGTTAAACCTAAATTTATGAGAAGAATAAAAAATTCAATGATGAAACATAAAACACAATTTTCTACTATAGGGTAATCATTGAGGTTCAAAATCAAAATTACAAACTAGAAAATCGAAAATAGTATGAGTGTTCCAATTGAATAAATTTCCTATTCTAGTAAAGACACTAATTGTACATATTAAATCAGCGTGCATTTTGAATAGTTTTCTCATTGAAGTGTTATATGTTTCCATGCCATCATCCCATAATTCTCACAATTCTTTGATTAGAGGTTTAAGTTATAAATCAATGTCATTTATAAGAATTTTATTTCCATGAATAATCATTGAAATAATAAAATAAGTATACTTCATACACATCCATGGAGGTAGATTATAGGGGATCAAAATAATTGGCCAAATGCTATAATTATTACTTAAAGTACCAAAAGGGTTAAAACCATCAGAAGCCAATCCCAAACGTACATTTGTAGGATTTGAAGAAATATATATATATATATATATATATATATAATGAATAAAACATTTCTCATGATGTTGAATATTTTAGATGTCTCATAAATCCATCATTACTATCCTGACCGTGTCACTTCATGTCGTATATAGTCTTAGACAACGTGGATAATATTTTCAATTCATAGGAAATTAACACAATACCTTTACAAGAGTTTTCTTCTTTTGTTTCTTCCTGGGATTTTATTGATTTATACTCTCATTGTTGTTCATTGACTTCTGATTTCTTATATGACATATTATGTATTCTTCTTCATCAAACTCTTATCCATATTAAACCATGCAATCTTTAGGGAATGCGTGTATCTTTGTATAATCAAGTCCAAGTTTTTTTATTACTTTCTTCACATCATAGAATTATGTATGGATCTTCAATTCACTAAATTAATCTTGAAGTGACTCTAAAATCATGAACATTTCTTTATTAGTAATTCTATGGAGAAACTTGATATGATACAACTTAAGTAGGAAAAAAATACAACTTCAAATACATGGAACAATCTTCATATAGATTTTGTTCTTCGTCTTTAACTAATTCATAATACTAATTTTTTGTCATTGAAGTTATAAGAAAGATTAATATACTCAGGATCAACTAAATTTTTTGTTGATCTATTAAAATCGTGGACATTGTATCTTGTAAATCCAAATGCTTTATTTATTAAATTTTGAACAGAATTGGCCTCTCGTGTGTCACTTTGTGTTTTGTTTAAAGGATTTTCATTGTTTTGAATTTCCATAACATTCGATTCACCATACCAAATCCAATAGAAATATTGAGTAAGAAACTATTTCAATATTAAATTCTCATATATTTTATTTCTATTAAACTGTCTCTTGAATTTACAATCAGGACACAAACATTTTATTTTATCATCCACTGATCTGATTGTAATTGCATAATCTAAAAATTCTTCCAAACCCTTGGCATACTGAGGTGTGTTTTGACATAAATTAATCCAACTTGTATCCATAGATATTGTATTTTTACTCTTCTCTATGTACATTCATATATAAAGATATAAATGTTTAATCAAACAAGTATAATCAAAATTAAACATCACCCAACTTCATCATTGACTAGGGTAGGGTCTTGATTCAACATAACAAAAATTAAATATAAAAAATGATTCAATCCAATATTAAATGTTCTCTAACTTTTATGCTTTTCATATTATCAATTTTTATTTTATATTATAGAAACATGATTTTCTATATAGCTAGCTCTTACTTAAATAGTTATGCAAATCAAGATTCGTTGTATCTCAAAATAATAACTTGGCACTTTGATATATGGCGATGGTCTCTTTTAGTCAAGATTTCAAATTCTTATATTCATAAAATATAAAGTATATTCATGGTAAATTTAAATTTATTTAAAATCACCCTATAAAATTACTTAAACCTTTCCAAATATGAAACAAATATATTTCTCATAAAAAATATAACTAAAACTATATTTAAGATTGACATTAAAATTATAAATATATGTTGTTCTAATTAAAATAAACAAAATATGAAAAAATTTAATTATATACTTATAACACATTAAAACACCAGAATATGAAAATAGAAAAAATTTAACATGAATTGTGGGTATTTAAATAGTGAATTACAAATAAAATATACAAGAAAATCATGTTTTGTAATTTATCCACACTTGGAATTTAATCTATGGGAAAATAAAAATAAAAGGATCTCTAAAAATGTATAAGATTATAGATGGCCATTATAAAGATTTCAGAACATCATTTTTAAACCATGCCCAAATTTTCACACTTAAATTTTCAAAGTACTAAGATAGTGATAAATTATGTATTTTAGGAAATTCCAGAAAGGTTCCATGAATACAAAAATAAAACTCAGAAATAAAGACTCAAAATAACTTAAAATACTCATTGAAATTACATTTTTAATCAATAAAGTAGTGGAAAAAATAATATTAACAATCAAGGTTTAATCCAGGTCCACGTTTTAATGTATATTTTTTGAAAATTGATTATCGATCTCAAATGATAGTAAAAAATCAAGCTTATTTAGATACAGAAACATATTTACAATTCATGGAATCCAAAAAAACAACACTCAATTACACAAATCATTATATAATTTAATTAAAACCCTTAGAAAAATCCAGAATGCATCATATACCTTCAATAAAATAGAGTTAAGAGGATCCAGGAAAAGGGGAAGAGGGGTCGTTATTGGGGATCGTCGTCGAGGAGAAGTGGGGAACTATGGGGTCTTTGTTGGGAGGTAGGGGGTTGAGGTCATGGGGATTTAATGTGAGGGAGGGGAGAGGGGTGTTCATCATTGGGGATAAGGATTTCAGGGAGGGGGGGTCGGGGCTAGTTTTCATTGGAGAGAAGGTCGTCGAGGAAAGGGGGGTCAAGTTTGGTCAACATCGGAGAGAGGGGGAGGGGCAGTCGTCATCCATCAGTGAGGGTGGGGAGGGGTCAAGGAATTGAGGGAGGGGCAGTCGTTATCCATGAGGAAGTCTATCGTTGTTGGCCCTATGGTGGAGACAGTTTCCTTCCAAGGTGGAGTAAGTGCGGCCATATTCAGTCACATTTTTGGTAAACTCAAAGGGATGAAGAACCTTTAGATCCAAACATGTTGAAGCCACTCGCATCGTGTCAAAGTGATCGGGACGACCAAACCATATCACATCTGGTACTACGGTGAGCGAAACCCAACCCTAGGATGCGCTTCTTCTTCCTCTGGTGACGACGGCGGTCCTCGCATCGGCCCCTCCTCCCTCGGTGGGGGAGGGAGCCTAGTTGCCCTTTGGAAGAGAAGAGATGGCATTCTGTCCATTTTCCAACCCTGATTTTCTTCCCCCATTTCTTAAAGCTTCTTTAAGCCCCAAAGTTCCGGATCTCATTGATGGCCTCCATAATCTTCAACTTTCGACCTCTGAATTTTCTAAAACCTCTACCCTCCTTAATCTCACCTTGGTTTCGCACTTCTAGTTGAGAAGGCCTTCGGTTGATGTGTTCGATAGGTTCATCTTCAGCTCATGGGATCTCCAGGAAAGGGCGATTGTCGGCTTTCTTGACAGCCGCCACATCATGATTCGCTTTGAATTGGAAGCAGACCTCATCAAGGCATGGTCGAGCGCTCCGTGTAATGTTAATGGGTCCAGGTTCTTCCTCTTCCAATGGTCCTTTGAATTCCATATGAATCGTGATTCCCCATTTACTACGGTTTGGGTTAGTTTCCCCAATATCCCATTGTCGTTTCAGAACCCTTCTATGATTCGAATGATAGGTAATCTCATAGGTAGATTTTTGTGTTCGGATAGCCGCACTAAAGCTGTTTGTCACCTGGTCAGTCCAAGAGTATATGTGGAATTAGATGCCTCATGAAAGACTTTTGATTATATCTGGATTACTATTGGCAAGGAGTATAGGTGCAAACAGAGGGTTGTTTATGAGAGTTGGACAGACTTATGCTCCTCATGCAGTCGTATGGGTCACGCTTTGGCGGTCTGTCGCAAAGGTCTTCCACTGCAGGAAGTCTATCACTAGGGAATCCAGTCTACAGAGAAGAAGGATGATAGTGGGAAAGGTAAGGCGCCAGTAGCTAGTGTTGAAACTGGCCCATCGATGATGGAAATCAGCGGAGGTAGTGGTAGGGACTCGCACTCTCAACGGATAGTAGAGATGGAGAAACTGAAAGGAAACTGCAGCAGGTCAGCCGAGGCCACACATGGGTTGGAATTGAGGAGGAATTCTATGGAGATCCTATCTGAATTGGGAGGACCATCTGAAACTGTGGGAGGTTCTTTGCAGCATACTGAGGTGCAAGTATTGAACCAGATGGTGGGGACAAAGGACATAGTGGAGCACAAGGCAGGCGGTGTAGTGGACTAGCATACTGAGTCTTCTAGAACAGATAGTGGTGGATCTCGGAGGAGAGTGGGAGGTGAAACGGAGGTCATGAAACCGAGTAATGAGGAATTCACCCAGAATAAGGCTGCTCGGAGTGATGGTAGGCAAACAGAGGGTGAGACCCAAGTGGCAGATGCTGAGGAGGACACTAGTAGATCATTCTGTGGGGAGATGGCCAGAGACAGTGAGGGCCTACGCAAGGAGAGGCAGGGGCCTTCACTAGATGAGGAGGTCTGCAACCCAGCTGGTAAGGATGGGAGCTATTTTTCAGGGAACCAATATGCCATTCTGGTGAATAATAGCTTTTATGGCCTTGGGATAGTTGGGGAGTGTATGGAGGGGACCATTGAAGGCAGTAGGAGTAATTCTGCAGGGGAAACCATCCCGAGAAGTAATAGAGGTAACAGGGGGAGGAAGGGTAAGAGGTACTACTCCTCCCTGCCACCCCCCTTGAGGACTCGGTCAACAAAAAAGAAAATGGAAGAGAAGGTGGAAAGTGAGGCCATGTGTCAGGTTCCACCTGGTCAACCTGATATTTCCTTGGATCTGCTTCTATGTTCAGAGGATGAGGTGATAGAGTCGGTGTTGTTTCTTAATTCCTTGGAAGATGAAGCATCCAAGATGAGGGGTCATGACATTGGAATGAATCTAAGTGAGGCTCAATATTCATGGGTTGACAAACAGGACACGATACTAGTAGGGGGTTTCAATTAAGGGTTGATCGGTCTTGAAGAGTATATAGAGGTTTGGGATAAACTGACCTCTGCATTGGAGGTTCTTTTAAGTGACGAACCACATACTCAGGTAAAAACTATTTCCTATAAGTTTTTCAGGGATATGGATACTGGAAGAATTATACTTTTCTTCAATGATGCTGCTTTAACTTTATCTATTTAATTCTTGGGTTTTCATTCTCACATTCCTTGTTCCTGTGATGAGGATTTCTCTCAGATTGTGCTACTAGGGATGTTTTGGTGTGTTGTTTTCTTCTTGTTACATGGACCTACTTCAAATGAGGTTTAGAGCGTAAGGTCGCCACTTCTGAGTGACACTTGGAGTGGAAGACTGAGAGGGTATGGCCTGGCCATTGGTTCTGTGCCCGTGCATCCTTGCACGGGACTGGTTGCCGAGTACTCATGCTTGGTGGGGGCCTAATCTCGAGGTAGCTGCTAGGGAGAGGCAGGACATGTGTTTTTTGGGTTCTTTTGTGTTGCTATTCTGGATGTTTTGTTGGACTCAGTGGTTCTCACTTCTCCGTCAAAAGTGATTCAATAATCAAATAAAAAATAATTTTCAGTCAAGAGATAAAACCCTTTTGTTTTTTTTCATTTCATCGATAGAGAGAGCTCGAGAGTAGCCAGAAGAGAGGCCATGATTTGATTTCATGTTGTCCATTTAAAGAGTTATTTACATCAATTCTCAATGTATAATTCTAGTGAATATTGGTGGATATGTTAAATCCTTTGGAGTGGTATGGTTTTCATGTGAAGGTTTTAGAGTTTGCAAAACACCTTTCTATCCTACACATTCTTTAATTTTAAATGGACTGTAGCATACCACCTGGACCATATTTGATTGAAACAGTTTGAACCATCAACTCCAACACCCTCCAACAGTGCTAGCTTGCTCATGTGAATTCCATTCCCATGGAAATGGAAACCTCCTGTTGGTCTACAACAATTGGCTTCTAGGGCATGAACAAACAGAGTTTTTGTTTAAAATGGGTTTTAATTTTTTTTATGGGATATAGTTTTAAGTATTAAAAATGGTCTAGAGAAGAATGAACCCCATTCAAACTTTTCCATTTCACTAAGAAACGTGAATGGGGTTCACAATTCTCTCTCTCCTACCAAGGAAGCATGAAGCCTATTCACGCTTCCTTCTAAAATTTTTCAAAGGAGGTGTGAATGGGGTTCATGACTCCTACCAAAAAAAACTATAAATAGAGTGTCCCCCCTCCATTTTCAATTGTTATACTCTATAATTTGTTGTGAAGTGCCACTGTATTTCTTTCTCTACATATATTTTTGGATTTTAAGAATGTAAATTTTCTATTTAAAATTTTAATTATCTAATTTTTTTAATTTATTTTGTTTGTGTGATTTATTTATTTAATATATATGGGTGTATGAATGTATGGATGTATATAAATTATTGTCCTTTGTATGATTTAATTTTTCAATGAGTTATTATTTTTTGTATGATTTAATTTAAATTGAATGATTTGGGAAATTTAAATATGGTGTTTATATAATTTAAATTTTATGTATACAATATAATTTATGTTTAGGGAAATATTTTTGTTTTAATATATATATATATATATTTGTAATTTAAATGGTGAGTAATTATATTTGAATAGATTTATATGTATATAATATATATTATTTTTAAATTAACATAAATTTAAATTATAATATTCCATACACATTGGTAATTAGCTAAATATTTTATAAAAAAATATATTATTAAAAAATACTATTTATATTAAGTATCATATTTAAATTTATTAAAATATATATATAATATTATTTTTGTTAACGGTATAAAAAATTTACTATAAATAATAATTTAAGTATAAATAATTATCATTCCAAGTAATAATGTATAAAATATAATTACTTAAATTTTGGAAATTAGAAATACTACAAAAAAAATTATATTTACATACATAATTTTATCAATTTAAAAATAAAAGAAGTTTAAAATATTTTAAGAGTTATTATATAATTGTAAATTATATTAATTTTATTAATCAAATTTAATAAAATTTATTATTAATAATATTTTCAGTATGTATGTATAAATTAATAATACTTATATTTAGGAAACTATAGTTGTTTATAAAAGTATATGTAATTATATTTTAAAATATTAGTAAATAAAGTTGAATATATTTAAATTTTTCTATATTTATGTTATACTATTTAAATATATTTATATGTATATATTATTTTATATTATATCTAAAGTAAAATAAATTTAAATTATAATATTTGATACACATAGGTAAATAAAGTGAATCTATCTAAATATATATATACATACACACATTGAAAAGTTTTAATTTTGGAAATCAGGTGTAGGTATTTATTATAAATTAGATATAATTATAGGTAAAGTTATATAATATGTATAACATAATAATTATTCTAAAAAATATGTTAAGGGTATTGTGTGATGTATGATCTTGAGATGACCGACCAATAAATAATTGAAATTGCATGTCTTTTTTGTGTATATGGTTATATAATTTGTAATAATTTCATTTTCTTTTCCTCATTGATGACCAATAATTCATCCCTCTCTATAAGTATGTAAGGACCTTCTGTCCACCTAAAAAATATTATGAATCTCATACCCCTAGACCCCCTCACTTGCATGTGAGTAACTTTGTAATAAAAAGATGTTTGATAAGAGGAGTTTAACAAGAGGTGTTCAAAAAGAGGTGTTGTTGTTTGAAATGAGACTTATGGTTTCTGAAATATATGATAATAGAGACTCCAAAATTTCACCCCTATGTTTTGGTTGGTTTATCAAATAATGATAAACTAATCCATAGAAAATGTATCAAGATCAATTCATAGTTATTTATTCATAACTAATTAAAATATGTTAAACATTTGATGATGTGGTATAAATATATATAACATTTTATTAAATTTTATTTTGTAATCATATCATCTTAAATATACTTCAATAGTGAGGTCATTTATATCGATTAAGGTTTTATTTATAATTCATCACATGCAAGAGTGAAAAATCTTCATGAAAGTATGAATATAAATATCTTAGACAAACATGTTGTCAATCTAGTATGATGACTGATCTTGAGATGGCCATATAATGTATGATTTAAATTGCAAGTTATTTTTTTTTTGTATCTGATTATTTAATTTGTAATAATTGAATGGTCTTGAGATGACTAGTCAATGTATGATTGAAATTTCATGTTGTGCTTTTTTGGGTTATATAATTTGTAATAATTATATTTTCTTTTCCTCGATGATGACATGTGTTTCATCCCTCTATGTTTGTAAGTACTTTCATGTACACATAAAAAAATTTATGTTTCTCAACCCCTAGACCCCCACACTTTCATGTGAGTATCATTGTAATAAAAGGGTGTTCAATAAGAAGTGTTATTATTTGAAGCTGAATTTTTACACCATGATAGAGAGGAGAGTGATGGTTGCTAAAATATGATATGATAGAGGTTCTAGGAGTCCCACCTAGGTTTTGGTTATTTTATCAAATAATGATAAACCAGTCCATAGAAAAAGTCTCAAGATCACGTCACAATTATTTAATCATAACCAATTTAAAAAAAATTAAAAATTTATAATTTAGTATATAAAATTTTATTAATTTTTGTTTAGTTAATCATGTATATGAAAATATATTTCAATGGTTAGTTAATTTATACCTAATAGGGTTTTAGATATAGTTTTCCACAAATAGGAATGGAAAATCTTCATGATTTTGTGAAATTAGATGAAGTTCGCAAGAAGATTCATAGTTAGTTAAAAATGAGGTTGCTCAACCAATTACTTCAATTGCATATTGACATCTTCAATATCCTTAATGTCTATAGAACACTGAGTACTCTCTATTTGGTGTTAAAAATTGGATGTATGCATCACTATTGTTCATAAAACAGTGTAGTAATGGTCTAATGGAATTATATGTGGTGATTTATGATATTTATGAGGTGAAACCTACAACTACATAACCATGTTATGTGAGATCTATAGAAGTCGGTCCTTAACAACACTCTCATTCATTATCTGATCTTGTGACTCCTATAATATAAACAAATTATGAAGGATATGGTCCAGATTTGGAAGGAACTATAGAGTACAACCCTATGTGTACTCCTGATTTGCTAAATGACAGTTTATCAGATGAAGAAATATGTAGTGAAGCATTGAGAAATGATGTGGATGAGGGTGATATGGGGAATGAACCTTTTGAGGTTCCTTTAATAGATAATTAGCCACCAGTTAGTGGTAATCATCCTATATTATTGACTACCTTAGTCAAAGGAATGTCATGTACATATAATTTTGATTGGGATGTCGTTACACCAAC
Organism: Viscum album; assembly: GCA_963277665.1. Taxonomy (NCBI): domain Eukaryota; kingdom Viridiplantae; phylum Streptophyta; class Magnoliopsida; order Santalales; family Viscaceae; genus Viscum; species Viscum album. The sequence continues at coordinate 756,124,148 of OY728148.1, read as the reverse complement.
TAATAAATTACCTAAAATTATAGGTAATATATCTTCATCAATTGATAACACCATCTATGTTGGGAAGGAGTTTAAAAGTAAAACTAACTTGAAAATGTGATAAAAATACCACATAGAGTGAAATTTTTCATTTGTGGTCGATGAGTCAAAGAAGGAAAAATATCTCATTCGATGTAAAAATATGGGCTAAAATGTAAGTTCTAAATGAGGTAAATATATGATAAATTTTTTCCATGTTAGAAGATAACCAAATTAAAAGGCACATACACTAGTGTACATCCAATCTTGTTTCAAGATCACTCTTCACTTGATGTATAGTTTATATCAACTATTATTATATAGATGATAGAAACATGTCAGGACGTTCCTGTGTCCCTTCTTTAGGAATGAATATAGTAGTTGTTTAAATATAATATATCCTATGGAAAATATTGGAATGAAAAAAAAGGTAATTATGAAAGTTTATGGTGATTAGGATTAATCATATAAAATATTTTCATAACATATGGGATTTTTGTCTCTCAACAATCAGATTATTTATCATTTGTACATTGTTGAGTATGTCTCCCCAGATCACTGAGTTTATCAAAATAAGGTGAAGTTATGTAGGCTGTTTTGGTAATTCATACCATGTATCACTACTTTCTTGTATTATAAACAATTCATTCAAGTCAATGGAACTTTTCTTTATGGTAAGTATATAAGTGTTCTACTTATTTATTCAACATAGGATGGTAATCATGATCCTCTACCACTTACATTTTTCACTATTGAAAAGGATAATTTTGAATCCTAAAGTTTGTTTTTGGCATCTATATGCATTCATGTCACACAAAACCAAGGAGTGTGTCTGATATCTGATCACCATAGAGAAATTATAGAGGGTATTAATAGTGATGTAGTTTTATGGTGAGAGTTGAATACTTATCATCAATATTGAATTATACATATTTCTAGTAATGTGTATAGGCATTTTAGAGATGAGGTAATAAATAAGAAAATAATCAAGTTGGGTGTGTTTTTTTAACATATTTTTTTGGAAAAAAATAATATCCTTTTAAATGCATTATTATATTATGTTTTAAACATATGATCCCCAAAAAGAAAGGTTTAATAAACATATTTAAGAAATTCAAAGGGATAATCAAGATGTGTAGGACTATATGATGTAGATTTCAAAGGATGAGTGGTCATTATCATATGATGGTGGCAGGAGATATGTCCATATGACCACTAAAATAGTGGAGTGAATAAATGGGGTCTTCAAGGGTGTTCGAAAATTGTTGATCATATGGATAATATAGGATACGTTTTATATATGTGTGAATTACTTTATTGAATGGTCCCAACATGCCTATAAAAGGATACAAAATGGAATGTGTTTTGGTCAGCATTTCCAAAGTGTCATTGATCAGATACTGTATGATGCATCATCATTGCGTTTTCTAACCTTTGATTGGGTACATATACAATTTTAAGTAATATAGTTCCACAACCTTATCACATGAAACAATGTTCGAGTACTGGTGGTCATATGGGAAAATAGGTATTATGATTATGGTAACTTTTAGGCACTGAGATATCCCTATGCACATATTGTTGCATATTGTGCATTGGTGAACGTATCATGGGAGCCCTATATTGACCCATTGTATCACATGAGTACTCTAGTTAACTGTTATAGTGCACCTTATATGTTTTTTGGTCACTTTAATTTTATATCCTTGCTTGTTGATCAGTCGATTTTCATCCCTAACATTTTCAGGTTTCATATTAAGGATTTTTCATTTATGAGTTTTTTTCATTTATGGATTTTTTTCATTAACGGGTTATTAAATTTCTGGTTTGAATTAAAAAAAATTATAATATTTCATACTTTTACCTTTCATACTCATCATCTGACCTTGCTGCCTGATATTGCCAGGTTTCACCCTCAGGGATGACCAAAGTTTACTCATATTAGAAATGATATGGACTGGCCTTAGCAATGGGGAGGGGGACTAAGATACAGAATATTTCATGCAGAACAGTATACTCGTAATAGATTCTCCCAAGTGGTTGGACATAGATCCACTTCCCATCATCCTTGATTGAGTCTTTTCATTTTATCATGAATGTATGCATTTTTTTCATATGCAAACTTTTCATTAATGGATCCTTTTATTTATGAATTGCTTCATTTTGGGCATGTTTCATCTCTGGTTTGTTTCATTTATGGATTCAATCAAAAATAATTTTGTGATACTTCAACAATAAAAAAAATAAACACACAATGGAAATGAATAAAAAGAGGTTCATCCTCTAAATGAATTATCTACAAATTTTTCCCTCAAATCACACAGTCGATTAAATATATCATGAAACCACATGTTCTATGCAATATTTTCATCATAGATGATACACATAGAAATATTTAGAAATAAATTAAACATTATTTCAGATTTTTAAAATAATAAATTGATATACTAAGACAATAATATCAGTCAAATCTATTTGTTTACCTCATTTTTTATCATAATACTAAATTATGAATGCTAATTTTATACCTCATTTTGGTTCATGTAGTTTTCTCAAAAATAGTTTAAAAATTTTATTGAATTAACTATAAAAAAGTAATAATGATATAAATTATAGAGATTTAGGGTTCTCCATTGCTCACATTCCAGGATAGGCATGTTTCACAACTCGTTTTAAAGGGATGTCCAGATCCTTCTTTGAGTGTACAGAGATCTCATCACTTTCATCATGTTTCACCACCTCCTGCCATCGTCCCTCATCTTCACCATGTTGGATTCTACAATGTAGTGATGTGTGACTTCACATTTTTCAATCATCAACTCATTATTTCACTCATATAGATACGGGGGATAGGGACACATATATTCCTTTTTATAAAGGGGAGATGACTATTACACTCGAGGATGTTTCCATTATGTTGGGCCTCCCCGTCAATGGTATGGTTGTGATGGGTCGAGTGGGTACAAATTGGTTTGATCTAGTTCACATATTACTAGGCATTGAGTTCTAAGATGATGGTAGGTCCATCGTCAGTAGTAGATTACACATACCATGGATAGATGAGTACTTATATCATCTAGTTGATGTTTCCGAAAGATATTATCGTGCTATGATTTTCACATGAATATATTTTGAGGCTTATTGGAAGAACAGTCTACATGGATCATTTGACTACATTTATACATTTGATGTATTTACTGTTATTAGAGGAATTGGACCAAATAGGGTGGTATAGCTAGAGGTCTATCTTTCTTGCATATACATATAAAGCACTATGCGGCACATGTCGCATCAATAAGATGCAGATCACAGGATGTGTTATTCTGATATAGATGTGGACATGGGAGCGCATCCCTTACTTAACTCCACATACAGGCGCGCTATTTCCTGATGATATTTTAGCAGAGTCTCCATGTGGATTATGGTATTTTATTCCTTCTAATGTCAAGATCAAATGTATAACTTTCTATTATGAGGTATAAGTATAAAAATTTTATCTACAGGTGGAGTCATACACATCGATATTCTGATACAGACAGACATGATGTCCATGGTTATAGACTTATGTTGGATAGTCATTGACCAGAAGATGTACGTGGTTATTAATTATATAGTTAAATCATTATTTTTTACATTACATGTCTTCATTTATTAATTTATTATTATTATTATTATTTATTTTTCATATTTCATGGATTCCATATGTTGAGGCTATCATCCATAGTCTCCCACCATACTGTACAATGATGCTTGTTTTCAGCTCATGTGTCATTCCTAAGATTCATTTTCATATTCTTGAGTGGCATCATACCAATAGAGTTATGAGGTAGTTCAATTTCTATCAACCCATTCCTGCACCACCAAGTCAGTTACCTTCACTTCATTCCCTGAAGATGTGAGGGAAGTGAGACTTTGACTGGAGGAGATATCATGTAGGATATATTGAGATGTGGGACAGAGGACATAAGTCTTGATTATGAGGGGCCAACACAGTACATATGCATTTATTAGATCAGCTATATTATGTTCCCTAGTACTGCATGTCCCTAGTAAGATTTCTTACATGACACCAATGGCGCTATCATGACTTGGTAATAATTCTTCCTTCTTTTTTTGAACAATTTTTTTATTAACATTACTTAAATGTGTAATTTGTTTTCACAGGGTACTTGTATCACTCATCTCCTTCACATATCTGATTCCATTGAGGGAGGCACATTTGACCATACTTATTTTCATAGAGCTATGACAGAGTTACTTCCTCATATGGATGAGATTTATTATAGGATTTTATTTGATGTTTCAGATGATTTTGAGGTTGCATAGCCTAATATATATGTTTCAGGGGTGAATACCCTGTTATGGATGAATATGTGCCATAGGAGGGTGTTCATCATGATTATGTAGATACTCCTCCAACTCTTGTTGCATATGAGCCACATCCACATCTAGAGGCACTGGCACAGATAGAGTCTGTTAGCATATCATATTTTGTTGCAGATATAGATGTTTACTGGGCTATACTGCATTCTTTATTATCCTCTGATCCACAGATACCTGCTACACAACATCCATCTTCTTCATGTTTTGGGGAGAGTTTCAGTTAGCAGCCACTATCTTTGGAGGTAGGATAGGGTACAGGCGGTGAGACTGTAGATCAACCACCTATCACATAAGATGATGTGGATATAGGTGTTGGGGATGATACACAAGAGTTTCGTACACTAGAGTATAGACATAAACAGACACAGTGTGGATGGATTATATATACACCTGGTTGTGGCACAAAGGAGCATCCAGGACACCGAATTCTATAAATATTATTAATACTTAGTATTAATATCCATATTATGTATAATAAATAATCATCTTAAATTTATTATTAAATATTAATAATATTATTATTTTGAATTCTATAAATATTATTAATATTGATAATAAATATTATCTTATTTTTTATATAAGTAATTAATTAATAATACAACATAATATATTAAGAATAATATAATTATTAACTAGTAAATATTTTTCTAAATACAAATTATTTTATTTGCATTATTATACAATAATTATTAATCATAATTCTACTAATTATATTAATAATATAATAATATATTATTAATTAATAATAAATAATACGATTGATAATTAATATATATTTTACATATTAATAAATTAGTAATAATTATATCAACAAAAAAATTAACAAAGATTTATAATTAAAATATTAAAAGAATAATATAATTATTAACTACTAATATTTTCTAAATACAAATTATTTTATTTACATTACTATACAATAAATATTATCTATAATGTTATTAATTATATTAATATAATAATCATATATTATTAATTAATAATAAATAATACAATTGATAATTAATAAATATTTTACATATTAATATATTACTAATAATTATATCAAAAAAAATTAACAAAGATTTATAATTAAAATATTATAAATATTATTTGTGAATTTTTTTTGTTGATATAAAATATTACCAATTTATTAATAAGTAATATATTTATTAATAATAAATTGTATTATTTATTATTAATTAATATTATATTATTATGTTATTAATTAATTAATAGAGGTTCATGCCTCTTTGGTTGTGGCTAGGAAGCATGAACCCCGTTCACTCTTCTCAGGCAAATGAAGAAGTGTGAATGAGGTTCACACCTCTCAAGTCCCATTTTTTAAAATACTGATAAACCTAACCCTTTGTTAGATTTTTTTTTAAATTTTAAAACTGATTAAAAAAACCCAAACATGTATATTGGTCTCCTTTAACTTTTATATTTTGGGGGAATTGTGATGGAGGACCAATCTAGTAGTGTAATTAAAATGAAGGACCTAGATAGATAACCATAGGGGTCCATTATAATTGCCCTACTGATTGGCCCTCCATCGCCATTCCCCACTTGATTTTCTATGCATCAGGTAACCCTCTCGATTATGGTGTAAAGTTAAATCTATTTCATTCATCAAGGCCTCTTCAAATGGGCTAATCATTGGCCCAGCCCGCATCTTAATACTTATAATTTATCACAAATTTTAGAGCAACAACAAACTCATTTGACTATAAAAACATTTAAATGAAAAAAATTATTAGTGAATTTACTGATTTTAAAAACACATATTTTTCGAATAACAACATTTCCAAAAGTTCATATTCTAATGACATAACCGGAAAAAAAACCCATTTATTTTTGAAGATATACAAAAATACAGTTCAAGTTTGAAAATCATTTTTAGAAAAACAAAATATTACTAGAAAAATAAGTTTAATACAACACCACTGAATTCCAAGTAAAGAAATGTATATTCACATGCATTTTAAGATTTTAACAGAAAACCTAAATTTCAGACATGATTGTTAAAATTGCATGTGTTTTTTAAATAATGAAGTTTAAAATTGAATCCAAATTTATGTATTCACATAAAAGACACTAAAAACACTAAAAATAATGAAAATAAATTTTTCCTGGGACTTTAACAAGAAAAAATAGAGATATATTCAATGAAATTTAAAATAAATTTTTTTTAAAAATGAATATCATCATACATATATTGACAAGTTACTTAAAAGGTATAATACATAACAATCCATGAGTGGATTATAACCAATTTCACATGACATTAATCACTGAAAGAAAATTTTTCTACAACAATATGAAGAGATAAAGAATGAGTAAAATTCTATATGCTTATGTGGTGAGATTTATCATGTATGTTATATTCTAGGATCGATGTCAGTTATTCCTTGATTATGAAAAACATACATTAAGAAAAACCATGAGTGATGCACTAAAAATAGTTAAAACTATCATGAATTACTTAAGATGTATATAAGATATGTTTAGGGTTTATGGAGGAGATGAGGAATTGGTAGTGATGGGATACACTGATACTAGTTTCTAGATAGATTAATATGATTTAAAGGCACACCCTAGGCTATATATTCTACTTTAATGATGGTGTATTTATCCAAAGAAGCTCAAAGCAGCATGTGGTCACTGATTCTACAGCAATGTTCAAGTATATTACGGCTTCTAATGCATCTAAAAAAGTAGTATCGATGTGTATCTTTGAATCAAGTCTTATAATTGTTCCAATAAGTGAAAAATCTATTAAAGTATATTGTGATAATAATATAAAAATGGTAATTTACAAGGATTATAGGTCACACTATAATACAAAGTATATAATTCATAAATTTCATCACTTCATATATTTTACTCAAATAAGGGAAGTCACAGTTAACAAAGTAACCACATGGGACAACATCAAAGAACCACTAACTAAAGCCATATCTCAACGAGATCATGAGTTTCATATGAGATCTAACAGGTTTAGAGTTATTATTAGTTGTCTATGATGCAAGTGCGGGTTTGATAGAGTAGGTGAGTTAGACCCAACTCAAGATTATACTTTTCGATTATTATATTATATACATATTTTAATATATATATATGTGTGTGTGTGTGTTTTATTCTTACCATGTAGTGTATTTACTTCTGTATAAATTATATTTAAATGTATTTAAGTTACTTATTATATAAAAAAGTTATATCATTTACCCATTATAATAAGAACTTTAAGATACCATAAAAATAATCTTAAAGATATATTTTATGATCTAGATACATCAATATAACAGGAAATAAATGATTTTTTATTATCAGTTGTTGAAGGCTTGTCAGTATTGAAAATTATTCTCATGAAGTTTTTACTTGGTGATCACCAGGTATGATATATTAGGAGGAATGGCCCCTGATATAAACACAACATGTTTTGGGTGTCATTGAACATTCCTATCTATGATCATTTAAGATCATTGTTAATGTGTACCATAAATCATATACCTAGATGTATGATGAAAACCATGTCAATTTATGTTCATAGTGAGACAACTTGTGTTAGGTGAGTCATAATTTGTATGATATCGGTTGAATGATAAAGACATGATTTTTTCCTTCTGAGTGGTGTAAGAATACATCTCTAAACATATGAATCATATGGTAGTTCCTATCTAAAATCCATGGTTTTGATAGTCATGGAAAGTGAATCCATGATATTCAAATAAAGATATTTTAAGTATACAAGGATGATGAAATTAATATGCATCATGCTTGATGAGATATCGATTTATAAAGTGATTATATCGTGTGATGTATGTTCAAATAAAATTTATCGTTGCTATAAATTATCCTTATCTCTTCAGGGGTTATGATGTATTGCTAGATACCATTATTTATTTGAGAGTTGGACTAACTTTTATTAAGATATGGGTACATGAATTCGTAGTTCAGAATATTAATAAACTATTTCCCGCATCATGATTTTTCTTTTGTGTAAATAGTATGTGATAATGTCTTAAGAGTAGCTATCACGCTGAAAGGTCATAGTATCTCCCCACTATAATGAGAGACCATAAGTGTTGAGATGATATTCTTAAATATATGTTCTATATCCAGATGAAATCATTTGAGGAACACAAATTATATAGGATATCATGGGTGAAGACTCATAGGACTTTGAGGCACCATCTCATGTTGTATGCCCTTGGTAATTTCTAGTATAGGAGATTATGAGAATGAGATCCACCAATAGGTAATCCACATTTATATGTGTCATTGGATGTTCCTATATGTGTACATTTTTATTTATTCTTATACTTTAATATTATTATTAATGGATGTTATGAGTTGCATACATTTATTTATTAATGAAAACTATGATGACATATATTCACGGTGAAGTATACGTTAGGTGTGTCATGAGTAATATTTCATTCATGAATAATGTGAGAAATGATTTTTCCCTACCATTCTTTAAAAAAATTGATATCTTAGGCTTTTTATGGAAATGATACAGCCTAAATAAATTCATAACCATGGTGTTTTATAGACAAGTTCATTTCTGGAATGTCAAAGAAATGGACATCGAACACATAGGTTGATAGAACTGGTATACAACCTACTTGATTAGAGATATCATGATAAATGGATTATATTACAAATTATGCATCTTTATGAGGTTTTATGTCATTTTGACACTAACTTCTTTTTCTATGGGTGTCTTGACATGTTACTAGATGTTAAACATGGACTTTGGGATACTTCACCTAATACGATTGAGAAAGAGGCCTAGAAGGTCACACACTAAGTGTATCCATAAATTCAGTTAAATGATATTATTATTTATTATTTAACATGTTAAGTAAATATTATTCTCACATGTGGTTTAATAATTATTAATGTTTTCTTTATCTCGTATATTTTGTCACTAGTTATTCGATAGAATATTTTATGCGCAGAATATTTAATAAATATTTATTTTTTGTTTAATGAATATAATATTTATTTATTTATTAGTGAATAATGTAGTGATGTTTATTTATTAAATAAATAGTCATTATTTAGTGACTAATAAATATTATGAAGGAATTACGTACCATGTTTAATGGTCCAATGATAAATAATATATATTAAATATTATTTGAATAAATAATATTTAATTAATTCGTGAGATTTGTGCATGTCAAGAAATAATAATAATATTATTATTATTATTATTATAGACATGAGGTTCCGTATATATTAAGGAAATAATAAGGGAACATGTTCAATTATTATTTTATAACTCTATTTAAACTTGATTATATTATTACCAATGGTTGTTTCTATTTTGTTTGGTTTTGCACAACAACATCCAGAGAATTCTCTCAAATCCTTTGAGAGTTCCCTCTCCAAGAATGATCTCAAGGACCACTCTTGATTCCAGATAGATCAAAGGGAATCCTTCTTTAATCGATTCTCAAGGTGATCAAAGATTAACAACACACATGTTAGGATCTACCATTCTAGCACCCAAAGATTTCTACAGTGATGTTTAGAGGTTTTTGTAGAATGTGTGGATCACCGCAAGGGTGAATCAATACATGATTCCTACAATGAAATGAGGTTACAATGTAAAGACATTGTAAGATTAATCAATAAATAAATAATTCATTGAAATATAATTCATTAATTTTTTAAATTAATTATAAATCATTATGTGATAATCCAATGTTTTGGTTCTGGAATTCTCTTATCAATTAATCTTTGATTCAATTTTGTTGGTAATAAATTTTATCATTGAAGTACGTATCAGATTAATTATCAATTATAACAAAAAATTATATTTGGACACACCCTATTTGGTGCTTCTACTGCACCTAGAATCTTCACCCCTGATTCAGATGAATCAAAGTTTAAGATGAAGTGGGACATTTATCAACACTTGAAAAAAAAAGCACTGATAAAGGGGTTTATTTATCAGTGCTAATGAAAAAACTTTAATAAAGGGGGCCTTTATGAGTGATAATAAAAAATAGATGATAAAGGAGAGTCTTTATCAATGCTGTAAAAAAGAACAGATAATACCCCTCTTTATCAGTGATAGAAAAAAATCACTAATAAAGATTCCCCTTTATACAGCGAAGGAAGCTCAAAGTATCTTGTAGTCACTGATTCTACAAAAAAAAACTGTATTACACCTTATAATGCATCTAAAAAAGTGGTTTGTATGTGTATATTTTAATTAGATCTTAGAATTGTTCCAAGATGTGCAGAATATGTCACAATATATTGTGATAATACTACAATAATGGTACTTTTCAAGGGGATAATGTCACACCATAAGATAAATTATATACTTCAGAAATTTCATCTCTTCAGATATTTTACTCAAATAAGGGAAGTAGTAGTTAACAAAGTAAACACATAGGACAACATGAAATAACCACTGACTAAATCCATATCTCAACAAGATCATGAGTGTCATGTGAGATCTAGTAGGTTGAGAGCTATTAGTAGTTGGCTCTGATGAAAGTGGGGGTTTGATAGAGTGGGTGAGTTAGACCCAACTCAAGATTATAATTTTCAATTATTATATTATATACATAGTTTAATATATATATATATAGATGTTTTATTCTTACCATGTAGTGTATTTACTTCTGTATACATTATATTGCAATGTCCTTAAGTTACTTATTGTATCAAAAAGTTAGAGCATTTCCTCGTTATAATAAGAACTTGAAGATACCATGAAAATAATCTTAAACATATATCTTATGATCTAGAAACATCAATATTACAAGACAAAAATGATGTTTGATTATCAGGTAATGAAGGCTCATAAGTATTGAAAATTATTCTCATGAATTTTTCACTTAGTGATCTCCAATTATGATAGATCAGGAGGACCGACCCCTAATAGAAACACAACATGTTTTGGGTGTCATTGAACATTCCTATCTATGATAATTTAAGATTGTTGTTAATGTGTTTCATTAATCTTATACCTATATACATGATGAAAACCATGTCAATTTATGTTCATGGTGAGACAACTTGTGTTAGGTGTGTCTTGTATGACGTTGGTTGAATGATCAAGACGTGATTTTCCCTTCTGAGTGATGGACGAAGACATATCTAACCATATGACTCATATGGTAGCGTCAACCTAAAATCCATGGACATGGTAGTCATGTAAAGTTCATCCAATATAGCCAAAGAAATATATTTCAAGTATGCAAGGATGATGAAACTAATATTTATCATGCTCGATGAGATATTGATTGAAAAATATATTATATCACATGATGTATGTTCAAAGAAATGTTATTATTACTATAAATTATCCTTGTATATTCAATGATCATGGTTTATTTCTAGATACCACTCTTTATTTGTGAGTTGGATAGTCTTTTATTGATATATGGGCTTATAGGATCACACATAAAGTTTATTCAGAGGTTCCACTTATTAGAGTTGGTGCCCTAAAACCAACTTTTGTGTAATTTATGATTACATGAATTCATAGTTCAGAATATTAATAAACCATTTATCACATCATGATTGTTCTTCTGCATGATATAGTATGTGATAATGTGTTAAGAGTAATTATCGTACTAAAAGTTCATAGCAACTCCCTACTATGATGAGATCCCGGAAGTGTTGTGATGATATTCATAAATATATGTTCCATATCCCGATGAAATTGTTTGGGGAACTCAAATGATACAGGCTATTAGGGGTGAAGACTTATAGGACTTTGAGGCACTTTCTCATGGTGTACACCCTTGTAATTTCTAGTGTAGGAGATTATGAGGATGATACCCACCAGTAGAAAATCCATATTTATATGTGTCATTGGATATTCTTATCTATGGATGTATTTATTGATTCTTAGACTCAAAAATTATTATTAATGGATAATATGAGTTGTGTAATTTTATTTATTAATGAAAATGGTGATGACATATATTCATAGTGAAGTATGATACATTGGGTGCGTCAAGAGTAATATTTCATTAATGAAAAATTTGAGAAAGGATTTGTCTCTTTTGTTCTTTAAAAGAAGTTGATATCTTGAAATTTTTTATGAAAATGATATAGCCTAAATAAATCCATGACCATGGTGTTTTATAGAAAATTTCATTTCTATAAAGTAAAATAAATAAACATCGAACACATAGGTTGATGGCACTGACATACAACCTGGTTGATTAAAGATATATTGATAAAGGGATTATATTACAATGTAATAATTAGTAGGAGGTTTTATGTCATTGTGGCATTAAATTCTTTTTTGTGGGTGTCTTAATGTGTTACTAGATGCTAAACATGGACTTTGGGCTGCTTCACCTAATACCATTGAGAAATATGCCTCTAAGGTCACACACAAAGTATATTCGTAACTTCAATTAAATAATATTATTATTTATTATTTAACATGTTAAGTATATAATATTATTGAGTGTGGTTTAATAATTATTAATGCCTTCTTGATCACATATATTATGTCACTAGTTATTCAATAGAATATTTTGTGAGTATAATATTTAATAAATATTTATTTGTTATTTAGTGAATATAATATTTATTTATTTATTGGTGAATAATGAAGTGATATTTATTTATTAAATAAATAGTCATTATTCAAGGCCCAATAAATATTGTGAAGGAATTACAAGTTGAGTTTAATAGTTTTATGAGAAATAATATGTATTAAATATTATTTGAATAAATAATATTTAATTAATTCAAGATTTTTTTCCATGTCAAGAAATATTATTATTATTATTATAGATATGAGGTTCTGCAAGGACTAAAGAAATAATAAGGGTGCATGTGCAGTTATTATTTTCCAACTCTATCACTACTTAAACTCAATTATATTATTTCCAGTGGTTGTTTCCATTTGTTTTGGTTATTCACAACAACATCCAAAGAATTATTTCAAATCCTTAGAGAGGTCCCCTCTAAGAATGCTCTCAAGGACTGCTCTTGATTCTAGAGAGATAAAAGATAATCCTTCTTAAAGTAATTCTTGGGGTGATCATGCATTAGGACCTACCATGATAGTACCCAGAGATTTCTATGGTGATGTTCAGAGGTTTGTGGAGCACGTGTGGATCACTAATAAAGTGAATCTATACTTGATTCCTATAATGAAACGATGGTACGATGTAGAGACATTTTAGATTCATTAATAAATAAATAATTCATTTTAAGTTAATTATTTAATTGTTTAAATTAATTATAAATCATTATGTGATAATCCTGTATTTTGGTTCCAGTGTTCTCTAATTTTTTTAGTCGTGACGTTTATCGTTGATGTGCATATCAGATTAATCATTGATTATGACAAAAATTTGAGTTGGACATACCCCATTTCGCACTTCCTCTATGCTAAGAACCTTCACAACTGATTCAGATGATTCAAAGTTTAAGACAAAGTAGAATCTTTATCAGTGTAGGCAAAAAAGTACTTATGAAGGGAGTAATTTATCAGTGCTAATAAAAAAGCACTGATAAAGAGGGGGTCTTTATCATTTCTGGAAAAAAAATCACCGATAAAGGGTGAATTTATTAGTGCTAATAAAAAGGTTCTAATAAAGGGAGGTCTTTATCAGTACTAGCAAAAAATCATTGATAAATACCCCCTTTATACAGCCAAAGAAGCTCAAAGCAACTTGTGGTCACTGTTCTATAGAAACGTTTGAGTATATTGCGGCTTCTAATGCATCTAAAAAAGTAGTATGGTTGTGTATATTTGAATAAAATATTAGCATTTTTCCAAGTAGTGAAGACTCTTTCATAGTATATTATGATAATACTACAACAATGGTACTTGTTAGGGAGCCTAGGTCACACCAGAAGACAAAGTATATGCTTTATAAATTTCATATCTTTGAAGGTTTTACTCAAAGAGTGGAAGTCGCAGTTAACAAAGTAACCATAGAAGAAAACATGAGATAACTACTAACTAAAGCCATATCTTAATGGGATCATGAGTTCCATGTGAGAGATAGTAGGTTGAGAGTTATCAGTAGTTGTCTTTAATGCGGTTTGGGTTTGATAGAGTGGGTGAGCTAGACCCAACTCAAGATTGTACTTTTAGATTATTATATTATGTACATAGTTTAATATATATATATACATGTTTTATTCTTACCACGTAGTGTCTTTACTTATACATACATAACATGAAAATTTCCTTAAGTTACTTATTGTATCAAAAATTTATAGCATTTCCCCATTATAATAAGAACATAAAGATACCATGAAAATAATCTTAAAGATATATCTTATGATCTAGATGCATTAATATAACATGACAAAAATTATGTTTTATTATCATGTTCTGAAGGCACATAAGTATTGAAAATTATTCTCATGAAGTTTTCACTTAGTGATCTTCAAGTATGAGAGATCAGGAAGACTAACCTTCTAATAGAAACACAGCATGTTTTGGGTGTCATTGGACATTCCTATATATGAGCATTTAATATCATTGTTAATGTGTCCCGTAAATTGTATACCTATATTCATGATAAAAACCATGTCAATTTATGTTCATGGTGAGAAAACTTGTGTTAGGTGCGTCATAAGTTGTATGAAATTGGTTGAATGATCAAGACATGATTTTTCCCTTCTGAATGATGGAATAAGACATATCTAACCATATGAATTAGATGGTAGTGTCTGCCTAAAATCCATGGTCATGGTAGTCATGGAAATTACATCTAATATATTCAAATAAATATATTTCAAGTATACAAGGATGATGAAACTAATATGCATCATGATTGATGAGATATCAATTGACAAAGAGATTATATCACACAATGTATGTTCAAAGAAAAGTTATTGTTGTTATAAATTATCCTTATCTCTTCAGGGTCCATGATGTATTGCTAGATACCACTCTTTATTTATGAGTTGTATTGACTTTTATAGAGATATGCGTCTATAGGATCACACATAAAGTTTATTCAAAGGTTCCACTTTTTGAAATTGGTGCCCTAGAACCAAATTCTATGTACTTTATGATTACATGAATTCATAGTTCAGAATATTAATAAACCGTTAATAACATCATGATTGTTCTTATGTGTAACATAGTATATGATAATGTCTTAAGAGTAGTTGTCACACTGAAAGGTCGTAGAAACTCACTGTTATGATGAGAGCCCAAAAGTGTTGCGGTGATATTCTTAAATATATGTTCTATATCTGGATGAAATAATTTGATGAACACAAATGATACAGGCTATCAGGTGTAAATACTCATAGGAATTTTATGCACCTTCACAAGGTATATTCCCTTGGTAATTTCTAGTGTATGAGATTATGATAAAGATACCCACTAGTAGGAAATCCACATTTATATGTGTCATTGCATGTTCCTATCTATGAATGTGTTTATTGATTCTTAGACTTTAAGATTATTATTAATGGATATTATTAGTCATGTACTTTGATTTATTAATTAAAACCATGATGACATAAATTCACAGTGAAGTAGGATACATTGGGTGTGTCATGAGTAATATTTAATTAATTAATAGTATGATAAAGGATTTTTCCCTTTTGTTCTTCAACAAAAGTTTATATCTTGAGTTTTTTTTATGAAAATGATATGGTATAAATAAATCCATGACCATGGTGTTTTGTAGGTAAGTTAATTTCTAGAAATTAAAACAAATATATATCAATCACATAGGTTGATGGCACCAGCATACAACCTACTTGATTAGAGATGTCATGATAAAGGAATTATATTACACAGTAAGCATCCATATGAGGTTTTATGTCATTGCAACATTATGGGTGTCTTGATGTGTTACTTTGGGCTGCTTCACCTAATATCATTGAGAAAGAGACCTATAAGGTCACACACTAAGTGTATCCAGTACTTTGGTTAAATAATATTATTATTTATTATTTAACATGTTAAGTAAATATTATTATCGTATATGGTTTAATAATTATTAATGTTTTTTTGATCGTATATATTCCATCACTAGTTATTCGATAGAATATTTTGTGAGTAGGATATTTAATAAATATTTATTTTTTATTTAGTAAATATAATATTTATTTATTTATTGGTGAATAATGTAGTGATATTTATTTATTAATTAAATATTCATTATTCAAGGATCAATAAATATTATAAAGGAATGATGAATCGGGTTTAATAGTCCGATGAGAAATAATATATATTAAATGTTATTTGAATAAATAAAATTTAATTAATTCACGAGCTTTGTGCATGTTAAGAAATAATAATATTATTATTATTATAGACATGAGGTTCTATAGGGATTAAGGAAATAATAAGGTCACACGTGCTATTATTATTTTCTAACTTTATCACTATTTAAACTCGATTATATTATTTCCAACAGTTGTTTCCATTTTGTTTGGTTGTGCACAATAGCATTTAGAGAATTATCTCAAATCCTTAGAGAGTTACCTCTCCAAGAATGCTCTCAAGGACCACTATCAATTCTAGAGAGATCAAATACAATCCTTCTTGAAGAAATTCTCTAGGAAATCAAAGATGAATGATGCACGCATTAGGACCTACCGCTCTAGTACCCAAAGATTTCTACATTGATATTCAAAGGTTTGTGGAGCATGTGTGGATCACCACTAGAGTGAATATATATTTGATTCCTAAAATGAAATGATGGAATGATGTAAAGATGTTGTCAGACTCATTAATAGAGAAAGAATTTATTGAAAGTTAATTCTTTAATTGTTTAAATTAATTATAAATCTTTATGTGATAATCCTTCATTTTCATTCAAACGTTCTCTCGTCCATTAATCCTTGATTCAATTCTGTTGGTTGTAACATTTATCATTGATGTACATATCAGATTAATCATTGATTATGAAAAAAAGTTGAGTTGGACATACCTCATCTAGATCTTTCTCTATGCCCGGAACCGTCACCACTAATTTAGATTAATCAAAGTTTAAGACAAAGTGGAAGCTTGATCAACACTGGTAAAGGGGGGTCTTTATTAGCACTGATAAAGGGGTCCTTTATCAGTGATTTTTGCTAGAACTGATAAAGGGGGACCATTATCACCGCTAAAAAAATCCCAGATAAAGACCCCCTTTATCAATTCTAGCAAAAAATCAGTGATAAAGACCCCCCTTTATCATCATTTTTTTAGTAGCGCTTATAAAGACCCCCTTCCCCCCATCAGTGCTTTTTAGTAACGCTAATAAAGGCCCCCCTTTATCAGTGTTTTTTTAATAGCGTTAATAAAGGGTATATTTCATAGAAAAATATATGTCATTAAAAATAATATATAAATATATAAATATATTTATATTGATATAAATATAATATATTTTATTAAATATGATTTAAATAAGGCTAAATATGCATTTAAAATTAATATATAAGATATTTTGTGAAAATGGATTATAAAATAAAAAAAATATTAATTAATAATTTTCTAATTATTATCGAGTAATAGTAATTTAATAACAATTGGATGACACAAAAAATCAATAAATGAATAACGGATCTAAGATAAGTTGAAAACATGACTTGAACTTCAAATTACCATAACTTTTGATCTGAATGTCCATTTGAGCTCTACCATATATCAAATCTAAATATGTGAAGATATCTACACCATGTTAACTTGGGGGAGATATCACTATTTTTTGAGGTAAAAAAGGTCCAAAAGGCCTCTAAAATTGAGTTTTTAGTTGGAATACCCTAATTTTTTAATATTCAATGGTATTTCAGCTTTGTTTAAGAGGTTATTCTTATCCTTTTCGGTGGAGACTAAATTTATTCCATGGGATTACATTCATATGTATATAATGGATTTGAAATTTTATTATTTTTCATATTTTAGTTTTATTTATAATTAAATATATGCATATTTTCTTATATTTACTTATAATAAATCAATTGTATAAATACATATTTAAACATATTTACATAAAAATGTATTTCTAAATATATAAACCAAATGAAAATATATATTTATTATTCATTTTATTTAAAATAAAAAACTATTCATTTTATTTACCTTATAAAAAATCATTAATATGTATATATATACCTATATAAGTAATCACTAGTACAAAAAGTATTTATCACATCGGTTATTTATAACCGATGTAAAAAAGACATGTATATTGATTTATCATGTCATTTATAAGATAACTAATGTGAAAAATGAAGTATCTCGTTTTATCATGTCGGTTATATAATAACTGGTGTGATAAATTGAGTTTTTTACATCAGTTATATATAATAAGCGATGTTGTGAAGAAAATATCATTGATTTATAACATCGGTTATAAAATAACTGACATGTTAAATCAAATTTTCACATCAGTTTCTATATAATCGATGTGATAAATCAATAAAAATTTCTTTATAATTTCAGTTATATAATAACTGACATGATAAATCATTTAAAATTTTACGAATTCTCATTTTGAATCATTTCGGTGTTTTTTGATCGGGCGAAAGCAAACTTGGTTCTCTCACACAGGGAAGACCTAACCTTGTTTCTTCAATCCAATATCCTCTAACCTCATTTTACAGCTTCATACATCCTCATTTTCATCGGTGCATTCGATCTAATTATCTTTCAACTCTCGAGTAAGCCTCACACAACTTGTTTTTTATCTTTCAATGTTGTGAACGCCCTAAATCTAATTTTTCGATTAAATTTACTAAAATCTCACATTAGCATATTGTTTAATCTCCTTATGTTATCACATATATTTCCTTTATATGTATCCATGATTCTAATGATAATATTTCATCTCCTTTCATCATGGTTGATTGTTTCTCATGGGGGTACATCTTAGGATATACTCCCTTAATATCAAAAGAAGTATGATACATACCAAAGACATGGGTTCACAATTATGGGTCCATCATGAATAAATATATGGATGACTATTGTCTAGGATGGGTGTTGAATTAATATATTTTATTTAGAGGGGCCTTTTGTGTGGATTATGGATGAGCATTCTAGGTGAGAGAATGCTACTCAATGTTAGATGATGAGAACAATATAGTGGGTCTATATGAGTTCATCAATGTCATTAAGTATTTATCTCATTGGAATAATCGCATTATTCCACACCTAATTAGTAAATTGATATTTAACATTAATACATTCCTTCTAGTGAATTGATAGGTATGATTAAGCCTCTATGGTGTGGATATTATTACAGGAGAGCAGTTTTTTCTGGATATTTATAATTTTTCATTACCCAATCTTCTACATGGGATAATACAAAGGGAACTACTCCAATTGATAGAGTAATACTTCTTCATGAAAGCAATGAATTAGGTGAATAAATGAACCTATGAATTGAAATCCTCTTTTATACATGAACCGAGTTAGTCATCGTGTTTAATTAGAAAGAGTTATAGATGAGGATGCCCCTAATCTATCGAACTCACAAGACCCATGGGATTATGGGTGGTTATTGGATGACAACATATGAGGTCGCTATAGTGATTGGGATTGGGATATCACCCTTCATATCAACTAATTGGTCAATCTAGAAATCTTATTAGCAATGTATATCATCATATATCTCATACTAGTATGAGAATCATGTACTATAGTATGAGTTGGGAAAATTATTACAATATCATAAAGGTAAATTAGCCAATGGTTCAATATTACACTATCAATATTGAAAATATCACATTTATAGATCATGAAAATCAATATTGTGATGGACTAGTTATGGGTTTTTAGTCATTGGAAATTATTATGGGGATAGATCAAAAACCATTGGGGGTGAATTGATCAACAACAAACCAATCATGGGTTACTATTTTAGATCCTACATATAAAGAATTAGTTGAGATAGATAAATATAATTAAATGTATGAGAATTATCATATATTTTTAATCCCCACAAAAATTTCATTTTCATTCCATATGGTTCTCTAATTGAATCCATCATTGACAAAACAACTTACAACCTTGATGAATGTGCATATCTAATATCCTAATGAGTGTGTATATTAGATTCCAAATTTTATAGTATAACTATATTTTCTTTTGTAAATTAATTCCATGTATATATTTTTATGATTTACCATTTATATTTAAACTTATCTCCCATTATTGTATATAATTTATAATTAAATTTTTCAAATATGCATATATTTATTTTATATTTCAAAATTGTTTTACTTTCAAATTATGGAATATTTCATATAAATTTAAAATTGGCTTATCATGACAAGATATATATTTTTGATATTTTTTATAGATAATAATGAGTCAAATTTTGATTATGGGACTTCAAATAAGTGATAAATATGAGGAAGGTGTTGATACTTTTTTGGAATTTTCTAAATGTATTGTTCCAAACAATGACATGTTTTTATATCCATGCTTGAAATGTTTAAACATAAAGAAATTGAAAAGAAAAGAGATAAAATATCATTTAATTTTTCATTAATATGAGTTATATCCCTTGGATTTGGCATGGTGAAACTGGGTAGAATTTCAGATCTCTTGATGATGATGCTTTAAAAGATGATAAGTCTAATAAAATTGAAGAAATGATTCGTGATATTGAAGTAGAGACAATTGAGAAAATATTGATAATTGAGTGTCTATATGGAAATTTTGAAAAACCATTTTATCCGGGTTGTATGGACTTTAAAATTTTATTGATGGTGTTAAGATTGATTAACTTGAAGGAGAAACATGGATAGACTAACAATAGTTTTCCATAGTTACTATAATTGTTGAAATATATTCTTTCTAAAGAAAATGATCTTCTAGATTCACATTATAAAGTGAAGAAAATGCTATGCCTGATAGGATTAGGGTATAAAAATATATATGCTTTCCTGAATGACTGTGTTCTATATAATAAGGAGTACTAATTTCTTTTAGGGTGTCCAAAATGTGAAACATCACGGTATAATTTGAAAGACAAATCAGAGGCTGATTTAGAAGTTACAAAGACCCATACTAAGTAATTTTGGTATCTTCCTATAATTACTCATTTGAAACATTTATTTTATAATTCACATGATGTAAAAAGGTTAGTATGACATACTAATGAGTGGGTATGTGATGGAAAAATATGTAATCCAGCTGATTGTCCACAGTAGAAGAAAATTGATCACCAGTTTCCTATATTTGGAAATGAAGTTAGAAATCTCATACTTGGAATGTACCTGGATGGAATGGATCCATATTGAAGCCTTAGTAGCACACATAATTCATGGACTATTTTATTGGTAATTTATAATTTATCTCTTGAATTTT
This sequence comes from Viscum album, assembly GCA_963277665.1. Classification (NCBI taxonomy): domain Eukaryota; kingdom Viridiplantae; phylum Streptophyta; class Magnoliopsida; order Santalales; family Viscaceae; genus Viscum; species Viscum album. The sequence goes on along the minus strand of OY728148.1, from coordinate 756,102,484 downwards.
GTATGAAGTGAAAATATGCCATGTTGAGTTTAATGATATGTGTACCAAAACAACTCAGAAATGATGTTGACGTTTTCTTGTCACCATTAATTAATGATTTTAAACTATCGTGGGAGGAAGGTATAAGGGTTTATGATTCTTATAAAATAGAATATTTTCAACTACATGAAATGATTATGTTCACTATAAATGACTTCCCAGTATATGGAAATTTTTCTGGATATAGTGTTAATGGGTATAAATCTTGTCCAATTTGTGAACATCATACTTCATATTATTTACTACATCATGGGATAAAAATAGTATACATGGATCATCAAAAAAATTTGCCTATGGGTCAATCTTATAAAATATTAAAAAGGGATTTCAATAGGTTACATGAATTTGATATTGCTCCAAAACCTTTATCCATAGATTAGTATTTTGAGAGGGTTAAAAACATTGATGTTACATTCAGAAAGACACATAAATCTAGTAATGATAGAAATATTTGGAATAAATGGTCAATATTTTTTGAGATAACATATTGAAGATATCATGATATGAAACACAACATTGATGTCATACACATGGATAATAATATCTATGAAAGTTTTATTGGAACATTGTTAGATATTAAAGGAAAGAGTGAAGATGGGTTGAATTCAAGATTGTATTTACTCTCAATGATAATATGTTTGGAGTTGGATCCCACTCTTAATGGAAGGCGAATATTTATACTCTCGTCTTGTCATACCTTATCAAAGAGGGAGAAAATTAGCTTTTTTCAATGTCTTCGTGATATCAAAGTGCCACATTATTATTCTTAAAATGTAAAAAAATTGTGTATTTAAAGGATTTGAAGTTGATAGTTATGAAATCTCATGAATGTCACGTCATGATGCAATAGCTCCTACTAGTTGCATTGCATGGAATATTTCCCACCCATGTTAGAATGACAATCATAAAGGTGTGTTAATTTTTTAATTCAATTTTTAGTAGGGTGATTGATTCAAATTCTTTGAACACTTTGGATAACTAAGCGGTTTCTATAATTTTTAAATTGGAAATGTATTTTCCTCCATATTTTTTTTATATCATGGTGAATTTAATGGTTCATTTGGTGTGAGAAATAACGATTTTCAGACCTGTATATCTATGTTGGATGTATCCTTTTGAAAGGTATATAAATATATTAAAGGGGTATATTAAGAATCCATATCGACCTAAAGCATTGATGTACATGGATTTTTCATGTATTTTTTATAATTTTATCACTTAGTTTTAATTAATTAGTTTAACCAATTTTTATATTTTTAGTTTATTTTTGTAGTTTTGTATTAGTTTAGATATTTTGATAATTTTTAGTTAATTTATATAATTATATTAGTAATTTAGTATTTTTATTAGTTATATTAATTTTATATATTATATTTACGATTATATTAATATTATTAGTTTCACTAATGTTAGTTTATTTTATTTTATTAATTTTTATTAGTATGTATATTTTAATTTGTATTTTATTTTATTTTATTATTTTGTTGTATTAATAAAATAGTATTTGTTATTAGTTTATTATATTTAATAGTAGTATTGTATTTAATTACATGTGCATTAATATTTAAATACTATTATTATTATTAATATTTAACTTTTAGATTAATAGATTATTTTGAATTTTGAATTTTAAAATTAGATTTAACTTTTTTTATTTTTTTCATTTTTTTCATTTATTTTCCCCTATCTAACCTACCCCTCCTCTTTTCCTTAACCTCCCCCTATCCACACACCACACCCCTCCCCATTCCCCTTTTTCTCTCACCAATTACCCACCCCCTTTGACCCATTCCTCCCCTCTCTCTAATCACATGCCCCACTCATTCCTCCCCCCTAACTACTCACGCCTACCCCACCTCCCTTGACCTTTTATCCCACTTTTTTCTCAACCTATCCCCTCTCCCACGTCACCCCTCTACCCCCTCTCATATTATTTCTCCAATCACCTTTCCAACCCCCATATATCTCCACTCACACGCCCCCCTTCAATCATTTACTCCCCCCCTATCCCCCTGATCTCCAGCGCCTCCCTCTCTCTATCTCTCACCTGCTAGACCCGCCGAATCTCCCTCCCTCTCTCTATTTTTTTCACATGTCACTCCTCATAATACCCACTGGACTCCGCCACCCCATTTACCTCGGATACCCAGTGACCTCCTCACCTCACATCATTCCACCTTCCCTTCTCGGCCACTTCAGAGTGCAGTAGGTACACCAGCCACAGCGAGCAGCCCTTCTCGATCAGAACCAGCGACAAACCATCATCAGGAGTGCAGTGGAGGTTCGGACACATCATCAACATGTGCAGTGATGGTCTCTTGGCTTCCAGAGATTCACGTCACATTAAAAAAGCAAGCGCAGATCGGATCATATTTTCAGCGACGTGGTGGTTTGATTCGGGTGTAGTGTCAGCAAATGCATGGAGCGGAGTGATGATTATTATTTTTTGATCATTGACAGAATCTCATGGTGACCATAGAAATGACACGAGCATGGTGATATCTTCTATTCATTATTTTATGTGTCATGTCGTCGCGATGGTTGAGTAATTTCATTTGTGTTGGAGTTGCGACGAAAGTGACGGTAATTGCATGTCTTTAATTTATCCTCATGTTTTATTGCCATTTAAATTAATTTTAATTGGATTTTTATTTAATTAATTATATTTTCATTGAAATTAATTGTCATTTGGGATCTGCACACATGATTTGGTGCCTGTTCTTGTGATACCTAATAAGTAATCATGAATGGGAGTTCGTCAGAGAATTTATTTATCTGGAATTTGATCAAGCGCGCGAACGAATTCTAAATAAATAAATATGTTAATTGGAAAATTAATATTTAGTGTGTGCGCTTCTTCAAACTTGTGTGAGTGATACTAAATAAGTGATCTCATTTGAGCGAACCTGAAGCAGGTAAATACTTCGACTTTGTGAGAAACAGGTCGTCATATTTCACTAAGTGATTCAGTGCTATAATGACGTGCAAGTTATTCATCAAGACAGAGAACGAAATGATGGATAATTTGTGTAAACATTACAATACTGTCTAACATGAGAGAATGAAACCAGATATTATTTTGATTAAATTTGGAATCGGTGATAATTGAATAAATAAATATTCAAATGTGGGAATTAAATAATTGACATTGCATGCACTTGAACGGATGTCATGACTATGACACTTCCATCTCTGCCAGTTTCTTTCATAGATTAATTCACTTAGATAATTTTAGTCAATTTAAATAGTCATTTTTAAAATAGTCATTTAGTTTTTAGAACTTAGTTGTTAATCACACAATTAAATCCCATCTTCCTAAACATTCCTCTAAGAGGACATTTCTAGTGTCTACTCACATTCTCTCTATGGTTCGACCCTGCTCGCCACTTCTACAGTAGTTGGTAGGATAATAAATATTGAAAATTTTCACGCATTGAGATTCACATGCCAAGAATACATTTTTGAGAATTATATTTCTAAGGATGTTACAGAGTTTTTTACAATATATTTTTCTACAGTGGAATATATCAGTTTGCCTACATCTCTCCATGAATGAGTTAATTATGGGGGAAAGAGGATTCATGGATTGAAAGTAAAATCATTGACATGTGAACAGATAAAGAAGGTACATTTATACATCTTTAATAAAATATATGATGCTAAACCATATATAAAATTTCATATTAATGTGTTGAAACAAAGTTATCCAAAGAAGAAAGATATATTGATTTTGAATGAGCATAACAAAACTTTTTTCCATGGTTTAAAGAGACTGTGCCTGGTAAACCAGATGCATCAGAAACATTGAGATGGTTAGTGGGTGGTCCAAGTTTAAATTTTATAACATGGTCTAGGTATGACATTATTGGCTTTACTTTTCATACAAAAGATCAGGATAATAGAAGTGCAGTTCAGAATAGTAGTGTGTTGGTTTTCACAAAAGCAATGCATTTTTTGAGTGCCAAAGACAAACACCTAATATCCACATTAATTGCATATTATAGAGTCATTGAAGAAATATGGGAGGTTTATTACACTAAATTTCAAGTTTTAGTGTTTAATTGTAAATGGTTTATTAGTAAAAATAGTGTTTGGCACGATGAATTTGGAAGGACACTAGTTAATATGAATAAATTGGAATGCACCAATGATCCTTTTATCATGGAAACATATGAAAAATAAATTTTCTATGTTCTTGATCAATCTGATATTTTGTGATCTATTGTTTTAAAAAGTGAAAATAGTATTTTGGTGATGATAAACTTGATGAGGATGTTGATTTATGTGAGATCCTTACTTTCATGGAACGATTAACAAATAATATTGATGAGAATGTCATAGACATGGTTTATGCCATACAAAATGATCATGATGAAGGAATTTGGGAAAATAATCCTTTAGTACATTATTAATATTATAGGTAACATATATTTAATTATAGTTTACTTTTTAAAATTTCATAAGTTAGATAGTTTTATTTTATTTTATTTATTAAAACACATAATATAACTAATAAGTTAAAAAATTATATTAGTTTATTTTTGTTTAGTTTTCCATGTTTACCCTTAAGTAATTTATCTATTAATTGATTTTATTAAAAACCAGTTATTTTAAATTTAACATTTTAAATAAAATAAAAAAATATTGTATAAGTGTATATTATAAAAAAAATATTTTTATTATAAAAATGATTTATCAGGTTGGTGAATTTTTACTATATCATTTCATCTCTAATTAATATTTTCTAGTTTTCATTCATTTATGTCATTTCATCTCTCATTAATATTGTTATCATTTTAGTTAAATATAACAAATATGAATAAAAATGTGTTAAGTTTAGTTTACTTTATTTTTTATTTGATAATTGTTAATTTTTTATTTACATTTATATGTAATTGTTGGATTTGTATATTTTTTCACTTATTGATGTTGTTTTGATTTGTAGGATAATGATAAATCAATCCTATGATCTACCACATATTTATGGAGATGATCATACTCATACCTTTAGGGAGGAACATAAACATGCTTCTATTGATGAGCCTCCTCATCCTTCTTTACATGAGACATCTACTTCTATGGGGGAAAATAGTTTGAGGGTTGGTAAATGTGGCACCACACATTTATTAAAATTATCAGTTGCTTGTAGCCAAGAACATAGGATACCAATAGAATTTGATGATAATTATATTCCAAGAGGTCCAAATTCAAAACAATTCAAGAATTTCATATCATTATAGGCTAAAAGAAAAGTTAGTATGTAGCTTGATGATTGGCGAAGTGTTTAAAAAGTGACATTATCACAATTGTGGGAGACCATTTTAGTAAGATTGTTTGTTATTATTTTAATTATCTTGAAATGTTTATAGTAATATATTTTTTCCCTTCTGATCAGATGACATATGATATACCTGATACTAGAGGAGTTAGGAGGAAACTTTTATCATTGGCTGTTGGGAGATAGAGGGATTTTAAATCATACCTCACATCACAGTTCATTTTTTGGGATAGACAACATGAAAATCCATGTGATACATATCCATTTATAGATGAATATACATGAAATAAATTTGTTGAAAGTAGATGATGAGAAGACTTTTTTTTAAGTGCAATGTGACCTTTTTAGAAGTTTTTCATATATTAATAATTTCTTTATTCTTAATTCTTAATTTATAACAATCAAGGGGGTATCATTAGGAGATTCAAGATATAAATGTATACCCTCATACGTTATCTTGGGGAGGGTATAAGTTATTGGAATGATAGATTCTATAAGAAAAACTTAAAAAGCTGAGAGCTAAGTTTGTAGGATCTGTAGAGGTCCCCCCCCCCCCCCCCCCCCCGCCGCTAGACATGAAAAATGGAAGAGGGCTCAGATGAGAAAAAAATGACAATATCTTACAAAATAGTCAAGAGTTGTAGCTGATAATATTTTAAGATGTTTACATTATATATTTATTGTAGTTAAATAAACTCTTTATATATTTTAATTCATTACATATTTTTTTCAAATATTCTATATAGGATTCTCTTGAGGAGAAGAGCACACATGGGGTCTTTATTGCTAAGGGTAGAAATGATATTTTAGCTACAACATTGGGAAATCCTGAACACTCAGGTCATGTATGAGGATACACGACAGGTGTATTGGTAAGAAAAGTGTTTCCACGTTCGACAGCTTCTTCAAAGGAGCATATTTATAAAAAAAATAGAATCTTTATAATCCAAAGTTCAAGATATTCAAGTGACGATAGAGGAAAAAATCGGAGATTTGGTACAGTCGATGTTTGCATACATGAAAGGATAGTTTTGGCATGTCGATCTGACTCATCCACCTTCGCTAGAATATCCCACTCCACCTTATTATCCTACTCACACATCTCTACCTCCAGAACCCACTCCTTATTATCCTACCCCTACACCCCCTTATTTACAACTTCCAAGTTATTGTGAGTTATATATTGATGATCCTCATCATATTGTTGCATATAGTATGATATATTACATCAGTGATACCAGTCATCATCAACAGATTGAGATAAAGCATCATAGGGTCACTGTACAGGATATTATAGATAGATTATTAAAAATACCATGTCCTGTAGATGAGGTGAGTACAGTTGGATAAAGTATCAATCATTTTTTAGTTTGGCCATATAGACTACTTTGACATATTACCATAGAGGTGTGTTATGTTATCTTTTATTTCTTTTGTTATTAAATTTATTTTCTCATTTTAAAGTTTATATATTTATCTAATTTTTTATAAGAATATTTTAAAGGGAAAGAAATATTGTATAGACAAAAAAAAATCAAAGTGTTATAACTTCATATACAGATTCTACTAGTCTTGATAGATTATCAACATACTCAAATTTGTTATTTCCAGTATATGAGATTATAATTGATGGTGTTTTCTATGTGTGTTCAATGAATATGGGGATTTTTAAAAATTATATCATGGATCTTGTAGCTGGATATCAATTGGGCATCAACACGATGCAAATTTTTTCCATGTGTGTCAATTAACAAAAATTTTATGTTCCTTTAATTTATTGAAAATTTATAATTATGTCTGATTTGTATTAGGTATCTATATAAAATTTATATAGAGTATAAAAATATATGTGTATATATATTTATGGACCCATAGTTTATTTTTCTTATAGCTTTGACAATGACTGATTCGGAAAGAACAATTTATATAGTTGAAAGATTTTAGAAGAGTATCATTATTCAATGTTGGATGTTTCCATATCTTGAAGAGTGTGAAACATTTTTTCTCACAAAGTGTTATATATCACTTAACATATTAAAAAATCATATTAAATTTTCTTTTATATCAGTGGTCATTGGATGTTGGGTGTTTTTTTTTTCAAGAGAGAATATATTGTACTGGCTATGCTCTATCCATTGTGAATTGAGAGCAAATTTAAGAATATATCAAACATGTAAGTTTGATAATTTTAATACTTGTTTATATTATAATGAATAAAATTTAGTTTAGTCATATTATTTTCAAATATGGAATGAATTTTTTTTAGAGATAAAACAAGAAATAAGAGCTCCGATATCAAATTTGTAAAATATAAGTTGAATTTTCATTTACAATTACTAAATTTTAGATATATTACTTAAAAATGTTATTTTTAATTAAAATATATTTGAAATTTTGTTATAAATAAGAAGGTGTAAAATAATGTGGATATTATTTTTTAATATTTATGTATGAAATAATTTCAACTAGGATGTTTACAAAGTTTTAGAAGGTTAGATTTATTTATAAATCTTTCCTTAATATTTCATATATTTTATTGAAAATTTAAGTTAAATTATTTCTATATTATTTTTTAGCTTTTTGATGACCCATGACCATATAGTGAAGAGGATTTGAGACATTTACAAATTGAATGTGCTAATAATTTTATAGGTTTGATAGATTTTTAGTTTATTTGTAATATACATTGTAAATTTGAAAGTTCAATTGTAAGTGTCTTTTGCTGGTTTTTTACTATCTTTTCTACTGTTATGTTTCTTTAGGTTGCTGCTGTGGTGGAGAATGAAGCAATGTCCAATTTTTTTTTAAAAATGTTTTTCACATCGGTTATTAGATAACCAACGTGAAAAACTGATAACAAATATTAATCTACAATGTCGGTTTTAGTAAACCGATATGAAAAGGTTATTTACAACATCACCTCAAATAATGTCACTTAATAACTGACGTGAAAAGGCATAAAAACCGATGTGAAAAATCAATTATGCACTAGTGAATGTTTATATATAAACATGTGTGTATCAATAAAAAAATATTAATTTAATCATTATCATTATCATTAAATATAGTACATAAATGTATTTTATAGTAAATATTTATAAATGCATTATAAAAAATATATATGTAAATATACAATTATATGTGAATATGTATAAATATATATATATAAATATATAGATATATAAATATATATGTAATGAATAAAAATTATATCTAAATATACAATATATAGTCATATTCTAAAAATTTATTTAAAACAATATCTAAACATTGTTTACATTATAAAAATATATGAATATATATATACTTATACAAATATATATATATATTGTTTATATATACATATGTGTGTTTATTAATAAATAGATATATATTTATATTTATATTCTAATATATGTAAATGAATATTAATATATAATATATTTAAGTATATATAAGTATATATATATCACACACACACACAAACATATATTTTATAAAAGTATTTAAAAATAATTATATGAATATATGAATAAAATATATCTAGGCAAATATATATATATATATATATCATAAAATAGATAATAAAACATCTTGGTGTAGTGGTAAAGACATTTCAGTTCCAAAAGAGAGGTATGAGGATCGAATCCAGACACGCGCAGGTGGTGAACAGTAGGTTGGAATTTGGAAAAGCGATGAAAAAGGGCCATTTTGTGTGGTAACAAGGGGGTGTGGAAAATCAGGTTATAGGTGGGGTGGTGGAAACTGAGTGAAAAAACCTAAAAAATGGGATTGGAGAACTCTAAAAATAATAATTTTTTACCATTTTTATTAGCACTTAAAAAAACACTAACAAAGGTACCCTTTTTCGCTTAAAAAACACTGACAAATCCCCCCTTTATCAGCACTTTTATTTAAGAACTGATAAAGGGGGGCTTTATGAGTGCTTAAAAAAGGGTGTGAGTGGGTAAAAAATGATGACAAAGGGGATTGGAGAACTCTAAAAGAAATATTTTTTACCACTTTTATCGGTGCTTAAAAAACACTCACAAAGGTACCCTTTATCAGTGCTTATAAAAAGTGGTGATAAAAGACTCATTTATCAAAAAAATTTAGGGCCAATAAAGGGAGGATTTTAACAACACTTAGATTAAGAGTTCTATAAAATCATTGTTAAATCCAATTTTTAGCACTGTTAAAAGTGCAACCTGTAGTAGTGAAATAAAAAAAATTATATATATATTAGTTCCTTGGAGGTACAATTACAATTAAACACACACACACCACACACGCACATGCCAAAAAGGTAGGTTATATCCCCCCAAGGGATAGCCTACCCATCAATCCCTTTTTAATTTAGTACATGGCCCATCAGGCCAGCATTTGATGGCCCGAAGGCCCCTTCATTTGAGGTTTTGAGTAGTTCTTATAGGTTATTCTTCTTTAAGGACTAAAGTACAGTTAAGAAACATACAACTAGGGTATAAAAATTCATTTTAGACCTAAGATTCAAAGTTTTATAGAGGTAAGGAAGATAAATGATCACATATGGTTTGATTTCTCCTTTACATATCATGTTCATGGTGTTATGGTGGTCATACGAGATCAGAGATAGATGACTAGGAGCATGTGGAGCATGTATGGACACATTTAGAGGGGCTCTTGCTTGGGTCATTTGAAGAATGATGAACCAACGAGCGAAAACATGATCAAATCATACAAAATGATCAAGGTATCATTTATTTTATTTCTTTATATATATGCATTTATAATTCAGGTGTTGGTATGTTGGATTTGGTGTTATGACACAAATTCGTCTAAAAAAATTAAAAAATACTAATATTGAATGCTTTTGTCACACCCAAATTTCTTCATATTTAGCATATTTAATCATAATTTTCATGCATATCAAATAAATTACCATAATTACTCAATATTATGGATATGTAAACCAATGTTCTTCAAAGCAGACTAATCATTGAACCTGGTATGGGTCGTTCAGATCAAACTAACCAGATTGGTTCAGTTAGATGATCAAATCAATTTTATTATATTTTTAATATTATTTTATTATTTATCATATATTTTTATCATCATATAATTATTTTAAATAGTAAATTATCAATATTTTTTCCCAAACCATTAGTTGTACTTTTATGTAATTGAGTCTAAAAAATAGATTTATTAATAAATATCCCTAATTTTAATAAAATTATATTAATTTTATTTCAACTATAATCCACATACTATTAATTTTTATTTCATAATATTCATATTTTTTTCTTCCTTTTAAATTTAATTAATATCTTATAAAACAAATATTAGATGGTTTGTTCATTATTAAAGTAAGGTGGATGAGCCTCATTATAAATTGGATAAGAAACCTTATAATCAACAACATTCAATGGGATAATTATATACAAATGCAATGACATCTAACAAATCAATGATCCATTAGAATCATTAATGATGAGATATGACCAAAAATAATACCACTCTAAGACTCACAATTTATGCTTAATACCCAGAAATATAAACTCATCATCATCAAGAACCACAACACCCTTCTCCCCAACAAAGTGTCCCTCCCAATCTCCTTCATGATCCTCACAAATTCAACCCACCTCACCATAGGGAGCGATGTGTAAGGCAGTCATAAATCCAACCTCATGACCCAAAGTGCGACAAAGCCATGTTCAAAAATGTATTATAAAATGTGTGAGAAAATAATTTTTCTTCTTTTTTTATTTTCCAAAAATCTATCATTTCTGTTTTAAAATCATAAGAAATTATTTTCATTTATATAATCCAATATAATCATTTTTTAAAAAAAACATAATATGTTTTCTAAAATTAAATGGAACCTTCATTTCAACCATTACAAATAAGAAAAAACATATAGATAATTCTATTGAAAATATATGAAAATGTAGAACACTAAACAAGTTGACACAGATGATGATATCCAACATTTGAAAACAAGAATTCCTCTAAGAGTAAATTTTTAAACAAATAAGCAATAATATTGGAATTTTTAGATGAATAGTCGGTCTGAAATAGGTTCTTTTCTAGTAGGAGTGTTTACATCAGGGTTCCCAGATACTCTATAGTACCTTTGCTCCATTATATAAAAAAAATAACCATTTCACAAGTATTAAGATAATTGGATAAAATAGTTGAACTTGTTGAATCTATATTGGGAACTATAACACGCATGCACACACACAAATAGAAATGAAGAAGAACATGACATTTAACATGGTTTGATAAGGTGTATATCCATGTAAGGGTATCCGTTATCATCTTCATCTCTGATCATTCATCGAAGTATACCTATTATAGAGTAATTTAATTAATTTAAATAGGAGAAACACAACATTGTCAAGGGTGATTCATCTACCCTTGATGACATCAGTTTCCAAATGCAGTGTCGACTGCTTTGGGTTTGTCACTGACAAAAGGAAAGCTCTTCCTTCCACAATTCACTTCTCAAATTAAGAATGAATCGTAGAAATAACCCCCTCAATAATAATTTGTGATATAAGCTAAACCAAAAGTATACTTGTAGACCTTCCACTTATCTTTTGGTAAAGATTTTTTAATCATATTTGTCTCATCGTCATTGGGGTAGACTTTCTCAATTTTCAACAACTTATCTTTAAACATTATGAATCTAGATCAAACACCGATTTGTTTGGACCTTTAATGAATTTTTTTTTCTAATGAGATTAATTACACTTTGACTATCACAATAGAGAATGTAATTCTATTGGATCTATCATGAATATTGTAAAAAAATCATCTATGGTATATTTTCTTAAACCTTCAGATATTATGATATAGTCAAATTCTATGGTTGATAAGGAAAAAAACTTTTTTAGTTGTGATTGTCATGAAACAACTTCTCCTACAATTACTATCAACTATCCAAATAGTGACCCTCTTATATCTCCATCTCCAATTCCTTCGATAATTGTAAAAAGTGACTGGAAAGTGGAAAGTTGACTGATTCAGATTTATTAATGTTGAATCTTAAGAGACTTTTTTTATGTATCATTCTTGAGATGTCCAAATCATACAATACTTCCTGTCATGGTTAATTGTCATGCTAAGGATCATTATAGCTTCTCTCAAGTTCTTCATTTCAAAAGACTTGTTCATCTCATTTTTTGACCAGTTAATCTTGGTGATATATTTGTATATAATCAACATGTTACCAACATAAGATAACAGGATAATTAAATCACCATCAGAAAAACTTTTGATGAATACACAATGATCAGTAGAGTTTTATATTTATTTTTCTCAATAAATTAGTTGAAATTATTGTATCATTGTCTTGGTGTTTTCCTCAAACTATATAAACTTTTCTTAAGTTCACATGCATAGTTTTTTTCAACTTTCACTAAAAAATCTTCAGGCCACTCCATAGAAATTCAATTTGAACATCAAGTTGTTATGGCTCAAAAAAAATCAAATAAGATTCATTTTTATAATAATATTTTTTTTATTAAAGTTAATACCTTTATTTTGTTTGTATCCTTTCGAACCCAATTTTATTATGTATGTACACTTGTTCTTGAGTATTTTCTTTCTATGTGGTAACCCTACCAAGTAGAATGTGAAAATATTATGCAAGAACTTCATCACCTTTTATATAAAGTTTATTTACACATTCTTATAATGTCTTATAATTGAATCAACTATATGGTTCTCCCTAGTCAATGAGTATCACATACTTGTGTAACTTATGATTCAATTGTCTTTCTCTGGTGGATTTCCTCAGTCACGCTTTTAGTGGGATCTATTCTGGGACATCAAATGATGGAAACATATAAAATGGTGGTGACATATTATTAGCACTATAAACCTCTCCCCCATTATCTAGAATTATTGGTGAGGTGGTTGATTCCAGGTTGAAAAGAGTTTCTTTAGATTACAGCTTCTCTTATTGATATAATCCCAAAGTCTATATAGAAATTCTTCATGAATGAATCCAAGATACATGACATTCCCTTTACCTCTAGATTCCTCCCATCTTTCAGGAAGAGCACAAATAACCTATAATAAAAAAATCTTAAATTTTTGTATGATGAATTATTACTTGTCCAAACCCTTTTTGGTATATCGTAACTTAGTGAAAAGATGGAGAAAGGTTGATAAGATCAATCATGATCCTTGTTGTTTCTTCCCATAAAAATTTTTAATAGTTTTTCATTTGAGAGAACACATACAACCCCCTTTTGTTCATCCTCTCCACAATTCCATTTTGTTGAGGTGTTTTTTATATTTATTTGTATAGCATAATGTCTAAAGATCTACATCATTCTTCTAATGGACCATGATGCTCTCCTTCATTGTCAACACATACGCACTTAAATCGTTTACTTGTTTCTCTCTCAACTTCTAAATGAAACTACTTGAAAACTCTTGAACTTAAGATTTATTTTTCAAAGAAAATTCTCATACTTTTCTAAATTAATCATTGATAGAATTCAATGATGCGTCTATATGTATTAAATCTAAATTATTTTCTTTTCTAAATAATAAATAACTATGAAATTATTTGTGTTGTTTTTTCAAGACACAATCAACACAAATATCCAAATGTGTATTTTTTATTATTGGTAAAAGCTCCCATATTCATGTGACCGAAACTTTTTGGAGTGTAAAATGAAAAAACTTGTTATATAGTGACATGGTAGGAGATACTTGAATCGACCACCCATGTCAAATCTTGGTTTACAAGATTGACATGATTGTATTCTTGAACAACAACAAAATTGTCACATACATGACTTATTTTAAAGTTAAATTCCATTTAATTTCCATTCATGCTTTTTTTTGGGGGGTTTTCCAAGATTTTATGGAGGAATGGGTGAGTTTTCATGAATTGGGCCAAACCGTGAGCCCAATTCCAGATTTAAAAATAAATTTTGATTCCTTTATAACTCCTTAATTTTCCAAAAATTTTCATCCATTATAATTTATAATTGTCATCCCCTGGCCTATTAACACAACCATATTAATTTTGACCATTTAGGAATCCATAATCATGGTGGATATGGGTTTTTATTTAAGGGATTGGGCCTGCCCGAAAGCCCATTTTCTGCATTAAAAATAAATTTTAATTCTTTAATATCTCCTTCAATATTTACGTTTCTTCCGTGTTTTCAACTCTCCCTGAGCCCACTTACCTAAGACGCGCCCCCATTTTCTCCTCCCCCAATTTGGAGCTCAATAGAATCACAAAATTGGGCGAAAATTCTCTAAATTTCACAAATCTCCCAGATTTGAAGAGGTAAATTGGTCCTTTCATAACTCCCTCTATTTTTACTCTTTTTCCCCATTCCAGTTCCTAAATGATATTATCATCCTTTTTAGAACCTCCCTTAAATTTTTAGATGTTTTAAAATTCATATACTGGTGGATTTTGGGTCGTTTTCTTCAAGATTTGTTTGGGTAAGTGTTTCTCTCTCCAATTCCTTCCTTCTCCTTAGGGTTTCCTCCCGCTTTCATTATATTATAAAATGTCCAGAAGTTAGGGCTTAAACCTATGGTTTTATTTGGTGTCTTTTTTGTTAAATATTGTGGTCTAGGGTTGGATTTATCTTCCTTGTGATGCAGCGGTGGTGCGGTTTTTGTTTCGCACCAAGTTTTGAGGGATTCGACACTTTCGATAGGTGGTTCCATGTGTAAACAATTATTGATGAGTTAGATTGCTGTATTTACTCATTTTTCATATTACTCATATGTTGGGTGTGGTGCTAAAACTATTTATGATTTATTTGGTTAAGTGTTTAATTTTATAGTTGCATTTTAACTTGAAATTGCGTGTTTTTATGTGTTACTCGTGGGGTATTATTTGAGTGTATTTTATAACATATGGAACTGGTTTACTAAATCTTGTTTGGCCTGCCAATTATGGTTTGGTAATGTATTAGTGTCATGTGGGACAAAAAAGAGGGTTTTTGAATAGGTTTTATGTGTAAAACATTGTTATACGTCTTGAGAGCATTTTATGAAAATGTGTGTTTTCATTTGGATCTTTTGTAGTATTATTCATGGTGATTTTATAAAACATGAAAGTGGTTTTATAAATGTCTCTAGGGATTCCAATTCTATTTTGTATAGGAATTGGTATGGTTTTTGGTCTTAAATGGGGGTTTTGAAATGGGTTTTGTGTGAAATACATATTTACACCACTTGGGTTCTTTTTATGAAAATTGTAAATGTTTTAGTTGGTTAAAAAAAGTGGGAAAAGGGTGCATATGTACTGTTTGGTATGTGTGTTCACCTATTAAGGGGTTTTGAAAGGTGAAGTGATGTTTTAAGATGTCAAACATTTTTATAATGTTTTGTAGATTTCTGAAATGTTTTATTAAATTATGATGTTGGAGTGAAACTTGTTTGTGGGTTGTTTCGTGTGAGTTTCATGATAACATGATTTTGAAGGTAAAAATGGTATTATATAACAAGTGAGTGGGATATTATGAGAGTTGTAATATATTGGAATGGTTTTATAAAAAAAATTAATGGATTTTTGGAAGTGTTAAAGAAATGTGAAAAGTGTTGTGGGCTATTTTGGTGTGAGTCGGATTCCAAAATCAATTTAAATGAAAAGTGGAATTTTGTGACTTTTGTTGTATACATGTGGGATTTTTGGTGAATTTATTATATGTAAATGATATTTGAATGTGAAAATTATATTCATTGACTTGTTGAACTTGTTTGAGCACAAAGGGAAAACCCGAGTATCTAGGTGGGTGGACGTGTACTATTATGCTAGTGAATCTGTGGGGTTTGGCCTCAGTTTCACTTAGCAAGATTGAAACTTACAACTTTAAATAAACTATGATGATAATTATTGGGGACCACTAGGTTATGGGTATGTTCCCTACTAGTGGCTCGTGCATGACAACAGATATTTGTGATGGTTACTCTCACCGAGATACGAGGTACCTGGGACCCACAACTAGCTAGTGCCTAGGGGTTATTTCTCATTGCTTGTACTAACTAGATATTTTGTTCTTATCATCGGAATACGGTATGAGTGGCTGGAAAATTCAGTAGCTTTGGTATTTATTTTAAAAGTGTTTATTCTTTAAATTATCCCACCTGAAAACTGTTTTTATTTAATGTTGCATCTTTTAGAAATTGTAACTAGTATTTCATGTTTTTGAAAACTTGCATGATTTTCATCATTAAATGTTTATCACATGGAATCTATTAGTGGTGGTATCCTATTTGGCTTTGTCTTACACCCTACTTACACCCTTGGGTGTAATTAGACATGGTTATTTTTGTTGGCGTAGGTTGGGTACAGTTTTTAGTTCCAGTGGTTCGGGTTTTTAGCAGGTCCTTGGTGGTGAAGACTTTTGGAGATGGCTTGAGGGCAGTTCCCCATGCCATGAGGGTTATTGGGATGTTCCCTTTTTGTTTTGTACCTTTGTTATAGTATTGTTGAGTTGTTTTAAAATATGTAATTCAGTTCTGATTTTTTGTAAAAGATTGTTTGGATTCAAAAATCCAGATTTGTTTTATTGGATTCTTTTGTTGTTTTATGTTTATAAACTCAGGTAAATCATTCCCGGTTTTTATTTTATGTTACCCAGGAACTTGTTCCAGCCCATGGGGATTGGGAACGCTCTTCATGCCTTGTTTCGTGCCGGGTCGAGTGCCGGTTTTGATGGCGACCAGATTTGGTTCGTGACAAAATGGTATCAGAGGAGGTTCAGGTTAACTCTTTGGGTCATGTTATTTGGGGAAGAGTCAGGATAGTCTGAAGTTAGGATTGTTGGGACTTGGAATTCCAGTTATGGGTAGTGTTCCTGATCACCATACCTCATGATGGGATTAAATTTTTCAAGAGAATTCGGGATTTATCTAAGTCCTTTGGTTTTCTTGGTTCGATGATGATTAGGGGAAATGAAAAGAGAGTTGGGTTAATGGTCTTAGTGAGCTCGCAGGGCCTAACAAGCCATGTGGAGCCAAGGATATTCTCTAGAACACTCTTTGTGACAGTGAAGTGATTGGAATATAGCCGCCAACCATATGTTCAAGTCACCCACTGAAACTAGTTTCCTCTTGCATTGTTTTGTGCTTTAGTTTTGAAAACTTGGCACTTTGGTTTTAAGCAGCGTAAAGTTTTTGTGAAATGATTTTAAAATAAAGAGGGAATTGTTTGATTTATGAAATGGTGGAACTGAATTTTCAGAATTTTTTTGAAATGGAAAATGGTGTGCTTACACCTCTTTTGAAAGCAGAAACTATACTGAAGTTGGTTTTGAAAAAGTGTTTCCAATAGAGTTTTCTAAATAATAAAAGGGTGTTTTAATGGGATGAGATGATATGAAATTGATGTGAATAACATGAAATTGAGTTCTTGTCTAAATGGTTGTGTCTTTCTGAAAAGTTTAGTAAGATTTGAATTGGGATTTTGATCTCCTGGTTAGCGGTTTTGAGAAAAAGGATGTGTTGGTTGATCGTTTTTGATTTGAAGAGTGGAAAGAATATTTGTTTTAACCTTTGGTATTTTCATGAGAGACCACATGCATGGGGTTATATGGGATGATGGATGGTTGATGGAATGACTGGATGAGTTTCGGGACAGATATGAGGAGGGTGCCCGGTGTGGCACAAAAACATGCATGTGTGAGGCCCATGGGGTACCATTGTTGGATACGCTTACTGCTGAACCGTTTGTTTTCAAAGAAATGGTTTTAAAGAAAAACATGATGTCTTGATGAATAGTTTAGGATGGTGTGTATTATATATTTTTGAAAATGTTGATGTTGTGGGATGTTTTGAGTCCAAGAACCCCTCCTGTTTGAACTGTGTTTTGGGTTTGTGTTTGGTCATTAAGTTGTGTTGTAGGGACGGTTAGTGGTCTCTTCTGAAAAATGTTTTGGGACGCCTTTACGGTGGTTCCCTTAATGTGTTTGGATCTAGTTTTTGGTATATCTTGATCAATGGACCATCTTGGTTGGGTCCTTGGGTTAAATCGTTGGATAAGGTATGCCCCATTAAGGGTTAATGCATAACTGAAGTGCAACCCAGATTGTTTCGCCATTGGAAAATCCTCCAGTTGATCAATATAAGGAATATTTTATCGATCTTTGTTGATTGATTCTACACTTATTCCTTTCATTGATTATTAGATACTCTTGTAGCAGGAGAGTGCTTGTGGAAGGTTGAAAGGAACATTAGTTTCTTAAGTTTCCTAATTCGTCGAAGCTGGAAGTGGTCTAGGGTTTTTAGTGGGGATGAGTGTCTCGGTGGTGTCTAAGAGGGCCTCTGGGTTCTTCACAGTTTCTTTGAAGCATGAGTTCATGTTAAACCACCAGTGTGGGAAATATGGTCACGATAGGATATTTTGTCCACTTTCTATAATTGTGTGTTGTTTGGGGATGTTGTATAAGGTCCCTCTCCATGCATTGTTTATATCAGTCTCAATGGTCAAGTTCGATGATGCCTTATGATGTCATGTGCTCGATTAACCGTAAAGGTAAATGTTGGGAAATCATCTGAGATTCTTTGTTATGTTGGGAGAATGTCTCCCTTGGAAAAACTTAAAAATATTCCATTTTAGAGGAAGGTGAGTATAGGTGTTCTTTACTTATATTGTTTCTCACCTGAACAAACAAGGTGTGATGTGTGTGCATCTTTTAAACCATTGTTTCAGTGAAATATTGGGTTAGGGTAAAGTGAGTTTTGAATGTGTTATGTCTTGGAAAACTTATCGGGTATTGCGGTGTAGTTGTTGGTTGCACCGAATGAATAATTCTCGTTCAGGGGGTTTCCAAATCCTAACTGCAAGGCCGAAGATGCTTCAATCATTTGAGCTCCAGCCATAAGTCTCGGAGAGAAGCTGGCTTGTAGTCAGGGAAAATCGCAGGTTCGTTTAAACCCTTGTACAAAGTCTTATCCACAGTATGAAATATAGGAAGAGTTTAAACATATGGTGTCATCATATTTCTTCTATTGTTCCTGTTCGGTGGAAATAGGTGGAGGGACTTGTACCCATATCATCGCCCAATGTTATTCCCTCCCCCTTTGGTTTCCATTGAGTCTTTGGAGAAAGGTTTGAAGTTTGGATAGACAAGTTGAGCACATGGTTTGCGCTTGGTTAGTAGTGACCATGCCCCATAAAACCATGTAGATAGAAGGATCCCCATTATTAGTGCATGGTTTCCCAAACCGTGCATACTAACCATGTGGTCGTCCCAACTCTTTAAATTTTGGGGTCTTTCTGTATCGGCCCATGCTGGTCGGTTAAGATGGTTGGTTCTTATGGTGGGGAGACCCACTATGAGTCTTATATAAGTTCTTTTGTAAATTTCTGATGGAAGTATACCCTTTGTACCGGGGAGTCCATTCAGGTCTCCCCCTGTTAGTGTCCTGATTCTGTCTCGGGAAAAAATATAGGTTGTCTCTTATGGTGGGGAGCCTATTTTTGTTCCCCCGTACCAGTAAATCAGACTTATCCATGGTCTTGGCTTGGCGGTAGGTAGTCTCATTTGGACATATCAAGATACCTACATCTTCCTTGGGTAAACGTTGAGATTGGAGAGTGCCCAATGGTTTAGTTATAGCAAGGTAAGTGTAACCTTGTTCGATGTTGTTGTTCGTTTGGGTGAATTGATTAAGTCTTGTTCAGATAGTGTTTAAGGAGTTTTATTTTGGGATAAAGTATGAATGTGAGTGATAATTTCAGGAAAGTGGTGTAAGTTTTGGTTGTGAGAGTAATAATTCATTAATTGATCACTGGAGGTGTTTTGGCCTTTGGGGGTGAAACCTAGCAAGGGAGTACCTCTTGGTTTCTCAGTTGGGTTAGGTTGTTTCTTTGGCCTTGATGTGACTTTCCGGGGTGGAAAGTTTTAATGGTAGGGATAATTGTCACATACATGAATTATTTTAAAGTTAAATTCCATTTAATTTCCATTCATTCTTTGTTTTGGGGGTTTTCCAAGCTTTTATGGAAGAATGAGTGAGTTTTCATGAATTGGGCCAAACCGTGAGCCCAATTCCAGATTTAAAAATAAATTTTAATTCCTTTATAAATCCTTCATTTTTCAACATTTTTCATCCATTACAATTTCTAATTGTCATACCCTGAACTATTAACACCACCATATTAATTTGGACCATTTAGGAATCCATAATCATGGTGGATATGGGTTTTTATTTAAGGGATTGGGTCTGCCCGAAAGCCCATTTTCTGCATTAAAAATAAATTTTAATTCTTTAATATATCCTTCAATATTTATATTTTTTTCAGTGATTCCAACTCTCCCCCTAGCCCACTTACCTAAGGCGCTCCCCCATTCTCTCCTCCCCCAATTTGGAGCTCAATAGAATCGCGAAATTGGGTGAAACGTATATGGATTTCACAAATCGCCCAGATTTGAAGAGGTAAATTGATACTTTAATAACTCCCTCTATTTTTACTCTTTTTCCCCATTCCAGTTCCTAAATGATCTTCTCATACTTGTTATAACATACCTTAAATCATTATCTATTTTAAAATTCAGATACTGGTGTATTTTGGGTCGTTTTCTTCAAGATTGTTTTGGGTAAGTGTTTCTCTCTTCAATTCCTTCCTTCTCCTTAGGGTTTCCTCCCTCTTTCATTATGTTCAAAAATGTCCAGAAGTTAGGGCTCAAAACTATGGTTTTATTTGGTGTCTTTTTGGTTAAATATTGTGTTCTAGGGATGGATTTATCTTCCTTGTGATGCGGCGGTGGTGCGGTTGTTGTTTCGCACCAAGTTTTGAGGGATTCGACACTTTCGATAGGTGGTTCCATGTGTAAACAATTATTGATGAGTTAGATTGTTGTATTTACTCATTTTTAATATTACTCATATGTTGGGTGTGGTGAAAAAACTTTTTATGATTGATTTGGTTAAGTGTTTAATTTTATAGTTGCATTTTAACTTGAAATTGGGTGTTTTCATGTGTTACTCATGGGGTATTATTTGGGTGTATTTTATAACATATGGAATTGGTTTAATAAATCTTTTTTGGACTTCCAATTATGGTTTGGTAATGTATTAGTGTCATGTGGGCCTAAAAAGAGGGTTTTTGAATAGGTTTTATGTGTAAAACATTTTTATACCTCTTGAGAGCATTTTATGAAAATGTGTGTTTTCATTTGGATCTTTTGTGGTATTATTCATGGTGATTTTATAAAACATGAAATTGGATTTATAAATGTCTCTAGGGATTCCAATTCTGTTTTGTATAGGAATTGGTATGGTTTTTTGTCTTAAATGGGGGTTCTGAAATGGGTTTTGTGTGCAAGACATATTTACACCACTTAGGGTTCTCCTTATGAAAATTGTAAATGTTTTAGTTGGTTAAACAAAGTGGGAAAAGGATTCATATATACTGTTTGGTATGTGTGTTCACCTATTAAGGGGTTTTGAAAGTTGAAGTGATGTTTTAAGATGTCAAACATTTTTAGAATGTTTTGTAAATTTCTGAAATGTTTTATTAAATTGTGATGTTGGAGCGAAACTTATTTGTGGGTTGTTTCGTGTAAGTTTTGTGATAAAATGATTTTGAAGCTTAAAAGGATATTATGTAACAAGTGATTGGGATATTATGAGAGTTGTAATATATTGGAAAGGTTTTATAAAATTGTTTAATGGATTTGTGGAAGTGTTAAAGAAATGTGAAAAGTGTTGTGGGCTATTTTGGTGTGAGTCGGATTTCAAAATCAATTTGAATGAAAAGTGGACTTTTGTGACTTGTGTTGTATACATGTGGGTTGTTTGGTGAATTTATGATATGGAAATGATATTTTCATTTGAAAATTATATTCATTTACTTGTTGAACTTGTTTGAGCACAAAGGGAAAACCCGGGTATCTAGGTGGGTGGACGTGTACTAGTATGCTAGTGAATATGAGGGGTTTGGCCTCAATTTCACTTAGAAAGATTAACGCTTACAACTCTAACTAAACTATGATGATGATTATTGGGGACCACTAGGTTATGAGTATGTTCCCTAATAGTGGATCGTGCACGAGAACAGATATTTGTGATGGTTACTCTCACCGAGATACGAGGTACCTGGGACCCACAGCTAGCTAGTGCCTAGGGGTTATTTCTCATTGCTTGTGCTCACTAGATATTTTGTGCTTACCATCGGCATACGGTATGAGTGGCTGGAAAATTCAGTAGCTTTGGTATTTATTTTAAAAGTGTTTATTCTTTAAATTATCCCACCTGAAAATTGTTTTTATTTAATTTTGCATCTTTTAGAAATTGTAACTAGCATTTTATGTTTTTGAAAACTTGCATATTTTTCGTCATTAAATGTTTATCACATGGAATCTATTAGTGGTGGTATCCTATTGGTCTTTGGATCACACCCTACTTACACCCTTGGGTGTAAGTAGACTTGGTTATTTTTGTTGTCGCGGGTTGGGTACAGTTTTTAGTTTCAGTGGTTCGAGTTTCTAGCAGGTCCTTAGTGGTGAAGTCTTGTGAAGATGGATTGAGGGCGGTGCCCCATGCCATGAGGGTTCTTGGGTTGTTCCCTTTTGGTTTTATACCTTTGTTATAGTCTTGTTGAGTTGTTTTAAAAAATGTAATTCAGTTCTGATTTTTTGTAAAAGATCGTTTGGATTCAAAAATCCAGATTCGTTTTATTGGATTCTTTTGTTGTTTTAAGTTTATAAACTCGGGTAAATCGTTCCCAATTTTCATTTTATGTTACCCAGGTACTTATGTCAGCCCATGGGGATCGGTAATTCCCTTCAGGCCTTGTTTTGGGCCGGGTCGAGTGCCAGTTTTGATGGA
The DNA here is from genome assembly GCA_963277665.1 of Viscum album. NCBI lineage: Eukaryota > Viridiplantae > Streptophyta > Magnoliopsida > Santalales > Viscaceae > Viscum > Viscum album. Next base: position 756,079,380 of record OY728148.1, on the reverse strand, counting down.
GACCAGATTCGGTTCGTGACAGACATTGTCACCAACAATAATAATTTTATTTTTAGGGGTTTTTTCCAGTTTCCTTTATTCCACTTTAACTCCCAACACTCTCAAATTAAGTGTCCAAGTTTACCACAATACCTAATAATGTATTTTGATTTAGATTTTGATCACCCCCTTTTTTTATTTTTATCATGACTTTCTTTTCATTTTCTTCTTTAACATTTTTATCGTCATTGTTTTTTTTTTTTTTGAAAAGTGCTATTGATTCAGGAGTATAACCACCTCATAATTCCTCTTAGATTCTTCATTTATAATTAAATATTTAATCCTTTCCAAGGTGATATTTCTATGAGGATCAAAGTTTTTAACTAGTAAAACTAGTGTGGCCCCACACTTTGGTAATTAAATCAATGTCAATATTGTTTGTAACTCGTAATTAACCATCATTTTCATAGATTAAGTAGACTAACAATATAGTTTTACATAAATAATAACAATGTAGAAGAAGAATAAAGTAATTAATAAGTGTAAATCAATCAACCATGCATCAAACTTTATTTCTTATAACCACTTCTACACTTTTATGTATTAAGGTACGGATGTACAACAATAGGAGATGGGAGAGACCACCTCCTAGAGCTTCTTCGGACTGTGAATGAGTGTAACTAGAGAGAGAGCACCCCTTCAAAGATCATCGAATAGTAAGACCACTGACATATGTTCACAATAAAACCCCCACCAAATAAGAGTGGCACTTATTTATAGGCGGTTCTTCTAACCAACTAGCCACGTCACCAGCAACGGCCCAACCAACTCACATATTACCCTTCTCTGATAGGTGTGAATATTATAACTTATACTAATGCCATCAGGGGCCACTACCCCATTACTAAAAATTCCATCCTCAAAAGGCACCTTGTCTCCAAGTTGAAGAGTTGTAAATTGTGGTGAAAAGTTATTTACATCCTACCATGTTGACTCCTCAATCGACAACCCCTTCCACCAGATGAGGCACCCACCTTGTGACTGAACTTGTACTACCCTCCTCACCAAAATTTCATTTAGTTCAACCACAAGTTCTAAACCATTGTACCACAATTCAGGAAGATTTTCCTATGTAATAAAAATTCCCAACTGTGTACTTTAATTTGGAAATGCAGAACACTAGATGCAGATGAGAAGTTTCAGGAAACAAAAGTGTTATGGGAAGGTATCTGATAAAGGTAACGGGGCATGCAGAGGAAGCTAGCGGGCTAGGGATTTTAAAATTTTCATCATTGGGATGATGAAACTTGTATTTGTCGATGATCCAAGCCTCGGTACGATCTGAGGATCTTGTGTAAATTAAAAGAACACATAAATTAAAACTGAAAACATACTTGTTCATATCTGAAGTTGTGCTTGATTGAAACTCATTTTCGGTGATCATTTCTTGAAGGATCCATGGGAGCACTGATCGTTAAATTTCAGGTGCTAGCATGATGATATGACGATATCTTCGATGTCCTGACGATCACCACGATTCTATACCTTCGATTCTTGAAGGCGTTCTTGGATCGTCACTTGAGAGGGATAATCACTCTCTAAAAAGAGGGAGGAGAGAGAGACTCTCATTCAAGAATTAATTAATAGTCTGTTGTGTGATAGCCTTTCTCTCAATTTATAGTGGAGGTTCTAAATACCCGATAGGGTTCCTTGACCCCTGTTTATTTAACGTCCACTAAATAAATAATTATGATGAACTAAAACGCATCAATATTATTTATTATTTTATCACTTGTCTATAATATATTTAAAATATATTACATGATAAAATCGAGTCATTTATCTTGACTTGTAATTCCACTAAATATTAAACGAACCTTGAATATTAAAATAATATTCATTTGATTAATATTTTCTCATATTTTCTTAACTTGTAAATATATTTAAATAAATTCAAACCAATTATTCATAACTTGAATAATAATTTATTTATTTATTTCTTTAGTGATCGATACCTTGGACAACACTCAGACCCCATGGTGGGGTCCACCATGTCTGATATACCTATTCAACTGAATAGGGTGGATTCTTGAATACGTTATTATGTGTAACTCTCTAGGACCTTATATTGATACCAGTGAATAAAATCCACAAACCAAGAGAAGATTCTAGAAACTCATCAAGGCCCCTAAAGAGATAAGGATTTTCATAGCAACGACAACCAACCTATGAACACTTATTGTGTAATATAATCTCTTTGTCTTTAGATATCTCATAAAGCAGGATGCACACTTGTGTCATTTACCTTTTCTTGCTTTATTATTTGTTGATCTAACCAGATGGATTTACCTTTCAACTACTTTAGCCAAAGACTTATTAAGGTAGCACCATCCTGATTAACCAGGCCTAAGATATATTACTTCCTTAACTTAGAAATGACAAATCCTTTCTTGACCATTCAACCAATGTCATACCAACAATGACACACCTGACAAAAACTACCTCGTTGTGATTTCATTATCATGGTTTTCACCTTGCATCAAAGTATGTGATCAAATGGCACACACTGGTAATGATCTCAAGTTAGGATACCAATACACATGTTAGTATATAGGAACAACCAATGACACCCAAAACATATGGTGTTCCTATTGGTGGGTATGTCCTCATAATCTCTCTATTAAATATCACCAAGTGAAAAAATTATGAGAAAAAGTCTCAATGCTTATGATCCTCTGGTACCTAATAGTCAAACATATACTATGTCCAATCAATAAGATATATCTAAACCATAGGACTTGTGTTTAAGATTAATGTAATAGTATCTTGAGATTCTCATTATAATCTGGGATCTGCTATAAACTTTTGATATGATAATTAATCTATGGGAATTACCATTAAATAGTGGAAGTAGAAATATCTACACCATAATGGTAAGTAAACATCATTTACAAATAACTGTATACACGATATGGTAATCAAAAGTACTGCATAGTTGGGTGTAGGGCACCCATTATTTCAACACTCTCACTTACACTGGAGCCAACTTGTTAACCATACTTATTAGTTACTCACATGATAAAGATCATGTTTCTACTGAGTAACGGCTTTAGTTGTTGGGTCTTCCATGTTTTCACCGCGTGGCTATTTTTCTATATCTGACCTCATCTCCTTGAGTAAAATTTATCAAGAGATGGTATCCTCAATTATATCTCTTTTTTCAACTGTCAAAACTTGACATCTTATCTAGTACCAATAACAAAATTATCATAATGATAAAACTTTACTTGATATGTGTGATTCCAATAACTGGAATAAATCGTTGTATTTAATTACTTCTTAGTTACCTTATAAGCTATAATGTACTCAGTTTTGTAGGTATGACTACCACTGGATTATATAAGCTTGGCTTGCTCATCACCCTTAGCCTTACTGTGATACTAGATCAAATTAATCTAAGAAATACTAGTTTGTGTCCCACTATAACAAGTATCCTTATTCCCCACATATCAGGTACATATCATTTTTACTTGCCAAAGTATAATCAGATAGTTATGATTACATCACTTGCAGTTCTCCTAGATATAACTGATATTTTACTACTATAAGTATATACTAGCAATACTAATTTATGTGCATATCATGGAATATGTGATTGATCCATTGCTGAAGCATAAGGAACTCAATTCGCCACTTAATCTCTTTCTATGCCTTTGCATGTCTTACTTGGAGGGATTTATTTTATGTGACACTGGTAACAATTCTTCTCTTGAATTTTTCCAACTTGTACTTTTTTTCAATACCATGTTAATATATGTTCGATTGACTAGGCCCAAGAAATTGTTAGATCTACCTCGATAGATCATGTTCTCTAGAACTTAGATTGCTACTTTAAGTCAATCATTAGAGAATTATTTTTATCCTGGTCTTAACTAAATGTAAGACCAATATCTATTTTTCATATGTTTCCAAACATATTTCTCTTGTAAAACTATAGCACTCCCACTAAACTTTGGTAGACACATGAAAAATATTCATTCCAAAGGAATGTTCTAAGATCTTGTTGCCTACTTTAATCATGAACTAAATTTTAGTAATTTGAAACCCTTATTGGCATCATATGATGTCACCATCCCTTTATGGTTATGTCATATAGAAACCTTCCACAAAAGTTGGTCTTGACATCCAATGACCAATAAAATGATCTTAGAATTTAGCTATGATAAGTAAAACTCTAATGGATTTAGGCGTACTAACTTGGTATTACCTATCAAGCCTTATTAGTATCGCACGTGTACCATCCATGTATCATCTCACTTGAATAACTACCATGGTATTCAATGTATAAGCCCCTTTGCACTTTGATACGTGGAATCTATTATTGAATTTTAATTGATCTTATCAATCTTAGCTAATTACCATATACTACTCACTTATAGGAATTATTATTCATGATGAATAATTTATCACCGTCTGTGGTGAATATAAAACCATCACTATGGTTTTAACCTTCCTACATAGTATGTGTCTCTGGAAAATTCATGTTCCACATACACTTGTGGAACAAGTTCCTATTCCAACCATTTGTGCATCTCGAGCATTGACTAAATCCAAGTCAATCCAACTCCCACTATCTCTAATAAAGATGTGGACCCTTGTATAGAAGTGTATTTTATCACTTGACTACCACTTTTCTATATTAGGGATTGATTTAATATCCTAAGAAACTATTAGGATAATTAATTAGATGCACAATGTGTTTAGCTTGATGCATGTTTGTTTGTATCCTAACAAACTCTTTACATCTAAACACATGCCCTGTGACATAATGAATTTCCATAATACTATGACTTGTATGATATCCATTTTTCATTTTTAGTTGGCATATAGTTATGGGATTTCATCATTATTTGAAAAGCGCGTCTTGAAATATAATGGAAGTTCCTACAAGTTACAACATTGATACTACTTACATCATGACTATGATGTATAAAATGAGCATTTAGGAATTGCTCCACACTACATTTTGTTGATCAATGTTAACATGGAATACTTATCATCGATCCTCTTTATTAGCATCAATTCTGTGATGTAAATAAGTTAATGTGAATTTAGGAATTACTCCATGCTAAATTATCATGATTGATGAATGCTTGGTCAAGATATTGTTTGGCGTACTGATCTGAAGCAACTCATATCTTCTAACCATGCATACTTCACTTTACAGTTACTTAAAGAACTTAAAGGAATATAATGAAGTATATTTACCTCTAGCTTACCCTTGGAATAGTTCACATTCACTAGTTGAACTAATTCCGAAAGTTTTATGGCATACCTTTATTTCTAAAGGTTTCTTTTTCCAAACTAAATACATCAATAATACCAAAGTTGTTTAACTTTACCAATTCTAAATACCAAACTTGGTATATCCTTGACATCCACTTTTAGTTTTACTTGACAAAGAATTATCTTGCCACAATCGGGTAAAATCTTACATTTTTATATTCATCACTTATTGCATATGGTTCAAGTAAAAATAAATTATTTGATGAGTATGTAACACCACAAACAACATTCATTCCTAAACTTGGAATGATGTATCTTTATGTATAAAGGACGTATGAGATAAATTTGTTTGGTTATACTCTACAAATGTTTTACTAGAATCTATCGCTTGGCAATTAGAAGTTGTGTACTTCTCACTGCTGACATATGAACCACCCTTTCTCAATCGCTCGAAGAATATACCTTACTTATTATAATGTTTCTATACTTACTTGGTTACTATATTTCAATACAAATATGTAAAAGACATATTGTATTTAATACCCAAGTAGTATGTTAGGAACATTATATTGATGAATATACACTGAAGAAGAAGCGAGTTCTTTCTTATTCAATTCAGTTCATTGCATTTTAAACTTCCATAAATTTATTTCATAATATGTAATGAAAATAACCTCTTGTTTAATAAGCAACCTCTATTCTTTGAAAGACATTACTAAGGTGCCTTTGGAATTGTAGGACCTCGGGACACCCTGAGAGGGGAGGGGTGAATCAGGGTGTCAACTTTTTCTTTTAAAGTGATGGATCTTATTCCCACGTTGGTAGGAACTTGTTAAACTTGTATGATGGATATGAACAGAAAGCAAACATTCACATGCAGAGAGATGACACAACACTTTTTACTTGGTTCACCACTAAGGGCTACGTCCAAGGAGCATACGCCGACAGGTTGTCGGTCGTACCAAATTCCACTAAACTTCACTAGCTGTGGATTACAAAGGTTCGGGCACAGTCACTCTGTCCCAGGCTCACTGCCATTACAAAAGATTCAGGGATAGCTCACATCGTCCCTTGGGTCACTCCCGTTGACTCCCTCTGGCTCACTGCCCTTGGTGTAGTCACACTCAGTTTATAGACGTGAAGGTCTCTTCAATAGATTTACATTGAAGTCTTTGTCTCTGCTCAGCACGAGACTCTGTTTGCATCGAAGTCCGAATGATGCACTTGTATGCACTGAACCACTGAACCGGATAACCAGAACGAGCAAATAAGTTTCTTTGACAATTGCGCGCAACACCAACCCTTTGCGCGCAAAACCTTACAATTTCGTGCCAAATTTTCTTTTCGCGCGGAAAAAAAATTCGCGCAAAAACACCCTTTTTCGCGCACCTGAATATTTTACGCGCTACCTCAATTTTTACATGCAACTCTTCCTTTTCCACGCATCCCGGAATTTTCCGTGCAATCCAGAATATTTTGCGCAAGCCCCTTTACGCGATCTTTTTACGCGCATCAGACCTCAGATCTTCTCTAAGTCTTCAACCCTGCAGAATGAGGGGGGGCACCTCTTATTTATAGGCGTCTGAGACCCCCGCGCGCAAAACCCCATGTGGCGCGTAAAACATCTCATCTGGCGCGTAATATTTCGCGCCGATATCATTTTTCGCCCACATCTCCAGATTTTTCGCGCATCCCATGCCTTTGCCATTTTTCGACGTTTTGATTCCGAAACATTATTTGCGTGAAAAACCTCGATCCACTATTTCGCGCACCACGCTGTTTTTCGCGCCCAACTCAAATATTTCGCGCAAAGCCTTTATTTCCCGTGCACCGCTTCCTCTTTGCGCCTACCTGCTTTTACCAACAATCCATGTCTTCATTTTCCGATTTTGAGGCCCAAAAATTTGGCAAACACTGGGAAACGGCGTCACCTTCAATACTGTTGTCTGCTGGAACTGTATGATCACTTTGCTGGCACATATTCTGAACTTCCACTGAGGATTGACAACAAACACAAATCATACTCCAATTCATGCATAGAATATCCATGGTTCCAACAGTAATAACTTTCTAATTGAATTTTCACCTTGTCTTCCAATTTAATCGTCATAAGAACTAAAGATGGTACTTTCTTTAATATTCTTATTGTCTGGCGAACCTTACCTAAAAGGTAATGAAGTGTTTACTCCATCATGTTCGTTTTGTAAACTTAAATGATACTAGAGTAATTAGGTTCAAGAAGGTATGCCTTGAAATATTGTGATTCGTCTTTCAATTTATACAAAACTAGTGTAATATCATCCATTATTATCTTGCTTCACTTTCTTCTCGTAAACTTTTGAGAGATGAGACTACATGTTATATCATCCATGTCCCAATGTTGTAATTGTAACAAACATAAGATATTGGTGATAACATTAGACATAACCATCATATACTTCATACATGAGTCTCCTGTAAGCAGTTTTACACCCTCACTTTCAGAGGTGGCTTAACAGTTAGGGACACCATCACCTTGAATTTCCAATATAGTGGTATTGTGCGCAAACATTTATACTACAATTAGAAATTCGTGCCAATTTAGACATTAACTTTGTCCATGATTATTGTAGTTTATCTTGTGGTATTACTTTCCATTTTTCTACAAAAATAAACTTTAGCATATGAGTACTTTTATATAGATTACCAAATTAGACATTATCGATTAATTAATTAAATCATTAAATATCTCCCACTATTTTATCGAATTCTAGAAACCCTATGTGCTAGAATCAAAATACTATATCGCTTGAGTATTCTAGTGGAAATGATCTCTGAACCTCTCCTCATAAGTATAAACGCTTTGGCTATTCCACTAATCGGAGGGTCCAAGGTAGGCATTTGGCTGGTCAACCGCATTAACTCGCGGTTCCTTAATCTGTTGAGTGAAGTCCTAGCTTCTAATATCATAATTTTATTTACTCAACACTTTCCACTAAAATTAAAACAAGATAGTTTTGGATACTTATTTGCTGTAATTTTAGTTAAGTCAACTCACCACTCTCATAAGAACTCTGTGGTAGTAAGAGGCACTCTCATCTTTAGCATGACGAACACCTCAAACACCCAGTTTTGTTCAAATTTGAATGATGGAATACGATAATGACTTAATATTTCTTTGATTGTTTTTTGTAATTTTTCTCTTGACAGATGTAATCTATTTCTATTAATCTTGTCCATCCATGTTGTCGTGTTCACAGCTGAACATTAATAGAAAAACATACGTTGTTTCTTTATGTATTTTATTATTTATTATTTTATATATTTTTGTCGTTGTTATAAATATATAAAATAATAAATAAATTCATAAAGGTAAACTACTACTCGACTGGTCTTGAGCATCTAAAACAACCTAGGGGCATCATACCTGAGTCGTTGCTCAACTCATGATGTAGCTTGTCCCGTCCAATATGTATGTTTCTCATCCGGAGTAACGCATCGACTTGACAACGTTTGCATCTTACACCATCTATGTTGATGTGTACCACTTCATCTTCGTGGGGCCCACACCATACACCGTCTTTATTCGAAGTACAAAAATATTTGCGCGCATACAAGGGAGATTAGAGGTGTAGTGTACATCAGATAAAATTGGGCGCGCAAACTCTAATACAAATTGACTGAAAATAAAGATGATGCTTAGACTGTCATTTAATTAATTACGATCATCTCACACAGTTGAAATAATAATTAATTAAATAAAGTATTCAGACATACATAGTTCGGGTCAACTGCTTAAGACCGGTCAGAATAAATAAAGTGCGATAAATTAAATTGCATGAAATAAAGTACAAGGGTATTAATTAAATTAAATGGATTAAATAATTCAAATAATTTAATTTTTTTATCCCTTAATTAATTTAATTTTAGTACCAAAAAATAAATTAATTAATTAATTCAATTTAATACCTAAATTAAATTAACTTGACTTGGGTATTAAAATTATTATTTAAACCAAAATTAATATCTTTAATTAATTTAATTTAATCTAAAATTAAATTAATTAATTAAATTAAAATTGGTCTTTCGAGCCCCGGAACCCCGCTCTAGCCTGTCACAGGTCACGCCAAACCTACACAGACCCGTAATGGGCCGGGAAAATCTCATGTTGGGATATTTTGGGGTTGACAAATCCGTCCAAACCTGTTCAGAGTTCGATCGACCCACCCGGTCCACTTTCGGGACGGATCGAGTCAAACTGGACCTATGCAGGTGAAGCCCACGACTACACGGAGTTACCTGCTATTGCTAGGAATACTGCGCACCAGCGGATCTGGAACCTGGTGTGATGGTAGGGGTCGAGCATTTACTGTCCAGCCAGACTGGAAACAGGAGCGAGATTTGGTCGGGGCTTGGAGGCAAGACGGCGGCTCGGGTAGGAACCTCACCAGGTGGTGGCTGCGGGTGCTGCACGGGACAACCAGGACGGCAGTGAGCGGGCCAATAGGGGCGGCGTGCTAGTTTGGGCGGCTGAGAGGCTTCGCGATGGTGAGATCTGGCAGATCTGGCTGGATCTCGAAGAAGGGAGGTCGCGTTGGGCTTCCGACCGGCGGCCTCGGTTGGCCCCGTAGGAGGTGTTCTGGTGAGGTGGGGCGTGCTGCAGGCTGGGACGAGGTCGGCCAACTGAGGTGGTCAGGGAGGTGTCGTGGGGTGGTCTCTGGTACCCTACTGGTTCGGATGCCATAGGAGGAGACGGTCTGCAGGTGGAAATGCACGCGATGGCTGGGTGGAGCAGGGTGTTCGGCTGCCGAAGGTCAGGAGGGAGGAACCGCCCACGGAGGCGGTGGTGCGCTGCGGGTCGACGAGGAGGGAAACCGGGTAGCCTGGGGTGGAGGCGGCCGCTTGGTTTGAAGGCAGCAAGCCAGAGGCGCCTCTCGGTTGGGAGAGGAGACCAGCAAGACCAGGGGTGGGGCCACCCACCCACTATTTTCAAACCCTTTAAAAAAAAAAAAGGGCTTTTGAAAAATTATCCAGTCAACAATTTTCTTTCTATAGGTTGTAGTTCGCCTACCACCAAGTGGGTTTGCTTTTTGTTTTTGTTTTTTTTACTTGATTTTCTGGGTAAACACCCACCAGCCCTTTCCCCACATGTTTTCCCCTTTTTGCCAAATGGTGTTAGTTAAATCTGCCCTTTCGTAGTTTTCAAAAGGCTATTATATATCCTTAAATATAATAATAATTGTTATTATAATAATAATAAAATAATAATTATTATTTTAACTGAAAAGCACTATTTCGGCCATGGTGATTTGACGGAATAGTATCATTTAACCAAAACCAAATAGAAAATAAGGTTTTAAAAATGTTAATACCCGTATCAAACCCCAAACATGATCTGTATCCAAATTTTCAAATTGTCATAACTTGTTCATTCAAAATCAGATCGACACATGGTCTGCATCGTTGGGACCAAAATTGAATCATATACTTTAAATTTAAATCAATTTATTTTTTTTAGGATTAAAAAATCTACGTGAATCCTCTGGTACCAATTAAAGGTAACGGGGCGTGCAGTGGAAGCTGACGGCCCAGGGATTTAAAAATTTTCATCATCAGGATGACATAACTTGTTGTCGTCGACGATCTGAGCCCCAGTACGGTCTAAGAATCTCACATAAATTAAAAGAGCACATAAATTAAAACTGAAGACATACTTTTTTAGATCTAAATCCGTGCTCGACTGCAACTCATCCACACATGCTTCAAAAATCTGCAGTAGCACCAATCATCAAATTTTGGGTGCTAGCACAGCGATCTGACGATATCTTCGACGTCCTGACGATCACTATGATCATCTACCTTTGATGCTTGAAGATATTCTTGAATCAACACTTGAGAGAGAGACTCTCTCTCTCTAGAAAGTGGTAGGTGAGAGAGGCTCTCATTCAATAATGAATGGTTTGTTGTGTGAGAACTTCTCTCTCAGTTTATAATAGAGGTTCTAAATACCCAATAGGGTTCCCCACCCCTATTTATTTAATGTCCACTAAATAAATAATTATGACGAATTAAACTGCATCCATATTATTTATTATTTTATCACTTGCCTACAATATATTTAAAATATATTATATGATAAACCCGAGTCATTTAGCTCAACTCGTAATCCCAATTAATATTAAACGAATCTTGAATATTAAAATAATATTCATTTGATTAATATTTTCTCATATTTACTTAACTTGTAAATACATTTAAATAAATTTAACCCAATTATTCATAACTTTAATAATAATTAATTAATTAATTTCTTTAATGATTGATACCTTGGATAACACTCGGACCCCATGGTGGGGCCCACCACGTCTGAAATACCTATTCAACTGAATATGGAGGATTCTTGAATACGCTATTATGTGTAACCCTCTAGGCCCTTATATCGATAATAGTGAATAAAATCCACAAACCAAGAGCGGAGTCTAGCAACCCATCAAGACCCCTAAAGAGATAAGGATTGTCATGGCAACAAAAACCAACATACAAACACTTACTGTGTAATATAATCTCTTTATCTTTAGATATCTCATAAAGCAGGATGAACACTTGTGTCATCGCCCTTTTTTTGCTTTATTATTTTTTAATCTAACCAAATGGATTTACCTTTCGACTGCTTTGGCCAAAGACTTATGAAGGTAGCACCATCCCGATCAACCAGACTTGAGATATATTACTTCCTTAACTTGGAAACGACAAATCCTTTCTTGACCATTCAACCAATGTCATACCACCAATAACGCACCCAACACAAACTACCTCTCCGTGATTTTATTATCATACTTTTCACCTTGCATTAAAGTATGTGATCAAATCAAACACACTGATAATGATCTCGATTCAGGAGACCAATACACATTTTCGTAGATGGGAACAACAAATGACACCCAAAACATGTGGTGTTCCTATTGGCATGTCTATCCTCATGATCTCTCTACTAGAGATCACCAAGTGAGAACTTCACAAGAAGAAGTCTCAATTCTTATGAGCCTCCAACACCCGATAGACAAACATCCATTATGTCTGATTAGTAAGATGTATCAAGACCACAAGACTCGTGTATAAGATTAATGTCATAGTATCTTGAGATTCTCATTATAACCTGGGATCTTCTATAACCATTTGATATGACAATTAATCTATGAAAATTACCATTAAATAGTGGATGTAGAAATATCCACACTATAATGGTAAGTAAGCATCATGTACAATTAACTGTATGCACGATATGGTAATCAAAAGTATTGCATAGTTGGGTCTAGGGCACCCACTATTTCAACATCTAAGAGACCCACAAAGACTTCCAGGAAGAGACAAAGAATCGGTAACCCACCCTAAATAGAAACAAACAAGATATTGGGTCTGAGAAGGTACTTCAAAAAAAGTAGAGAAAATAAATACAACAACAGAAGTAAAGCAACGAAGACAACAACACACAAAAGCCACAATTTAAAATGAAATACCATAACGGCAAAGAAAACCAAGAGATTTACATGGTTTAGACCACTTTGGTCCTACTCCAAGGCAATAAAATCACCCCACACTTCTCTATATTAATATGAAAAGAAAACAGTGATAGTATACAACATAAATTTGAGAAAAGAAATGCAATAAGAACAAACGAAATCTAAAGGAACAATACAATAAATCTCACACAAATAAGAAGAAATAAACAAAAACAATAAAAACATTTAGGTGGATTTAGGCTTGTTAATAAGGTCATTATAGGTGAGGTTTCATTTACTAATATTTTTAATTTGATAGGGAGAGAAAAATTCAAGTTTGGCCTCATTGTTCCTTCTAGAATTTGTGTGAGTGTCCTCATACATGAAGATAAATCAAGAGATTTTGGTGTTAAATAATATAGATGAGAATTATATTGGAAATGTTATCCTTCCATGTTAACTGTAGTGTGATTCTTGGTGAATATTGGCATCATTTTTTATTCATGGGGATGTTTAATTGGCCCATTAGCAGTATTTTCATCCACGAGAGAGTGTGGCCATCAGATTCCACTAGAACTTGATCCACAGTTTCCACCGGAACTTGATCCACAGTTTACTCATGTGTGTTTTTGTGTGGGATGATTTCCTTTAAGACTTACATGACATGTAATGTGTCGCTTAAGCCTTTGGTCCTTGTAATGTGTCACTTAATCCTTTGGGCCTTGTAAGGGTTCCCCCTCATCCCTTAAAAGAGGGTTTATCATAAATAAAAATAAAAAGAAGTCCTTCGGGCCATTTAGGAAGGTGTTTTTATGTGGCTAGTAGGTTTTTATCTATATTGACTATCCACGTTTGTTGTTGTCTTCAAGGTGTGTTTTTTTCTTCAAAGGGGAAGGGGTTTCCAATCCAGTGTTGAAGATGCCAAGTCTTGAGGAAGTGTTGGGTCCTGCCACCTAGAGGAAAAGGTGTTTTTTCAGGAAGGGAAATTGTTAGGATGTGGGGTTGTGGACTATTCTGTGAGAGGGATTAAGTGTTGTGTGTATGTTGTGCATGTATTTGGCCATGTATGGTGGTGTATGTGTGTTGAAGACCAGTCTTGTATTTTTTCCATCATTAGTTGTTAGAGTTGGTAGGTTTTGTTAACTGTGGCAGGTAGGGAGTTATTTTTGAGTGGTTGGTTGTAAGGTTAGAGTATTAATAAGGGATAAGCTGGTTTGGATGGGGATCTATCTTTTATATTTCAACAAGGTTGTTGGGTGATTGGATGTTGGGATTGTAACGACCCGGACCTGGCCAACCACCCGAACAGTGCCAAACGGGTCGGGTGTTACTACCTTAGGCGCACCTCCCCGAACGCCAAAGGCTGCCGACTAGTAGCGATGGTATGTTAGGTATAGTGGGGAGGCTATACCCTCTCGTAAGATCATAATAAGGGTACTGGTCTGAGAATAATAATAAATATGCAGCGGAAGACTCAGCAGACTCGAACCAGACCCGCAGAGCGGAAGCATAATCAATATAGATAAACAGTGAAAGCAATAAATATAAACAACATCAGCGGAAAGTAAACAGAACAACATGCTGAATATCACAAGAAACCACTACTGTAAACAACCAACATGCATCCATAGAAAGTCATACTTATCAATTTATAACGGTGCCAATGGCTAACCATGTCACGACCCGACCCTACCCGGGCTTGAGCCGCAACTACCCCAAGCCCGCCTCCATAGGCCAGGGGCTGGCGACCAGCGCCGAAGGCACAATAACTCGGGGAGGCCTTTGCCTAAGTACCTGTACACACACACAACACACTCAATGCAAAAGTGCAGAGTAAAAGAGAAAAGACAAGTAAAGTAAAAGGGAAACTGCTATAAATAAACCACACATGTGCATCGACCTATACAGTATAAAGCAAGTGCTGAAAGTAACTGAAAAAGAAAAGGGGCAAAACATGCGCCCAACCAGAAAAGTGCCACAACCCGGTAACAGGTAAACAAAAAGGAAAACAGCTGGAAGAGTCCCCCACCTGAAACCCGACTTCGACCACCGCACGCGGTCCACGCTCCTGAACTCCTAAGCTCCACTGAAGTCACAACCAACCTATCCGTCGTCTTCAAGGGCACACCTGGTGCGGGCAAAGCCCAAGCAGGGTTGAGTATAAAAATACTTAGTAGGATACCCCGAAGGATCGAGGAAGCAACAAAGGAGGTACCGAAGGGTGAGCGGTAGATCGAACATGGGAAAGTAAAGGAGTACAACCGAAAGTGTAGTAAAGAGTACAGTAAAGAGTCCAGCTCAACCCGACAAGAGAAAGGAGATAGACTCGTCCAGACACAAGGAGCTGGAAATGGTGAGAAGATGAACTTCTCATCGAGTCTTCACTACCTATAGCAGGAGAGTAGACTCGTCCAACCACGAGAATCTAGACACAGAAATCACGTGGCATACCCCGCGCGTCTTCGCCTCTCTTGGAGGGAGAGTAACCAAAACCCGAGAAAATGGGTACCGAAAACAAGGTATATACAAATACATACGCTCAATAAGAATCCCGAACAAGGTTGTAAGGGGATCTCCATCCCGTAGCTCATCCCAAGAAAGTGAGTCGCCAAAAGTCCCAGGAATAAACACAATCGATGCCCAGCATCCCGCACGTCTGCCCCGAACTACAAGTCAAGGGGCTCAAATCACCACACCTCGACACTATCTGCTTTGGGCGGCACTGACTCGCCTGCATGGTTTTAGGTCGCGTCACAAGGACGCGTCTCGGTGGGGAAAGTGCCCCTCGTACTTGAGAGTTCTGGGGGAACGTCAAACCACACCATGTCACTGCCCCATAGTCGAGAGGTCTGCTCAGAGTCAAAGTTGTTCCATCACCGACCTGTACAATCAAGGGTCTCGCTCCGGTAATCACGGAGAAAAGCCACATACTAGCCTAGTAGATAGGGCTGAGTCTGGAATGCCAACGGGTGTCCCACTGCCCAGCCCTACTGGAGGGTAAATCGTAATAAGATATCAGGTGACCCACTGCCCAACCCCGCGGGAGGGTAAACCATAATAAGATATTGGATGAACCACTGTCCAGTCCTGCTGGAGGGTAAACCCTAATACATCATCAGACAACCCACTGCCTAGCCCTGCTAGAGGGTAGACCTGGAACAAGACGATAGGCGACCCACTGCCCAGCCGCGCTGGAGGGTAGACCTGGAACGAGATGACAGACGACCCACTGCCCAGCCGCGCTGGGGGGTAGACCTTAAAGAGTCGTCGGGTGACCCACTGCTCAGTCTCTGCTGGAGGGTAGACCCTCAAGAGTCGTCGGGTGACCCACTGCCTAGTCTCTGCTAGAGGGTAAACCTTGAGAAGTCCATGAGCAACCCACTGCCCAGCCTTGCTAGAGGGTAAACCCGAAGAAGTCGATGAGTAACTCATTGCCCAGCCCTGCTGGAGGGTAAACCCAGAACTGCTCTGGCCATCTCTACTGGATAGTACAACACTGGCCAACCGAACATGGGGTGGGAATCGCGCAACCACCCGACTCTGGAACAAACCAGGGGAAACCACTCAACCCTTCTGATCTAAACCATCAAGCACAGATCCAGGGGAAAAACCTCAACCCCACTGGTCAACAATCGTGAACCGAGGGACCCTCTACGTCGCAAGAGGTCAAAAGTACGCAGAGTAGAACACGACACGCATCTGGGGCCCACACGACATGTGGCCCCAAGTTAACCCCAACCAAGTGCACAAACGTTCTCTGGTACAACCAACCACAAGTACCTCCAAGCGTTCTCACATACTCCCAGAGTATGCCGCATCTCCAGCAAAAAAGGCTAACGTGCACACGACACCCATCGTCAACGCGAATGCGTAAACGTAACAACTCCAACTTGCCATCTCAACGGCTGAGGCACGACCAACCTCATATCTTTAACCACCAGCATCACTCTCCCAAGAGTGTACGCGATCACATGCCAAAGGTCCACTACAACATGGTAGATGAACCACCACCTGGGCACCTTTAATATTTCCAAATTTAATAAGATCGTGTATGAGGCACTGATCGCCTGAACAGATTACACCGTTGTAATCCTTGTGGAAAAACACACGAGATAGACTACTTACTCGCCCGAAATGGTCAACCAGTGAATAAGGTACTATTCACCGTAGCCAGGTCGTGTGGGGCCAACCTCAAGATCCCGAAACTGAACAAATGGATCACAGCACTGCGATACCCTCGAAAAAACACACGGGATTGACTACTCAATCGCCCAAAATGGACACCCGGTGAAAAAGGTATCATTCATCGTAGCCAGGTCGGGTGGGGCCCACACTACGTCCCCAAAAAAAGGTCGGGCGAACTGCGCCATCACAATGCTCTCAAAAAAACATGTCAAAAGCACTACTCACTTGAGTGGAACAGATATCCGGAGAAAAAGATAAATTTCGGCTTACCGCGCACGAGCGGTACCACGCGGAACCCACACCTCGGTCCCGAAGCACTGCCAATGGATCGCACCATTGCGATCCTCTCGAAAAAGTACCAAGATGGACTATTCACTTGTGTAAAACGGACACCCGGTGATAATGCTGGAAATCACCACCAACTCCCGAAACGGCCCTCGCGGGGCCCGCACCAGCGTGCGGAATTAGAGCGGGCAGAATGCGTCAATGCGATGCCCTCCGAAAAACACCCAACATCGACTGCTCGCACGCCCCGAACAGACGTCTGATGAGAAAGTTATAGAACGTTGCTCGCAGCTCAACAGACGGGCCGTGGGGCCCATGCCTCAACTCCAGCTTCAACGCCCGAAACCATACTGGAAAACTCTAGCTCAATGCCAGGGTCGCAACGCCACTGACGGTGCTCAATTTGGACATCGGATGTGTCCGCGCCGTCCAAAACAAGATTCCCGGAAAAACACCCGACCACTTAACGGTCATGTCGCGCCCCCAAGCCCCTCGTTTCGGGAATTAAAAACCTCTGAAACCATCTCAAAGTATTCGTCTCAAATTATGGGACGCGTCGCCGCAAACAATGCCCAAGACGCCCTGCAGATGATTTATCAATATAAATCATTTTTCATAATAATAATAATAATAATAATATTATTATTATTATAAACCATTTTCTTTTTTTTTTCTTTTTTTTTATACTTATTTTTTTTCCCGTTTCTGTCAAGACCCTAAAAATTCAAAGGAAATTTTTTCTTAAATTTTCTTTGGAATTTTACAAGAACGCGGTTTCTGACAGCACCTGATTCCGAGGCCCGGAGTGCCCAGAATTTCTTTCCGAAGTTTAGCTCGAGTACGCTCAGTGAACGAACGAGCGGGAATTTCTAACTTTTGAACCGGTGCCCGGAATCGAATTCCGAGGGCACCAATGGAACCACAGCGCCAGTAATTGCTTAAGAACTCCTGTTCCGGAGATGCGTTTACATGGGTGTTGATGATAAAAATTGTGGAAGTTTATTTTATAATTACTCTACAATTTTTATTATTTTTTTTACTCTAAGTGTTTAGTTCTTGATGGAAGTTGGGTAACCACCCAACCTCCCTTGGGAGGTTATGAGGGTGGTGGGGCCCACACGAACCCCACCCCTTCATATCCTCTAAAACCCCCTCAACTCCCACTTTAATTTTGTTAACTTAAGTTATAACTTATGACTTTAATGTAATAAGTTTAATGAGGTGAGTTGTGTGTGGTTAATTGAATTTCAAACTCTTGAAATTCAAATGGTTAGGTTGTGTTAATAAAATAAGACTTGGTCTTATTTTATGATTGTTAGAGTTTTGCCACCTTGAGAGAATTGGGAAGCGTGAAGTCTTCTTCTTCTTCAACCTCGACGAAGAACGTGAAGAACATCTCAGACTCCGACGAAGAACACTGTTCTTCAACGAGGAACATCTCCGCCGAAGAACACGACGTCTTCTTCCAACGACGTTACCTCTTCGAACGCACCTCGACGACAACGGAATCGATGTTCTTTTTTCCGCGACGCCCGACTTCCGCGACGCTCGTCTTCCGCGGCTCGTTGACGTGCACCGTTCCTGAACCGAGGTAGGGTTTTTTTTTTAATTGTTCGTGAATACCAACTTGATGATCTTCGTGGATTAAAACCAATTGTTATCGAATAACGCGAGGGGGTCGGACCGCACAAACACGGCCGACCCTCCTCCTTATTTTCGTGTTGGTTTCTTTGTGGTTGGTACGGGAAAACGTGGTGTCGTCGCACCACGCGGATTCATGCGGAAGGAAATGCGCGGCGCCGTCGCGCCGCGTCGTGGAATGAAGTTTAAGAACGCGACGCCGTCGCGCCGCGTCGAAGAAAACCGAAGACGCCGCTGCCGGAGCGGGGCCACGGCGGAGGGGCGCGGTGTCGTCGCACCACGCCAGACGACAAGGGCCGCGGCCGGTTCCAGGCCGCGGCGGAGCAAGGTGACCGGCGGCCAGACCGGGCCGCCGGCGTCGGAGCCGGAAGGGGACCGGCCATTGCCGGTCCCGTTGAGCAGGAACCGGCCGGCCAGGTCGGGCCGGCCGGAAGGGGAGGAGCCGGGGGAATTAAATTCCCCCAGCTGGATTTCCAAACGGCCCCCAAAAAAAGGGGGGGGGGGGGGCGGTTACACAGGGGGGCAGGCGCCCCCCCTTGCCGAAACGGCTCGGCCAAAGGCCGAGCCAGGCAGCGCGTTGGGCGCGCTGTGCCCAACCGGACCGGCGCCTGGCCGGTTTTCCAGGACGGGCCGCGCCGAGCCGGGCCGACCCAAACCCGGGGCGGGTCGACCCGGTCTGGGCCGACCGGGGGGTCTCGGGCCGGGTCGGTCCGAGCCCGAAACCCCCGTTAACGGACTGTTTGGGTTCAAATGCCCATAACTCGGGCTACGGACCTCCAAACGACACGCCGTCAGCGGAGATGCGATCCTTGGATTGAGACAGTCGTTTCAGTATATCGCACTCAAGGTTTCAGAATACTTTGAGTTCGGCTGGGTTGGTTCGTACACGAAACCAACCGGGCCCTCGGAGCGGAAACGCTCATATCTTGAGCTACGAACGTCCGATTGACGTGTCGTCGACTTTGTTGAGTTCATCTTAGTGAGACGGATCTTTTGGCATACTCCTCCCGAGATTTGGACGCAGGTGGAGAACGGTCGGGTTGGTTTTGCCTTAAAAACCAACCGGGCCTCTGGGACGAAAAAGCCAATAACTCTCAGACCGGGCGTCCGATTGACGCGCCGTCTGCGACGTTGAGTTCCTGTTGACGATACGGAACTTCTGGATACATCAAATCTAGACTATGTGTCAGTTGATGTATCGGCCTCTCGGCTCGTGGAGCGGACCCTCCCGAACGAGCTTGCTATGTGCGGGAACCCTAGTGCTGGTTGCGACTGCTACTGCGGCGACGACTACAACACTCAACGATCCTATGTGGATCAGTGCTACCGATCCTGTGTGGGTTCGATCCTGTGTGGGTCAGCACTCAGCGGTTCTGTGTGAGCCAGTGCCTACAGATCCTGTGTGGGTCCGATCCTGTGTGGGTCTTTGCGGGGGTTAGTACCTATCGATCCTTTGTGGGTTCGACGACTTAGATGGATCAGTGATCATCTCTATCGTCTTTCGAAGAAGTATACCTGTGTGAGATGAATCCTGTTTACTTTCCTGTGTGGATTGTGTTGTGCTATCCTGTGTGGATTACGTTTGCTTTCCTGTGTGGAATACGTATACTTTCATGTGTGTACTGGGTTGTACTTGGGATAGGAGGTTGGAGCGTATTGGAATTGATGACTTAGGTATATGTATGGGCATATACCTAAGCAGTGTCGGTTGTTACTTCGTGATTGTATCTTTCCTTTGTGGTTATCCTTTGTGGATTTTGGGAGACCTTCGAGGGTCTCGGGGTCCCTACTGAGTAGCTTATACTCACCCCTACACGGGCTATGCCCGCACTACGTTGTGTTGGTTGCAGACGACGGACAACATTGATCGTGGTTGAGGCTTGCAGAGCAGGACGGTACCTGGAGGTGGACCACTGGGCGGGACGCACTTGGAGCGGACGACGGGACCCGTGGAGCAGTGGAACTATCTGTACCCACCCTTCAGGTGGGATTTCTAGTGGACAGCTCGGCGTAGCGGATTTTACTTTTCAGTTGCTGTTTTCCCTTTCGAGTTATACTTTACTTTCAGTTTGGGTTTGTATACTGGCCCACTTACTTTCCGCACTTACAGTTGTACTCAGTTTTTACTTAGTGATTACTTTTTCCGCTTGCTTACTATGTGGTGCTTGTTTACTTTACAAAGGCAATGCCTTCCCTTTTTACCGGGATTTACGCCTTGGTGCTAGTCGCCAGCCCCTGGCCTATGGAAGGCAGGCTTGGGGTAGTCACGGCACGGGCCCCGAGGACGGGTCGTGACAAATTGGTATTAAAGGAGTTTGGTTCTACCGCAGACTCTGATCTTTTCTATGTGAAGCAATAGTGTTTACTGTATTGGGTGTGGTTATCAGTCCAGGGAGTCCAGTTTTGGTGCGGCGGTCGACGTATCCGTACATCAGGACCCTGACTTCTGATTTCCGACTTAATGCACGAAAACATTGATTGCATGTGTGTTTCAAGTTTTCTTTGTGATTACTTTGTATCAGCTCACCAGGTATACTGTTCTGACCGTGGCGCACCTGTTTCCTTTTCAGGATGGCCCCATGAAGACAACCAGCTAGGGTTCCGAGAGTCGAGCGTGACGACAGCCCACCGAGCGACGAGGCCTCGGTGTAGGGACCTTTGTCTGCAGTGGCACCGGCGGTAGCTCTACCCGCCGAGCCACCGATGCTTCCAGCACCAGCCGCTGACGATGCACGTCGCCTCAGTGCACTGCATGAGTTTTAGCACCAACGACCGCCCAGGTTCTGCGGGGAGACGGACCCCCAGGCAACCGAGGACTGGCTGGAGGTAGTCGTACGAGTTTTCAGGCTAGTGAGGACACCAGCAGACCTCATGGTGATCCTCGCTGCGAGCCTACTGCATGCAGCAGCGGGCCGATGGTGGAGCTTGATGCTCCAGGTGCATGATGAGGCATCTCTACTCTGGACAGAATTTGAGATCCTCTTCTGCTCAGAGTTTGTCCCAGCCACCCTCCGTGCGGTGCGCATTCAGGAGCTTCTTCAGCTGCGGCAGGGCAGCATGACGGTCGCCCAGTACTCGGCGAGATTTACCGATCTCTCGCGCTACTCGACCGACATGGTACGAGACCCATTCTTCTGGGCCTGGACCTTTGAGTAGGGATTGAGACACGAGATCAGGGCATCGCTGATCTCCCTCAACATTCCGACTCAGACAGGAGTACTGGAGTGGGCCCTTTTGATCGATAGCTTTCTTGTTGAGTCTACACCAGCGCTGAGACCCACCGTAGGGCGGCACGTAGGAGAGTCTTCTGCAGCAGGCAGTCAACGGACGAATCTTGGGTCCAGGCAGACCAGACCCTCAGTCAGACGACCTCAGGACACTGGCTCAGCAGTGCGGGGCACACAGCGCGGGGCCAGTCTTTCGAGAGGCAGACAGTGCTACTCGTGCGGCGGGCAGGGCCACATGGCTCGTGATTGCCCGACCCGCCGTGCCAAGGAGTAACAGACGATTGAGGGACCACCGAGGCAGAGGTAGAGGGTCGACCGTGGCGGTCCGCAGGGAGGAGGTGGACGAGGCAGAGGAGCTGGCCGAGCAGCAGGTGGTGGGAGATGCTTTGAGGCTCTACCACCACCACCACCAGGAGGTCCACCCCGACCATAGGGAGCTAGCGAGCAGAGACATACACAACTCCAGGCAGCAGAGGCCTACGACCACGGCGCGCCCGAGATGATTTGAGGTACTATCTGTGTCTATTCCACCCTTGCTGCAGTACTTATAGACACAGGAGCTAGTCACTCTTTCATAGCCGCTACCATTGTTCGGAGCTCAGAGATTCCGACAGAGCCGTTGGCTCGATCCTTACGGCTAGAGACTCCTATGGGAGCAGACTCGACGATTACGCACTGGTTCCGGCAGTGTGAGCTTACTCTAGGAGGTGAGAGCTTCGACTGGGATCTTCTTGTAGCGGCGTCGAGGCCTTATGACGTCATCTTGGGCATGGATTGGTTATCCATGGTCCATGCACAAATTGACTGTTTTAGGCGCAAGGTGTGATGTGTACGCACCGACGGGAGCAGGTTCACCTTCACTGGCGAGAAGGGAGCCTTTGCAGCACAGGATGGACTTCCGCGGAGGAGAGAACAACCCATCACTCATCAGTTGGCTAGCCTCATCCTAGGAGCAGTTGACGTGCGGAGTCCTGGTTTTCCTGCAGTGGTGGATCAGTTTGCGGACGTCTTCCCCGACGACGTTCCAGGGCTACCTCCTCGTAGAGAGGTAGACTTTTATATTGACCTGTACCCTGGGACAACCCCGATATCGACTCTAGCATATCGGATGGCCCCCGCTGAGCTTCGAGAGCTATGGGTACAGTTGGAGGACTTGCAGGGCAAGGGGTTCATCCGACCCAGTGTTTCACCCTGGGCTTCCCCGATATTGTTCGCCAAGAAGGCGGACGGAAGCTTGCGACTATGTGTCGACTATCGTCGCCTGAACCAGGTGATAGTGAGGAACAAGTATCTGCTACCGATAATTGATGACCTCTTTGATCAGCTCAAGGGAGCACGGTGGTTCTCGAAGATAGACCTCAGGTCAGGTTATCACCAGCTCAGAGTTCGAGACGAGGACGTGCAGAAGACGACCTTCAGATGTCGGTATGGCCACTATGAGTTCTTGGTTATGCCATTCGGCGTAACCAATGCTCCAGAAGTGTTCATGGCCCTCATGAACAGGATCTTTCAGCCATACCTCGATCGATTTGTCGTGGTCTTCATCGACGACATTTTGATTTACTCGACGACTGAAGAGGAGCACGCCTACCACTTACGGGTTGTACTAGACACACTCCGAGAGCACCAGCTTTATGGTAATATCTCTAAGTTCCAGTTCTGGATACGTGAGGTCCACTTCTTGGGACACGTCATCTCTGAGGCGAGAGTTGCAGTGGATCCTGCGAGGATCGAGGCAATGTTAGCTTGGGAGCCACCCAGGAGCGTGACAGAGGTGTGGAGTTTCTTGGGACTAGATGGATACTACCGGAGATTTGTGCCAGACTTATCCAGAGTTGCAGCACCACTCTCAGCTTTGACGAAGAAGGGGAAACCCTTCGTGTGGTCAGACAGATGTCAGCAGAGCTTCTAGGAGTTGAGACAGAGATTGACCAGCGCACCTATCTTGAGGTTGCCTGAGGAGGGAGTAGGGTACGTAGTCTACTGCGATGCATCAGGGACCAGACTCGGTTGTGTCCTGATGCAGGAGCGGGCAGTGATTGCCTATGGATCATGTTAGTTGAGGCCGCATGAGCAGAACTATTCTACCCATGACCTGGAGTTAGCAGCAGTGGTCTTCGCTCTGAAGACGTGGTGACACTATCTGATGGGCGAGCGCTTTATAGTCTTTTCTGACCATCAGAGTCTCAGGTACATCTTCTCGTAGAAGGACCTGAACCTGAGACAACGACGATGGCTTGAGTTCCTCCAGGACTATGACTTTGATATATTCTATACTCCTAGGAAGGGAAACGTGGTAGACGATGCCCTCAGCAGGAGTATGGGCATTCAGCTACTTGAGGAGGCGATAGATCAGCTAGCCGCTTTGCAGATATCCTTCGTGGATAGAGATGGAGAAACCTTCCTTCAGTCTCTCACAGTCACTCCTCCACTACTACAGCAGGTTAGAGAGGCACAGTGTGGGGACGCTGACTGTGAGACGCGGTGTGCACAGATATCCTCAGGACAGGCACCTGATGGTTTCTCCTTTGGAGCAGAGCACGACATCCTTTTCAGAGGGCGTACTATGGTACCGGTCGCTTTACGAGAGGAGGTACTGAGAGAGTTTCACACTTCTCCTTTGGCGGTATATCCTGGAGTGATGAAGATGTACCAGGATCTCAGGCAACAGCACTGGTGGCCGGGCATAAAGAAGGCTATGGCAGAGTTCGTTTCTCGATGCCTCACTTTCCAGCAGGTGAAGGCTGAGCACCAGGTACCAGCAGGCTTGGTACAGTCCTTGGAGGTTCCAGAGTGGAAGTGGGACGACATATTGATGGACTTCGTGACTGGACTTCCACGTACTTCCAGAGGTCACGACTCTATTTGGGTGATTGTCGACCGACTCACCAAGTCGGCTCACTTCTTACCCATCAGAGAGCAGGGCTCAGTGGAGAGCTTGTGATGACTTTACGTTCAGGAGATTGTTTGGCTTCACGGTGTGCCATCATCTATCGTCTCCGATCGAGATGCTCGCTTTACTTCTCGGATTTGGAAGGGGTTGCAGGAGGCGTTCGGGACGCAGCTACGTCTGAGCGCAGCCTTTCACCCTCAGACGGATGGTCAGACGGAGAGGACCATTCAGACTCTCGAGGACATGCTCCGCGCATGTGTCCCCGACTTTGGTCGTAGCTGGGAGGACCACCTACCCTTGGTGGAGTTTGCGTACAACAACAACTACCACTCCACCATCGGGATGGCACCGTACGAGGCGTTGTACGGCCGACCTTGCAGATCTCATTTGTGTTGGACAGACCCTAGGGAGTCAGCACTTGTGGGACCGGAGATGGTCCAGGCCACGACAGAGAAAGTTTAGGTCATCCAGGAGTGGATGAGGACATATCAGAGCCGGCAGAAGTCATACGCTGACAGGAGGCGGAGACCACTAGAGTTCGAGGATGGAGACCATGTCTTCTTGCGTGCCTCACCTCGACGTGGTTTACGGAGATTTGGCCGAGGCGACAAGTTATCTCCGTGCTTCATCGGACCCTTCCAGGTCCTCAGCAGTATTGGCGAGGTGGCTTATCGCCTGGCTCTACCACCTCAGTTGCACCGGGTGCACGACGTCTTCCACGTGTCTCAGCTGAGGAGATACGTGCACGACCCGATGCATATCATTGACCATGGGGAGCTTGACGTTGACGATGGGGCGACTTTTGCGGAGGTCCCAGTGGAGATCGAGGATCGACAGGAGCGGGTACTACATGGATGGTCGATTCCTCTAGTGCGCATCAGATGGCAGCACGAGAACCTCCAGGAGAGCACTTGGGAGCGGGAGGCTCAGATGCGTGCTCAGTACCCACATTTGTTTCCCTAGTTATGATGTATCTTTACGGGGACGCAAAGACCTGAGGTGGGAGTAATGTAAAGACCCGTAAAATTCAAGGGAAATTTTTTCTAAAATTTTCTTTGGAATTTTACAAGAATGCGGTTTCTGACGGCACATGATTCCGGGGCCCGGAGTGCCCGGAATTTCTTTCCGAAGTTTAGCTCGGGTACATTCAGTGAATGAACGAGCGGGAATTTCTAACTTTTGAACCGGTGCCCGGAATCGAATTTCGAGGGAACCAATGGAACCGCAGCGCTGGTAATTGCTTAGGAACTCCTGTTCCAGAGATGCGTTTACACGGGTGTTGATGATAAAAATTGTGGAAGTTTATTTTATAATTACTCTACAATTTTTATTATTATTTTTACTCTAAGTGTTTAGTTCTTGATGGAAGTTGGGTAACCACCCAACCTCCCTTGGGAGGTTATGAGGGTGGTGGGGCCCACACGAACCTCACCCCTTCATATCCTCTAAAACCCCCTCAACTCCCACTTTAATTTTGTTAACTTAAGTTATAACTTATGACTTTAATGTAATAAGTTTAATGAGGTGAGTTGTGTGTGGTTAATTGAATTTCAAACTCTTGAAATTCAAATGGTTAGGTTGTGTTAATAAAATAAGACTCGGTATTATTTTATGATTGTTAGAGTTTTTCCACCTTGAGAGAATTGAGAAGCGTGAAGTCTTCTTCTTCTTCAACCTCGACGAAGAACGTGAAGAACATCTCAGACTCCGACGAAGAACACCGTTCTTCAACGAGGAACATCTCCGCCGAAGAACGCGACGTCTTCTTCCAATGACGTTACCTCTTCGAACGCACCTCGACGACAACGGAATCAACGTTCTTTTTTCTGCGACGCCCGACTTCCGCGACGCTCGTCTTCTGCGTCTCGTTGACGTGCACCGTTCCTGAACCGAGGTAGGGTTTTTTTTATTTAATTATTCGTGAATACCAACTTGGTGATCTTCGTGGATTAAAACCAATTGTTATCGAATAACGTGAGGGGGTCGGACCGCACAAACACGGACGACCCTCCTCCTTATTTTTGGGTTGGTTTCTTTGTGGTTGGTACGGGAAAACGTGGTGTCGTCGCACCATGCGGATTCATGCAGAAGGAAATGCGCGGCGCCGTCGCGCCGCGCCGTGGAATGAAGTTTAAGAACGCGACGCCGTCACGTCGCGTCGAAGAAAACCGAAGACGCCGCAACCGAAGCGGGTCCGCGGCTGGTTCCGGGCCACGGTGGAGCAAGGTGACTGGCGGCCGGACCGGGCCACCGATGTCGGAGCCAGAAGGGGACCGACCATTGTCGGTCCGGTTGAGCAGGAACCGGCCGGCCAGGTCGGGCCGGCCGGAAGGGGAGGAGCCGGGGGAATTAAATTCCCCCAGCCGGATTTCCAAACGGCCCCCAAAAGGGGGGGGGTTACACAGGAGGGCAGGCGCCCCCCCCTTGCCGAAACGGCTTGGCCAAAGGCTGAGCCAGGCAGCGCGCTGGGCGCGCTGTGCCCAGCCGGACCGGCGCCTGGACGGTCTGCCAGGTCGGGCCGCGCCCAGCCGGGTCGGGCCACGCTGAGCCGGGCCGACCCGAACCCGGGGCGGGTCGACCCGGTCCGGGCCGACCGGGGGGTCTCGGGCCGGGTCGGTCGGGGCCCGAAACCCCCGTTATCGGACTTTTTGGGTTCAAATGCCCATAACTTGGGATACGGACCTCCAAACGACGCGCTGTCAGCGGAGATGCGATCCTTGGATCGAGACGGTCGTTTTGGTATATCGCAATCAAGGTTTCGGAATACTTTGAGTTCGGCTGGGTTGGTTCGTACACGAAACCAACCGGGCCCTCGGAGCGGAAACACTCATATATTGAGCTACGAACGTCTGATTGACGTGTCGTCAACTTTGTTGAGTTCCTCTTAGTGAGACAGATCTTTTGGCATACTCCGCCTAAGGTTTGGACGCAGGTGGAGAACGGTCGGGTTGGTTTTGCCTTAAAAACCAACCGGGCCCCTAGGATGAAAAAGCCAATAACTCTCAGACCAGGCATCCGATTGACGCGCCGTCTGCGACGTTGAGTTCCTGTTGACGATACAGAACTTTTGGATACATCAACTCTGGACTATGTGTCAGTTGATGTATCAGCCTCTCGGCTCGTGGAGCGGACCCTCCCGAACGAGCTTGCTGTGTGTGGGAACCCTAGTGCTGGCTGCGACTGCTACTGCGGCGACGACTACAGCACTCAACGATCCTATGTGGATTAGTGCTACCGATCCTATGTGGGTCTGATCCTGTGTGGGTCAGCGCTCAGCGGTTCTGTGTGAGCCAGCGCCTACAGATCCTGTGTGGGTTCGATCCTGTGTGGGTCTTTGCGGGGGTTAGTACCTATCGATCTTTTGTGGGTCCGACGACTTAGATGGATTAGTGATCATCTCTATCGTCTTTCGAAGAAGTATACCTGTGTGAGCTGAATCCTGTTTACTTTCCTGTGTGGATTGTGTTGTGCTATCCTGTGTGGATTACGTTTGCTTTCCTGTGTGGAATACGTATACTTTCCTATGTGGACTGAGTTGTACTTGGGCTCGGAGGTTGGAGCGTATTGGAATTGATGACTTAGGTATATGTATGGCCATATACCTAAGCAGTGTCGGTTGTTACTTCGTGATTGTATCTTTTCTTTGTGGTTATCCTTTTTGGATTTTGGGAGACCTTCGGGGGTCTCGGGGTCCCTACTGAGTAGCTTATACTCACCCCTGCACGGGCTATGCCCGCACTACGCTGTGTTGGTTGCAGACGACGGACAACGTTGATCATGGTTGAGGCTTGCAGAGCAGGACGGTACCTGGAGGTGGACCACTGGGTGGGACGCACTCGGAGCGGACGGCGGGACCCGTGGAGCAGTGGAGCTATCTGTACCCACCCTTCAGGTGGGATTTCCAGTGGACAGCTCAGCGTAGCGGCTTTTACTTTTCAGTTGCTATTTTCCCTTTCGAGTTGTACTTTACTTTCAGTTTGGGTTTGTATACTGGCCCACTTACTTTCCGCACTTACATTTGTACTCAGTTTTTACTTAGTGTTTACTTTTTCCGCTTGCTTACTCTATGGTGCTTTTTTACTTTAAAAATGCAATGCCTTCCTTTTTTACCGGGATTTACGCCTTGGTGATAGTTGCCAGCCCCTGGCCTATGGAATTCGGGCTTGGGGTAGTCATAGCACGGGCCCCGAGGATGGGTCGTGATAGTTTCTCTCTCCAATTAAAGAGAGTCCTCTTTTTTTTGTCTCCCTCGTCAAGAACAGGACCCGCACTCCGCGGGTCCTTCTCCTCCCACGCGACCAGGGTCGCCGCTGCGACCCTCACTGGCGGAGACCGGCCCCCAGCCCGCGTTGCCGAGCCGCCGACCACCTCCTATAACATACTACCTTTTTATCACATAAACTTTCATTACATTTTACAAAACCGAGGATCTTTAAGGTTTAGTGTCTTGGAAACCAGGAACTTTAAACGTGAAAACATAAAACATTCTTCTAAAACACTTGAAAGGATTCTTCTCATGTTCATCCTAGGTTCAATACTGCATCACATAACCTGGGGAAATACATCAAAAGAAAGGGTAAGCAAAAGGCCCAATAAGGGAAACAAGAGAAACATTTTACATCTGAACTTGAGATACTTCAATAAGGTCATGAAAAGAACATTAAGGCATGAGAAAGAAATCATGATGCATATCATAATAAAAATAACATTTTTCATAACTTGAAGATGTGGCTGCAACATTTAATATATAAAATCATGAACATATCACCAAGGTCCATCCCCAAGGTGTCATTTGAAAATTACCAAGGTTATTCACCAAGATATCGTGAAAATTGTAATCTCTAGTGGTTACATCATTACCCAATGCATTGGAGCGCTATCAGGGCGCACCCTTAAATTTGCCTTTATTATCATGTGAGCCAAATATATCATCATAAATAATTTCATAAACAAACCATATAGCATAAAAGAAATGGGTTTCATTTCATAATCATAACGTTTTAAAAACTGCTTTAACGACATGATCTTTACATCACTTTAAACCCACAGAAAGGGAAAGAAGGTATCATGTATGTAAATCCCAGAATTTAAAATAATTTTTTTTGATATATATGTGAATACCCCTGTATAAATAAGATCTTTGAGTATTCACTTAATAACATAAAATAATTTTGAGAAAAAGAGAGAGGCATTTTGAGGCGAAAATTCTGCAGCACAACGGCTACATTACAGGGTCTTAGAAAATGCTGAAAAGAGAGGGAACATGGGTCAAACATTCATAAATGACCCATAAAACAGTATAGGGACAAAATATAAGGGATTTAAGAACATGGTAATGATATTTGAAAATATACCATATGAAATGAAGATAATGAAAGTAAGACAAAAATAAGATTTCTCTTATGAAAATTCGGCATCCCAACGACGTCACTTAAACTTCAAAAAAAATGAATTGACGAGATCAAATAGGGTATCTCATCATATGAACATAAAAGATTAGTATGATAGATATAGATATCATAACCCAAAATAATACAAAAGGAACTTGAAATACTTGACATGAAAGTAGATCTTTGAAAAATGAGAAAGGCGAATGAATCCCTTAAAAATTTGGCAGCCTAACAGCGTCACTTAAACTTCAACCAAAAATGAATTGACAAGATCAAAATAGGGTCTCTCATAATATGAAAATAAGGGTCTAGTATGATAGATATAGAGATCATACCCCAACATAATAAAAAGGAACTTTAAAGACTTGACATGAAAATAGATCTTGAAAACGAGAAGGGTGAAAGAATCCCTTAAACATTCGGCAGCCTAACGGCGACACTTAAAACTTCAAAATACTGAATTGAAGAGATAAAATGGGGCATCTCATCATATGATCATAAAATATCAGAATGATAGATATAGAGATCATACCCCAACATAATAAAAAGGAACATGAAAGACTTGACAAGAAAATAGAACTTGAAAATGAGAAGGGTGAAAGAATCCGTTACAAAAATTTCGACAGCCTAACGGCGCCACTTAAACTTTCATAAAATGAAATGATGAGAGTAAGAGGGGGTATCTCATCATATGAACATAAAAAGGACAGTATAATGAATATAAAATACCATCTTCCAACATAAGAACATGGAGCATAAAAGAAATTACATAAAAGATATCACTTGAAAAGAAAGAGAGGGGGTCAGATCCCTTACCTTAAAACGTAACTCTTAAAACTCAAAGGTTGGGACCTTGAGGGCTTGGGGGAACCTCGGGAGGACCCCTTGGGAGGTAATGAGACCAGAACTTCATTGGGGGAGAGTGGGGAGTCGAATGGATGAGAGGATGGCTTGGTATTTATAGGGAAAGTGAGGGGACAAGGCATTAATGGCCAAGGGACACCTCATTAGTGGTTTTGGCAAAACCATGGGATTGCCCATGGTATTTGCCCATGGTATTGGCCACTTGGGACACCTCATACCATATCTTACTATTCATAAGTCGACCATATTGATTACATACTTAATACATCATTTAATGATGTCATTAAACACCCGTAACTTAAAAACTGTATTTTCACTATTCATCGAAAATTCAACTTTCTCAGAATAATCCCAAAATTTCACCTTAACCAAATATCAATGCTCTGATTTCAAAAATGAACTCCATTTTATAAAAATAATTTTCTAAATATTTTTAATTTATTTTTTTAAATAAATAAACTATTCACCGAAAATTCATTTTTTCATAAAAAACCCCAAAAATTACCATAACATAAAATCGGTGCTCTGAGTTCAAAAATTAAATCCATTTTATAAAAATAATTTTTTTAAATAATTTTAATTTAATTTTTAATTAAAAAACACTATTCACTCAAAAAAACTAATACTTGAATAATAATTTATAAAACCGTTATTTAACCATTTTATTGAATCAAATTACTTAATCAAGGTGCCTAGATTATATTAATACTTTCTTTAAGTGAGATTACTAATCCATTTGGACACATTACTAATACTAATCATAAAATCACTATTCATAATTTACTATTCATCAAAAATCAAGTTGATATTTTTAGACTCTAAATTTCGTACTAAACATATTTTTAGAAGACCATTTTTTGAAAATCATTACACACCTTTAATTATTTAAGGTTTACATAAACATTTTTAAAATATCCTTTTTCTAAAATTCATCAAAAATATGCATACTATATTTATCCGGTCATTTAAAAATTCATAAACTTCATCATAAGAAGAAATCCCAATTTTTATTTAAAACAAAGGATTATACAAGGCAGTTACGGTCTCCTTACATAGCCTCTTATCACACCAGCATAGGACCTAAGTGTAAGGTGTGCTAAGGTGAGAGAATCTGAGGGAGGCTCGGCTAACATCGCACGAGTAGTAATTTCTATCAGTTTGAACTTCTCGCAAAGGCGATTCCGTTCTAGCTTCACACGATGAAGTTCAGCTTGGGTTTGGTCCAGAGCAAAGCCCAGTGGTGCTACCTCCTTCCCAAGTTCTGTTAGATAGGCTTCGATCGGTCCAAGACTACTAGGTGAGGCCATCTAATCTTCTTTCTATAATAATTAACCAAGATTACTTGTATTTAGAGACAATAATCAAAACATTTAGTTTCCATCGGTCGTATTGACCAATGGTCATATAACCGTCTAAACCCAACGGTCTCATTTTAATTATAATCATGTTATCAAATGAAACATTTTTGTTGAGTATAAAAATAAAATAAAATAACACATAAAATTAGGAACAAGATTTATTCAGAATTTCGGGTCGTTACATTCTTCCCCCCTTAAGAAATTGTGTCCTCGCAATTTTTAAAATTGGGTTTTGAAATTTCATTGAATGTCCCACATTAGAAAAGGATTCAGTAAAATTATTACTTTAAAAGAAAGAAAAGGAAGTACAAAGGTCACCCGAGTTAACCCACACTAGGATTCCATGTAGGAAAACATGGACATGGAAGAAAAACAAAGGGTCAAGTTCTGGGGGAGAGTGATAGAGAACATGATTAGGAGAAAGTTAACCATAAGAAAATCCCAAACTTATGATGTGTGTAAACGGTCTTTGATTACCTAGTAGGAAACGTAAACCAACAACGTTTTTGTTTTACGTTCCTTTTCATAATTTTGAGGAATTTATTTACAACATAAAACAAAAACATAAGAAAATATACCTATCTTCATGTAGAGTTTCATCCTTTAATAAGTTTCTACCCAAAACTAATCTTTTCTCCAAACTATGAGCATTCAAAACTACTTGGTCTCATCAAAACACAAGAATCATCTTCTAGAGAATCACATAATCCACAAAAGATTGACTATCTATTTCTTCTATCTTTAAACATTATCCCAAAAACAGAAAGGGTAAGGTAAAACAACTCTTCAAAAAGAAAGAATCCCATAGGAATGGAAACTACTTTTAAATCTTCAAAGTTCCATGATACTACCCAAAGTTCATCATAGACCATTCCATAAATAACGGTCCTTAAGATTCCTCAAAATAAACCAAACTAAGATTGAAACCCAAATACAAGAATGATTTGATAACATAGTCTTCCAAAATAATCTTCATTGTTCATCTCCAAACAACATCAACTACTCCTAACATCTTATAACAAAAGTAGCTAACCTAAACATATTTTTCCCAAGATAGGTTAATCATTCCCATAAGTAACCTAAATTATTATAAGTCCACCTTAAATTCATCGATTCTTCAAAATATAAGTCAACCTTACTCCTCAATGAAAATAACGTAGTAATCTATTTACCTCGATCATATAGGGTCCCCAAAATAGTGAACGTCTTCCAAAATAATAATCATATTTTATTCCCCTAATCATCCCTGTCATATTAATATGACAATCGTCGCATTTCCTATCACATTGGTTGTTGGGACATGTTCTTCCATTTCCCGCCATTAACTAAGAAAAGAAACTATAATTAGGGGCTTAAATACTTAGCCAATAATCATGAAAAGGAACCGAAAGCATATAAGGATAACTTGTAGAAGAAAAGTATACCCTAACTTGTGATCCCCTAGGTTTACATCTAGGTTATCCATGATCATATATTCTTATGTGAATCTTTATTTTATTTTATCTTTGTTCCTTTAACAATGGTTCATACTAAGCTTATGAATTTACCAAAGCATATCCCTCGGGAGTGTCGTAACCAAGAGTGCAACAAGGCCCGTTGTTGTGTATCAGTTCCCGTTTGAGTCTAGATCAAATCGGTGTTTTCGGGTTTTACCCCTATGTACATCTGTGCCAGAGCCACCTCTACCTGCTCGTATCCAGACAGGGATGTATTTGCTTTGGAAACCCCTTACTCAATACTCACCAAAATACCAGGAAGATTTCATATATTTCAAATTTTCTATAGGATTCTTCCTAATTTTTTCATATCCTAATTTCCACAAATAACTAAACCATCCTTTGATACCAACTATAACATCCCACCTTTTTATCACATAAACTTTCATTACATTTTACAAAACCGAGGATCTTTAAGGTTTAGTGTCTTGGAAACCAGGAACTTTAAACGTGAAAACATAAAACATTCTTCTAAAACACTTGAAAGGATTCTCCTCATGTTCATCCTAGATTCAATACTGCATCACATAACCTGGGGACATACATCAAAAGAAAGGGTGAGTAAAAGGCCCAGTAAGGGAAACAATAGAAACATTTTACATGTGAACTTGAGATACTTCAATAAGGTCATGAAAAGAACATTAAGGCATGAGAAAGAAATCATGAGGCATATCATAATAAAAATAACATTTTTCATAACTTGAAGATGTGGCTGCAACATTTAATATAGAAAATCATGAACATATCACCAAGGTCCATCCCCAAGGTGTCATTTGAAAATTACCAAGGTTATTCACCAAGATATCGTGAAAATTGTAATCTCTAGTGGTTACATCACTACCCAATGCATTGGAGCGCTATCAGGGCGCACCCTTAAATTTGCCTTTATTATCATGTGAGCCACATATATCATTATAAATCATTTCATAAACAACCCATATAGCATAAAAGAAATGGGTTTCATTTCATAATCATAACATTTTAAAAACTGCTTTAAAGACATGATCTTTACATCACTTTAAACCCACGGAAAGGGAAAGCGGGTATCATGTATGTAAATCCCAGAATTTAAAATAATTTTTTTTTGATATATATGTGAATACCCCTGTATAAATAAGAGCTTTGAGTATTCACTTAATAACATAAAATAATTTTGAGAAAAAGGAGAGGCATTTTGAGACGAAAATTCTGCAGCACAACGGCTACGTTACAGGGTCTTAGAAAATGCTGAAAAGAGAGGGGACATGGGTCAAACATTCATAAATGACCCATAAAACAGTATAGGGACAGAATATAAGGGATTTAAGAATGATATTTGAAAATATACCATATGAAATGAAGATAATGAAAGGAAGACAAAAATAAGATTTCTCTTATGAAAATTCGGCAGCCCAACGACGTCACTTAAACTTCAACAAAAATGAATTGACGAGATAAAATAGGGTATCTCATCATATGAACATAAAAGATTAGTATGATATATATAGAGATAATACCCCAACATAATACAAAATGAACTTGAAATACTTGACATGAAAGTAGATCTTTGAAAAATGAGAAAGGCGAATGAATCCCTTAAAAATTCGGCAGCCTAACGACGTCACTTAAACTTCAACCAAAAATGAATTGACAAGATTAAAATAGGGTCTCTCATCATATGAACATAAGGGTCCAGTATGATAGATATAGAGATCATACCCCAACATAATAAAAAGGAAGTTGAAAGACTTGACATGAAAATAGATTTTGAAAACGAGAAGGGTGAAAGAATCCCTTAAAAATTCGGCAGCCTAACGGCGACACTTAAAACTTCAAAATACTGAATTGAAGAGATCAAATTGGGTCTCTCATCATATGATCATAAAAGATCAGAATGATAGATATAGAGATCATACCCCAACATAATAAAAAGGAACATGAAAGACTTGACAAGAAAATAGAACTTGAAAATGAGAAGGGTGAAAGAATTCGTTACAAAAATTTCGACAGCCTAACGACGCCACTTAAACTTTCATAAAATGAAATGATGAGAGTAATAGGGGGTATATCATCATATGAACATAAAAATGACAGTATAATGAATATAAAAGACCATCCTCCAACATAAGAACATGGAGCATA
The DNA here is from genome assembly GCA_963277665.1 of Viscum album. Taxonomy (NCBI): domain Eukaryota; kingdom Viridiplantae; phylum Streptophyta; class Magnoliopsida; order Santalales; family Viscaceae; genus Viscum; species Viscum album. Next base: position 756,043,177 of record OY728148.1, on the reverse strand, counting down.
AAAGAAATTACATAAAAGATATCACTTGAAAAGAAAGAGAGGGGGTCAGATCCCTTACCTTAAAACGTAACTCTTAAAACTCAAAGGTTGGGACCTTGAGGGCTTGGGGGCACCTCGGGAGGACTCCTTGGGAGGTAATGAGACCAAAAATTTGTTGGGGGAGAGTGGGGAGTCGAATGGATGAGAGGATGGCATGGTATTTATAGGGAAAGTGAGGGGACAAGACATTAATGGCCAAGGGACACCTCATTAGTGGTTTTGGCAAAACCATGGGCTTGCCCATGGTATTTGCCCATGGTATTGGCCACTTGGGACACCTCATACCATATCTTACTATTCATAATTCTACCATATTGATTACATACTTAATACATCATTTAATGATGTCATTAAACACCCGTAACTTAAAAACTGTATTTTCACTATTCATCGAAAATTCAACTTTCTCAGAATAATCCCAAAATTTTACCTTAACCAAATATCAATGCTCTGATTTCAAAAATGAACTCCATTTTATAAAAATATTTTTCTAAATATTTTTAATTTATTTTTTTAAATAAATACACTATTCACCGAAAATTCATTTTTTCAGAAAAACCCCAAAAATTACCATAACATAAAATCGGTGCTCTGAGTTCAAAAATTAAATCCATTTTATAAAAATAATTTTTTTTAAATAATTTTAATTTAATTTTTAATTAAAAAAAACTATTCACTTGAAAAAACTAATACTTGAATAATAATTTATGAAACCGTTATTTAACCATTTTATTGAATCAAATTACTTAATCAAGGTGTCTAGATTATATTAATACTTTCTTTAAGCGAGATTACTAATCCATTTGGACACATTACTAATCCTAATCATAAAATCACTATTCATAATTTACTATTCATCAAAAATCAAGTTGATCTTATTAGACTCTAAATTTCGTACCGAACATATTTGTAGAAGACCATTTTTTGAAAATCATTACACACCTTTAATTATTTAAGGTTTACATAAACATTTTTAAAATATCCTTTTTCTAAAATTCATCAAAAATATGCATACTATATTTATCCGGTCATTTAAAAATTCATAAACTTCATCATAAGAAGAAATCCTAATTTTTATTTAAAACAAAGGATTATACAAGGCAGTTACGGTCTCCTTACATAGCCCCTTATCACACCAGCATAGGACCTAAGTGTAAGGTGTGCTAAGGTGAGAGAATCTGAGGGAGGCTTGGCTAACATCGCACAAGTAGTAATTTCTATCAGTTTGAACTTCTCGCAAAGGCGATTCCGTTCTAGCTTCACACGATGAAGTTCAGCTTGGGTTTGGTCCAGAGCAAAGCCTAGTGGTGCTACCTCCTTCCCAAGTTCTGTTAGATGGGCTTTGATCGGTCCAAGACTACTGGGTGAGGCCATCAAATCTTCTTTCTATAATAATTAACCAAGATTACTTGTATTTAGAGACAATAATCAAAACGTTTAGTTTCCAGTGGTCATATTGACCAATGGTCATATAACCGTCTAAACCCAACAGTCTCATTTTAATTATAATCATGTTATCAAATGAAACATTTTTGTTGAGTATAAAAATAAAATAAAATAACACATAAAATTAGGAACAAGATTTATTCAGAATTTCGGGTCGTTACACCTCCGCTGTCCGCTCGCCCAGCCGAGCTCGCCGGCGCTGTCGCCAGCTCTGATCCACCGCCTGCTGCCGCCATTCCGGACCCCGTGCCGCCTGCTACCGGAACCCCCCCAAAACCAACCATAAAACCTCAAAAACCACCAGAAAAAGCCTTAAACCAGCAATCTTCGACGAATGTTTGCGGGGTCCTCAGAACTCAGATTTACAAACGAAAATAGGCGATGGAAAGATCAGAAAGATTATTATGCAACCGTGGGATTTTCTTGGGAATTAAACAGCAATTTGATGCTATAATTCAACTTGAAAGAAGAGTTCAGAAATGAAAACGCAAAACCGAAAACTCCTACTTGTAGGGCGTTACCCGGAGCTTTGTCGATGATCCGTCGGAGCTGCCGCGCCTCGTCGGAGTTGTCGTGCCTTGCCAGAGAAATGGAGGAGGGGAGGAGTTCCTACTTAGGAGGGTTTTTTCCAGGGAATTCCAATGAGGGAGAGGGGAGAGTTAGGGGTTAAATAAATTAATTAACATTTTAATTAATTTAAAACCCCCAAAATAACCTGCATCTGCAACTCTCGACAGGGTCGAGGTTATGACTCCCCTAGGGTAAAAACCACCTCCCGAGCACAATGGCGGTCTTAGAATTTGATTCTGAGATTCCGTTTGAAAGTTATTAAACTCAACGCCCGAGGCTTCAAAATTACAAAAACGCCCCTGGGGCTATGTTTCACTGACGGCCCGCGGCCACAAAAATTATACCCCTCCTAGGGTAAACAGCAGGCTCCAAACTCAACAGTGCCCTCGGTTTCCCCATCTGAGCCACCGTTTAAGAGGTACTTGAGTTTCACCATTAAACGAATTAATTAATTAATCCGTTTAACGTTCCGAAAGCGAGCGAGGGGTCCAAACGTCCCGCGCCGACATGTTTTATGTCATTCCTAGGGTAAAAATCCCATTCTAGACCCATCCGTACACTCAGATTTCTGATCTGAAGCACCGTTTAGGAGTTATCCCAATTATTTGGCGTTTTCAGTGTGAACACACTAAAAATTTAATTCCGGCCACTCTGGGGCTCATAATCGCACGCCATCTGAGGGCGCTACTCTGGAATAACATCAAGAATATTAAAAAGTGTTTCGCAGCAAAAACTATGTTCTTACATCATTCCCTCCTTCAAGATTTGCGTCCCCAAAAACCAAAACCAGGGAAAAACTCAGGGTACTCAGCTTGCACCCAGCTCCTCCGTACCCAAAAGAACTCATGCACAACTCTGTGCCACCGCACACAGACCAAAGGACTAATCTATTCACGCAAGGTCTACCCTCGCCGATGTCGTGCATAGGAGCACGCACACCTCTTCTCGGGTGAGTCACGTAGGAGACTTCATGCACCCAAACCAACCTTTGGGGTTAGGGCAAGGTGGTAGGGAACCTCGCCATCCCTTCGCACGGTCCCAAACAGCCTGACGGCTCTCGGGGGTAGCTCACCTCCCCGACCAAACCTCTACGTCGCACACCGTGACTGGAATCACCACTCGCACCCAGGATAAGGCTCGGTGATTCCCTCCTTCAGAATATCCATATGGTGAAACACCCAAGGATATCTGGTCACGCGAGGTTTCACTGTCGGTGTCCCACAACCAAGGCTCTCTTACACGCTCGAAAGGCGAAGGAGTCGACACCATCGACTAGAGAAAAAGGTCCCACGCCTTTTACCTTACCAACACAGGGTTACACCCGACACCCTGCGTCACCCTGGTAACACCTCAAACAAGGAGCAGGGAGGAAAGAATTCCACACGCAGAGTCTAACAATTCTACTACAAAAAGTTAGAAGAGCCATAGAGCGTACCTATTATCACCTCATGCTCTGCAAGGTCGTAGACATCCAAGCTCACGGCTGTCCATGGTCCCAACTGTCAGCTCCCGGAGCCTGACGTGGACCGCCTAGTGGTGATAAGAAGACCTCATAAAATCGTCCCCCACTACCAGCTCCTCCCGCTCCTCTGCTAGCACTACCTCTTTGGGTTCTACTCCGATCATGGCGCTACCTCCATCATGGTGGTGCACCTTCTGCCTGCCCAAAGCTCTCTGCATGCCTGGTCGGGCAGTCCCATGCCAGGTGACTTCGCCCATCGCAAGCATAGCACCGACTCTCTCCGGGATGCACTGGTGCCCTCCAACGCCACTATGGTGTACGACTACGCCCCTGAGTTCGGTTGCCAGAAATCCACCTGCGTCGAGGTTCTGCTTGTCGACGCCCGCTAGCTGCGACAGATGTCTCAGCTCCAACGTGCCTGCTGCCACCACCAACTCTAGAACGTGATAGGAAGGTCTCTGTCACCAGGGCCTACTCTAGCACCCCTGGAATATGTGGAAATTCCCAAGGGTAATATGACAGCATGAATCTCTCGGCGGAGACCCTGCTCAAACTTCCGCGCTCGGATGTTGTCGTCATGGACCAAGTCCGGGTAAAAGTATGCACGGTTTGTAAAACTAGACGCATACTCGGCCACCATCATCCCTCCCTGTTGAAACTACAGGAGCTCCTGAATCCGAACGGAGCGCAAGCAGGAGGGGTAAAACTCCTCACGAAACAACAACTGAAATTCACCCCAAAAAAGCGACGACTCGTCAAGAAACGGAGTCACTAGACTCCACCAACGCCAAGTTGATCCAAGAAAAAGGATGGATGTCAAAGCCACTCTCTGATCTGTCGGTGTCTACACAAGCCTGAAAAGGCGAACCACTGTCTCCAGCCAAACCTCTACTGCCTGAGGGTCTGGCTCACCATTGAACCTCAGCGGTCCCTGTCGCTGGAACTCGTGGAGGATGCTCAACCTGTGCTCAAGCTCAACCTGCTCTTCTGAAGCTGTCTGCTGCTCAACAGGTGGGGGTGCTACTACCGGCCCACCTAGAGAAAGGGACTCACATGATGTGTCCTGAACTGTGGCCTCGTAGCTCAAAGGTTCATCGTCACGAACCAAAGCTGGTATCCTGGATGACTGTCTTCGTGGAGACATCCTGAATATTATCAAGGAGTTCCGCATTCAGATGAGCATATATGTATATACCAATAACGACAATGGGGAGCTGACTCAAGAAGGGAAGTCAAAGACTCAATCCTATGTGATGCACAAACCAATTTTCCCTACAACAAGTGTCTCAGCATGTCGAGTCGACAAGCGGGTTATCAGGGTCCTGGTGAATGGATACGTCGGCCGCCGCACCATCACTGGACTCCCTGACCTGAGAACCGCTCTCGAGACACGTTGAAACTGTTTCCCTAAATCCCAACCAATTCCTTTTTACTTTAGGGACGTCCAAACAACATCCCAAGGAACGAACCACCTCTGATACCACTTTGTCACGACCCGAACCTACCCAGGCTCGAGCCGCAACTACCCCAAGCCCGCCTCCATAGGCCAGGGGCTGGCGACCAGTGCCGAAGGCACAATAACTCGGGGAGGCCTTTGCATAAGTACCTGTACACACACGCAACACACTCAATGCAAAAGTGCAGAGTAAAAGAGAAAAGACAAGTAAAGTAAAAGGGAAACTGCTATAAATAAACCACAAATGTGCATCGACCTCTACAGTACAAAGCAAGTACTGAAAGTAACTGAAAAGGAAAAGGGGCAAAACACGCACCCAACCAGAAAAGTTCCATAACCCGGCAACAGGTAAATAAAAAGGAAAACAGCTGGAAGGGTCCCCCACCCGGAACCCGACTCCGACCACCGCACGCGGTCCATGCTCTTGAACTCCTAAGCTCCACTGAAGTTACGACCAACCTATCTGTTGTCTGCAAGGGCACACCAGGTGCGGGCAAAGCCCAAGTAGGGGTGAGTATAAAAATACTCAGTAGGATACCCCGAAGGCTCGAGGGAGAAACAAAGGAGGTACCGAAGGGTGAGCGGTAGATCGAACAGGGGAAAGTAAAGGAGTACAACCAAAAGTGTAGTAAAGAGTACAGTAAAGAGTCCAGCTCAACCCAACAAGAGAAAGAAGATAGACTCGTCCAGACACAAGGAGCTGGAAACGGTGAGAAGATGAACTTCTCGTTGAGTCTTCGCTACCTATAGCAGGAGAGTAGACTCGTCCAACCACGAGAAGCTAGACACGAAAAGTACGTGGCATACCCCGTGCATCTTCGCCTCTCCTGGAGGGAGAGTAACCGAAACCCGAGAAAATGGGTACCAGAAACAAGGTATATACAAATACATATGCTCAATAAGAAGCTCCAACAAGGTCGTAAGGGGATCTCCATCCCGTAGCTCATCCCAAGAAAGTGAGTCTCCAACAGTCCCAGGAATAAACACCATCGATGCCCAGCATCCCACACGTCTACCCCAAACTACAAGTCAAGGGGCTCAAATCACCGCACCTCAACACTATCCGCTTTGGGCGGCACTGACTCGCCCGCACGGTTTTAGGTCGCGTCACAAGGACGCGTCTCGGTGGGGAAAGCGCCCCTCGTACTTGAGAGTTCTGGGGGAACGTCAAACCACACCATGTCACTGCCCCGCAGTCGAGAGGTCTGCTGAGAGTCAAAGTTATTCCATCACTGACCCGTATAATCAAGGGTACCGCTCAGGTAATCATGGAGAAAAGCCACATACTAGCCTAGTAGATAGGGCTAGGTCTGGAATGCCAACGGGTGTTCCACTGCCCAACCTTGCTGGAGGGTAAATCGTAATAAGATATCGGGTGACCCACTGCCCAGCCCCGCTGGAGGGTAAACCATAATAAGATATCGGGTGACCCACTACTCAGCCTTGCTGGAGGGTAAACCCTAATACATCATCAGGCGACCCACTGCCCAGCCATGCTGGAGGGTAGACCAGGAACAAGACGACAGGCGACCCACTGCCCAGCCGCGCTGGAGGGTAGACCTGGAACGAGATGACAGACGACCCACTGCCCAACCGCGCTGGAGGGTAGACCTTCAAGAGTTGTCGGGTGACCCACTACCCAGTCTCTGCTGGAGGGTAGACCCTCAAGAGTCGTCAGGTGACCCACTGCCTAGTCTCTGCTAGAGGGTAAACCCTGACAAGTCCATGAGCAACCCACTGTCCAACCCTGCTGGAGGGTAAACCCGAAGAAGTCAATGAGTAACCCACTGCCCAGCCCCGCTGGAGGGTAAACCCAGAACTGCTCTGGCCTTCTCTACTAGATCTTACAACACTGGACAACCGAACACGGGGTGGGTATCGCGCAACCACCCGACTCCAGAATAAACCAGGGGAAACCACTCAACCCTGCTGATCTAAACTATCTAGAATAGAGCCAGGGGAAAAACCTCAACCTCGTTGGTCAACAATCGTGAACCGAGGGACCCTCTACGTCGCAAGAGGTCAAAAGTACGCAGAGCAGAACACGACACGCATCTGGGGCCCACACGACGTGTGGGCCCAAGTTAACCCCAACCAAGTGCACAAATGTTCTCTGGTACAAACAACCATATGTACCTCCAAGCGTTCTCACATACTCCCAGAGTATGCCGCGTATCCATCCAAAAAGGCTAACGTGCACACGGCACCCATCGTCAACATGAAGGCGTAAACGTAACAACTCCAACTTGTCATATCAACGACCAAGGCACGACCAACCTCATCTCTTTAACCACCAAAATCACTCTCCCAGGAGTATACGCGATCACACGCCAAAGGTCCACTACAAACATGGTAGATGAACCGCCACCGGGGCACCTTTAATATTTCCACATTTAATAAGATCACGTATGAGGCTCCTCTCACCTGAACAGATTACACCATTGTAATCCTTGTGGAAAAACACACGAGATAGACTACTTAATCACCCGAAACGGTCAACCAGTGAATAAGATACTATTCAGCGTAGCCAAGTTGTGTGGGGCCCACCTCAAGATCCTGAAACTGAACAAAAGGATCACACCACTAAGATCCCCTCAGAAAAACACACGGGATTGACTACTCAATCGCCCAAAATGGACACCTGGTGAAAAAGGTACTATTCACCATAGCCAGGTCGGGTGGGGCCCACACCACGTCCCCAAAAAGGTCGGGCGAACTGCGCCATCACAATGCTCTCGGAAAAACGCGTCAAAAGCACTACTCACTTGAGTGTAATGGATATCCAGAGAAAAAGATACATTCCGGCTTACCGCGCACGAGCGGTACCACGCGGAACCCGCACCCCTGTCCCGAAGCGCTGCCAACAGATCGCACTGTTGCGATCCTCTCAAAAAAGTACCATGATGGACTATTCACTTGTGCAAAACGGAGACCCGGTGATAATGTTGGAAATCACCGCCAACTACCGAAACGGCCCTCACGGGGCCCGCACCAGCGTGCGGAATTAGAGCGGGCAGACTGCGTCAGTGCGATGCCCTCAGAAAAATACCCAACATCGACTGCTCGCACGCCCCGAACGGACGTCTGATGAGAAAGTTATAGAACGCCGCTCGCAGCTCAACAGACGGGTCGTGGGGCCCACGCCTCAACTCCGGCTTCAATGCCCGAAACCATACTGGAAAAATCCAGCTCAACGCCAGGGTCGCAACGCCACTGACGACGCTCAATTTGGACATCGGATGTGTCTGTGCCGTCCAAAACAAGATTCCTGGAAAAACGCCCGACCACTTAATGGTCATGCCGCGCCCCTGAGCCCCTCGTTTCGGGAATTAAAAACCTCTGAAACCATCTCAAAGTATTCGTCTCAAATTATGGGACGCGTCACCGCAGACGGTGCCCAAGACGCCCTGCGGATGATTTATCAATATAAATCATTTTTCATAATAATAATAATAATATTATTATTATTATTATTATAAATCATTTTGTTTTTTTTTTGTTTTTTTATACTTATTTTTTTCCCATTTCTCTCTCCAATTAAGGAGAGTCCTCTTTTTTTTTGTCTCCCTCGTCAAGAACAGGACCCACACTCTGCGGGTCCTTCTCCTCCCACGCGACCAGGGTCGCCGCTGCGACCCTCACCGGCAGAGACCGGCCCCCAGCCCGCGTCGCCGAGCCGCCGACCACCTCCGCCGTTCGCTCACCCATCCGAGCTCGTCGCCGCCGTCGCCTTCTCCGATCCACCGCCTGCTGCCGCCGTTCCGGACCCCGCGCCGCCTGCTGCCGGAACCCCCCCAAAACCAACCAAAAAACCTCAAAAACCACCAGAAAACAGCCTTAAACCCGCAATCTTCGGCGAATGTTTGCAGGGTCCCCAGAACTCGGATTTACAAACTAAAATAGGCGATGGAAAGCTCAGAAAGAGTACTATGAAACTGTGGGATTTTCTCAGGAATTAAATAGCAATTCAATTCTATAATTAAACTTGAAAGAAGAGTTTGGAAATGAAAACGCAAAACCAAAAACTCCTACTTGTAGGGCGTTGCCTGGAGCTTTGTCGACGATCCGCCGGAGCTGTCGTGCCTCGCCAGAGCTGTCGCGCCTCGCCGGAGAGGTGGAAGAGGGGAGGAGTTCCTCCTTGGGAGGGTTTGTGCCAGGGAATTCCAATGAGGGAGAGGGGAGAGTTAGGGGTTAAATAAATTAATTAACATTTTAATTAATTTAAAACCCCCAAAATAACCCGCATCCGCAACTCTCGATGGGGTCGAGGTTATGCCTCCCCTAGGGTAAACACCACCTCCCGAGCACAACAGAGGTCTCAAAATTTGATTCTGAGCTTCCGTTTGAAAGTTATTAAACTCAACGCCCGAGGCCGCCAAATTACGAAAACGCCCCTGGGGCCATTTTTCACTGACGGCCCGCGACCGCAAAACTTATACCCATCCTAGGGTAAACGGCACGCTCCGAACTCAAAGGTGGCCATGGTTTCCCCATCCGAGCCACCGTTTAAGAGGTACTTGAGTTTCACCATTAAACGAATAAATTAATTAATTAATTTATTCGTTTAACATTCTGAAAGCGAGCGCGGGGTCCAAACGTCCCACGCCGACATGTTTTATGTCGTTCCTAGGGTAAACACCCCATTCCAGACCCATCCATACACTCAGATCTATGATATGAAGCACCGTTTAGGAGTTATCCCATTTATTTGGTGTTTTTAGTGTGAACACACTGAAAATTTAATTCCAGCCACTCTAGGGCTTGGAATCGCATGCCGTCTGAGGGAACTACTCTGGAATAACATCAAGAATATTCCAAAGTGTTTCGCAGTAAAAACTGGGTTCTTACAAACCAAAAATTGCTTCATAATAAAGTAATCATGCCAATAAAGAATGGAAAATAAAACCAGGTAACCCAGCTAGGTATGACCTCAACGTCTGTACCATCTCCATGCAACAACTAATGCAACCCAGCTCCTGAAGCTGTCCTCTTTCCTGCACGTAAATCCATAAAGTCTGCACGTGTCCCGAAGGGCCCATGCAGGGTGTGAGACAAATCTCAGCAGGATACCACCCAACGGTGCGTACCAAATATATGTGTTTAAGCAGTCATGCGAGTGTAAGGAAAACTGTAAGCAGTACAATGCACAAATAAACACTAACTCCTCTGGTGCTCAGCAGCCACCATGGAGTGTCACCTGCTTCGACCAACGCCGGAATCTCTACCAAGTAACCTGGAAACATGCGCCCCCTGACTTCACTTGTCTCAAGTACCGACGTCCCGAAGGCACACCCAAGAATAGTAACCCGACACCATGTGCCTCCTGACACCTCGTGCCTTAAGTACCAACGCCCCGAAGGCATGCCCAAGAAGTAACCCGAAGGAACAACGATGTCTGCCCTCAAATCATGGTGAGCCCCAACCCCAACCCGATAGTCTCAATGATATCCCCTGAAGGCTTCTCACCTCCCACGTGTCTTTCTACGACAAGCACCCCCAACCAAAATACCTAACCGCAACTACAGGGGTCTCTACCCACACGAGTGGTCAAAACTACCTCATCACGGAGTATCTCTATGTGCACACTACTCAAAGTCCCGGGTGAGCGGTAATCACCAAAATAGCACCTAATCCACCAACACATCTGACACCTCGTGTCCCTGCGACCATGCTGCTCAATTCTGATGGCATCACCATCCTAGTAACCCGGGCCATGCCCAACCTGACAATTGTACTGCCTCAAGATGACGTCCATGATGCCCAATCCCGTGGTCAAAACCACCCAAAGTAACCCGGGCTGAGCCCAACCTGTGATCAGCATCAATCAAGCGTAATCGGGCCAAGCCCAACACAACCCAAAGGGTCCAGCATGTACAATTCAGCAATTGCATATATATCAAATTTAAACAGAACACATAATCAGGAAAAAAAACATAAACAATTAAATTGCACTATGCACGGTGTTGTCCCATACTAGAACTAAGGTCTTAAATGCCTCTAACAATTTATATCATGCTTAATAAATTAAAATCAACAGTTTAACACATTAATATTTCAATTAAAACCATTTTGGCATTCCCTGGCCAAAATGACCCGATGAGCAACGACCCCTCACCCAGCCCCGCTCACACAAACTGGTAACAGGGCATACCCAAAGGCATCTCATAGGTCCAACAAGCAATTCAATATGAAACAACAGATAAAACAGGTCCCACTCAAAATACCCGAAAACGCGATGAAGGCCGTGTCACCCAAACAACCACGAAAACACAAAATGAGGTATGCACCACCTACCTGAGGATCGTACGATGCTACTCCTCTGGTAACAGCCACCAATTCGATCTAAAACACGATAAATCTACAAAAGATTCAAAACCTCTCAAACTCCTATAACTCATTCTAGAACAAAAATCAAACAAAACGGCTTAAGAGGAATAGAGGCCTTACTGAGGGGGTTCCAACGCATCAATCCGTGATCGAAATGGAGTTCGGACGACGATCTAGGGGAGTATTGAAGATTTTTCCTGCTTGGTTCATGAAACTGGCAGAACAAAACGAGTTCTACCTCAAAACGAGGCTACTGTCCATTTTAACGCAAAAAAAGAAACTACACGGTGTGTAATTCATGACCACACGCCGTGTAGGTCATTTAACTATTCATATGACGACTTAATTATGCCGCCTTACTTTCCAGACCTACCGACATGAGTACACGACGTATACCTATGGGTACACAGCGTGTACTTGGTTTCTCTTCTCTTCCTCGCCAACTTACCCACACACCATGTATATCCCTCATACACGGCTAGACTACACGGCATGTCCAAGGGGAACACGGCGTGTACCTGGTTTTACCCGGCCAACAGGCCTACACACCATGTATGACCACTACACGGTCGGAAGTACACGGTGTGTTTAAAACTACACGCCATGTAGTAAGAAATTTTTACACGATCATCACACGACATGTACTCAGCGAGCACACGGTCGGGAACTCGCTTAACATATACACGGTGTGTACTTAATGTACATGGCGTGTAGTCTGGAAATTTCCAGAAACTGCCCAAATTCTCCAGTTTCCTCAGAAACAAGTCAAAAATTCAAACAGGGTCGGGATTTTGACCCGTTCTAAAAACTCGGGTTCTTACAAACTCTCCACCTTAACATAGCTCGTCCCCAAGCTATCAAATGAAACCCGGATATGGAATCATACATACCACCCCGATTCAACATAATCCGGACTTCCCTGGTCTCAGAGGTCCCGACTAATTCCTCAAAGGGGCTCCCCACCTTAGGAATCGCCTAACCCGCTCTCAACCCAACAAAACTCAAAGCAACCAAGGGTTTACTAACATGTCTTCCAAACGCATAGTCCTTCCATGATGCATCGTCACCCCTGCACCTCATTGGCACTCACGTGTCACTCCCGACACCCAACATAGCCCGCACCACATCGGTGTCTGCCTCCACGAGGTCCTGGTGCCTAACACCTCAAGTAACCCGCATCCTCGATGCCCTGATGCCCACGAAACCTCAAGTAACCCGCATCCTCGATGCCCGGATGCCCATGACACCTCAAGTAACCCACATCCTCGATGCCCCGATGCCCAAGGAACCTCAAGTAACCCGCATCCTCGATGTCATGATGCTACACATCTCATACATACATACATATATATATATATATATATATATATATATATATATATATATCACGCACCTGATATGATTCCAATCCCACTAACTAGCATCTAGTCAGTCCACATAGATCATGTGCACCACGTGCACTCAAAACAAACATGCCTCTATAGGTCATGCCAAAAAGGAAATATGGAGATCACGACCACACTGCGGTGTACCTCTAACCATCGTCGACTCAGCAGCCTGCTCAGCCTCTGGCAGCTCCACGACGTGCATTTGGCCTGAAGTACAGCTACCTGACGCCTGACCTTCCTACGGTGCTGCTCCAGTCACCGGCCACTAACCCCTCAGCTGGGTCCCATTGTCTCTATCACGACCTCCACGCACAGCTGAACCTCGACTACCCTCTCCGGGTACCGAACCAGAACCAACTCCAGACGCTACAGTCTTTCCTGGTCCCTGCATGTCGGCTATCTGAGAAGGTTGCCTACAAAACCTCTCCAGATGCCCGTCCTGTCCACATGCTCGACACTCCTTCAGAGGCCTATCACACTGATCCCGAACATGTCTCGGTTGTCCACACTGAAATAAAATCATCGAAGAACTACCACGAGGTGGTCTGGCTGAATCCCTGGCCTGACTGCCATGTTGGAACTCATCTCGTCCTCACTTCCTACTATCTGAACCGTCACCTAAATTTATCGCCTTGCCCAAGCAAAAATTCTCTCTCTCGTTGCCCTCAGCTATGAGCGCCTGATTCACCACCTCGGAGAAGGAACCCAGCCTGAAGATGTTCACCTGGACCCGAATGATGTGTCGTAAGCCATCCTCAAAGCGCCTCACCCTAGCCGCGTCATCGCTCACCATACCAGGTGCAAAGCGAGACAACTCTATGAAAATAGCTACGTAGTCCATGACAAACATGTCTCCCTGCTGAATACTAAAGAACTCTCGAGCTCTCTCTGCCCTCAGTGTCTCTGGATAGAAGTGCTCAAAGAACCTGTCCTCGAAGTCCTTCCAAGCCAGTCCCTCGTGCCCACGAGCCTGAACCTGTACATCCCACCAACACTTCACTAGTCCTCTCAGCATGTATGTCACCAGCTTGACCCTCCACCCTGGAGGCATCTCAAGCTGCTCGAAGATCATCTACATGCTTTCTATCCATTTTTCTACCGCATGTGGACCACCCTCACCCTGAAAAAGCGGCGGGTGCTGCGAATGGAACTCCCACGTCAGATACGCCATAGAAGGATCTGTACCCTATGTGCCTCTGTCAATCCCCTACAAGACGCGTACCAGGATAGCTCGGAGCTGCTCATCAATCCAAGGTATGAATGCTGCCGAACCCGACTGTTGTCCTGCCTACACTAAATCCTGGACCTGCTCCTGTCCCTGAGCTTGTACCTGCGGCTCATGCTCTGCATGTACTGAATCCTGAACCTGATCCTGCACCTATGGCACTATATCATCTCCTGCCTGATGCTCCATCAAGTCATGAAGGAGTAACCCGCTGAATACCATAAATGGTCAGACAACCCATATATATATAACAATATATTCTACGCAGATAAGGAAAGTAGTAAAGAGGCAGTGTATAACAACTACCCTTACTATCCCCTATCGCAACCAATGCCCTCGGCATCCCGACCTCACAGCCTCCTTACCCGCCCTCAACAGAGCCAAGTATCAATGGTACCTCGGGCCATGCCCGTCCTGACAACCAACGTTGCCTCTACCCCGACGACCGAATCGCCCAATCCTCACAGTTACACTGCCTCAGCCATAGTACATGCCTTCTCTCATAAGATCCAGACCCAAATATCATGCCATATGCAATTCTAAAAATATAAAGCATGGCATACACATTGCAACAACAAGCAATTCTATCTGGAATTTCACCTTTTTACATTTCAAAGCATATCAGCATGGCAATTGATTTTATTCACATGGTATTATCACTTCATAAAGAATACCTGCAATTATGAAATTGAAATACCCTAAAAATGTTCCTATCAAAAGCCAAACAACAAGCCTCGCCATACTGGACCAAGTTAAAATTCTTCCTTACCACACCGAGTCAAGGGTCACATATCATAATCAATAACACCACACACCAAGTGAGCCACCGAGGTGGAAATCATATAAACCATAATCTGAGCAAAAGGCAAATAGTAATTCTCACCCAAGGTAAGTTTGTCTATCCCTCGTACTTGGGGTTGCAGGCACCCAAGCACAAGCTAGGAACCTAGTTCCAGTAACAACCTATATCTCCAGTCTACCATATCCCAAATAGTAAAACCAGCAGAATTAACAGAGAGGTCTCAATCTCATTAGTATCCATAAAAACACTGCTACTAAATCCTTGTCAAGAACTCCTCTCATACCACTTTGTAATGACCCGAACCCGGCCAGCCACCAGAACTGTGCCAAACGGGTCGGGTGTTACTACCTTAGGCGCACCTCCCCGAATGCCAAAGGCTGCCGACTAGCAGCGAGGGTCTGTTAGGTATAGTGGGGAGGCTATACCCTCTCGGAGGATCATAATAAGGGTACTGGTCCGAGAATAATAATAAATATGCAGCGGAAGACTCAGCAGACTCGAACCAGACCCACAGAGCGGAAGCATAATCAATATAGATAAACAGAAGAAGCAATAAATATAAACAACAGTAGCGGAAAGTAAACAGAACAACATGCTGAATATCACAAGCAACTACTACTATAAACAACCAACATGTATCCATAGCAAGTCATACTTATCAATTTATAACGGCACCAATGTCTAACAAACAGTTGCTTCATAATAAAGTAATCATGCCAATAAAGAAGGGGGGAAAACCAAGTAACCCAGCTAGGTATGACCTCAAGGTCCGTATCATCTCCATGCAACAACTAACGCAACCCAGATCCTGAATCTGGCCTCTTTCCTACATGTAAATCCATAAAGTCTACACGTGTCCCGAAGGGCCCGTGCAGGGTGTGAGACAAATCTCAGTAGGATACCACCCAACAGTGCGTACCAAATATATGTGTTTAAGCAGTCATGTGAGTGTAAGGAAAACTGTAAGCAGTATAATGCACAAATAAACACTAACTCCTCTAGTGCTCAGAAGCCACCATGGAGTGTCACCTGCTTCGGCCAACGCCAGAATCTCTGCCAAGTAACCTGGAAAAATGTGCCCCCTGACACCACATGTCTCAAGTACCGAAATCCCGAAGGCACACCCAAGAATAGTAACCTGACACCATGTGCCTCATGACACCTCTTGCCTCAAGTACCGACGTCCCGAAGGCACGCCCAAGAAGTAACCTGGAGGAACAGCGATGTCTGCCCTCAAATCACAGCGAGCCTCAGCCCCCAACCCGATAGTCTCAATGTTATCCCCTAAAGGCTCCTCACCTCCCACGTGCCTTTCTACGGCAAGCACCCCCAACCAAAATACCTAACCGCAACTACGGGGGCCTCTACCCACACAAGTGGTCAAAAACACCTCATCACAGAGTATCTCTGTGTGCACACTACTCAAAGTCCCGAGTGAGCGGTAATCACCAAAATAGCACCTAATCCACCAACACATCTTACACCTCATGTCCCTACGACCATGCCACTCAAGTATGATGGCATCACCATCCTAGTAACCCAGGACATGCCCAACCTGATAGTTGTACTGCCTCAAGCTGACGTCCATGACGCCCAATCCCGTGGTCAAAACCACCCAAAGTAACCCGGGTCGATCCTAACCTATGATCGGCATCACTCAAGCGTAACCGGGCCAAGCCCAACACAACCTAAAGGGTCCAGCATGTGCAATTCATAAATTGCATATATATCAAATTTAAACAGAACACATAATCAGGCAAAACAACCTAAACAGTTAAATTGCACTATGCACGGTGTTGTCCCATACCAGCATTGAGGTCTTGAATGCCTCTATCAATTTATATCAGGCTTAATAAATTAAACTCAATAGTTTAACACATTAATATTTCAATTAAAACCATTTTGGCATTCCTCGTCCAAAATGCCCCGATGAGCAATGACCCCTCACCCGGCCCCGCTCATACAAACTAGTAACATGGAATACTCAAAGGCATTACATAGGTCTAACAAGCAATTCAATATGAAACATCAGATAAAATGGGTCCCGCTCAAAATACCCAAAAACGCGTCGAAGGTCGCGTCACCCAAACAACCATGAAAACAAAAAATGAGGTATGCACCACCTACCTGAGACTCGTACAATGCTACTCCTCCAGTAACAGCCACCAATTCGGTCTAAAACATGGTAAATCTACAAAAGATTCAAAACTGCTCAAA
This sequence comes from Viscum album, assembly GCA_963277665.1. NCBI lineage: Eukaryota > Viridiplantae > Streptophyta > Magnoliopsida > Santalales > Viscaceae > Viscum > Viscum album. The sequence continues at coordinate 756,026,245 of OY728148.1, read as the reverse complement.
CCCCTATAACTCGTTCTAGAACAAAAATCAAACAAAACGGCTCAAGAGGAATTGAGGCCTTACCGAGGGGGTTCCAACGCATCAATCCATGATCAAAACGGAGTTCGGATGATGATCTGGGGGAGGATTGAAGATCCGGCCGGCTTGGTTCACGAAACCGGCAGAACAAAACGAGTTCTGCCACAAAACAAGGCTACTGTCCGTTTTAACACACACAAAAACTACACAGCATGTACTTCATGACTATACACCGTGTAGGTCATTTAATTGTTCATATGACGACTAAATTCCACCGCCTTACTTTCCAGACCTGCCGACATGAGTGAACGGCGTGTACCTATGGGTACACGACGTGTAATTAGTTTGTCTTCTCTTCCTCGCTGACTTACCCACATGCCATGTATATCCCTCATACAGGGCTAGACTGCACAACATTTCCAAGGGGAACACGGCGTGTACCTGGTTCTACCCGGCCAACAGGCCTACACGCCATGTATGGACACCACACGGTCGAAAGTACACGGCGTGTTTAAAACTACACGCCGTGCAGTAAGAAATTTCTACACGGTCATCACATGACATGTACTCAGTGAGCACACGACCGGTAACTCGCTTAACATATACACGACATGTACTTAATGTACATGGTGTGTAGTCTGGAAATTTTCAGAAACTGCCCAAAGTAATATACAACCTAATTTTTCTATGCCCTTCCCTCATTTATGTCACACCACCAATTATTAAGTTGGATATCTAATAGGAGATACCACCTCCTAAATCTCCTTCTAACCGTGAATAAGTGTAACTAGAGAGAGACCACCTCTTCAGAGCTTTGCGACTAGCAAGACCACTGACGCGTGTTCACAATAATACCCCCACTGATAGGAGCATAGGGATACATGGATATTGACTACTACGGTGTGGATGGAGAGGAGTTGGTGAGGCGATACTATAGATCTCTATCCTGGGTTGCGTAAGGGTTACTAACACCCACCAACATAAAGGTCCTAGGGTTAGGTGCTGGATGTATAAGGGTTACAGGCTTATGAGAGGGAAGCGTAAGTGTCACTGGGTACTCCTATGCATAGATGTTGTCACATAAGGGTAGTGATAATAATTCCCTACTGCTAGGGGAAGTGTTGTAAATTGTAATAGGAAGTGTATGGTGCTGTTAGTGGTAGGTGGATGGGTATTAAATAAAGGAGAGGATATAGGCAGAGGGGATCACAAATGTATTTGGTTAGATTCCTCCAGAAGTGTCTGGAGGGTTAGACCTCAACCTAGGGTGCATAGTCTCCCAAGGAATTCATTTTCTTATTCTTTTTCTTCTTCTATTTTATACTTATTCAGTTGATAACTATGATTCATGTTCGCTAGAACTACTGGATTTAACAAAAATAACTATTTTCCATCTCTCTCATAATTGATTCCTTCACCCACTGAACACGAGCAACTATTATTTAGAAATGGTTCCTCTAACCAACTAGCTACGTCACTAGTAACAACCCAACACAACTAGAAAATTCAGTTATGGACACAGTTTGGAATCATGGTTGTAGGCCCAAAAATTGTTGTAATAGCCTATGGCCACGGTTTTGGAAAACTATAGTCATTATCACCGTGGCAATAGGTCTTACCTACTACCATGGTTTTAACCATGGAAATAGGCCACCTATAGCCACCATTTTAATCATGGCAGTAGGGGCCTAGTTCTATAGTTTTATCCGTGGAATTAGGGGGCCTAGTACCATGGTTAAAACCATGGCTATATCATTTATATGGTATATAAAAAATTAATTCAGTTTCCCCCTAGTTCCCCACCCCCAATGCTAGTTTCCCCTTTCCCATGATAGTTCCCCCACCCCTCTTTTCCCTCCCCCTTTCACCCCCACCCCTACTAGTTCCCCCATCCCACCCCTTGCACCCCTCCCCCTGCTAGTCCCCCTTACCCCTTCTAGTCCCCCCTACGAGTTCCCCACCCCCTGACAGTCCTCCTCCCACCCCCCAATTCCAGTTACCCCTCCCCTTACTAGTCCCCCCACCCCCCTTGCCCTCCCCCTTGCACCCCACCCCTGTTAGTCCCCCCCCCCACCCCTTACACCCACTGCCTCTGCCAGTCCCCCCCTGTGAGTTCCCCACCCCCTATCAGTCCTCCCCCCAGTGTCAATCCTCCCCCTACCAGTCCCCCCTTTCACCCCCACCCACCCCACCCCACCTTGTCCTCCCCCTTGCACCCCCACCACTGTTAGTTCCCCCCCACCAGTCCCCCCTACACCCACACCCACCCTCCCCCTTGCACACCCCTCCCCCTGATAGTTCCCCCCTCCCCCTACCAGTTCCCCCTACCAGTTCTACCCCTACCCCTGTCAGTTCTCCCCCTACCCCTACCAGTTTCCCCTCCCCCCTGCTAGTCCTACCCCTCTGCCAGTTCTCTCCCTACCCCTGCCAGTCCCCCCTACCAGTCCTGCCCCTTTCTAGTTCCCCCCTGCCAATTTCCCCTCCCCCCAGGCCCTTCTAGTCCCCCTCCCCCTGCCAGCCCCCCCCCCCCCCCTCGCACCCCCACCCACTTTACCCCTTCCACCCTCTATCAACCCCCCTGTCAGTCCCCCTCCCACCTTGTCCCCCCTTTCACCCCACCCCCCTATTAGTTCCCCACTGCCCCCCCCCCCCCCCCGCACCCCACCCACCCTACCCCTTGCACCTCCTCCCCCTGCTAGTCCCCTCCCCCTGCCAGTTCCCCCCTCCCCCTGCCAGTTTCCCCTCCCCCTACCAGTTCTCCCCTCCCCCTGCCAGTTTCCCCTCCCCCCTGCCAGTCCCCCCCTTCCCCTGCCAGTTTCCCCTCCCCCCTTCCAGTCCTGCCCCCCCCCCCCCCACACCCTTCTTGTTTTCCCTCCCCATGCCCCTATCAGTCCCCCTCCCCCTTGCCATCCCACCTTGCACCCCCACCCACCCTGCCCCTTGAACCCCTACCAGTTCCCTCCCCCTACCAGTCCCCTCCCCCTTCCAGTTTCCCCTTTTACCCCCTACTAGTCCCCTCCCCCCTACCAGTCCCCTCCCCCTACCAGTTTCCCCTATGGCCATGGTTAAAACTATGGCAGTATCCGACCTATATCCATAGTTAAAACTGTGGCTGTAGGATCCTTTCATTTGAAAAAAAAACAGCAACCTACACAAACCTGCAGTATACAAATACACCATACACATACACCTGCAACGAATTCAAAAAACCATTGCAACATCTCATTTCCAAACAAATAAAATAACAAATAATACATATAAAATTGAAATTTTATAAATAATTAAAATAAAATGATAGATACAAAAACTTTCAATAATGTCTCTCCAAAATGTCATTTGAATCCTCCTCATAATCAGCATTGATATCAACAACATCAACGTGTGTACCACCACCACCAACATCATCATCACCATCAGCAACATCTTCAGCCTCTCCACCACCAGAAAAATCTTCAGCCTCTCCGCCGGCATCTTCAGCTACACAATCACTACCATCCTCACACATCGAGCGCAAAATCGATAAACATCCATCCACTATTGTTGCACCCTCTGGCAGAAGTGAAGAGCATATAACTGATATCAACTTGAACAATTTTCCATTTTCTTTTTTCCACGTCTTTTTAGACTCTTGTCTAACTTCTTTCTTTGTTGTCTCAATAGCATCATGTAATTGTTCTTTGGTAACCATTCTTGCAATATTACTAGAATATTCAATACCTTATGACCAATATTTAGATGACATGGTTTTCTTTTCAGGTTTACAACGAACTCTACCACTATGATTGTTTCCAAGAACCTGATGTAAATAATCATTTGGTCCAAATGTGTCTGGTTCCTTTGCTATTAGAGCTTGAAGAGCATCCTATAAAAGGGTGTTACCATTTTAGTAGATAATAAAAAAAATAAGTGCAACTATATTTCCATTGAAATGCTCATACGTGTTATGAGTAAAATGTCTAAAAAAGAAAAACCAAATATCTCAACTCACATAATAGAAACTGTAGTTGTGTTTACCCATTAATAAATATAAAAACATCAAACTTCAAAAATATAAAACAAGAATATATGAAAGTGATACTAATATATGTTAGGATGGATACTTCTATTTTTGGTTTTTTCATAATCAATTATAGTATTACAATATCAATCCTTTTTCAAACTCAATTATGTCAAAATAATATGTTTTGTAAAAGGTTTGGTAACTCTTTTTATACTATATTCATGTAATCATATACATAGAGTTTCCAGTTGATTCACATCACAATGTATAAACCAAGAATTCCTATTTCCCATGATCACACTAACATTTTTGTTCCAATAATCCACACTTGTGTCATAGTTTCTTTTTCACACAATAATAGTTTGTGACGCTATAGCCAGTTTCCATTATTGCAACCTAGGTTATAGAATCTTAGTTTCTTTGGAAAACTCACAAGCATGTGACTGATCCTTTATTTCACTATAAAAATTGCTTGAATCGGACAATGAATATATTCTAAGAATTTAGATACTCATATCCACCCAAGTGAGACCCCATCTAGCGCTACAACACTTGGAAGGGTCTAGAGACACTGTGTGGGGTTCTTCCCCTATAAATATGTTATAGAAGGAGATGTATTCTGGACAACACAACAATGGACAAACCGATGATCCTTTATCCTTATATGGACACTGCCATCATGGAAGTGGAAACCCTAACTCCACCCTTCTCCTGGGTTAGAAGCAGGTACCCACTCAAGTACATTGATAGAAATACAACCATTTGAATGGGTCGGTTGATTTTGGGAATGAACTCCCACCCCCATTTATTAAATGAACCTTCTTCAATAGTGATACAATAAGAACCTTCATCCACACAATAATATTTCTATGGGAAGCCTTCAGCTTCTTGACCTTAGGTTCAGAATGGGTCTTCTTAATGAAAAATACCATCTATTTCTTAAATGAGATGCCCTCCCCAAGAAATGGGGCCTTGACAAGGGCCTTTTTTGGAGATCCTAATTATTTACCTATAAATATTATGGGCCTTTCTACATCATCCCAGATAGATGATTAATGGAGAAACTCAACATACATACCTCCCAAAATTAGGGTGTTACAGATTTGATCGACATCCAAGAGACTGACTTCATCGTATGTAAGATGAAACATTTTTATGTATATAATCCATCAACTGACCAAGTCTATAATTAATCTCTTATTACAATAATAAAGGGTTTTAGAGATTCATATAGCCTCGTACATTCCAATATTTTTTAACTCAGTAGTATATTTGGTGGTTGTATGTTTCACCCAGAAGGACCAGCCCCATTCCATCCCAAAGACCCCTCCTGATCGAAGGTCACAACCATGAAACCATCTAAAATTCTAACATGAAGTATAATTCCATGTTATTAAATAGTATATATGAATGTCAGGATCAGGTTTTTTATAGATCAATTCAAATTCTTTCGGTATGAACTTTAACATATACCCATCAGAGCATTATTCCTCAAAAATGAACTGGCCCACATGATAGATAATTACTATAAAGGTGTTATGGGTCTTCAAGATCAAAGGATTCATAATCTCTAAATGGGGTTTCAGTATAGTAAAATCATTTTTAAGATAGACCCACATAAAGGTAACAAGTATGAAATGGGATATTCTAAAAGGGTTTTCCCCATCAGGTTTGATATGGGCTCTTGAGATGACTGGATGACCATACATTGATCAGCGTCCACATTTGAAACTATATCATTCTAATGAGAAACTACTTCTACAACCTCCTTTTTTTATGAAATCTAGACGAAAACCTAAGTAGTGTATGTCCTTTTATATTCTTTATACTACTTTTAAGATTTGGTATAACTTATATTAGTATCTTGGGATGTTGTTTGGGTCTACATATATATTAGTAGTGGTTATGGACCTATTTGAGAGTCTAAATATTTCTTAAACCTCTATAGAGAAACATGATTATATGATCAATATAAAATAAATGAGAAGGTTCCTTAAACACTATTCTAGATTGAGTAGATTTCAGATGTCCTTTTTAAACCTTATCAAGAATTGAACTTATTAAATTATCATTAGGAATACTAAAGAGAGTGGCATATAATGTATTTTACTATATAATACCATCGGAACAAGTGATATAATTGACTCAAGACTTCTCATTCCCTATTATGAAAACACAACTCATATAATTTTTAATGAATGAAACTACATACTAAAAGCTAAAAATTTAAAAAAAAAATCTTACAATTTTTTCCTAAGTTTCCTGATTCACAGCAGTTCCATCTTTCTTTTTCCTACTAGAAAAAAACAATAATGATTGGGGAACATGTCCTTTGATATTTAATGCTCGTTTCTACATGAAAATTGAACATAAATCAATGAAAAAATAAATGTATATTCAATGTTAGATCATATATTACTTGTGACAGTTCATGATATGGAAGTGTAGTTCACCCCAGAGTATGATTATATATCATGATTCCCTTATTTATTATGTTTCTTTTAGATGAATCCTGTTAGTAAACAAAAATAAACCAGCCTTTCAACAAGTCAAAAGGAATAAAAAATCATCATTTCAACTTAACAATTAAATGAGTTCAAGACATAACTGAAATAACCAAGTCTGGAAAATAAAAATGAACACAATCACATCTAATAAAATCATCCACTATAGAAAAATAAGATTAATGAAAAAAAGAAATTTATTAAAAACATTAATATTGTAAATTACCTTAAAATAGGAACAACTCCAATATGCAATTAGTTCTTTGTATTGTGAAATTGGGAATTCATTTAAGATCAGTTCATTTTCAAGAGGAGTACCTCTTCTTTTTTTCCATCCAACATGTAGGTAATTCTTATAGGCTCACCACATCTCCCTCAGTTCCATTAACCTAGTTCTCTTAGTATGGAGACCATCCGAGAATTTACAGCAAAGCTGAATATTCAAAAAAATTTATCAATAATACTTTATAAAGAAATTGAAAAGTAATTTTAAAAAATATATTACCCAAATTTCCACCCAATCCTTGTCTTTTATTTATTTTCCAACTTTTCTCCACTCGGTTTCTTGAACCAGAACAATATTACTATGTCTTCTAAGTGTCCCCATGAAACTCTGCAATTCTTTACCATTTTATTCAATAATTTTCATTTCCTCGTTATACTGAACCATAATTTGTGTGTGTCTATTCCACACTTTATGCATATTTGTACGACCATGTCTTTTAGTAGAAGGTGATCCTGAAAAAAGAAACAAATATTTCATACACATATATAACTTATATTTAATAAAAATTTATTAATTTCATTACTTTTTAAACATTTACCAGTAGCACTATTTGTTGTTGCTCGATCATGCACACTATGTTGGGGGCAACAACTAGAGAAGTGTCCTCCATAGTAGACTATGGATGTTGAGGTTGGGTAGGAGGGTATGAGTATACAGGGGGAATAACCAATGGAGGTGTACCCTCCATAGTAGATTGTGGATTCTAAGGTTGGGTAGGAGGGTATGGGTATACAAGGGGCATAACCAATGAAGGTGTATCTTATAGAGATGAAGGTGGATAAGGGTAAAAAGGCTGAGGGATAGAAGGAGATGGACTACCCTGCATGGTAGGAGGAGGAAATGGATAAAAAGGATAACCACCCATGTATGGATAAGGCATATAAATGGGGGTAATGATGGGAGGAAACTGTCCCGGTGACTACAGATCTGTGGACTGTGAAGCAGTGCATGTAGGGGGTTGTATGTAGGGTCGGTCCTATACTCTGGAGTGTCTGAACCATCTTCATTGAATGCAAGTTGTCTCCTCAATGATTCCTATTCATATTAAATATGATTTGTGTAAAGTTCATACATAATCAATAAATAAATAAGGGACTCACCAGAATAATCATATTTGTCAGGCCAGCTTCTCTAAGTCATCGATCATTTTCCTCCATTTTTTAATCCAAACCTCCTCGTAAGACATAATAATCTGTAAATTCCAAAAGTGATGTGAAAATTTTAAAAATATAACAAATCATTAAATAACTATAAATATGCCAAGAAAATTCATATTATTTTTCAAAACTTCACATATTCCATTAAGTTTTTTTATTATGTTGTTTACTCGCTAAATGAAAACATTACAAAAAAAAGAATCTTCTACTTTAAAAGTTTAAAAAAACACGCACCAGGTCAGAATAATATAATCAAAATACTTTGAAACATGTAACTCTAGGATTTCTCCATTATAATTTTCAGTTCACAATCCATTCTCACAATTGAATCATTTATATCATCGAATGATACATTTGACTGAATATCGACTGGTTCATCCAAAACATCACCATCATCCAATCCTTCATCAAAAATATGTCTGTGAATAACATCAAAAATAACACCAAATTGCGGGTTTAAATGGTCATTTACATAAAATAATTTTCTATCTTGTGATGCAATAATATAAGGCTCATCTGTTCGCAGTTGACATTTCATATCAATCACTCTAAAACTGGAACTATCTATATACAATCCTTATCATGTCATTGAATCAAACCACTTTCATTTCATCATAGTGACATGGCCATATGCATAGTAATCTAATAAAAATATTCTTTCAACAACCCCATAATACGACATATTTTCTGATTGAGGTTGTTTGTCTGATGTACTAGCATAACATTCTGTTATAGCGCTTATCATGATATACCGTCATGCTGTGTTTCCATCTTTGTTTCACAACTATTTATAATGAATTTAAAACCATTGATAACCATTTCTTTATAATCACGAACCACATTTTTCAGACCAAATGACAACGCCTTTATTTCAGCAGATACATCATCCATCGGTAAACTTTGGACTTGAAATATACCGAGAACGAATATTGAACAACTATCAACGATTTGGTAATGTAAAAAAAGAATTTTTTACCTCTGACTCTAACCAAGCAGGAAATTATTTGTTGTGTAATTACTCTCACCTCTTAATAGATAAAGAGCAATGGGCTCTTTTTATAATTTCACTATGTTATCTAAAAATATAAAAATTTAATGATATTAGGAACTATGAAAAAAATACACAACAAAAATATATATATTTATAATTTTACTTACTTGATGTAATCATCAACAACACCACAGTTAAATAATATTGTATGATGATCCATTTTCCACTCATCCCTATTCAAAGTACACAACCTGTATGATCTAGATATCCCCCCCCCTGTTTGGGGTAGTGACGAAAATGTTGGCTCAATGGGATCATATTGCTCATCTTCAGTTCTCATGGGATGATTAGATCTTGTGGTGACATTATTCAAATACCCAAATGGCCCGAAGGCCTTTATTTTTATTGATTTTTTATAACCCCCCTTTCAAGGGATAAGGGGGAACCCTTACAAGGCCCGTAGGCTCAGATATTACATGGACCGTAGGCTTAGGAGATTACATGACCTGAAGGTCTTAAGGAATTAAATCAGACTATCTACAAGGAACTGCCCCTCCCCAGCATATGCATCATGATAGTAGCTCTCCACCTTCGCATGGTCGTCTAGCTAGGCTTCCCATGAAAGCATAGGTTGGTCCCGATGGCATATCCATACTCTCTCATTCTAATAAATCCATTTGGCTCTACTCCGGTGAGTGCACCTGCTCTGAATCCTCTTCTAGGGCTTCCCTTTTTTTGTAGTGTGTCTGGGGAAACTGCATGTGGCCCGAAGGCCTTGAGGTGGCCCGAAGGACTTAAAGGTGGCTCAAAATCCCTACTGACCTAAATGCCTGGGTGACCTAAAAGCCTTAAGGACTCCAAGCCCAAACCGGTGGCCCAAGGTGAATAGTTCCAACTACTACAGTACCGAACATTACCTGCTACAATGCCTACTACAGTACCTGTACAGTGTACAGTTCTGCTATAGTACCTGCACAGTGTACAATTCTACTACAATACATGCTATAGTACTGCTACAGTACCCAGAAATATGCCTCTAGCTGGTTTTGAACCTGAGTCTTATGGATGCACTTAAGGATACCTCGCCAACTAGGCTGAGGCTCATGTGCAAAACGTGGTTGTCAATTAAGTCCTCCTCTTTACCCATATGGTGGGTTCTCCAACCCAGGGAGATACACGTTCCCCAGCTAGGCAATGGCGTTGAATAGCCCTGTTTATAATATGAACAGTGTTCGAGCCTGGTAGGACTCGAGCCTGTGTCAGTTCCCCCAGACAGCGAAATGGACCAACCAGTGAACCACTCGACTAACTCCCTGGGGGCCAGACATTAGTCAAATACATTGAACAAAAATCCATGCATTCTTGAGCTAAATAACCTTTCACAATAGATCCTTCAATATGATTCTTATTTATCATATAATATTTCAATGTAAACATCATTCTTTCTATTGAATACATCCAATGACTAGAAACAGGATCACCAGAAAGAACTTTTGTTGGAATATGCACGGTTAGATGCAATATACATGTAAAAAATGATGGGGGAAATATTTTCTCCAAATCGCAAAGAATGATAAGTGCATCTTTATGTAGTTTTTTCACAACACTTTTGTTCAATCTTTTAGCACAAATATTTTGATAAAAGTGACATAATCTAATCACATAGACCCTGACATTATGTGACAGTAAATGTCGAATGGTAATAGGAATCAATTCATGCAACATGACATGGTAGTCATGGGTTTTGAGGGATTTTAGTCTCATATCTCGTGTATTCACTCATTTAGAAATGTTACTCGAATAACCATATGGAACCTTTAAACATTACAAGACTTGAAGAATTTGTTTTTCTCTGCATTTATCATCAAAAAACAAGCAAAAGGGATTTTCCACTGATTCTTACCAATTAAATCAGGATGAAGTCTTGGTTTTATACCCCAATCCATTAAATCACAACGTGATCACAAATCATCTTTTTTATTTCCCTTTACATTTAAAAGTGTTGCAAGTAACATTTCACACACATTTTTCTCAATATGCATTACATCCAAGCAGTGATGTAGCAAATTTGATGACCAATACGACAACTCATAGGATATACTTTTCTTTCTCCAATTATTGTTGGAATTCAAAGGAACATTTTTCCGCTTGTTGGAATTTAACTAACCCTTTCCGAGAAAAAAAATCAAACTTACAAGTTCTTTAAGGATATCACCCCCGACATCTGTTGAGGTATTTCATCTGTCTCTATGGAATTATCAAACTATCTTTGATTTTTCCTGTATGGATGATCCATTTTTAGAAATCGTCGATTCCCTATGAAACTGAAAGTTCGTCGAAACTTTAATCTCCTAGAATATTTATTTTTTATACATATAGGGAAAGATAATACCCCCTTGGTACTCCAACCAGACATCATTCCATATGCAAAGAAATCATTTATTGTCTATAATAATGTTGCATGACACATAAAGTAATCCTTTATAAACGCATCATATGTCTGCACCCCAATGGTCCAAATCTCCTTCAACTCATCTATTAATGGTTTCAAATATATGTCAATATCATTTCCAGGATCATTGGGTCCAGAAATAAATATAATCATGATAGTAACTAGCTTTTTCATACACATCCATGATGAAAAATTATAAATATGAATGAAAATAGGCCAAGTACTATGTGCAATATGCATTTGCTGAAATGGGTTGAAACCATCACATGACAATCCCAATCTAACATTCTATGGGTCGGCTATAAAATCAGGATGTAACCTTCCAAATTTTTTCCATGTTAACCCATCAACAGGATGAACTATATCATCATTATCCTTATTTCTTTAATCTTCATGTCATCTCATATTCTTAGTTATTTTTTCTGACATAAAAAGTTTATGAAGTTTGGAAATCAATAGAAAGTGTCACATCACTTTATCTAGTACATGAGATTGAGTTCCATCTTTATTAGTCTTCTATATCGATGTACCACATTGTTTTCACTCATTTAACTCGACATTATCCTTCCAGAATAGACAATAATCTTTAGGGAATGTGTGGATTTTAGTACATGAAAATCCAAAGTTTTCAACCAACTTTGATGCCATATAATAATTTTCAGGAATACATGCATTATCAGGTAGCAATTTCTTAAAAATAGTAAGTAGATAGTTGATCTCAATATTACCAAATCCATACATTGTTTTCCTATGATACAGTCTCATTCAAAACTCTAGTTTGGTCATATTTCCACATGACTGGTATACTGGGGTATTCATGTATTCTAACATGCTCAATGTCATCATTCTAATCATTAGATGAAAACTATATTCCCATATTCATTTCCTCTTCCACTGCTCTACATGAAGTGTTGGCTTGAGAAGCAAATGGAAACTGATCAAAAATCAAAATTTTCATTATGATCCTTTCAGCTGAATCAACGTCATTCTCAGTTTGAACTTTTTCTCCATTATGATACCCAACATGATATCCTTTTTTAAAACCTTTTTTAGTGATGTGGAAAATTACTTCCTCACGTGTTAACCATGGTCTTCCAATTCAATCAAAACATAGGCATTGAATCAATCCACAGTCTGAACCATTGTTGAATGAAAAATCCAAAAAATATTCCAACTCCTTCTAAAACTCATCAGTGATCCGATCAAAATTATACATCCAGTGTCTATCCATTCTAATATGAATAAACAAATAGTTAGTAAAATTTTTGATTGTAAATAACAACATTAAAACTCATTCATTATTAAGAAAAGTAGTATATGGACTCATTCATGGGCTTCTATTCCTTACATGCTTCTTGAGAAACATAAGTAAATGTTCAATCTTAATGCATCAACTATAACATTATCATTTACTAAAGTATATGAGATCTCTAAATCATAATCATATAAGAACTATACCCATATCCACTAATTAATATTTATGACATGTTAAGATAATACATAATGACATCTCTTACTATCAATTATTACACCATGACAGGTCAACCTTAGGTTACTAGTAAGTTCCTAGATTTCTATATATTGGTAAATATTCTAAATGAATAAATCATAATCATCAGTGATTTACATCATCTAAAATAAGATACTAAAATACATGAGATACAAGTGGAGGTAACATTTTATATCCCAATGAAAATATAATAATACGTACAAAGGGTATCATTCTTAGATACTTATATAGTGGAAAATGATTCAAATGCTGGATTAGTGTGCAATGCATCATATTAGAATGATACAATTAGAGTGGACCATGGGGTTTATATATTAAGGATGGTTTTTCTAAGAATATTGGGTTTTAATACATTTATAAGAGAGGGGATGGTATGCAGGGAGGGGGAGGGGTTGGGCAGGGGGGGTGGGGGGGAGGGGGAGGGGCTGGGTGGGGGGGAGGGGGAGGGGCTGGGCAGGGGGAGGGGGGGAGCACGGGAGGGGGGAGGGGGCTGGTGTGGGTAGGGGGAGGGGGTGGTGGGGTGGAGGGGGAGGGGTTGGGTAGGGGGAGGGGGAGGGGATGGGTAGGGTGTAGTTCAATGTACCACAAAGTATATGAACAAAATTTCTACCTAAAAGATTTCATTTTTTTGTGATCCTAAGGCATATAAAAATTATGATTTGAAATATCTATGAGATGTAGAATGACAACCTAAATCCATCTCAATATCCTATCTCACTATCCATGTGAAGACCACACTTCCTGCATCATCAAATAAATCACCACTAATTTATCTCCCAAAACAACTATTCAATTAGCCATCCTCACTTCACTGATATTCAATACAAGACACATGGCATCACATAGACCTTATTCCCACATTCACGTCTATAAAAAAGAAAAACATAACACTCCGGATAATCCATGGATTAATACAAGATCTAGATTTTGAAACCTATATATTTTAGATGTCATATTGTAACCCAGACCACTAGGATAATTTTTTGTTGGCATAATAATAATAATAATAATCAGAAACAACCCAAGGTAAGAGTTGGAAAACCAACTCATACCCCCCACAAAATTTTATAATAGTAAAAATGTACAGCTAAAACATGAGGTGAAACATGCTTTCCCCAACATGAAAAAACCATAAATACCATAAAATACATTTGAAACTTGAAAAAATCTAATCAAAATTTATAACAGCCACTCCTTAGAATGAACTACTTAAATTTATTTATGAAATTTTTTAGTGAATTTAAATATGGTCAAAACCCTTTACCATTACAAGACCCTAATTTATAGGTTATATTAAAATAACATAACCTGTATATAATAATTAAACCGCTAGGAAAACTATATTAACAACACCTTATCAAAAAATATTAACGAAAGTAATGACCACCTACCCTTAACCATTAATATAATTTAATTCAATCTCACCTTGACCATAAGACCATCACATGAAAAACCCATATCCATAAAATCCTCAACTCATAGATTTGAACACTTACCAAAAAAAATTCAAAACCATCAAAGTATAGAAATACTCACCGAACTATGTTAAAACACTGATTGAACAAAACATTTTCTAACTATCCTACCAACAAAAGAATAATCTATGAAAAGGATGTTGCAATAACAACGTGAGAAGAAAATCCAAACCTAGATGCAATGAATTGGGTGGGGATATGAGAATAAACAATGCGAAAGAGAAATTGTGTATTCAACTTGTCGAGGCTGTTGATATAAGAATAAATGGTTAGTTTAGAAAGAATAAAAAAGCAAGGATGAGAAGAAAATCCAAACCTAGATGCAATTAATCGATTAGGGACGTTGGAGGAGGAGAGGGAGCAGAGAGGGGGGGGGGGTGTCGCCAGAGGCGAGGGAGCCAAGAGGGGCTACGGGTAGGGAGACGGAGGCCGGAATGTTGAGGCGGAGGCTGGGAGGTCAAGGTCAGGAGTAGAAGTCGGGGAGGGGAGGAGATGGTCGGGAAGCGGTGGTCAGATGGCTGGGAGGCGGAGATTGGAGAGGGGAGGAGAGGGCTGGGAGGGGGTCATGGAGGGGAGGAGAGGGTCGAGAGGCAGAGGTCAGCGAGGCGGAGGTCGAGGAGGCGAGGGTTTAAGCGGGGGAGCCTGATGGAAAAGGTGAGTCGGGAGGAGAAGCCTGATAATTAGGGAAGTGAACCATAGTTTCAATAAAACTGTGGCCTCATATAAACCTATTACCACATTTTTTTTAAACTGTGGCAATATATGTGTGGAAATAGGCCATATTTCTAGTTGTGCAACCATCTCACCTATCATCCTTCCTTCTCTGATGGGTGTGAATAATGGGAGGTCTTGAACTAATGCTATCGAGAACCACAACCTCGTTACTAACACATAGGAATTCACTCATGTGTTTTGATATGTTGCATCTATCCTGTTATTTCAGACTGACAAGTCATCATATTAGATTAACCTTGTTTTGTGTGATTGTTCTTTCATGCATCTTTTCCATTCTTTGTCACAAAAGACAGACGCATCGTTCATTGGAAAAAAGTTGAAAGATGTTTTTGTAGATTCACTGTCTAAATTGAGCAACACACTTTGTTGGGCACAATCCACCACACATCGATTGTTGGGATGATGGTAGATGATACTGTCTTCCCATATTGACCATCCATCACAGTTTTCTTTGACGATGTCGTAATGAGCTTAGTTTTCGTTGATGATGCTATGATAGATTTTCATAAATCTTTAATACACAAGATGTATTCCATTTTAAGCTCCTAGATGACATAATTAAATGCAATAAATCTAATCGTGTTCCATTAATGCAATGTGAATCATGAAAAACTAACTCTACGAATACATCCACCACAGTCAATTTAGTGAAAATCGATTCTTGGATCACCCAAATCGAATTTTGAATGACTAAGTTGTGACCGAAATAGTATTGAAGATTGGGCCACTTTATGCCCTCCAAATTATTAAAATCAAAACAAGTCGCTTTGAAAATGTTAATCATTGTCCTAAATATCAGTAAGTCTACAAAATAAAAAAACTAACATTTATATCAAAGGACAACAAGCATAAAAAATAGAGTTCGTTTGAGAAACTACATGCAATAAAAATCTCAATGCATGATTTTTAAGGAAAATTTGGGCTATGCTCTGTCATTTTGAGAGTTGCAATGCATAATTACATTAGCTACCCATTCAGAACACGACAAATCAAGCATGAGAATTCACAATTGAAGTGTAGAGAAAATCATTGTTTTGAGTTCCTCAAAATTGACATAAATGATTGCGTAATGATGATGGACATTTTTATAGTCACTTTCTCTTCCTTCTATAACTCCCAAAGATCAAACTAAAATATCCTTACTCGAGTGTCAGCAACAATTGAAGGCTTATAGAGGGACAACAGAAAACTCCCAAAGTATTCATGTAGTCCACACATCCCACAGTATCTTAAGGCACATGCAACACATTGGCTATTAAGATAACTAGATCCAAGTATTTTGACAACAAGGTTGCAATGTGTTGGGCACATAACATTTAACACTTGACTTTGCCAACACTAATCAGTTGAAATGATCAAACCCAGACCCGTCAAAGGGAAAAAGAGTTTTAATGATCCAAAACAGATTGTTTTATTAGCATATTTAAAACATTATTCCTTTTGTTTCCTTTAAAATTTACCAAACACAAAAGAAAATTTTTAATGAAGAAAAAATTGGGATTTCAATACGCCGACAACTAAAAGTCAAACAATGCTATCAATTGAAATGGACACTACAAAAGTCAAAAGAAACTTTACCCGTGAACCCTACCCGCAAAAATGAGAAACACCAAATAATTTCGCCCTGGCATAAATGCATTCACACCACACCAAATGTAGTTATAAAATAACTAACTAATTAAAAACTCCCACCTGCGGTGATTGACGCCGTCAGGATGAGGCAACTGATCGGTAGTGTTCCTCAAGCGCTGACCAATGCTCCTGAGCATTGTCTTTCGGTGAAACAAGGAGTGACCAAAAATAGAGAGAATCTCTGCGACACCTATAATCACAACGATAGATTTAACTATACACACATATCTCAGAAGAACATGATGATTATGAGGTCGGTTGTCAGAGTGATTGAGATAGTGTCGTTCATGTCATTGTAGCGGTTCAAGTGAGCACACTCCCAAATGAAGATTCCAAAAGACAATCGATGTGCTATGAGTTGCGGCGGTGTCGGCGGCGGCGAGACGACAGAGGGACGACCATCAAATTCGCGAACTAGCAATGTTTAAGGTATTATAAAACCAATAATTTATTCCTTAAAAAACCCAATAATTTATGGATACACATACATGAATGATTTTATTTTTATAAAAACAATCATCAAATAATTTGTGAACTAGAAATAACTAATGATCTTGAAAATAAATAATTTAAAAAATGAGAATTTTGGAAGTAAGTTTAAAAATAAATTTATGGATAGTTATGTGTATTATAATTGAACATTGAAAATAAATGATATATAAATGCTTCTTCATTTTTAAATTACATAACCTTTAAAATTTTAAATAAAGCATTTGGTTTTAAATTCAGCTGTACTTCCTTCGGTGTGCAGGAGGCTGTCGTCGTCTCCCTCGTCTCTCTGGTCCTGCCACTGCCAATCTTGCATCCACTACCTCTCTCTAGTCTCATTCTCTCTGTTCGTCGAAACCTCAACAGTGAACGCAGTCCGCCTCTCTCTCTCTATGAAGTTCATTTTGATTTTGATTTTTTGGAACTTGATTCGCTCAACCTTTCTCCACATGTATGTCTATATTTCATTTTTCTACTCGTCTGTATTCAATTTGTTTACAGTGTTTGTGCATCGTCGATATTGCTGCATTTCGATGGCGGAGTGGTGTCTGTAGTTCAGAAGAGGCGCATTGTGTTATGGCTTCGAGAAATAGCATCCACAAGGGGGCGGTGAAGGTGGATCGGGCTGCGCCGACCCCTTCCGTTGCCAAATCGTCTTCCGTTAAATCCAGGGTTCTTCCGCTGCCTTCTAATCTGCGCCGTAGCAGCCCTGGGTCCCTTGGCGCGGCAAATGGCGATGCAGGTTTGTTCAGTTCATTTGCCATTTCTTTCCAAATTGATTCCAATCCGCCAACGTTTTATAATCATTTGTGTACTTTTGTAGTCCACAGACTACGGGTGCGTCTGCTTTTCATAAATGAATTGAATAAGTGACTGAAGTTGCTGCATTAACTGCGCGATTGTTACTCATGATGCCCTATTTTCTCCCCATTTTTGTCGTACTTTTCTTTCTCTCCATTCTTCCTGAAATTATCATATGTCCTTTATGTGCTTACTCATTCAGTGGTTTAATTTTTTGGAATAATTTCCCTACACCTCTTAGCAGCATGGTGATAGATGTAGGCCGCTTTCGTGTAATCTGGTTGTTTGCTCATTTACACTCATTTTCAGGCTTTACTTTTGATTTTTTGTGGAGTTTTTTTTCTCTCAATCTTTTACTAACCACCTGTCAAAATAGGAAAATAATAAACTAAAATGGAGAAAGTGAGGTCATTAATGGAAGATACATGCTCCAGTTTAATGTTGCATGAGAGTAGGGTCACCGTGCATGCATTGTTGCATATAAATATATAAGTTAGACCATGTGGACGGTAGGCAGAGTTTACCATCATCTTCAAAGTTTTCTTCAAGCCATGCCATCAAATTGGAAGTCAACTACCTATGGAAGCAAGACTTTGATATTCCTTTCTTCGTTAGCTATGCACGGCAACCATGCACCCCTTTATTTTTAATAATATGAGTCTAACATTCCCCCACATGAAGATTTAATCGAGTGCCAATAAAATCTTCACACATTTTTCTACCTTTTAATATTCATCATGCTTATGCTTTAAACATGTTAAACAGGGATTTGCACCATACAATTTTGTTAGTATTAAATGGTTTTATCATACCATCAACAAGGCTGTCTTTATTGACACTATTGATTTTTTGCATGTCGACACAACCATCTTTTTTTAGAAGATTCTAAACCCAAATAGCTTCCTTGTAAACTTGCATAGTTGCTATATATTTGATTTTGTAGTAGACAAGATGATCACAAATTGTAACTTGACCAACCAGCTGACAACACCTTTTTTCAGTATGAACACAAAACCATTAGTGAAATCGCTTTATCAAGGTCTCCTGTATCAAAGCCCTTTATAGTAAAATCAAATCCTTTAAAACATAATGCAATATTTGTTGTTACTTTAATATACCGTGAAACCCTCTAAATGATATTCCAATACCCCTTACTATAATTTATCATAAAATGGTCGGACTTCTTGTGTAATGTCTAGTTTTGTGCATGTTAGAGCTTATATTATGCTTATAATTGTTAATGCATATGGATCTTAAGGCGCTTTAGTCCTTTATGCTTCAATAGAGCTAATTGGCGCCGTTTGATCCATGCTGACCCCATTTAATTGGGTTTAAGAGTTGTTGTTATTGTCACGAACCAACTCGAATAACCTACTAAACCGGTACCCAAATCAATCCTAACACGACCTGAAGGGCATTCCTGATCTCCACGGGCTGACGACTATTGCCTGGACATCCAGAAACAATCAAGAGGGAAAGATTTTGCCTCAAGTGTAACCAAACAAACGAAAACAACGGATCACAAACTCCGCTTGTCACCGCCAACTCCCAAGGTCTGGCTATCAAGAACACCCACCACCTTCAAACGGTGCTTTTCCTTTTCCTTTTCCTGGACCCGACATAAGAAAATCTACAAACGCCCGAACACAACAAAAGGGTGTGAGCAACACTAGCCCAGTAGGATTCCACCAAGCATTCCATAAACAATTCATAACAAATAAACCAATTATGCTCAATTTTAAATAAAACATGGCATGATAATCTCTTCTCAATTCAATATAAAGCATGCTTTTCAAATCTTTTCAAAGGCATGTAATAAACAGGTATAAAAGTGCATTTCTATCAAAGCAGGCATGAATAAGCATTTCATAAACATTGGCATGGATAAATCATTTTCAATCATAGCACCATGGTTAAGAGTCCGGGGGTTGTTTAGATCAAGGCTCATGCTTCCACAGATTCTCAATGAAATATGACTCCAAAGTGTGCACACATCCCTATATCCAAAACCTAGGGGGAATACGAATCCATCCCAAAGAATGAACCTCTTGCTCTTGTCAAGTTCGGTTAGCGTTGTCATCACCCATCCATTGCTAGGTAGAGCTAATACATGCCTAGCGTGCATATCCAAGGCCACCCACCTAACCACCTAGACTCCCACGTGCTTCAAGGAAATCAATCATACAAGGAGCTATCATTCATTTCAATCAATCTCAAATCATTTCAAACAACCATTTCAAACAATTATTTCAATCGACCCTAAGTTCAAGTTTCAAAACATGCAATTTCATTTCAAAAACCAACATCAAATGGTTTTCATCAAAACTCATGTCTTCCAAAACGACTGATTTCATTCCAACTTCATAAAACATTTCATGCCTTCTCTTTTCAAAAGTCATCATCAAAGTCATTCTTTAAATCATTCGTTTCAATTCAAGACCATTATCCGAAAATCAACACTTTATTTCAAAAGCCATTGTCAAAGCGATTTCATCACACACACACCATGTCATTTCGAAAACATTTATCAAATGACTGAAATCATGCTCTTGAAATCAATTAGAAATCTATTTCAAATCAAGCAAGCAATGACGATTTCAGTTGATAGGAATTGCATTACGGAACCACCTTCAGATGCTCTTGTTAGAATGGAAATCTGTACCTCACAATGATGTAGGGTGCTTAATTTATAGATGAGAAAAGGAATACAACAGATAATCCACATCGATGTGGGATATAAATATTAATTTTTTTTAATACTCTAATACTCTTAACACCCTTAACACTCCCCCTAAGTTGAGACATATATATTTATCATGTCCAGCTTGTTACACAAAAATTGGACATGTGGTCCAGACACCCCTTTTGTGAGATTTGCAAGTTGATGAGAGGCGTGAGCATGACCAAATATCATCTTCTTATTATCAAAGTTTTCTCGAACGAAATGACAATCAACTTCAATATGTTTTGTCTGCTCACGAAAACTGGATTTGTGGCAATCTTGATAGCAGTTTGATTATCACACCGGATATGTGCTAGTTTCTTGGAAGTATACCCAATCTCTTGAAGAATTTATTGTGCCCAAATAATCTCTGCAATCACATATGCCATGACACGATACTCCGACTCTGCATTTGATCGGGAGATAACCGTCTGCGTCTTGTTTCGCCATGAGATCAAATTTCCCCCAACAAATACTGCAGAACCAGACGTAGATCTCATAGAAGAGAGACATCCAACATAATCTGCATTACAAAATGCCTCAATATCTGTATGACCATAATCAGAATATAGAAGACCAAAACCTGGTTCCTTTTTCACATATCTAACAATTCAAAGAACAACCTCCCACTACGTTTTTGTTGTTGATTCCATAAACTGACTCACTTTGCTAATCACACAAGCAATATCGGGTCAAATAATCGTCAAGTAATTAAGCTTCCCAACAAGTCGTCTTTATCTGTCGGGTGTTGAGAAGTGACCTTTCTCCAGGTTCGAGGGGCGAGTCAACCGAGCCAGCTTGAGTCACGTCAGTCTCCTATAGTAGATTAAGAACATTCTTTCTTTGAGATAGAAAAATTCCTTTTGCATCTGGAGACCTTAATTCCAAAGAAATATTATAGTGGACCCAAATATTTTGTTTGAAAATTTTGATGAAAAAAAGACTTGAGTCGACCAATGCCAGCAACATCACTGCCTGTATCCACATAGACCATTAAAAAATTGTTTCATGCTGCATATTGATGATATAAAATATAAGAATCCTTTATGCTTTGGCACATGCCAAAGCTAAGTATAACGGTGCAAAAACGGTCGAAACAAACACGTGGCGACTGCTTGAGTCCATACAACGATCGATGAAGACGACAAATCTTGGAGGACTCCCTCTGAGCAACAAACTCGAGTGGTTGCTCCATATAAACATTTTCATTAAGAAAACCATAAAGAAAAACATTTTTAACGTCCAGCTGATGTAAAAGCCATTAAAAGGAGGCAACAAGAGTGATAAGTAGGCGAACCGAGGTCATCTTTGCCACCAGAGAGAATGTGTCAAAATAATCAACTTCATATGTCTGCACATAACCTTTGACAACAAGGCGAGTCTCGAGACGATTAAGAGAGCCATCGACGTTGACGCGTATTGTATGGATTCATTTGCAATCAACCACCTGCTTACCCGAAGGAAGAGGGACAAGATCCCAAGTATGTTTGGCCTCTAGAGTCTGAAGTTCATCCTGCACAGCTTGTAACCAGCCGAGATGAGATATGGCCTCGACAACAGTGCGCGGTGTTGAGTGAACAACCAATGTCTCAATAACCCGTGAGGTAGCCGCAGACAATCCTTGATAAGATTGACATGAGCGTGAGCCTTTGCGAAGCGCAATAGACAACTCCGGTGATGAAGGATAAGGAGCAGGTGAGTCGTTAGGTAGCAACATCAGGTGTCAGGATGGAAAGTGTGTTTGGTCGGCGAGTATATATCTGGCCACATTGTGATCCAACAACATCACTAGGAAAAGATAGTGGTGGTGGTTTATCGAGAGAATATGGTAAAATAACTTTAGAATTAGGAACAATACATGGTGGTGGGAACTTGAGAACAATAATAACTGATGATTCGACAAAGGAAACATCAGCTGAGATAACATAACGATGCAGATTTGGAGAGAAGCATTGATATCCGCGCTGGGTGTGAGAATAACCAAGAAAGATGCATTTTAGAGCACATGCCTCAAACTTGGTAATCGAGGGGCGAATATCTCGAACATAACACACACAACCACAAATAGGTAGGGGTAGAGAATGAGGGGATGTTGTTGAAAATAAGAATGAACGAGTGTCCCCCCACCCCCCGAAGAACAAATGAGGGAAGTCTCTTGATAAGATAGGTAGCTGTGAGAATGACATCGCTCCAAAAAACGGTTGAAACTTTCTTCTGAAATAAAATTGCACAGACAACTTTTAACAGATGGTGGTTCTTTTGTTTCAGCAACACCGTTTTGTTGAGGCGTGTCAGGACAAGAAGTTTGATAGATAATGCCATGCTCATGTGGAAAAGACTGAAAAGGTCCAGATAAATATTCACGATCATTATCAGAACAGAAACATTGAAGTTTAGCGGAAAACTGGGTGGTGATTTCTTGATAATAGGAGCGAAACACAGGGAAGATTTCATAACGATTTTTCAACAAATAGATCCAAGTCATCCATGAAAAATCGTCGATGAAAGTAACAAAATATCGATAACACAGTTTAGATGGATTAGGACTGGGCCCCAGATATTAGATTGAACCAAATGAAAAGGAGTGAATGCACGGGGAATTGCTTGGGGAACATAGGTGACACGGTGATGCTTTGCGTAGTGACATAACTCACATTCAAAAGGAAGAATACCCAACTTCGAAAAAGGTTTTTGAAAAATGGGGGCAGGTGGATGACCAAGGCGATAGTGAAGCCAGAGGGAATGATCAGAGGTGGCCAGACAAGTGAGAGCTGGAGCTGAGTCAAACACATACACACCACCCTAAAGACGTCCACTACCAAGCACCCGAGTTGTCGAATGCTCCTGAAATATAACTGAAGCAGGTGAAAAGATGGCTTGACACCGTAAGTTAGCTGTAAGTTTACTAATAGATAGTAAATTAAAGGGACATCTAAGAACAAAGGCAGCAACGGATAGTGTCATGCCAGACGTAACCGTACAACTCCCATAACCAACAATCTGCACTGTCTGGCCATTGACCATCGTAATATTACCTCTAGTTGAGGTCGGTCTATAGGACCGAAAAATACCTGCATCCCCACCGATGTGTTCTGAGGCATCATAGTCAAGAACCCATGAGGTGGACCGTTGGGATAAACACGCCGCTGGAGTATCGCCATGGGCAACAACGACGCTTGATGATGTCATAGATTGTGTGCTGAAAATGCACGTTGACAAGGTGCTGAAGGTGAACAATTGGTAGAATATAAGTGCTGAAATTGCACACCTAGAACATCTGAGTATTAATTAGGTTATAAAAGAAAGAACATGGATGGCGGCGGGGCGCAACTGTGAATTTTGGGGCGTCGCATATAGAGAAGCGATGAGTTGGGGGGTTGTCACAGAGGAAGGGGTCAGCTGGAGAGATCGCATCGGGAGAGCCGACGTAGAAGGGGCAGTCACGTTGGAGGGATGTCGCGCTGGAGGTCGTCGCGCTGGGAGGGGCGACACGCAAAGGGGGTGTCGCACTTGAGGTGCGGAGGGGTTGGTGCATGGGGGGGGGGGGGGGGGCTGGAGGGGGGCGCACGGGGGGCGCACGGGGGTGGGGGCGAACGACTGGAGGGGTAGACGTACAGGGGCCGTCGGGCGGGGGGGGGGGGGCGTTGGGGGATGTCGCGACCGTTGGAGAAGGGAGGCACAACGACTGGGCTCGGTGGGGGCTGTGCAGGGAGGAGCGATCGGCTGGAGGGGTCGCTGCGTAGTGAGTCGACGCGCAGGTAGGAGTAGACGTACAGGGGCCGTCGGGGGGGGGGGGTGTTGGGGGATGTCGCGACCGTTGGAGAAGGGAGGCACAACGACTGGGCTCAGTGGGGGTTGTGTAGGGAGGGGCGATCGACTGGACGGGTCGCTGCGCAGTGATTCGATGCGCAGGGAGGCGTCGTGCGGGGAGGGTAGCCGCACTGGAGGTGTGAACGACTGGAGGGGTAGACGTACAGGGGCCGTCGGGCGGGGGGGGGGGTGTTGGGGGATGTCGCGACCGTTGGAGAAGGGAGGCACAACGACTGGGCTCAGTGGGGGTTGTGTAGGGAGGGGCGATCGACTGGACGGGTCGCTGCGCAGTGAGTCGATGCGCAGGGAGGCGTCGTGCGGGGAGGGTAGCCGCACTGGAGGTGTGAATGCACACGGGATGACGGGGAATGCCGTTGCGTTGGGGGCCGGTTCGGAAGGAGTCGTTGCGCGGGAGGGGTGATGCGAAGGGAGGGGGCGAGTGGCGACCCATCGTAGTTGGAGATGGAGCAGACGTAGAGGAGGTCGCTGCCCAGGGAGGAGTGATGCGTTAGGGGTGTGTCGCGCAGGAGGAGCGATGTCGTGTGTTGCGCAAGAGGTCAGTGGGGGCTGTGCAGGGAGAGGTGATCGGCTGGAGGGGTCGCTGCGCAGTGAGTCGACGCGCAGGGAGGCGTCGCACGGGGAGGGTAGCTGCACTGGAGGTGTGAACGCACACGGGACGACGGGGAATGCCGTCGCGTAGGGGTGTCGCGAAGGGAGGGGGCGAGTAGCGACCCATCACAGTTGGAGATGGAGCAGACGTGCAGGAGGTCATTGCCCAGAGAGGAGCGACGTGTTAGGGGTGTGTCGCGTAGGAGGAGTGACGCCTTAACCTATCCCTCTGATAACATGTTAGAATGGAAACCCGTACCTGACAACGAGGTGGGGTGCTTAATTTATAGATGAGAAAAGGAATACAACAGATAACCCACATCGATGTGGGATACGAATATTAAAAACATCTAATACTCTAATATTCTTAACCGCTCTAATACCACTGAAGGGTAGATTTGCAGGAAAAAATAAAAAATAAAATAACGCAGATCACTCGTTGTGATTGCAAGAGGAAAAAAATGCAGCGGACTCAAGCAATTTTATTTCGTCTCTTGGATGAATTGCTGGAAGGATACAAGTTACAATACATGTGAAAAACATCTTAATTTATAGGAGAAAAAATCACCGGGGAAGGGTTGGTTCCTTGAATCTGTCCACCGTTATTATTAGGTGTGTGTTGATAAAATTAATTTATCTGGTCAATAAATTAATTTCTCCTGAAATAAACTCCCTAAATTTGGGAGTGCCCCCAATATCATCACAACATTGAAGTTGTCCAATTTTGAAAACAAGTTTATTTTTCTTTAACAATCAAGACGTTGAGCTAGAGAAGAAACTTGTGCGCAGAACGCATGTTTGGAGAAAGCCATGTCCTAGGCATATGTAGCAGTTCCTGGAACAATAGCAGATCTAAGACGCGTGCGCTTAAGGTGGCACCACTTAGAACAATAGACGATTGAGACTAATATGGAGGATCAATAGATTTGGAGGGAGGCGTGGCCTGGTTTTCCAGGAAGGTGCGCAAAAGTTGCAAAGGGAGCGTGCAAGGACTCGACAGTCACACGTTACGTTGGGTGTGAGCGCAACAAGATGTTGGGGCATGAGTCGGACGCCTAGGCACAATTACGCTTGGCCGTCGGGGAGAGAGGTAAGAGAGATGGACTCTAGGATTTTACCCAGGCTTTGATACCATGTAAAAGGTGAAACTCAGAATTCGTACCTCGTAAGTGTGGTTAAGTTGTCTTATTTATAGATGAAGATAAAGATACAAGTTGAAACATAAATACAAGTCAACCCATTGACCCGGTCAAACCTTTGACCATTGATTCATATCTTAAAATCAAAATATCCTAAATATCTAAATACTCCAACAGTTCCCCTCAAGTTAGATTTATCTATCTTTGAAACTTAGTAAAAGAAAATTGGAAGGAAATATACCAATATGGCCCAATCCCTGTTGGTCAAAATAAATCTTTTAGGGTCATCAAATGGGTGGTGAAAGTAGGGGGGAAACATTTTGGAGTAAACTGTTTCGAATTGAGATGATACCTTACTTTTAAGCTTGAACTGACATACGTTAACTTGAGCTCATGTTTTTATTTTTTATTTTTTTCACTTTGCTTTCCCAACTAAGAAAATTTCTCTTATCTTTTTTGTTTTGTTTTGCAGATCTGGACAGTTCTTGGAAGAGCTCGAGTGACTGTAAGGTTGCGACCTCAAAATGCGGAGGAAATGAGTGTAGATGTTGATTTTGTAGATTGTGGAACTACAGCTTGAGGTATTTTCAAAGTTGTTTCCCCCATTATTTTGTTTTCATACCCCATAGTTAGATAACCATAAATACAATTTTATTTGTAGGTTTTTTGTAGTTGTGGCTCAAGATTCTCTTTTGGAATTTGATTTCATGAAGCTTAAGAGGTCGACACTTTGAAAAAATAATTGGAATTCTGATACCTATGAATTTGATGAAGTTTCATCTCGAAAACGAGTTTATGAAGTTTTTGCAAAGCCAGCTGCGGAGGTTTGTCTATTCTTGCCTATTTCAATCATACCTTTAAATTTAGTTATGTTAAATTATTTTTTTCCCCAGCATAAACTGTTTTTTTTCTCCCTCTTTTCGCAATTTTTTTTGAATTCTTATCTGGCATCGTTTTCAGCGTTTTTTTGTTTGCAATTTTGCAGCCCCTATGACATCATGAGGAATCCTTTTTTGCATTTTTAGCACAATTGTTTGTTGTTTTTGAACTATGTGTTACTGTTATTAGAAATTAAATGGCGTTTTCCTTTGAATGTTTAGGAGACTGTGATTGGAGTCATATTCTTATATGCTTCTTTGTATTGTTTCACAGAATGTATGTTCTTGGTAAATCTATCCTGCATTTGAGTAGACACAATCCATTTAATATATATTTTTTTGAATTGAAACTTGTATTTGAATTTTCACAGAAATGCCCTCTCCATTTTGCATTCATGTGCATGAACAAATGGTTATTTTTCATTAGAAAACGAATTTACCTTGTAAAAAAAGCGTATAAATGGAAAACATGAGAAATCAATGAAAATGCAAAAAAGGATTCCTCTAGGATGATGTCATAGGGGGTGTAAAATTGCAGACAAGAAAACATTGAAACCAATGCCAGACAAGAAAACAGAAAAATTTGCGAAAAGAGGGAGAAAAAGAAACCAGTTCACTCCAGGGAAAAAAATAATTTAACATAACTAAATTTAAAGGTATGACTGAGACAGACAAGAATAGGCAAACCTCCAAAACTGGTTTTGCAACAACTTCATAAACTCATTTTTGGGATGCAAATTCAGTGAGCACTTCATCAAATTCATAGGTATCATAATTTCAATTTGTTTTTTTAAGTGTCAACTTCTTAAGTTGCACGAAAGTAAATTCCAAAAGGGAATCTTGAGGCAGAACTACAAAAAAACCTAATAATAAAATTGTATTTATGGTTGCCTTGCTTTGGGGCATAAAAACAATAATAATGGGGGAAACAACTTTGGAAATACCTCAGGCTGTAATTCCACACATTCTACAAAATTAGCATCCACAACCATTTCCTCCGCATTTCGGGGTCGCAACCTTACAACCACTCGAACTCTTCAGGAACTGTCCAGATCCACAAAACAAAACAAAAAAGTTGGAGAAATTTTCTTAATTGGGAAAGCAAAGTGAAAAAAATAAAAATAAAACAGGAGCTCAAGATTCCAAACATATGTCAGTTCAAGCTTAAAAGTACTGTGTCAACTCTATTCGAAACAGTTTGCTCCAAAATGTTTCCCCCTACTTTCAGCACCTATTTGATGATCCTAAAAGATTTATTTTGACCAACAGGAATTGAGCCATATTAGGATATTTCCTTCGGATTTTCTTTTACTAAGTTTCCAAGATAGATAAATCTAACTTGAGAGGAAGTATTTAGATATTTAAGATATGAATCAATGGTCAAAGGTTTGACTGGGTCAATGGGTTGACTTGTATTTATATTCGAGCTTGTATCTTTATCTTCATCTATAAATAAGACAACTTGACCACACTTACGAGGTACAGATTCCGAGTTTCACCTTTTACATGGTATCAAAGCCTGGGTAAAACCCTAGAGTCTATCTCTCTCACCTCTCTCCTCGACGCCCAAGCGTAACTATACCTAGGCGTCCGACTCATGCCCCAACATCTTGTTGCGCGCAGACCCAACCTGTGGCTGCTGAGTCCTTGCACGCTCGCTTTGCACCTTATGCGCACCTTCCTAGCTCCTGGCAAGCCAGACCACACCTCCCTCCAAATCTATTGAGCCTCCATATTAGTCCCAATCGTCTATTATTTTAGGTGGTGCCACCTTAGGCGCACGCGGCTTAGATCCCACTGTTCTAGGAACTGCTGCCTATGCCTTGGACATGGCTTTCTCCAAGCATGTGTTCTGTGCACAAGTTTCTTGTCTAGCTTGATGTCTTGCTTGTTAAAGAAAAATAAACTTGTTTTTAAAATTGGACAACAACAACTTCAATGTTGTGGTGGTGTTGTGGGCACTCCCAAATTTAGGGAGTTTATTACGAGAGAAATTAATTTTGTCAACAACGAATTTGGACGCACCTAATAATAATGGTGGAAAGATTCAAGGAACCAACCCTTCTCCAGCTGTGATTTTTTCTCCTATAAATTAAGATGTTTTTCTCATGTAACTTGTATCCTTCCAACAATTCATCCAAGAGACGAAATAAAATTGTTTGAGTCCGTTGTATTTTTTTCCTCTTGCAATCACCTCCAGTGATCCGTGTTATTTTGTTATTATTTTTTTCTACAAATCTACCCTTTGGTGGTATTAGAGCTGTTAAGAATATTAGAGTATTAGATATTTTTAACATTCGTATCCCACATCGGTGTGGGTTATCTGTTGTATTCCTTTTTTCATTTATAAATTAAGCAGCCTACCTCGTTGTCAGGTATGAGTTTCCATTCTAACATGGTATCTGACGGATAGGTTAAGGCGTCGCTCCTCCTGCGCGACACACCCCTAATGAATCGACTAGGTATTCCAAGAACTTTCCGCCACAAGCCTCCCCCCATCAAGGAACAAAACCAGAATTTCTAGGGAGTCACAACCACTTCCATGCAAGAGAACAGAAATCAAAGAGAGCAAGAGTGTGAGTGAAAGCGAGAGCAATGATGAATGAAATAGAAATTGGTGAACATCAATACAGTGGAAATCCGAGGGTTCCACAGAAAGCCCTACATGAGAGTGAGAGAATGGGGGATTTTTTTGACATATTTCTCGGTGTTATGTGAAAATTTTCAGAAATTTTGCCATACTACACGTTAGCCCAAATATAATTAGTTTGCATTGTAGTGTGCAATGTCCCCGTATGCCAGAGGATGCCGACTAGCGGCGCGAGTCTAAGGTGGTGCGGTGGGGAGACTATACCCGCATATCAGAGTAAATCAACTACGGAAATAAAAGAAATCACATACATCATCCAGATAAAACGATAAACCGACGTGCAGGCAAGTACCGACAATGATCAAATAAACCATGCAATAATAAATGAATTGTATACTTTACATGTCAGGTAGTCATACATCGCTGACGGGTCATAAGGACATCAATCCCTAAATAAAACCAAAAGACAAGAACCGGAAGAAACCCGAAAACGACCCCAATTTCTAGCTCGATCCCAACTCCCATGCTTTATCCTAGCTGTCCAAGCCCAGACTTGTAACTAAGTAGCATCTGTTTGAGTACCCAAGTGTCATGGCAGTTCGGGCAGGGTGTGGGTACAACTCAGTAGACCACCACTAACGACATCTCTAAAAATAACCGGTCTGAATGAAAGTGAATGCTGATGTGCTCAAGGTAAACAATTTCAAGTACAACCATTAAAACATTCAAAATTAAAAGCATAAACAAACGCTGAACCCGAGCTCTCATGATGATGCCCGAGAACGGTACATACCTACTTCGGCCATTGTTGGGTTGAATCTGAGCACGTCGCGATGACTGTGGCAATCCACTGTTGGGGGTAATATACCAATCCCCGACCAACAACCAACACCTGGGGGTAATATACGCATCCTCGGGGCCACAACGTTCACTCGGGGGTTTGATTCACCCCGAGTTTAACCATCAATTGACAACCAATCCGCCCGGGAGCCGAGTTCACGCCGAGCTCGTCTAACACAACCAAGTCCAATCGGGGGCCGGGTTCACCCCAGGTTTAACGAACAAGCACAGAACCAAAAGCAATTTCCTTTCCTTTAAAACAAAACCATGCCAACAGGTGCTTTCCATTTAACATAAAATAGTTCTTTACAAATATAACAATTTTCATAAAAACTCTTCCAATTTAACATTTCGAAACAATTACCAATTTGTCATCATTTACCATTCTCTTTTAAAGTCGTTTCAAAACATCAAACACATTTGAAAAGATCTAGCCATTGGTATTTACATTGTTGGACCCGTTTATGTGTGTTTTAAAGTCCCACATTGATTTCCTCTTACATGTATTAGTTTTCCTCTATCTATAAATAAAGGGTTCCATCCCTCATTGGGGTGAGGAGTACGGTCCTACATGGTATCAAAGTAATACCTCCACCCCAATCTTTTTTCCCCCTCCTCTACGCCTCGAAGCCGCCTTCCTTCGTCCATGCCGGGCCTCGTCGTGCTCCACCACTCTCCTCCGTGCCCCAACCCCTAGCCGCCTCCCACCCCGAGCACGACCCCGTCACGCCTCCCATGTGCGCCTCGCCGTCCTTGTGGCTCCCCTGGCACGTGTGCCTGCACCCAACACGTCGCACCTCCTGATGACGTCATCCTTCCTCGATGTTCATTCCAGATCTGCATGGCCTACGGTTTGATCTGTCACTTCGTGACGCCCTTGCTTCCACACGCACGTAGGTTGTGCTTCCACCCAGGTAGCGTGCCCACCCAACCAGGATGCATCACCCAGTCGGGGCTCCTCTAGGCGCACCTCAACCTCCGCCTCCTGCTGGACGAGTCTAGCGCTCCAAGTCACGACCTCCCAGCGCCACTGCTCTCCTATGACGCCTCTCTCCGACATCATGATGTCATCGAAACGCGCTCACAGTTTCCTCCTGCTCACCTGATTTTCTGTTTTCGGCTATTCCTGTTGGATTCCTCACTTAACCCTTCCTATAGGCTTGGTGGTATCTTGTAGCCTCTTTCCAATCTCTCTCCTGGTATGGCAGATTCCTCACCGACTTCCTCGGTCCTTCCACAGTTGATCATTGCCTCCACGCGCCTTGTAGATGAGCGTCTTGATGCAACTAACTTCTCTGTCTAGTGTAAGACTGTCCTTATGTCTCTCACCAGTATGGATCTAGACTCGCACCTTGTTGATCTTCCACCACCGCTATCAGATCCGACGTACAAGGTCTGAAAGCTTACCGATAATAATTTTTTTGTCTTGCTTGTCGATTCTATGGAACGCTCCGTCAAAGATGTGACTTGGACTGTGAACGATGTCAAAGAACTCTGCGACTTCATGACCCTCATGTATTCCGAAACCAATAATTTAGCTTGAGTTTCAGATGTTCTTTAACGGCTTTCCGCCATCCGTCAGCACCACCGCTCTTTTCCGGCATATTTCACCAAATGGAAGGCTCTGCATGATGAGTTACTTGAACTTTGGTCCCTTCCTCAACACCAGAGATTGTTTTGACTCCGCGGGATCAATTATGTCTCTTTTGTCTTCTTCATGGCTTTGATTTAAAGTATGCAACGACTGCCACTGAAATGTTGGTCAACCCCTCCTATTTTGAGATTCTACTGGTCTACCAACACCTTGGAAAAGCTCATTGGGTACTTTCCCCATCCACCGACACTCTAGATCACAATGCACTATTGGGCCGTGGCGTGGCGGTGGTCGTTTTTCGGGTACTCGTGGTTGTGACCCTGGTGGGGGCCACAATTCTTGCTTTTGTCAGCACTGTGGCAAGCCTTACCATTCTGTTGATCGTTCTTGGGTTCTCTATATACGTCTGTCTCATCCACCTCAGAGGTTCATAC
The DNA here is from genome assembly GCA_963277665.1 of Viscum album. Classification (NCBI taxonomy): domain Eukaryota; kingdom Viridiplantae; phylum Streptophyta; class Magnoliopsida; order Santalales; family Viscaceae; genus Viscum; species Viscum album. Next base: position 755,993,579 of record OY728148.1, on the reverse strand, counting down.
TGCTATGGTCGACTCCCCCCCTCTACCATTCGAGATCCATCACAACTTGACACTATTAATGGATGAAATCGAGCTTATACACTCTCATCGAGTCGCTTCGCTACCCGCCTCCTCTTTGGCCTCTGTTGCTCAGACTGATGGCCTTACCGCTTGAATGTTTGATTATGGTGCTTTCAATCATCTCACTGGTGATGCAGGTATGCTTACTACCTATCGTCTGTATACTGGCGCCACTGCAATTATATTTGATGACAGGTCCGCTATCCATATTTTGGGATTTGACACTTGCTCCTTAAATCCTTGTATTCTCTTGACTTCAGTGGCTCTTGTTCCTCAAAGTCCTTTTAATCTCCTCTCCACCAGTAAGCTCACTAAGGACTTGAATCGTGTTGCTGTTTTTACATCATTTGATGTTTTTCAGGAGCGGTCAACGATTCAGGAGTTTGGTAGAGGTTATCTTCGTGATGGGGTGTACATGTTCGATATCCCAACATCCCTTGCTTGCTCGTCCATATCTGCTTTGCTCATGCTCTGAATCTACATTTTGGCCATGGTCGTCCACCGAGTTCAGTCTTACATCAGCTTTACCCCCTATTGCGGAAATGGCGGGAGTTGCAGTGATAAAAAAGGTTTGCAAATGATGAAAATAAGGGAAAAACAAAAGAACAAGAAGAAGATTGTAAGACACAGAGATTTACGTGGTTTGGGAAATGATTCTTACGTTCACAGAGAGAAAAAGAACTTCACTAATTCAGAACCGCAATTACAAGGAAAATTTCAGAGTTTCAAGTACACAGATAACCTAGAAGACGATGCGCTGTTCCACCAACAACACTTTAAGTCCACTGTGCTATAGTGCCACATCCATCAAAGTTTGCACTACTAGAAGTCCGCGAAACTACAGTACCACTGTCTCCAAAGTCCAAGATGCTATAGTGCCTTGTTGGTGTCGCCGGGTCAGCTCTGCTACAGAGTCGTGTCGAAGTCCACACTGCTACAGTGCCCTGTCAGTGTCGCCATTCAGAATTACTACAGTGAGTCAACATTGATGCAGTTCCCAAAAATTGGGTCATGGGCCTTTGACCCTCTGAGCAGGGGTGCATTGCCCCCTGCAACCCCCAACAACCTCACTGCGGAGGTCGAACCGCAGAGTTGCAGTTTGGTGTACAATTTGGGTCACTAGCATTCAGTTTAATTTCATCCAAACGGATCGGGCTATACACCATTCCAACAATCTCCCACTTGGAGCCGGATCTGTTGTGCTGACTTACTTCGATGCTACTGATTTAGACAACTTACTTAATCTGAGCTCCTCCTCTTCTTCACTCACTAGTGTGTGTTTTCATTTGTAGAATGAGAAAGCAGAGGTGACGACCAAATACCCAAGGTACCTTTCTAAGGGAGGCATTGAGGTTATTTTATAATGAATAATAAAGACCACATCAGACCATTAGTCCGATGTGGGATGCAGACTCCAACACTCCCCCTCAAGCTGGACATATCCAACTTTATTACAAAACAAGACAAAACACAATAAATCATCCGTGATCGCAAGACAAAACACAATAAATCATCCGTGATCGCAGCTCCCCCTTGAGATGAAAAATGATGGAAGATGTGCCGAATTACATCAGTGGCGCGACAAGTTGTCGAGCCGCAGCAAAAGAACCGCGCAGGCGGGGCCAGTCGATGGAGAACCGGGAAAGCCACATTGGCGGGCCGATCGATGAGGTGCCGGGAAAGCCGCACTGGCGGGGCCGATCGATGGAGCACTGGGGAAGCCGCATTGGCAGGCCGAACGACGGAGAGTCGGGAAATCTGCATAGGCGGGCCGGACGATGGTGCGCTGGGAAAGCCGGGGTGGAGAGGGTTGCTGCTGGTGAGTTGCGGGTGGAGGGAGACCTGGCCGGTGCGCAGAGGGCCGATGAGAGGGAGAATAAGGCGCACACAGGAGGGGACCGGTGAGCAGGGGAGGCGACGCTCCAGATCTGGAGGAGGGGAGCCGATCGCCGGAGAAATGGCTGCCGGGAGGGAGAACAGTGAGAGGTAGGGATTCCGCAGGAGGGGTCGTGGATGGGATGCGGGGCTGCCTCGCAGAGAAGCAATGGATGGGTGTCACACAAGGAGACCGACTCCCGGAACAGGGCGACTGGGAGGGTGCGACGCGCAGGGACTCTTCCGGCAGGAAGGAGCGGCGCACAGAGACTCGTCCGACAGGGAGGGCCGTCGGGGGCTGCGCACTTGCTCGGAAAAACGCACCGGACAACAACGGTCGACCAAGTGGGGGCCAGATCTATTCGACCGAGGTCCGACGAAAGACGACGACACAACTGTGAGCTGGATGGAGCCGACGGCGGAACAATGTCGCATGAGGAGGCCAACGCCCAAAAAAGGGCGATCGGGAGGGAGCCGTTGTGGGAGCACCGACAAGAGGGAGCAGTTGCGCCCAGATGGAGGGATCTGTCGGGTAGCTGGATCCGACGGGAAGGGCGGGGCTGTCGCACCTGGAGGAGATCGTCGCACAGGGAGGGCGACGCGCAGGAGGGGCCCCGCAAGGAGGGAGATGCCGGCAGGGGGCAACGACGGAGGACGTATAGCTCCCTGCCATGGAGGCCTGCCGCCCCCCAACAGGGGAATAGCTCGAAAACCTAGACGGAAAAAATAAGGGAGGGAGGGCTTGGGTTAGGATTAGACCTCATTTGATGCCATGTAGAAGTAAAAGAGTGGAGACCTAATCCCCAAGGTTCTCTGTAAGGGAGACCTTGATGTTATTTTGTAAGAAATAATAAAGACCACATCAGACCACTAGTCTGATGTGGGATGCAGACTCCAACACCATTCAAAGCTTTCAATTTCAAGGTGACGATTCATGGAAAACCAATTGTTTTCCCTTTTGTGCTCCCATAGTGTTCTATCATATTCTGCCTCTCATTCTTTATTCATTAGTGGAGACCAACAAAGACACAACAATGCCTCAACTTCTGTATTACCATCGGCTTCGTCAATATGTCAGCCGAATTGTTGGTTCCATGAATCTTCTACAATGTTAGCAACCTATCCTGTGTCAAGTCTCTGATAAAATGACACTTCAACTGAATGTGCTTCGTCCGGGCATGAAACACCGGGTTCTTTGCAACATTTATAGCACTCTGACTATCATAGTGCAATACATTTTCCTCTCGTTTTCTACTCAGCTCATCCCAAAAGTTTTTCAACCAAACCATCTTCTTTTCAGCTTCTGTTACAATAATGTATTCTGCCTTTATGGTGGATAATGCCACCACCTTCTGCAACTGAGATATCCAGCTTACTGCAGCTCCTCTACGGGTAAATATATAACCTGTGGTACTCTTTCTGCTGTCGACATCACCTCTAAGGCCAACATCCACATACCCCTGTATTGAATTTCTTTTCCCAAAGCACAAAGATACTTCTTTGCTTTCCTTCAGGTATCTCAGTATCAACTTCGCAGCCTTTCAATGTTGCTTTTCAGGGTTAGCCATGTACCTGCCCACAACTCCCACTGCATGAGCAATATCAGGTCGGATACAGACCATGACATGCATAAGGTTTTTAACAGTTGATGTGTATGGAAACTGGCTTCGGTGATTGCTCCTTTGATAATTTGAAATGGCTCACCAGGAGAATAGAAACCGGCTTTGCTTTCAGCATACCGAATCCTGTTCAGATCCTTTCCAACGTAGTTTGTTTGTGATAACATTAAGGTTCCTGTTGTGCTGTCTCTCTTTTTCTTCATCTCTAAAATCTTGCCAGTTTCTCCAAGATTTTTCACCTCGAACTCCTTAGCCAACTGTCCTTTTAGCTCATCAATCCTCTGTATATACGATCATGCAATGAGTATGTCATCCACATATAGAAGCGGTATAATATATCCATCACCAAAAGACTTGACTTGAAGTAGCAGCATTGATCAATGTCACACCGTTTGTGTAACATCTCGGACTTGGATGCCACTCAACAGTCCCCCGAGCCTGGTTGGTCACATGACCTCAAACGCATCTCCCCAAACGCCAGAGGCTGGCGACTAGCAGCGAGGGCCTAGGTGAGTCATTGAGGAGACTATGCCCTCATTACCAAAGTATATCAGAGCGGAAGTCAACACATTCAATAGCGGAATTAGATAAATAAGCTGACAACTGAAAAGTAAAACAAGACAAGAATATATAACAAATCCAGAAATGTTACATACTTTGCAGACGATACATGTATCTAGAAAACAGCCGGAACAGGTACATGGCAATACAATACAATACAAGTATCCAAAAAGACAAAAAGACCAAAAAGTGCCCGTAGCATCGCACGCCTCAGCTTGGTCCCATGCTCCCCGCTCCAAAGCAATAATCAACAACCAGTGTTAGTGGGCTTGCCCCTGTTATCATCTGCAACCATATAATCAGTTTGGGTCCCCAAAGAGGTCTAAACAGGGTGTGAGATAAACATCCCAGTAGGTAACCACCCAAAAGTCTATACAGTTCTAAGCAGCACAAGGTAGTATGCTAAATAAGTGTGAGTAAGCAGGTGTCAAAAGTAAGGTGTCACGACACGTATCCACTATAAGCAAGTGAAACCCAATAGCCTCTCGAGGCTCCCTGCAAAACAAGTGTCAGCTCCTAACAAGGCAGTTATAAGCAATGTAAACAAGTAACACGACCTCGCCGTACATCCATCCACATCCAGTCCGCACGGTCTTGCCGTATAAAGAAACTATATCAAAATCCCACGACCTTGCCGTATAATGAAGTGTATCACAATTTCCACGACCTTGCCGTATAATGAAGTGTAGACCACGAAGGGTCGTATCCAAGGTGTAAAGGACCAAGACATCCTCGTCGAGTCCCAAGAGCATCTCGGTGGAAACTCGGTGTAGGCACTGGTTGGAGTCCTAGGAGCATGTATACCAATATGTCCTACGCGAGTCCAAGCAAGCCAAATCTTAAGGGGTAGCAAAGCCCGAGGCATCCCACGAAATCAAGACCCAAGGGGCATACTCTACCCAAGGTGTCCACTACTGTGTTCCAGATCCATGGAGAGCCGTCCATGACATCTAAACAATCATTCATCCATTTCATGCCATTTAACGAAATCAAATCCATATGAGTCTACCCACTCATATAATCAAATACATTTAATTCCATTCAATCTCATTAAATTCCATTAAGTGAGTATACCCTTTCATTTAATACATTACTACCAAAGCATCTCATGAGTATACCCACTAATGTAGTCCATTGCCATTTAATCAAGTTACATGGGTATACCCACCCATTTATCACCATTTGCCTTTAAACAAAACACATGGGTATACCCACCCATTAATCACAATTCACAAGCATAATATTTAATGAGTATACCCAATGTAAACAATTACACATTTAACAAAACTCATTTGATCAATTCAACAATTAACCAATTTCCAGTTCAACATTTTATAACAAGGTAAAGGAGGCGAAACCATCTCCTAATCGATCCATTCTACTCATTCCATTTATAATTGGTTTCCCATGACATGACAAACCCAAAACACACCCCTTGGGTTGTTTAACATGGCATAATCAAGGCATTTTCATAAGGTGTACCCCATGAGTGACCTTGGTTCAGGCAATGCGTACCAACGGATCACAATAGATCCTATGGGCATCCCTAATAGGTTCGATTACATCTATTGCAAGTAACCTGTTCAAAATCGGGGCTGCGCCGGAAAGTCTGATGGGCAGCGTAACGACTGATAGCTCTAAAAAGCACTAAATGCTGAAAGAAAAGTATAGATCATCTACCTTAGCTCGGTAGTGGAGTGTTCGTCCAGTATCAAGTCCTGATTTGATTCGGTTTTGGAGAAATCTGAAAAACGCACAAAGAACGGGAAATTAGGGCATATGAGCCTAAATCGAAATAGCCAAATTGATTGCTAGAAGAATCGAGAAAGACTAAAAAGGAATGTAGGACTTACCGATGCGGATCTGATGAGACAAACCGTGCTCGAATTGAAGGTCACACGAAGAGTAGATTTGAATTCCTAGGATAGTTTCTCAAGAGAGCTCCCAAAGCTTCTCCTTGTTGTCCGTTGAAAGATATAGGACTTAGGTTTTAAAAAAGAAAAAAAATTAAACTTAAAATTAATTAAAAACCCAAAATATAGGGGTTGCATGGTTTACCTGCACGGTTTGTCAAACCGTGCGGAAACCATGCACGTTTCCTGTTGGCCAAGGGGCACTCGCACAATTTACCTGCACGGTTTGCAAACCGTGTGAAAATGCTCCGTCAAGTTATGCAAAAACTGCAAACCTGTTCGCACGGGCGTGCACCTCTTCCTGCACGGTTTCCTCAAACCGTGCGGTCCGTATGCCCCCTTTGTCCAGCCTCGCACGATTTAGTCAAATCGTGCGGCCTGCCCCGCACGGTTTGCACTAACCGTGCGCTAGGTCATTTTTAGCCCCAAACCTAGTTTTGGGCTTCGAACAAGCTCCAGACACCTCCAAAACACTCGTGATCATGTTGGGCACTCACATAAGGCCATATTTAAGCATTCAAATCGAAAAAGATGGGATCCGTACCTCTTACGAAAACCCGGGTTCTGGCAATCTTCCCCCCTTATAACAATTTGTTTCTAAATTGCTCTCTGTAGGGTGGTCAAGATTCGTCTAAGAACAACTTTGACCACTGAGCACGTACGTCCCGCTCCTAAGTCTCGTCCTGTTAACGAGCATGCTGCCATAACATCCGTACTAGAGGAACTGACCAGCCTCGGAGAACCTTCGTACTTCTGTCAACAATACGAATCGGATGCTCCTTAAAGGATGCATTTGTTTGTAACTCAACCTCCTTGGGCTAAAAAGCGTGAGACGGGTCTGAATGATAGCGGCGCAACTGAGATACGTGGAAGACGTCGTGCATGGTTCGGTACCTCTGAGGTAACTGCAACCGATAAGCTATCGACCCGACTCTCCAAAATCTCGAACGACCCAACATATCGCGGTGAAAGCTTACCCTGTCTCCTGATTCGTCTGTGCCCCAACCTCGGTGAAATACGCAAGAAAACCCGATCCCTGACCTCGAACTCTAGAGGTCGTTTGCAGCGATTGGCGTATGATTTCTGACGAGACCGTGCAGTAGTCTTCCGCTTCTGGATCAATTGGACATCCTCAGAAGTCTCCTGCACGAGATGCGAGCCTAGTAAAATTGCCTCACCTGCCTCTAGCCAGCATAGGGGTGATCGACATGACCTACCGTACAACGGCTTGTAAAGTGCAATCTGTATAGTCGCCTGTGCTGCCTCTAGCCAGCACAGGGGTGGTATGTTGTGCTCAGAAGCACTTGTGTACCCAACGCCCTTTGAAAACTTTGCCAGAAATGAGACGTAAAGCGGACGTCCCTATCCTAAACGATAGTGCGTGGGACTCTGTGAAGTCGTACTATCTCACGGATGTACAACCTTCCAAGCTCATCAACACCGAAGGTCTCCTTGATCGGCAAAAAATGAGGAACCTTTGTGAGCCTGTCAACAACAACCCACACAACATCGTTACCTCGTGGCGATCTCGGTAAACCAGTCACGAAATTCATTGCGACATCATCCCATTTCCACTTCGGAATAGGTAACTACTGTAAAAGCCTGGCTGGTTGCTGATGTTCTGCCTTCACCTGACAGGTGGAACACCTTATAATAAAACCAACTACCTCTTTTTCCTACCTGGTCACCAGTACTGACGGTGCAAGTCAGGGTACATCTTGGTGACTCCGGGATGCATTGCCCAAGCTGAATCCTGAAACTCCCGCATCAGCTCCTCACGTATGTCCATTGAAACCCAAACGCGTCCATGGATACACAGGATCTCATCCCCGCCTACTGTCCAACCAGGAGGTGGGTCCTCACCTGCCACACTCTCCCGTAGGGCTAGGCCCTCAGAATCCGATAGCTGCCTCATCCTCACTCTATCCAGCAGGGTAGAGGTCATAGCTAAGGATGATAGATATATCTGCCCCTGTCTGTCGTGCACCTCCAGATGCATCTCAGAGAACAATGCCATAAGCTGCCACTCGCTATCGGCCTGCTGCACTGCCTGTATCTGAGTCCTCCTGCCCGGTGCATCGACCACTGCATTGTCTTTATCATGCGTATAGGCAAGCTCGAAGTCGAAAGACTGAAGGTACTCCACCCAGCTTCGCTGCCTCAGATTCAGATCACGCTGTGTAAAAATATATTTGAGGCTTTTGTGGTCTGTATACACCACAAAACGCTCTCCTAGTAAATAGTGTCTCCAACAGCGCAATGCCTGAACAACTGTAGCTAGCTCAAGATCGTGCGTCAGGTAATTCCTCTCGTGCGGCTTCAGCTGCCGAGACCCGTACGCCACAACCTTATCTCCCTGCATCAGCACTGCTCCCAACTCAATACCTGATGCGTCACAATACACAGTGTAACTCCTGCCCTACTCTAGCAGTATCAAGACTGGTGCTGATGTCAACCTTCCTTTCAGCCCCTGAAAGATTGTCTCGCAAGAATCTGACTATACAAGCTTCACACCCTTCTTAGTCAAGCTCGTCAACGGCGTTGCTAAGCGTGATAAGTTTTGTATGAAACGCCTGTAGTAACCAGCTGGTCCCAAGAAACTCCGTATGTCAAAAACATTTTTGGACTGTTCCCACAAAACTTTAACTTTCACCTTCTTTGAGTCCACTGATACTCCTGTCTCCGAGATGATGTGACCCAGGAAGTGAATCTAATCCATCCAAAAGTGGCACTTTGTGAGCTTAACATATAACTGATGCTCTCTCAGTGTATTCAATACGATCTCAAGATGGTTGACATGGTTGTGTCGATTGCGAGAATACACCAATATATAGTCCATGAAAACCATCACAAAAGAATCCAGGTAACGATGGAACACTCTGTTGCGGAAACGTCGGGAGATGCAACGACAAAAACGAGAAAACGAAAGAAAGAAAAGCAAACAAAGACAACGATTTACGTGGTTCGGGAATAATCCCTACGTCCACGGGAGAGGCAGAATTTCACTATTCGGGAGCACAAATACAGAGGGTTTTTTTCAGTCGGTAACCCTAGCCCCCAAAAGGGCTATAAAACAATGGAGAAGAAGATCACTGTTCGAAAAGTGAGTCCGCGTCGCTACAGTGGCTGTCGGCTGGAAGTCAAAAGTGCTACAGTCCATTTGACCCCGAAGTCTGCACCGCTACAGTACCTGTCGGTATCGGTCGGTCAGCTCCGCTACAGTGGTCAACATTGCTGCAGTGCCGAAAAAATTTGGGCCCCAAAGTCCGCACCGCGACAGTTGCGGGCCACAAGCATTCGGCCCAAACCGGATCGGGCAACGCCAATCCAACACACCCGGTTCGTCCAAGTCATGAAAATCGCTGCCGCGTTCGTGAGACCGAATGACATAACCAGATACTTGTATAAACCATACATGCTATGAAAGGTTGTACGAGGTATGTCTGCAGGTCGAACACGCACCTGGTGATATCCTGACCTCAGGTCGATCTTCGAGAACACTCGGGCTCCTCGAAGGTGATCAAACGGTTCATCTATCCGTGGCAAGGGATATCGGTTTTTAACCGTTAGCTGGTTTAGTTTCTGATAATCCACGCATAACTTAAGAGTTTCGTCTGCCTTTTTCGCAAAAAAGACCAGTGAACCCCATAGAGAAGTTCTGGGTTGAATAAACCCCTTCGCCTCCAAATTCTCTACCCACATCTTGAGCTCTTGCAACTCCGTCGTAGTCATCCTGTAAGGAGGAATGGATATTGGTGCAGCTCATGACACTAGCTCGATGGAGAACTCAACCCTTCTCAGGAGGTAAACCGGAAAAGTCACCGAGAAAGACGTTTCTGAAGCGCTTAACCACTGGAGGAAAGTCTACCTGACTCATTCCCTAATCATCCAAAAACAAACTAGCGATCTGGGTTGTCATCTTGCACAACCCACGGTGCTCTAGTTCAGCTCGGCGCGCTTGGACATCTCATTCACCCTTGTGAGTATACACTGCACCCTCTGGTGATGTGAAAGTCACCCTCCGACGATAGCAGTCAACGTAAGCTCGGTTAGCTACTAGCTAGTCCATCTCGATAATGACGTCAAACCCTGTCATCTTGAGGACATAAAGATCCCAGACGAAGTGTCACCCACCAACCTTAAGGGGACACTCCCTGCACTGACGTACACCCTCCGTTCTAATCCCCAACTGAGTGTCTAGCGTCATAACGCTCTCAGAAGACAGAACAGTAAGCCCAAGGTTTTTTACCACTGGTGCAGATATAAAACTATGTGATGCACTTGTATGAAAAAGAGCAGATGTAATAGTAGAGGCTACTAGGATCGTCCCTCTCACCGTAGACGACCCGACACCCTGCTCCTCGGGGGTAGGCTGTACAGAATAGAATTGGCCTGCACCACTACCCTGTGACACAGTCTCACTGCCCGAAGTAGGCCCACTCTGATGTCTCGGCGTAACTTGTGTCTGGGTGCATCTGCCACGACCACCACTGCCTCAACCTGACCGGCCAGCACTGCTCCAGCTCCCCGCCTGACGCGGAGTTGAGGAACCTGCTCCTGAACCTGGTGTCGGAGCTGACCCCCTACCACTCACATCTGGAGGGAAGGTTCTGCAAAAACGTTGCACGAGGCCCATCCCGCCGCAAGCTCGACACTCAATTGGGTTACGGTCGCACAGACTCTTCTTGTGGCCTCTCCTGCCACACTGATAACAAAACACTGAGCTGTCAACACTTACAACCTGATTGACACACATCTCGTGGGAAGCCTCAAAACGACGCTTCCTGCCTAAAGACGTTGAACCACTGGGTCAGAAAGCTGCACTGCCCTGCTCCATGCCACCAGATTCTCTCAGGTTCCGCTACGTAATCAGCACCTGATTCACAATCTCGGTGATAAAAGCCAATCTAAACACGTTGACCTTAGATTTGATAGCATGTCAGAGACCTTTTTTGAAATGTCTCGCTCTAGATAGCTCATCAGTAAGGTACGTCGGTGCAAAACGCTATAGCTCTGTAAAGCGTGTCGAGTACTCCATAACTGTCATCGCACCCTGCTCCAGACGCATGAACTCAGCCTGGTTCAGAACATCCCACCAACGCTTTGCTGCTCCACGTAGCATATAAGTGGCGCGCTTGACCCTCCTTTCAGGAGGCGTCTCCAGATGCTCGAAGATAGCTAGTGTGGTCTCAAATCATAGCTCACCAACCCGTGGACCGCCATCCCCCGAAAACGTGGGAGGATGCTGCTGCTGGAACACCCACATCAGCTCAACCATAGTCAAGACTGACAATAGTGCTCCTTGAAAAGTTTGTATATAGTGAAAGAACCCCTTGCAGAACTTCGCCTCGACACCTATGTCCGGAACAGCCTCTGGTGCCGCAGTTGACACTAAAGGAGGATCAACCGGTAGCCCATGGCCCATCGCCTCCGGAGTATGGTTGTCGCCTCCCTCACGGCGTATGACTTGAGGTCGTGGTGGTGGCATCCCTCTACAATGCCAAACACACGCCTCAGAAAAGAACGATACCAAGGTCGCAGCTCAAAAGCGAGGACAACCATCCTAAAACAAGTCACACCCCATAACTTGCTTCTAAAGCCATGACTGTAAAAGAAACAACCACCAAAAACCACTAGAAACTCTGCCTCTTGCCCACTCAAAAGCCGAGTCTAGGTCACGTATCTTTTCTCTATTTCATTTCATTTTCATTTTCATTTAACATTCGGTTGTTCAAATGATTTAACCGATGGTCCACCAAGTTCCGATCCATGTGGCCCCATAACACCTCATGAACGAAAATTTGATGCCCATATAACTCATACCATATCCCATTTATTCCACTTTAACAAAAAGTCAAAAGGTGCGTCATTTTCTAATCCATAAGGGCCCATACACTTTATGAATTGAAAGACGACGTCATTGTCTCTATCCAAAATATATCACAACAGCGGATATAGCTATCGCAACACCTATCACAACAGCATTCGTCAAGTAATGCATCTTAAATAGCATGACATAATGCATGATATGTGATTTCTAAAGGTGTCTATATGATTCATGAGATGACACATCCTCATCTCATCGGGTTGCAACAGAAATAGATCCCACAATTGCATCAATAGTAACATAAATCAAGTGCATCACCGAACGGTGAAATTAAATTAACTGCAATAGTCAAAATCCTGAAAATAACAATTCCATTCAAGGCAATTTGGTTTTTCCTTGTACGCGGGTAGCTACTCCCGGGCACAACTTATTACCAAATTTCATTCCCTTCCTATCCCTGTCTATTGTTGCCAAACAATAAGTCAAACCAGAAAAGAACCTCATCTGATACCACTTTGTAACATCCCAGACCTGGATGTCACTCGGTAGTGCCTCGAGCCCGGTTAATCACATGGCCTCAAACGCATCTTTCGAAACGCCAGAGGGTGCCGAAGTCAACAACGGAAGTCAACACATTCAATAGCGGAAGCAGATAAATAAGCAGACAATTGGAAGGTAAAACAAGACATGAATATATAATAAATCCAGAAATGTCACATACTCAATGGTGCAGATGATACATGTATCTAGAAAACAACTAGAACAGGTACATGACAATACAATACAATACAAGTATCCAAAAAAACAAAAAGACCAAAAAGTGCCCGTAGCATCGCAAGTCTCAGTTTGGTCTCATGCTTCCTTGCTCCAAAGCAATGATCAACAACCAGTGTTAGGGCGCTTGCCCCTGTTATCACCTGCAACCATATAATCAGTTTGAGTCCCCAAAGAGGCCTAAACAGGGTGTGAGATAAACATCCCAGTAGGTAACCACCCAAAAGTCTATACAGTTCTAAGCAGCACAAGGTAGTATGCTAAATAAGTGTGAGTAAGCAAGTGTCAAAAGTAAGGTGTCACGACACGTATCCACTATAAGCAAGTGAAACCCAATAGCCTCTCGAGGCTCCCTGCAAAACAAGTGTCAACTCCTAACAAGGCAGCTATAAGCAATGTAAACAAGTAACACGACCTCACCATACATCCATCCACATCCAGTCCACACGGTCTTGCCGTATAAAGAAACCATATCAAAATCCCATGGCCTTGCTGTATAATGAAGTGTATCACAATTTCCACGGCCTTGCCGTATAATGAAGTGTAGACCACAAAGGGTGAGATCCAAGGTGTAGAGGACCAAGACATCCTCGTTGAGTCTCAGGAGCATCTCAGTGGAAACTCGGTATAGGCACTAGTTGGAGTCCTAGGAGCATGTATACCAACATGTCCAACACAAGTCCATGCAAGTTGAATCCAAGAGGTAGCAAAGCCCGAGGCATCCCACGGAATCAAGTGCCAAGGGGCATACCCTACCCAAGGCGTCCACTACCGCGTTTCAGATCCATGTAGAGCCGCCCATGGCATCTAAACAATCATCCATCCATTTCATATCATTTAACGAAACCAAATCCATACGAGTCCACCCACTTGTACAATCAAATACGTTTAATTCCATTTAATTCCATTAAATGAGTATACCCACTCATTTAATACATTACAACCAAAGCATCTCATGAGTATACCCACTCATGTAGTCCATTGCCATTTAATCAAGTCACATGGGTATACCCACCCATTTATCACCATTTGTAATTAAACAAAACACATTGGTATACCCACCCATTAATCACAATTCACAAGCATAGTATTTAATGAGTATACCCACTCATGTAAACAATTACACATTTAACAAAACTCATTTGATCAATTCAACAATTAACCAATTTCTAGTTCAACATTTTATAACAAGGTAAAGGAGGCCAAATCATCTCCTAGTCGATCCATTCTTCTCATTCCATTTATAATTGGTTTCCAATAACAAGGCAAACCCAAAACACATCCCTTGGGTTGTTTAACATGGCATAATCAAGGCATTTTCATAAGGTGCACCCCATGGGTGACCTTGGTTCAGGCAACAGGTACCAACGCATCACAACGGATCCTATGGGCATCCTTAATAGGTCCAATTACATCTATTGCAATTAACCCGTTCAAAATCGAGGTCGCGCCGGAAAGTCTGGCGGATGGCGTAACGACCGATAGCTCTAAAAAGCACCGAACGCCGAAAGAAAAGTATAGACCGCCCATCTTAGCTCGGTAGTGGATTGCTCGTCCAGTATCAAGTCCTGATTCGACTTGGTTTAGAAGAAATCTGAAGAATGGACAAAGAACGAGAAATTAGGGCATATGAGCCTAAATCCAAATAACGCAATCGATTGCCAGAAGAATCGAAAAAGGCTAAAAAGGAATGTAGGTTTTATCGATGTAGATTCGACGACACAAACCACGCTCGAATCAGAGGTCGAACGAAGAGTAGATCTGAATTCCTAGGATAGTTCCTCAAGAGAGCTCCCAAAGCTTCTCCTTGTTGTCCGTTGAAAGAAATAGTACTTAGGTTTTAAAAAGAAAAAGAATTAAACTTAAAGTTAATTAAAAACCCAAAATACAGGAGTTGCACGGTTTATCCACCCGGTTTCCTGTAGGCCATGTGGCACTCGTACGGTTTATCCTCACGGTTTGCAAACCGTGCTTAAACCGTGCAAAAAGCCTCTCAAGTTCTACAAAAATTTCAGACCTGTTCGCACGAGCTTGCGCCTCTTCCCGCACAGTTTCCTTAAACCGTGCGGTTTGTATGCTCCCTCTGTCCTGGCTCGCACAGTTTAGTCAAACCGTGCAGCTTGCCCCGCACGGTTTGCACTAACCGTGCACCAAACCATTTTCAGCTCAAAACTTGGTTTCGGGCTCCGAACAAGCCCCAGACACCTCCGAAACACCTGTGATCAAGTTGGGCACTCACATAAGGCTATATTTAAGCATTCAAACCGAAAAAAGGGATCCGTACCTCATATGAAAACCCAAGTTCTTACAGTTTGTATGCATTTTTAATCATTAATGCATCAAACTTTTTGTTCAACTATCTGGGTGCCTACTTCAACCCATATAAACATTTCTGAAGTTTGCACACTAGGTCTCCCTTTCCTGACTCAACGTATCCTTCTGACTGCTGCATATTGATGTCCCCCTCTAGATCTCCATGAAGAAAAACAGTTTTGACATCAAACTGCTCAAGGTTGAAGTCTTCTGATGCAACAATACTAAGAACCACCCGGATGGTGTTAAGCTTCACTGCAGGTGAGAAAACTTCAGTGAAGTCCACACATTCTTTCTGTTGAAAACCTTTCACCACCAGCCTTGCCTTGTACGTCCTCTTACCATCATGTTCTTCCTTGACACGGTACACCCGTTTGTTTTGCAGTGCCTTCTTTCTTTGTGGCAGAGGTGTCAACTCTCAAGTATTGTTGTCATGTAATGAAGACATCTCATCCTTTATAGCCAACTCCCACTTGTTCGACTCCTTCAGTTGTATTGGCTCTTCAAAATATTCTGGTTCTCCACCATTATTCAACAAAAGATAATACAAGGATAATGAATACCTTTGCACAAGCCTTTTCACCCTTGTTGATCTCTTCAACTCCACTTGAGGGGTAGGCTCCACTGGTTCTGGTGTCACATGCTCAGGTACGTCTTCAAGGTGCACTTGTTCATGACACTTTGAGTCTTTATTCTCACTATCAACTTTAGCTGCATGACGGTTCTTATACGCGACACCTTCATTAAATATCACGTTTTGTCTTCTGATGATTGTCTTGTTCATATCATTTCAAAATCGATAGCTAAACTCCTCAACACCATAATCAATAAAGAAATATGGTTTGGACTTAATATCAAGTTTGTCCCTTGCATCAACATCTATACGTACATATGCCAAACAACCAAAGACTCATAAATGTGAGTCTTACCTTTTTTTCAGACCAGAGCTCCTCGGGTAGATATTCTCTCATCGGTACAAATGGACTCCTGTTGATGAGATGTGCTTCCATGTTTACTGCCTCTGCCCAGAAAGTCTTGGGTAACCCTGTGTGCAACCTCATGCACTTGACAAGTTCATTCAGTTTCCTATTCATCCTTTCAGCTACACCATTCTGCTGTGGTGTACCTGAAAGAGTTCTCCCATCGAATTCCATTATTTGCACAGAATTTCTTGAACTCATTACTGCCATATTCTCCACCGTTATCAGATCTCGAACATTTCAGCTTTGATCCTGACTCTTTCTCCACCATAGACTTCCACTTCTGAAACACCTTAAATACATCAAATTTTCTTTTCAGAAAGTAAACCCATACATTCCTAGTTGAGTCATTGAAAAATGCCACATAATATCGTGACATCCAAAGGAATGTACTGATGCATACCCCCATACATAGTGTGCATTATGTCCAGCTTCCCACCCTTCAGTGTTCTGCCTCCTTTTGCAAAGGACACCTTCTTCTGTTTTTCAAGGATACAATTTTCGCATAAGCCAACTCCTACCGACTTCAGCTCCGGTAGCATTCCTTTCGTTGCCAACACCTTCATCCCCTTCTCACTCATGTGGCCTAGCCTGTTGTGCCGCAGTTGTGAATCCCCAATAGAATTTATTGATGCAAGTATGTCCATACAAGTTTCTGTCATGTTTTACAGTACCATTCTTTGCTTCTTGAGCTATGACTATAGCTTCTTTGGTGATCTTCCATGCACCACCAGTGAACATGGTACTAAACCCTGCATCATCAAGTTTGCCTAACAAAAATAAGATTTCTTCTTAAAACATGGATATACCTCATATTTTCCAGAACCAGCAAACTCCCACTGTTTTATCCATGCGTCTCTTCTCTCCCGCTGATGGCTTTGGTGGGTTGGCCACCAACCACCTAACACTACCACCGGCCTCCCTTTGACAAAAGGAGGGGCGGTGCAGTCCTACAAATAAACTGTTGCCGACACATCTCCCACTTGGAGATTTGATTGTGAACCAATCACATCTCCACATCCTTTCTATCTTCCAAACATGCTGCTCAAGTCTCTGTAAGGCCGCTCGAGGATCTGCACCATCTGAACTTATCAGAGTTAATCGCCTTCGTCAGGAAATCTGGCAGATTTTCTTTAGTGTGAATCTTCTGCATTTCCACACTTCCTCCACCACATCTCGAACAAAGTGATATTGTACCCCAATGTGCTCCATCCTGGAATGAAAAGATGTATTCCTTGCAATATGCAAGGCGCTCTGACTGTCACAAAACAATGGAATCTGCGTCTGTCTGTGCCCGAGCTCCTCCAACAACTTTTTCATCCAAATTGCCTCTTTGCAAGCCTGTGTAGCTGCCATGTACTCTGCCTCCGTCGTGGATAAAGGCACAACTGACTGTAACTTTGAAATCCAGCTCACAGCTACTCCTGAAAGAGTAAACACACAACCAGTAGTGGATTTCCTCCGGTCAGAATCACCTGCAAAATCTGAATCAACATAGTCTTTGACAGTAAAATCTGATCCTCCATAACATAATGCAGCATCTGAGGTCTCCTTGATGCATCTCGGGATCCTCTTCACTGTGCTCTAATGCTCCCGTCCTGGATTCGCCATGTACCGACTAACTGCTCCCACTGCATGTGCAATGTATGGTCTAGTACAAATCATAGCGAACATTAGACTACCCACTGCTGATGCATACGGTACTCGAGACATTTCCATCCTCTCTACTTCACTACTAGGACTCATCGTTGATAATAACTTGAAATTAATGGGAAGTGGGGTAGAAACTGGCTTACAGTCTTGCATGTTGAAGCGTTTCAAGACTCTCTGTAAGTAACTCTTATGTGATAGCGAAATCTTCCCATTATTTCTGTCTCGGTAAATCTGCATCCCAAGAATCTTGTTTGCTGGTCCCAAGTCCTTCATATCAAACTCCCTAGCCAACTGTGTCATCGTCTCCTGGATCTGATCTTTGTTGGGGCCTGCAACCAACATGTCATCCACATACAACAGAAGAATGATGAAATCATTACTATCCGAACCCTTGAAATATGCATAAGGATCTGAATGAAGTCTTTCATATCCATGACTCATGATATAAGAATCAAATCTCTTGTACCAACACCTCGACGCCTGTTTGAGACCGTACAAAGATTTGTTCAACCTGCAAACCAAGTTCTCTTTACCTTCTTTTGAAAAACCTTCTGGTTGGAGCATATAGATCTCTTCATCAAGATCACCATGGAGAAAAGCAGTCTTCACATCCAGCTGCTCTAGATGTAAACTGTATGTTGCACACATCGCCAGAACTAACCGAACAGTCGTCAGTCTAACAATAAGAGAAAATATTTCATTGAAATCAATACCTTCTGAGCAAATCCTTTGACCACCAATCTTGCATGATATCTTTCCACCTGGTTCTTTCCATCCCACTTGATCTTAAAGACCCATTTGTTTCCGATAGCCTTCCTTTCACGAGGTAATGAAACAAGATCCCAAGTCTTGTTCCTGTGCAGGGCTTCAAGTTCCTCCTGCATCGCCGCCATCCATGAGGATACATTTGGACTCTGGGTCGCCTCCACAAAAGAATATGGCTCTCCATCCTCTGTCAATAAGCAGTACGCAATATTGCTCTCAGTGACATATTCTGAGTGCCATACTGGTGCTCTTTTCTCCCGAGTTGACCGTCGTGGTCCAGACTCAACCAGTACTTGATCATCGTGCTCTGGTAATGCCTCAGAGGAAACTAGTTCTTCCTTGGATTTGTCTTCTACTTCGATTGTTGTAGTTTCTGTATTCTCCTTCTCTATGTCTCGATCAGTTGTCATTTGCACCTTATCTTCTGCAAAAATGACATCTCTGCTGATGATAAATTTGTGGGCAGTGGGGTCCCACAAACGATACTCCTTCACACCATCATCGTACCCCAAGAAGATACATTTCCTGGATCTCGAATCCAACTTCGATCTTTCCTGGTCATTAAACATTGCATATACAGGACTTTCAGAAGTATGTAACCGAGAATAATCAACGGGTTTACAAGTCCATATCTCCATCGGTGTCTTCAGCTCAATCGTCATTGAAGGAGATCGATTGATCACATAACAGGCGGTATTCACTACTTCTGCCCAAAATGTTTTGGCAATTCCTGCAGTCTTCAACATCGCCCTCGTTCTATCCAACATGGTTCTATTCATCTGCTCTGTCACTCCATTCTGATGAGGAGTGTACGCCACCGTGAACTGTCTCTTGATTCCTTCCCGTTGACAAAAAGTATCAAACTCCTCGCTAGTATATTTTCCACCATTGTCAGTCCTCAGACACTTGATCTTATTTCCAGAGTCAAGCTCCTTCCGCGCTTTGAATGTTTTGAAGACTTCAAAAACATCCGTCTTCCTCCTGATTGGGTACACCCAACATCTCCTGGAATAATCATCAATGAATGATACAAAGTACCTTGCTTCTCCTAGGGATATAACCGGTGCTTGCCAAACGTCGGAATGGATCAACTCCAAGATCTCCTGACTTCTCGTTGTTGACGTCCCGAACTTTAATTTGTGTTGCTTGCTCAAAACACAATGCTCACAAAATGGTAAGGATACCTTTGTTAGCCCAGGCAGCAACTTCTGATCCGTAAGAATTTTCAGGCCTCGTTCTGACATATGGCCAAACTCCCGATGCCATAAAATCATTAACGCTTCTGTCGAGGTAGTTGATTCAACAACTATCTCCGCCTCCTTGTACGTTTCACCCATAAGCACGTACAGGTTCTTCGTGATCTTCTCTGCCTTCATTACCACAAGCGCGCCCTTCACAATTCTCATCACCCCATTCTCGATGCGAGTCTTGCATCCGATGTCATCAAATTGTCCCAAAGACAATATGTTCTTCTTCAGTCCCTTCACATAACGTACTCTTTGGATGGTCCGTACTATGCCATCATGCATCTTCAGTTTGATGGTACAGACTCCAACGATCTTCAGAGTGTGATCGTTCCCCATGTACACAAGTCCTTTCGGGATGGTTTCATATTGGTCAAACCATTCCCGTCGAGACGTTATGTGCCATGTTGCTCCCGAGTCGATAATCCATGCATCGTCGAGATGCTGCCTGCTTCCAGTAGTCGTTGTCGCTTCACTGACTAGTATATCTCCTTTTTCAGAAGTACTCGCCACATTCCCCTGAGAGTTCTTTTCACCACTCTTTTTATTCCAACAATCCTTCTTGACGTGCCTCTTCTTGCCACAATTGAAACATGTGACATTCTTCTTCTTACTCCTTGATTTGGACCTGCCATGATTTTGGCTCCCACTGGAACCACGCTCCATCATCCTTCCTCTCTCCATTGACAAAGCCTCTGCTTGGTGCGAAGTTGTCTGTCTTTCCTCCTTGTTCTTGCGCCGTCTTTCTTCTTCAAGAACCGCGGCTGCAACATCATTAAAGAGCAACATATCCGTTATGATATTGTTGGTGAGGTTGATAATGAGTTGGTCATACGAATCTGGCAAACTCTGGAGTAGAATCTCTGTACGTTCAGTATCCCCAATTTTATAGCCCAACGCCGTGAGCTGAGCGAACAGGGTATTGAGGCTGTTGATGTGGTCAGTCATCGATGATGATTCCGCCATCCGAAGAGTGTACAATTTTCTCTTCAGGAAAATTTTGTTGTGCAGTGACTTGACCTCGTATAACTTCGTCAGAGTATCCCATATTTCCTTTGTCGTCTTTTTCTCTGCAATGCTCGATAGGACCCCGTCTGCCAAAGCCAAATGGATGTTGGCAATAACATTTCCATCCATATCGTTCCATTTTTCCTTCGTCACACTCGCTGGATTTTCGCCAATTGCCAGTAGGCAATTATCCTTCCGCAGCACTGCCTGCATCTTTATTTTCCACAATGAAAAATTATTCCCGTTGAATTTTTCGATCTCGAATTTCGCCGCCATCTGGACGCGTTGTCAGTCCAGAACCTCCTCCGTTTCACAACGGTGTATTTAATAATCTCAATAATTTTTTTCTGATGTGACAGATCAACCGGAGTTACAATCACAGAGCATACTCAAATTTACGAGAATTATTAATACCCGAAAACGTGAACAAAACCGGGCCAGAACCTTGCCTCTGATACCACTTGTTGGGACCGTAAATGATTGGCCCACCGGTGCAGCGATGATCATGAGATAAAATAAAGTGCAAAATGCGGAAATAAAAGGGACACCAGATGTAATGTGGAAAACCCCCCAAATGGAAGGGATAAAAAACCACGGGCAAATAGAAAGATCACTATGGGTAAAGTGAGTACACACAAAAATCACTCGTAAAATCTCTCTTGAATAAGCGGGGAAATAAACCTCGCAAAAACCATTCAAAATGGGATCTATCGGTGGAGATGAGAACCGATGAGGAATGCTGAAAACAAGAGTTGTCGCTGCCTTTTATAGGATTCTGCCAGCCCTTCTGTTGCCTGAACTCTTCTTCTCCCGCTGGAGGGTTGGTGGGGGTTTGGCCACCCACCATCTACCTCGTCAGCCCCCTTTGAAAAATCAAGGGGGGCGGTGCCGTCCAGGAAAAATTGCCGACACTTCCCACAAATCCAGCAGGTTGGACTGAACCCTTTTGCCTTGTCTCAATTGTTTTCTCTTGATTTTGATCGTCCTCTCCGATTATCCAGTTGCACATATCTTCCTCTTCCTTTCAGGTTTAGGGCAGAACCAGAGAATCTGCGCGATTCTCTTCTTCGAATATCCTCACTGAGGATTAGGTCTCGAGAATCCTTCAGAACCAGCTTTGTATTCCCTGAAGAACTGTTCGCGACTGTTACACTTGCTTCCCAATTGTCAGGTAATGAAGACAGTAAAACTAGTGCACATATCTCATCGTCACCGATGTCAACTGACTTGTGATGGTGTTGAATTTGTTGGCGTAATCTGCCGTAATCCTCCCTTCAATCATTTTTAGATTGAATAGTTGTTGCATTCGGTACACTTTGTTCGACGCAGAAGACTTCTCGTACATATTCACGAGAGTTTTCATCAACCCTGTCGTCGTCTTCTCTTTAATATTGAACGCCACTTTTTTTGCCAACGTAAGACGCCCAACTCCCAGAATTTGTCGATCCAGTAGCTCCCATTCCGTCTGCTCCATATCCGTTAGTTTTGCACTCAGAAGCGGAAAATGCAATTTCTTCTAGTAAAAGTAGTCTTCGATCGACATCCTTTAATAACTGAAATCAGTTCCATGGAAGCGATCAATCTTCACATTGTCTTCTTCCATAGCCATTGTTCAATTCAAGAAAAAATCGAACTCGGTCTTCCGAACTAAGGCTTTGATACTAGTTGTTGTGGAAACACCGGGAGTCGCAGTGATAAAAAAGGTTTGCAGATAAAGAAAAACGGAAAAAACAAAAGAACAAGAAGAAGATTGCAAGGTACAAAGATTTACGTGGTTCGGGAAATGATCTTTACGTTCACGGAAAGACGGAAATAACTTCACTAATTCGAGAGCACAATTACAAGGAGAATTTCAGAGTTTCAAGCGCACAGAAAACCTAACTCGAATAAGCTAATAAAGAAGACGATGAATTGTTCCACCAACCACACAGTAAGTCCACTGTGCTATAGTGCCGCAACCACCCAAGTTCACACTGCTACAATGTCGGTGGCCAGAAATTTGCGGAGCTACAGTGTCGTTGTCTCCAAAGTCCAAGATGCTACAGCGCCCTGTCGGTGTCGCCGGGTCAGCTCTGTTACAGTGTCATGTCGAAGCCCGCCCTGTTACTGTGCCATGTCGGCGTCGTCGGTCAAAATTGCTACAGTGAGTCAACATTGCTACACGTGTGTCTTGCTCTCCAACCAATATCTTTCTTTCACGGTGAAAATATGCGCTGAATATCTTACAGGATATTGACCAGTCTTAGGCAACTGCTGTTGACGCTTATCTTGAATCAGGGGAACGATTCCTCCATGACCCTACTGATCCATATTCTCATACAGATAGGTATCGTTGTATTGTGGGCAAACTCAATTATCTTACAATGACTCGTCCAGTTATTGTCTGCGCTGTCAGCAAGATCAGTCAATTCGTGGAACATCCAATGAAATCTCAATGGGATGTTGTCCTTCACATTGTCAAATACATTAAGAAAGATCTTGCCTGTTGTCTTCAGTATTCACATCATGATCATCTGAACGTTGAAGCCTTTTGTGATGTCGGCTATCCTGGATGCTTATCTACGTGAAAGTCTACTTATGAGTTTGTGGTTTTTCTAGTCGGTAACTTAATCTCCTTAGCAAAACATGAAACAAACCGTCGTCTCTAAATCTAATGTTGAATCTGAATACCGTGTGATGACCACAATCACTATCAAAATTCTTTGGCTTTGTCACCTTCTTATACAATTGGTTTCCCGCCACAAACTCTTGCTCATATTTTGTGTGATAATCAGACAGTCACAAATATTGCTTTTAATTCTGTCTTTCATGAGTGCATGAGACATATTGAAATTGGCCGTCACTTCCTTCGCCATCACCTTGAGCAAAACCATGTAAACTTTAGCTACATTCTAACCGTTCTTCAGCTTGGTGACATCTTAACCAAAGGCTTGCCGGGAGGTCAACTGGATTCTATATGTACCAAGCTGGGACATACACAACATCAAACTTGAGGGGGAGCGTGTTCGGTCTTTCTAATGTATTCTCTTTGTTTTTTGTTTGCGGGACTCTTATTCCAAGCTGTACGTGTTCTAGCTTGATAGGGAGCGTTGGACCCGTTTACTTGTGTTTTAGAGTCCCACATTGATTTCCTCTTACATGTATTTTCCTCTATCTATAAATAAAGGGTTTCATCTTTCATTGAGGTAAGGGGTATGGTCCTACATACATAATGCCACATTTTCATTCCTTAAAGCTAAACTGTTTATTTGAGCCAACCACTGGTCAATTCTATATCCAAGGCATCCCTAAACTAGGGTGTAACTGCTCTTAAACATTTAATTGAAACTAGGTCTGTAGAGACTTGGTTTTAGCCTTGTAAGACTTTGGAATATTTCTACATATATTTCCAGAGTTAGGCGCTGAGACGACTTGCGCTTCTGAGTCCCGGTGTGCTCGAAATAAATTTTGTAAAAATATCAAGTGTTTTCACATTGTGCACGTGGAGGAAATGGGATATCTCACAAATGCTAGCTCGGATCGGAAATCCGAGGCCACGGTTGAGTCTGGAGCGTGCTGTTTACCCTAGGCGGAGTATAACTTTTGCGGGCGTAGGTTTCCCGTGGAAAATGCTATCGAGGGCGTTTTCGTAAATGACGTCAGATCGAATAACTTCTGAACATAGATTCGGATTGGAAATCCGAAAGCACTGTTGAGTTCGTAGCGCGGTGTTTTCCCTAGAAGCGACCTCATGTGAGAGGGCGCGGGAGGTTTGGATCCCGCAACCGTTGACATTTTCCTATAAATAGGAGCTTAAGGAAATGAGTGGGGGTTTGACTCATTTCCTCTCAGGCGCGGGTGAAGTGCCACTCTCCCTTCCGACGGTGATTCGACATCCGTTTTTCGTCGGATCGCGATGAAACTTCAGGCGCTGGTAGATCAGAGCGCAGCGAACACAACAACGGAACCAAAAATCGAGGTAGGATTTCTATTTCGGATTCTGCACCCAATTGATGATTTTGTTGTCATTTTCAACTTCTGATCAAATTCGCTACGTGGAAACCATTTATCGATGGCCAAACTAACAACAACCATCGTCCGATTGAATTTTTGATTGCCCGTTTTTCGCGTTCTTTGTGTTCTTCATCCTTCAACTTTTTAATCCATCAAATCTTCGACGAAGCATGGAGCGGGGCATATGTCTGTGAAGCTCTCGACCCGAGGAGTCTCGATTTATGCTCGGATTCGAGTTTCGAGCACCGGAGGAGGCGCGGCGTCCTGCGGAAGATTTGCCAACTTTTCGTCACGCCGAAACGTCGACGGATCTTCGAGCGGAGGCCGTGTCAGTGAAAATCTCGTCGTAAGGAGTCTAGATCTGGTCTCGGATACATTTTTCGATCATTGGAATGATCGTGGTGGTCCACGGAAGTTTTTTCTGCCTGGGGTGGCGGAACGGCCGTGGTCCGGTGCGGTTGGGCGATGTGGCACGACGGAAGGCGGCGGTCGAGGCCAGCGGACCGATGGTAGCCGGCGGAGCGGGGTCAGCTGACAACGGCGCGCAGTGTGTAGGCGGCTGTGCGGGCCGAGAGACTGGGTGACGGCGGCGACGGCCGCAGGAAACCCTAACTGGGTGGAAAAAGTGAAAAATAAATAAATAAAAATGAAAATAAAAGAAAAATTGATTTAACTTTTTTATTAAATCTTTGGCCCGCAATAACTCCTACATGTGACGTCTGATTGACGAGCCGTTAGCGGCATCCCGACCCTTGCTTTGGGGCGGACCTTTTGAGATGGTTTTGAGAATTTTTAATTTCCAAGTTTGAAGCTCGGTGACTTGAAACACCGTTTTAAATAATAATAATTTAATTATTATTATTTGGGGTTTCTTGTTTCGAGTCGTACATCTCTATACGATGTCCGATTGACGCTTCATCAGAGGCGTTGTGACCCTGGAGTTGTGGCGGACTTTTCAAGACCAATTTTGGGCGCTTAATGTGAAAGCGTGGTGTGGGCCCCACGAGACCCGTTTTGGCATTG
Organism: Viscum album; assembly: GCA_963277665.1. NCBI lineage: Eukaryota > Viridiplantae > Streptophyta > Magnoliopsida > Santalales > Viscaceae > Viscum > Viscum album. The sequence continues at coordinate 755,967,971 of OY728148.1, read as the reverse complement.
GCGGTGAATTGGAGCTTCTTCACCGAGTGTCTGTTTAGGACAAACAAATAGTCGATCTCGCATGTTTTTCGAGAGGATCGCAATGACGTGATCCGTTTGATGTGTTTCAGGATCGTGGCGTGGGTCCCATGTAGCACCGCTCGTGTGTGATCTAATGAAATGCAGCTTCACCGGGTGTCTGTCTGGGATGAATCAGTAGTGGTTTCCGTGTGTTTTTCCGAGAGGATCGCAATGGTGCGATTCGTTTGGCTTGTTGGAAGATACAACTTTTCTGACGAATGTCCCGTTCGGGCGAATGAATAGTCGATCCTATGTGCTTTTTTGCAAGGATCGCAACATGATTCGTTTGGTTACTCGAGGCCATTTGAGGACTTTCGGTGGAAATGAGGTTTTTGCCCTTCGGACCAGCGGCGAGCGTCGAGTGCTCGTCTGCCCTTTTTGGGCCAGAGATGCCATGTACTTCGGGAGTACATGGGCATGCCTAGGGGTACTCATGCAACAGTTTAGTACCCGGGCATGGCTGTGTACAAGACCAGGAGACGAGACATTCCACACATCGTGTGGGCCCCACATGTGCCGTGTACCACTCTACGAATCTTCTACCTCTCGCACCTCCTTTTGGACTTGGATTTTGGCATTCGAGTGGCCTATCCTGAGTGTTTTTCCGCGTAGAACGCGATAATGCCCTCTATAGTGGCTTTGGAGATACAATGCGATATGTTCTGGATGTGACACCTATTCAAGCAACGTCCGACGACGATAGTGATCAGGAGTTGACATATCAGTGCTTTCCGAGAGGTGCCATCCAACAGAGATGACCGTTGTAGTTCTTCGATACCTTCCGAGTGGAATCCCCTTACCGTGTAGGGCGTGGGTCCTCGATGACCTAGAACGGAATCCCCCATCGACATGGGTGTGGGTCCTCTACGGCTACTATGAAAGTGGAATCCCCCATCGGCATGGGCGTGGGTCCTCTACCAGCTACTTCAGAGTGGAATCCCCCTGACGCACTAGGGCGAGGGTCCTTGATGAACAAAAGTGGAATCCCCCCGACGCATCGCATCATGGTGTGGGTCCTCTACGACGACTATCAGAGTGGAATCCCCCTGACGCACTAGGGCGTGAGTCATTTACTATGAATCGGTGATCCTTCGGTTGTGTGACACAGTGACAAGATGTGGTTGACGTACCTTTGGACTCACGAGAAAGTTGGATGTTTCCCCCACCACGACGCGTTCTTGTGACGCGACCTAAAACCGTGCGGGCGAGACAGACCCGCCCAAAGCGGATAATATCAAGGTGCGGTAATTGAGTCCCTTTGACTTGCGTGTTCAGGGAAGACGTGAGGGATGATGGGCATCGTTGATGGTTACTTCTAAGATTGTTGGCTACTCTTTTCCTGGGCTAAGCTGTGAGATGGAGATCCTCTTACTCTCTCGTCTGGGCTTCTTTGATTGAGCACATATATATGTATCATATCTCAGTATCCACTCCTTGGGTTTTGGTTACTCTCCTTCCAAGAGAGGCGAAGACGCGCGAGGTATGCCACGTGATTTCTGTGTCTAGCTTCTCGTGGTTGGACGAGTCTACTCTCCTACTATAGGTAGTGAAGACTCGATGGGAAGTTCATCTTCTCACCGTTTCTAGCTCTTTGTGTTTTGGTTGAGTTTACTTCACTATCTTGTTGGGTTGAACTGTACTCTTTTACTGTATCTTGTTTTATCTACTGTTCCGCTTTTTAGTACATCTTTTGGTGCTCCTTTGAGCCTTCAGGGCATCCTACCTACTGAGTATTTTTATACCCACTCTTACTTGGGCTTTGCCCGCACTTGGTGTGTCTTTGCAGACGACGGACAGGTTGATCGTGACATCAGAGGAGCTTAGGGATACAAGGTGCTTGGACCGCGTGCGTTGGTCGTAGCTTGGGATTCAGGAGCGGGGCTCTCTCAGCTGTTTTACTTTTCCATTTGTTGCCGGGTTGTGACATTTTTCTGGTTGGGTGTATATTTTGTCCCTTTCCCTTTCAGTTTACTTTTCTGTACTTGTACGGTTTGGAGGTTGATGCATGTTTGGTTTCCTTTTTAGAGCAGTTTTGTATCTTGTTTTCCTTTCTCTGCACTTTTGCATTGAGTGGGCTGCGTGTGTGTACAAGTTCTTAGGCAAAGGCCTCCCCAAGTTTGTTGTGCCTTCGGCGCTTGTCGCCACCCCCTGGCCTATGGAGGCGGACTTGGGGTAGTTGCGGCCTAAGCCCCGACATGGGTCAGGTCGTGACAAAGTGGCATCAGAGGTGGTTCGACCCTTGGGACATTGTTCGGACGTTTTCCTAAAAAGGTATTGGTTGGGTGTATGGCAACCATGTCGACGTGTCTCGAGAGCGGGTTTCAAGCCAGGGAGTCCAGTGATGGTGCGACGGCCGACGTAGTCATTAACCAGGACCCTGATTATCCGCTTGTTGATTTGGCATGCTGAGACATTTGTTGCAAAGAACTTTGGTACATGCATCATATAGGATTGAGTCTTTGATTTTCCTTCTTGACTCGACTCCCCATTGTTTTTGAAAATATATATATATATATATATATATATATATATATACTCATTTGACCGCGGTATTTCTTGATAAGTTTCAAGATGTTTCCGCGATGACAGCCAATTATGATACTAGCCCCGGTTCGTGACGACGATTTCGTGAGGGACAAGACCTCAATTTAGGATCTATCATACGCTCCCCTTTCCTCCAGATGGGTAGGTAGCAGCACCTCCACTTGTTGAGCAGCAGTTAGTCCTAGCAGAGCACGTTGGGGACGTGCGCAGGATGAGCGCACTCCGCGAGTTCCAGCATTAGAGACCGCTGAGGTTTCGCGGTGAGCCAAATATCCTCAGGCAGCAGAGGATTGGCTAGGGTCGGTGGTCCGCGTCTTCAGGTTTGTTTGGACACTGAAGGATCAGATAGTGGCATTGGCAACCAGTCTTTCCCACGGATCAACTGAGTGTTGGTGGAGTTTTGGTTTCTCAGATGCACGATGAGTCGGTACTCTCGTGGGATTGCCTCCAAACGGCTGTTCTTTGAGGAGTGCTACCCCTCCTGCTTACGCTCCATTCGGTTTCAGGAGCTTTTGGATCTTCCGCAGGGAGGGATGACGGTGGCAAAATATGTGACTGGGTTCGTAGACCTTACTCGGTACTCTTTGGACGTGGTCCGCATAGGATACTTCTGAGTACGGAAGTTTGAGCAGGGTCTCCGTAGAGAGATCCGTGTAAGCGTTGTACCCTTGTGCCTTCCCACCTTTGCCGAGGTTTTGGAGTGAGCACGGGTGACAGAATTTTCTGTCAAAGGGGCACTAGTAGGCTAGTTTTGGTAGTGTGCGCGACAGAGTTGAGACGTTTGTCGTAGTTAGCAGACGTCAGTTGGCATGGTCTCGACACAGGAGGTCTTTCCATGATCGGACTCAGGCACTTGGTCGAGGACAGCGTAGAGCGCCGGGGCAACCTAGGGAGGGTCGGTGCTATGCTTGTGACGAGCGAGGTCACATGGCACGGGACTGCCTGACCAGACGTGTTGAGCTTCCCAAGCAGATGGTTGATGCACCACCGCATCAAAGATAGTGTCGTGATCAGGGATCTTCCAGGTAGGGACAAGGGTGGTCCCCAGGGAGGCGGTGCTGGCAGAAGAACAGGAGAAATTGTGGTTGGTGGACGACGTTACGAGGTCTTTCCACCACCACCGAGCGGCCCACGTCAGGCTAGGGGAGCTGGCGACCGGGGCCACGGTCAGCTGCATGTTCTGGATGTCTACGATCCTGCAGCGCGCGAGATGATAAGAGGTATTCTGTGTCTTTTTTTATCTTTTTGCAGCAGAACTTGTTAGACACTGTGTGAGGTACTCTTTTCTCCCTGCTTCAAGCTTGAGGTTTTGCCGGGGTGATGCAAGGCGTCAGTGTAACCCTGTCTCGGTGTTGTTCGACGTAGCTTTGAATGCACAAGGAATCATCTACTCTCTCTCTGATATCGATGGACTGGATTTTTTTTCCCATTTTTGTCCATAGATGAGAAAGCATCATGGTAGAAGTGGACCTGGAGATATGGTGAATGGCTTAGATTCTGTCATGTCTCAAGTTGGGCATTGTCATCTTGAGGACACCGGGAATGAGCAGGGATCCGTTGCCAAGCTCTTTGAACCAGGTTCTCAAAGTCTTCTGAAAACAATTTGATTGTTTTTCATCTGTTGTGTATCTGGGTATGTTGACCGCTTGCTTATTGACAGTTGGGTTGCAGAAGATTCTGTCACTTCTTGAATCAGAAGATGCTAGTGTACGTATTCATGCTGTGAATGTAGTAGCAAATCTTGCAGCTGAAGGTAGTAGTTTTTCTGTCCCTCTTGCTTAGTACTTGTATTATCAAGCAATTAATTATGCCTTGATACTTGATTGTTAAATAATGTCTCTTTATGGCTCGTATTGAGATAAGCTGTCAATTAACTCATGTTATTTCATTGTTAAATAATGTCTCTTTATGGCTCGTATTGAGATAAGCTGTCAATTAACTCATCATGTTATTTCATTGACCCCATCAGAGCTTGTTTATTCTATCTCTTTTTTACAAATTTGTGCTTTTAATATGCAGAAGCAAATCAGAAGATGATTGTAGAATCTGGTAGTCTCACTTAGCTGTTGATGCTTCTTAGGCGGATCGAGGATGAAAGTGTTCGCAGAGTAGCTGCGGGTGCCATTGCCAATCTTGCAATGAATGGTGTGTTATGTTTGGGTGCATCTGTGTCTAATTTGGAAGTCTTCTTCATGATTTCTGAGACTTTCTTTTGACTATTGTCACCGCAGAGGCTAATCCGGGACTGATAATGTCTCAAGGCGGGATTAGTCTTCTGTCTCTAACTGCAGCTGATGCCGTGGACCCTCAAACACTGCGCATGGTTGCTGGTGCGATCGCTAATCTATGTGGCAATGGTATATTCAAGCATTCCTTCTTTCCTGTAAATTCCCTCAATTTAAATGAAAAATAATTGTGAACAAAAATAGATAAGCTGCGGATGAAGTTGAGATCAGAAGGTGGTATAAAGGCATTGCTCAGGATGGTGAGATGCCGACATGCCGATGTTCTCTCCCAAGTTGCTCGTGGAATCGCCAACTTCGCCAAATGTGAATTACGATCATCCGCACAAGGTATACCACCCTCGCACTGTTGTGGCTGCTGAACTTGTCGTGAGTCGTGGTGATGTGTTTGCGGGGACAAAAAACGGAAAGTCGTTTCTGATCAAGGATGGTGCGTTGCCGTGGATGGTGCAGAATGCGAATAATGAGGCCTCCCCAATCAAATGACGCATCGAGCTGGCACTGTGCCACCTGGCACAGCGCGGTAAGTGAAAACTCAACTCCCTGTACCCTCTCACTCACACACTTTCCCTTTTCAGAATTGAACCTGTTATATTGTGCAGAAGCAAATACAAGAGATGTGATCAGTGGGGGTGCCCTGTGGGAGCTCGTTCGCATCTCCCGGGACTGCTCCAGGGACGACATAAAAAACCTCGCCCGCAATACCCTGACTTTCAGTCCCACCTTCCGAGCTTGAGATGTGGCGGCTCCGAATAGAGTGCTGATCATCACATGCTCCCCTCCCTTACGATGCATTTTGAATCACATGCTCCCCTCATGATGCATTTTGAAATCTGTTTTCTTTGATTCTTGCTCTCTCCATGCCCCTCCTGCTCAAGAAGCTGCCTGTGATCCTGCCAAGGGCACCATGTGTTGGTGAGAAAGTTCTATTGTATGTATGAGTTGGGTTTTTTTTGGGTGTCTGTACAGGTCTGTATGTGCACCAAGTCGATTCATAGGACACTGGATGTGAATTATTAGAAATATCAGTAGGGAATGAATGATGTTGTGAGTAACTTGTCTCCCAATTTTTTATTTATAATCATTAATGCCACTGTTTTGTAGTTGGAGATTGATTACAGTCATTGGAGTTGAAATATAACCCTAAAGACCCTCGGCACTCGATTGTTGTCTTTCTGAAGTCTAATGGGTATCATTTTGGTGGTAGCTTTGTTCTTGAGCTTCACTAGATACACGTTAGGCTTTCAACAAGTAGTTGTTAGCTAGGACAGTGACTACAAGTTTCTAGAATTTCCATCGGGTTCTCATTGGTTGGTGACAATGGATAACTCCTCTATCTTTGTCATCTTGATGTCTGGATACCGCTCTCATTTGCCACTTTCTTTTTTTTGTCTAGCAAATTTTATACATGAAAACACCCACTTTTCTATTTCAAATTCAAAGAATCTCATTATAACTAAAAATGAGTATGTGATCATTTCAACACATAAAATGGGTAAAAGATGCATACACAACAGTCTTTCTATTTTTGATTATCATAATATGTGGAATTAAGTTGCTTTGGAGTTTTTGGGGGTGTTCGAAGATGTTTAAAATGATGAAAAAAAAGGCACCACATTCTTTTTTTTTTGTACAGAAACCCTAACTGAAATATACAATTAATGTTTTTTTTTCGGTTGGATTGTTCCCCTTCGGGTGTACCAGTCCCCGGGGCTCAAATGCTAACCGCACCTTGGTGGTAAAATTGGTCTTCCCACATTGCCCTTGCATTGTCGTGACGATAAATCGTACGACTTGAAATTATCTCGGTCGACACCTACAACCAGTATGAATCAAACCCCCAACTCCAAGGAGCCAAGCGAACAATCTAACCATTTGGGCCACCCCGTGGGGGCAAAGGCACCACATTCTCGTTATTACATTATTGTGGAAGTGTGTCATAAGCAGTTAGGTTGCCATACCTTTAGATTAAAGAAACCATGTCGTGATAATGATGTCTTTTTTTTTTGTGTGGTTTCCATTCATAGTCGTGGTTTGAAGCACATCACTGTTTCAAGGGTGTTCCAAGGGTATAGACTCGAGTGAATTGAGGCTCTTATTTTGAAGTTTAGATCAATAGAAATAATGTTGATTTTTTATTAGCAACGTGGTTTGTAGTGAGTATTGAGTCATGAGGAGGATAACATCGTGGTCTATTACTCATGGTTTTGAAGAGATTGAAGAAACCAATGTTTTATTGGGGTAATAGATAATCCTGTAGTTTTAAGACATCATCATGGTTTGATTGTCGTAGAGTTGAAAAGAATTCGAAGTTGTTGGTTGGAGATGGATCAATGAGTCAATGCCATAGTTTGAATTATGGTATTATTGATGTATTTACAAATACAAACCACGCTTAAGATATAAGAGCTAGTCGTTATTTGGATTTGTGTTTTTCAGGCGGATTTGTTCGAGATAAAAAAACAATGGCCACAAAATTTTACCATGCCATGAAATCTTGTCAACTAAAAAAATTCCATTTGACGATCCACTGCTTGAGTGACCATGATGAGTCTTGAGCAAGAGACTTTTAGGAGATTCTTTCAAGATTTTTTAAGAGATGATTGTGAACAAGGAAAATGATATTTTAAGAGGTGCAAAGTGCAAAGGGATACTTCCTCATGTTATTTATCGGTGAAGTCTATTTCTCATGTTTAATTGTTAGGAGGTCATGAGTGACTGCTTATTCTTATATTGAGGTTTTAATTAAAGGGTGTAGGAATCGTAATATTGCTAGCCCGGTTCACCCAAACAGTAACTGAGATGGGTCGTTATGTGGTCTCAAATGCACCGCCCCGTATATCAGACTACCAACTAGTGGATAGGGTTAAATAAAACCACAAAAGGGTACTATTCCTTCGGTATTATCGCAAGTAATAATAGAAAAATAACTGAAATGACCATAACATGGATAACATCCAAGTAATATGAAATTACAATGAAAGCATACCATAGTAAATAACAACCACCTATAGGTTCTGGGCGCTGCGGAAGCTCCTGTTTTGGCAGGATCAACTCGGCTTCTTAGACTTAATTTATGAATAATCTGAGTTGTACATGACGAATGATGTCATAACCAACGAAATTCATAGATTACTTAACTTGATTAAACGTCAGAATCGAAAGAGGAGGATCTTCATATGTAATTTATAATTAAATTTATAAGCATATATAGAATTACTTGAATTTGTAATTCTTATTTCATTGACGATTTGGTTGACTTGATCTTGTTATACCATCGTTGCGTTGCAGGATCCAAGTGTAGAATCACTCTACCAGTGATCCACACTTGCACCACAATCCATGAAGTTCGTCGTAGAATCGTTGGGTGCTAGCATGGACAATCCCAATCGCTTACACCATTCGTGGCTAATCATAACATAATTCTCTTGGAGAATTCTTGATGTTCTCTAAATAACCTGAGACAAGAGGAGGAGAGAGCGCACTCTAGATCTCTAGAACTTTCTCTAGGGCTTGAGAGGGCTTCTCTTGTGCACAACAAGTGTGCCTATGAAAAGTGATATCATTAGAAATTTATTTTGGAAGGTTTAGGGTTAGCAATTTGCACATAAGACCCTTGTCAATTCTATAATTCTTAGTTTACCTCAAGTCTAATAATAATAATACAAATATTATTATTAATCACTTGACATGTGCACCGCTTTAAGAATATATAAATAAATATCATTTACATCATTTCCAATTGAACCATTAAGTTCGGTCTGCTTATCTTCATCGACATTTACCGAATCTTGAATAATGACTATTTATTTAACAAATAAATATCACTGCATTATTTATCAATAAATATAATAAATATTATATTTTTCAAACCTTATAAATAAATGTTTATTATTATTATTTAACTTAATTATTCTTTCGAATAACTTATGATTGATGATCAACCAAACCCAAATAATTATTAAACCAAAAGGTAGGAATAATATTTATTCTAACTTGTTAAATTCAACATTGAATTTAACTGAGATTGGGGATACACTTAGCGTGTGACCTTTTAGGTCTCTTTCTCAGTGACAATAGATGGAGACACCTAAAGTCCATGGTTAACATCTAACAACATGCCAAGACACCCATAGAGAAAGAAGATAATTTTAAAATGACATATAACCTCATATGAATGCTTACTGTGTAATATAATCCCTTTATCATGCTATCTTTAATCATGTAGGTTGCATGTTGGTGTCATTAACCTATGTGCTTGATGATTCTTTCTTTGAATTTCCAGAAATGAACTTACCCACAAAACTCTATGGCCATGGATTTATCCAGGCAGTTCCATTCCCATCAAAGGGTGATGCGTCTAGAAGATGTCGTTAAATCCTCTGGGCATGGATCAAATTAGAAATTTATATGTTCCTAAACCATACTAACTACATAGGCGCAATATAACAAAGGTGTGGGGTCGATCACACAGAGAGCGGAGAACGCAATGATGACAACTCTTAACTAAAGGTTAGGTCACTCCATTTTCTGATTGATTTTATTAAACTAATGATGCAATTTAAATAAATGAATTCAAATAGAAAAACAATAGAGGGGAACTAGTTTTCATCAAATAGTTGAGCAATCAAACAATTTTATCGATAGAAGAAATGGTCATTCCCTATCAAACTACCCTAGAATCTCAATTCTTCATGGTCAGATGAATCAAAATAGTTAAAATGCATTATGTTCAGATTGCTAAAAGCATATGAATAATTTCATTCAATGACCTATAAATAGTTCACAACTTGTATATTTACACATCATGTATTAAGTACATGACATGTATCTTCAACTTCAAGCTTCAAAACCTCCGTTTCATCTTGGTTTTTCAATTTTGTGCCTTTGGAACCTCTCTTTTTCTCTTTGGCTTCAATCATTGACCTCAAATTTTTCATCAGTTTTCCTCAATTGCCATGTTTTTCTTGGTATTTATCCAAATGTTAGCTCTGCATAAGAATACACAATACATCAATATCTTCCACGAAAATCAACTTTAATCAATTAGCACTCAATGAATTCTCATGTAGAAAAATATCAATATATAGATATAAAGCAAAGTTGTCAAAGGGCCTGAGATATCAATGATTTCCCATAGGGTGTCTTTAGTTTCCCATGGTGATAACTAAATTTAAATATATATAAAAAGACTCAAATAATGCTACTAATTAATTTAAGTGTAGATTGTAGTAAGTTCGAGGTTGAACCCATAGAGACAATGAAATTAGTTTTGGGGAATTTAAAAATGATTTCTTTAATTGTTTTAAGAAGGGGGAAAAGAAAATAAGGCAGTTTGGGTTTTGAAAATAGTTTTGGAAAACAATAACGAAGAAAGTGAGGAAAGTTCAGTTTTTGAAAATCTTGTGGAAGGCATGTCAGGGTTTTATAGATTTTGGGGTTCAGGTGTTATTGGATTAAGAAATTAAATTGATTGTTCAAGTTTGGTGTTGTGGTCAAGATAAAGAAGATTCAATGATCATGGTATCCCCTCCTTAATACAAAAAACCATATTTTCTATGGTCAAGTAATTTAGGGTTTTAATGAATTATGTTTATCTCTATACCATTTTTTAAACCTAATTACCCTAGACTACTCAATGGTCATGAAATAGTTTAGGGTAATCAGTTTCACAATTTAAAAGGTGACTTTCTAGATGTTTGATCAATGATCATGAAAAAATAAAAAGAAAGAGATTGGAATAAAGTTTATTATCATGATAACCCAATTACAAGAATAAAATAAAGAAATAAAATCCAACACACCTAACCCCTTTGTCTACATCACCCTAGCATATAGTGGGAATTACCCTCTCATCCTAGTGACAAGGGAGTAAGTGGAAAGGATAAAGAAAAAATAAAGCATGAACAAAAATGGAGAGGAAGTCTGATGGAGGACTTTGCAGCAGCGCAACAACTCACCCCGGGCTTTTGTCTCCAAATATACCCTTTGTTGATGCTCTATTTATATATCTTCAGGGTGCTCCGGTTTGATTTAATTCATCCATAAATGCATCAAAAAGTAATCCCAATGATTAAAAGGCAGTCTGGGTCATAAAGGGAGGGTTTCAGTTGAATTCCACATCGAAGCAGCCATCACTAGGCACGTTTGGGATGTTTCACGACATGAAAGTAGTTTTTACGCCATGAAAACCACGTGTCCTCTCTTTTTGTACTTTTTTATGGCTTGAATTCACACCTTGAATTCTTTTCAGACCCTAAATTCACCCCATGAATACTTTTTAGGTCCTGAATTTACCACATGAAAACTTTTCAGGCCTTGAATTTATATTTTTTAGCAGTTTCACTTTGTTTTCTATTGATTCTTCAGTTTTGAGCTCTAGGAACAACCCGTGGACATCCAACATCATGGAAATCCTTCTTTCAGTGGAAATATCGATCAACTTTACTCATCTTGCTCATTTTTCATCAAATGTTGTATCCCGCCAAAGGTGAATAAATCAATGAATATATTTCTAAGAATTAATTATTTAAATTTAAAAAGAAATTCATTTTTATATCAAAAATACATTCATAAAATATCAGTATCAATCAAATTATTTTAATAGATAGAAGGGGTAAATTATTTTTTCACACTATCCATTAATGCAATATCACTCATGACGTACCCAACATATCACACTTCATCACGAACATATGTCATCACAATTTTCTTTAGTACATCAAAGTACGTGACTTATGGTATTCATTAATGGTAATCTTAAAGTATAAGGATCAATACACAAATCTGTAGGTAAGAACATCCAATGACACATAAAACATGGATTTCCTATTAGTGGGTCTCATTCTCATAATCTTTCTTCTTAGAGATTAATAAGAGTGAACACCATGAGAAGGTGCTTCAAAGTATTATGAGCCTCTTACCCCTCATAACCTATATTGTCCATGTCCCGAAAGATAATATCCTCCAGCTATAGAATATTCATTTAAGAATATTATCATGGCACCTTCAGGTTCTCATCATAGCAAAGAATTGTTATGACATTTTAGTGAAACATATATTCTTAGGACATTATCACATACTATTTTATGTAGAGGAACAATCATGTTCTGATAAGAAACTTCATTAATATTCAAGAAAATGAATATATGAAATCATCAAGTACTTAGAAGTTGTTTCTAGGGTAACAACTCTAAAAAATATCACTTGCACTATATCCAACTATTAAAAAACTTCAGTCCACTATATATCATATGATACTCATTCCTCTACTCTGATAGAGTCATCATAAAGGGGTCTTCTATGTTTTCCTTCATGTATACTCTACTCATACTGCAACCTCACCTTATTGAGAAAATTCCCTCAAGTGATGAAACTTCTAAAGTATTTGATTTTTCCTTTAATTTGACCTTGGCTCTTTGGAAAGAGACACCATTACAGTGTTATCACAGTAAACTGTGATAGGGTCTTGACTTCTAGGCACCACATCAAGTTCTTGGACAAAGTTGCAAATCCAAAATAATTCATTGGTTCTATCAGAAGGCATAATATACTTAGAATCCACTATAGAATCAGTGATAAATGGATTCACTGCTGGAAATACAATATATACCAACGGTTTCAAACCGTTGGTATAGGCATCAAACCCATTGGTATACTATATACCAACAGTTTTGCAAACCATTGGTTAGTAAGCCGTTGCAAAATGCCTATACCAACTGTTATTCTCAAACTGTTGGTATATGGCAGTGTAACCTTCAGTATGCCAACGATTTTATAGAAACTGTTGGTATATATTTATACCAACGGTTAATAAACCGTTGGGATATATAGTTTACATATAGTTTACCAACGGTTCTTTAAAACCGTTGGTAAAAATATTTTGGAAATACACTTTACCAATGGTTTTGAACTATTGGTATAGTGTATTACCAATGGTTTATTCAAATCATTGGTATAGTGTATTTCTAGAAAACAACATAGCAGCCAGCACAACAACCACCCACCCCCTCCATTGCATACACCTGCAAACACACCCACAAACAACACTTAAAATAGAACAAAACAACACCTGCAATAGCACATAAAAACAACAGACTATTCCAACCATGACATGTACCACAACATAGTTTTCCCCATTTCAATCTTCACATGACAACCACTCTTCCAAATAACCCATTTCAATTTCTTTGGTGCAGAAATCTCATAATGGTGAGAGGACACTCACATTTCAGAGAGCACGTGATAGTCAAAGTTACATTTTGAGCATCTGACTATAGGGGTGGGTGGGGGGGTGTCCAGGTGGTGGGGTGGTGTCCAGGGGGTGGGGTCATCCAAGGGGGTGGGGGTGTCCATGGGGGGTGTCCAAGTGGTGGGATGGTGTCCAAAGGGGGTGGGGTGTCCATGGGGGTGGGGGCGGTGGTCCAGGGGGTGGGGGGGTGTCCACAGGGGTGGGGGACTGTCCAGGGATACGGGGTGTCCAGGGGGTGGGCGGGCTGTCCACGGGGGTGGGGGGTGGGGGTTGTCTAGGGGGAGGGGTGTCCAGGGGGTGGGCGGGCTATCCACGGGGGTGGAATGACTATTCAGGGGGGTACGAGGTGTCCAGGGGGTGGGCGGGCTGTCCACAGGGGTGGCGAGGCTGTCCACAGGGGTGATGGGGCTATCCAGTGGGATAGGGGTGTCCAAGGGGGGTGGGCGGGTTATCCACAGGGGGGGTATCCAAGGGGGTGGGCGGGCTGTCCACAAGGGTGGGGGGCTATCCATGGGGGAGGGGTGTCCAGGGGGTGGGTGGGCTGTCCACGGGGGTGGCAGAGTTGTCGAGGGGGTAGGGGGTGTCCAGGTGGGTGGGCGGGCTGTCCACGGGGGTGGGCGGGCTGTCCATGGGGTGGGGGGGATGTCCAGGGGGTACGAGGTGTCTAGGGGGGTGGGTGGGCTGTCCACGAGGGTGGCGGGGCTGTCCAGGGGGTACAGGGTGTCCAAGGGGGTGGGCGGGCTGTCCACAGGGGGGGTGTCCAGGGGGCATAAGGTGTCCAGGGGGGTGGTCGAGGCTCTCCAGGGAGGTACAAGGTGTCCAAGGGGTGGGTCAGCTGTCCACAGGGGGTGATAGGGCTGTCCAGGGGGGTAGGGGGTGTCCACGAGGGGTGGGCGGGCTGTCCACATGGGTAGTGGGGGGGGGGGGGGTTGTCCATGGGGTGAGGGGTTGTCCATGGGGGGTGGGCGGGCTATCCACGGGGGTGGCAGGGCTGTCTAGGGGGGTAGGGGTGTCCATGGGGGGGGGATTTCCAGCAGTGGGGGCTGTCCAGGGGGTACGAGGTGTCCAGGGGGTGGGCGGGCTGTCTAGGGGATTGGACGGGGCTGTCCAGGGGGGTGCAGGGTGTTCAGGGGGTGGGAGGGCTATCCAGGGGGTAGGGGGTGTCCAAGGGGAGTGGGCGGACTGTCCACAGGGGTGGGGGGATATCCACGGGGGGAGAGGCTGTCCAGGGGGGTGGGCGGGCTGTCTAGGGGGTGGGCGGTGCTGTCCAGGGGGTACGGGGTGTCCAGGGGTGGGGGGCTGTCCACGGGGGTGGTAGGGCTGTCCAGGGGGTAGGGTGTGTCCAAGGGGGATGGGAGGGTTGTCCATGGGGGTGGGGGGCTTTCCACAGGGGGAGGGAATGTCCAGGGGGTGGGTGGGCTGTCCAGGGGGGTGGGCGGGGCTGTCCAGGGCGGTGGGTGGGCAGTCCAGGGGGCGGGCAGGCTGTCCACAGGTAGGGGTGTAATTTCGGCCTGGCCCGGCCCGGACAGGGCCGGACCAGGCCTGCCATGCAAAGATTCGGGTCACTGACCACTATTCGGTCCGACCCAAACCATCGGGTCGGGCCGGGCTTTTTCTAGTCGGGTCATGGTGGACTTTTATTATTTTCAAAATAATTGTCTCTTTTAAATTTTTTTTATTTAAACATTTTTTAACATTTATTTAAAATGTTTCTTTACATTTTTTTAAATGCATTTTTTTTTAAAAACATTTATTTTATTTTTTATTAACATTTTAGAGTGGGTGGATATGTTTTTTTGTCTAAATGCATTTATATATTGTGAATATATATATATATATATACACACATATATATATTATTTGCAAATTGTAAAAAAAATAATGAGGGGTGCGCAGCTGCCGTGGGTGAGTTTAAAGCCTTATCATTTAAATGTTTTTCTAACATTTTTTCAAATCATTTTTTATATTTTTTTTAACTTATTTATAATTTTTTCAGCATTTGTTAATATTTTTTATTTAAACATTTTTATTTAAACCATTTTTTAACATCCGTTTAAAAAAAATTTGAATTTTTTTAAATGCATGCTTTTTACGAGTATTTTCTTAAAACATTTAACTTTTTTTTTCATATTTTAATGTAAAAAGTATTTTTTTAAGTGTTTGTTTTAAAAAATTAATTTAAATGTTTGTTTTAAAAACTTTTTTAAACATTTTTATCTAAACCTTCTTTTAAACCATTTTTTAACACTTGTTTAAAACGTTTTTTACATTTATTTTTAGATGTTTAATTTAAAACGTTTTTTTGAACGCATATTTTTTACATGTATTTTTTAAAACATTTAACACATTTTATGTAAAAACATTTTACTGTGGGTGGTCCAGGGTGGATATGTTATTTTTTTCTAAATAAATTTATACATGTCTGTGGATTTATATATATTATGTACAAATTAAAAAAATTAATAAGTTATTGGGGGTGCGTAGCAGTGGGTGGTGGGTTTAAAGTGTTATTATTTAAACGTTTTTTTATCATTTATTTAAAACATTTTTTTACATTTATTTTTTTAACGTATTTATGAAAAGTATTTTTAAGTGTTTGTTTAATTTAAAACATTTTTTAATTTTTTTGCAAGGCAGGCCCGAGCCAGCCCCGTCTGGACTGAAATTACACCCTTAGCGGGTGCGCAACAGTGAGTGAGTTAATTTTTTTCTAAATAGATTTATATATGTATATATAGTATATATAATATATGCAAGTTTTATCATATTTTAAAAAAATTAATGAGGTTGGGGGTGTGCGAATATCATTTGGTGAGTAGTTATTTTTTTGTTAATATATAATAAGTTATTATATATATATAATTTGAGAAAATTGTAAAAAAATAATTAGGGGTCGGGGGGTGCGCTGCAGTGGGTGAGTTAATTTTTTCTAAATAAATTTATATATAATATATGCAAGTTGTAACATATTTAAAAAAATTAATGAGGTTAGGGGACGTGTACGAACATCATTAGGTGAGTGTGTTATTTTTTTGTTAATATAAAATAAGAAATTATATAATATTAAATCAGTGACACACATATATATTATTAATGGATTTTTAAAAGCCACACTTAATTTATATATATTATTAATAGCTTTATATATAATATTAATGGCTTTGTTTATATATATATATATATATATTATCATATCATTGATATATATATATATATATTATTAGTAGATTTTTTATATATATACATATATATAATATGCAAGTTTCATCATATTTAAAAAAATTAGTGAGGTCGGGGGTGTGCATTAATATCATTGAGTGAGTGTGTTATTTTTTTTATTAATATATAACAAGTTATTATATATATATAATGTAAAATGATTGATATATATATATATATATATATATATATAATGAGAAAATTATAAAACTAATAATCAAGGGTTGGGGGGTGCATCGCAGTGGGTGGATTAATTTTTTTTCTAAATACATTTATATACGTATAGTATATATAATATATGCATGTTGCAACATACTTAAAAAAATTAATGAAGTTGAGAGATTTGCACGAACATCATTAGGTGAGTGTTATTTTTTTATTAATATACAACAAGTTATTATATATATATAATATTAAATCATTGATATATATATATATATATATATATATTAATAGCTTTGTTTATATATATATTATATTAAATCAGATACATATACATATACATATACATATACATATATACATATACTTATACATATACATATACATATATATATATATATATATATATAATATTAATGGATTTTTAAAAACCACACTTAATTGATATATATTATTAATGGCTTTGTTTATATATATACACTACTATATATATAATTATATATCGTTGTATATATATATATATATTTATACACACATTATAATTATATATAATAATAATTATATGTATATATATAATATTATTTTTTGTTAATACATAATGATATATGCACATATATATAGAAATATAAATATATACACACATATATAGATAAATATATAAGTATACATACACATGTATATATATAGGTATATATATATATATGTATGTATATATGTATATATACATATATATATATATATATGTGTACAAGTATATATATACAGATATATATATATATATAGAGAGATATATATGTAAATTTAGATATATCTAGATATATACAGGCCTGTGATTATTTAACAGGCGTAGTGCCTGGACCAGTTGGTCCAGGCGCAGCCTTGGAAGCTTGAGATAGGGGGATCGAATCCCCCTACCCGCAGTTTCCCCGTTAAATTTTTTACAGAAGGCTGGGTTTCACGCAGGCCAGCGGGCTGGGCTTCCCGCGGGCCAGCGGGCCGGGCTTTTTTGGGCCGGGCCGGCCTGGCCCACGGGCCTTCTTGGAAAGGCCCAGGCCCGACCCGCTGAACCTACGGCCCGAGCCCGGCCTGGCCCGATGTGGGCTTTTTCGGGCCGGGCCGCTCGGGCTTTCGGGCCGGGCCTTTCGGGCCGCCGGGCCAAAATTACACCCCTATCCACAGGGGTGGCGGGTTGTCCACGGGGGGAGGGTGTCCAGGGGCGGGCGGGTTGTCCACGGGGGGAGGGTGTCCAGGGGGCGGGCGGGCTCTCCACGGGGGGAGGGTGTCCAGGGGGCGGGCGGGCTCTCCACGGGGGGAGGGTGTCCAGGGGGCGGGCGGGCTGTCCACGGGGGGAGGGTGTTCGGGGGGGGGGGGTGTCAGGGGGGTCGGGGGTGGGGGTGGGGGGGGGGGGGGTGGGGGCTCTCCACAGGGGGAGGGTGTCCAGGTGTGGGGGCGGGCTGTCCACAGGGGGAGGGTGTCCGGGGGGGGGGGGGGGCTGTCAGGGGGGTCGGGGGTGGGGGTGGGGTGGGGGCTCTCCACAGGGGGAGGGTGTCCAGGGGGTGGGTGGCCTCTCCACAGGGGGAGGGTGTCCTGGGGGGGTGGGCGGGCTCTCCACGGGGGGAGGGTGTCGAGGGGGAGGGCGGGCTTTCCACGGGGGGAGGGGTGTCCAGGGGGTGGGGGTGGGCGGGCTGTCCATAGGGAGAGGGTGTCCGGGGGGGGGGGGGGGCTGTCCACGGGGGGAGGGTGTCCGGGGGGGGGGGCTGTCAGGGGGGTCGCGGGTGGGGGTGGGGGGGGGGGGCTCTCCACAGGGGGAGGGTGTCCGGGGGTGGGGGCGGGCTGTCCACAGGGGGAGGGTGTCCGGGGGGGGGGGCTGTCAGGGGTGGGGGTGGGGGTGGGGGGGGGGGGGGTGGGGGCTCTCCACAGGGGGAGGGTGTCCAGGGGGTGGGCGAGCTCTCCACAGGGAGAGGGTGTCCCGAGGGGTGGGCGGGCTCTCCACGGGGGGAGGGTGTCGAGGGGGAGGGCGGACTTTCCACGGGGGGAGGGTGTCCAGGGGGTGGGGGTGGGCGGGCTGTCCACAGGGGGAGGGTGTCCAGGGGGGGGGGGTGTCCAAAGGGGGAGGGTGTCCAGGGGGTGGGGGTGGGCGGGCTGTCCACAGGGGGAGGGTGTCCAGGGGGTGGGTGGGCTCTCCACAGGGGGAGGGTGTCCAGGTGGGTGGGTGGGCTCTCCACGGGGGTTGGGGGGGGCTCTCCACAGGGGGGGGGGTGTCTAGGGGGTGGGCGGGCTATCCACATGGGGGGTGGGTGTCCAGGGGGTGGGCGGTCTATCCACAGGGGGAGGGCGGGCTATCCATAGGGGGAGGGTGTCCAGGGGGTGGGCGGTCTATCCACAGGGGGAGGGTGTCCAGGGGGTGGGCGGTCTGTCCACAGGGGGAGGGTGTCCCGGGGGTGGGCGGTCTGTCCACGGGGGGAGGGTGTCCAGGGGGCGGGCCGGCTGTCCACGGGGGGAGGGTGTCCAGGGGGCGGGCCGGCTGTCCACGGGGGGGGGGGGGGGGGCCAGGGGGTGGGCGGGCTCTCCACAGGGGGGGGGGTGTCCAGGGGGTGGGCGGGCTATCCACAGGGGGGGGGTGTCCAGGGGGTGGGCGGGATCTCCACAGGAGGTGGGTGTCCAGGGGGTGGGCGGGCTATCCACAGGGGGAGGGTGTCCAGGGGGTGGGCGGTCTATCCACGGGGGGAGGGTGTCCAGGGGGTGGGCGGTCTATCCATGGGGGGAGGGTGTCCAGGGGGTGGGCGGTCTATCCACTGGGGGAGGGTGTCCAGGGGGTGGGCGGTCTGTCCACAGGGGGAGGGTGTCCAGGGGGCGGGCGGGCTGTCCACGGGGGGAGGGTGTTCAGGGGGCGGGCGGGTTGTCCACGGGGGGAGGGTGTCCAGGGGGCGGGCAGGCTGTCCACGGGGGGAGGGTGTCCAGGGGGCGGGCGGGCTGTCCACGGGGGGAGGGTGTCCAGGGGTGGGTGGGGGGGCTGTCCATAGGGGGAGGGTGTCCGGGGGGGGCTGTCCACAGGGGGAGGGTGTCCGGGGGGGGGGGGTGTCCACAGGGGGAGGGTGTCCGGGGGGGGGGGGGTGGCTGTCAGGGGGGTCGGGGGTGGGGGGGGGTGGGTGGGGGCTCTCCACAGGGGGAGGGTATCCAGGGGTGGGCGAGCTCTCCACAGGGGGAGGGTGTCCAGGGGGTGGGCGGGCTCTCCACGGGGGGAGGGTGTCCAGGGGGTGGGCGGGCTCTCCATGGGGGGAGGGTGTCCAGGGGGTGGGCGGGCTCTCCACAGGGGGAGGGTGTCCCGGGGGGTGGGCGGGCTCTCCACAGGGGGAGGGTGTCTAGGGGGCGGGCGGGCTCTCCACAGGGGGAGGGTGTCCCGGGGGGTGGGCGGGCTCTCCACGGGGGGAGGGTGTCGAGGGGGAGGGCAGGCTTTCCACAGGGGGAGGGTGTCCAGGGGGTGGGGGTGGGCGGGCTGTCCACAGGGGGATGGTGTCCGGGGGGGGAGGGCTGTCCACAAGGGGAGGGTGTCCAGGGGGTGGGGGTGGGGGTGGGCGGGCTGTCCATAGGGGGAGGGTGTCCAGGGGGTGGGCGGGCTCTCCACAGGGGGAGGGTGTCCAGGTGGGTGGGTGGGCTCTCCACGGGGGTTGGGGGGGGGGGTGTCCAGGGGGTGGGCGGGCTATCCATAGGGGGGGTGGGTGTCCAGGGGGTGGGCGGGCTATCCACAGGGGGAGGGCGGGCTATCCACAGGGGGAGGGTGTCCAGGGGGTGGGCGGTCTATCCACAGGGGGAGGGCGGGCTATCCACAGGGGGAGGGTGTCCAGGGGGTGGGCGGTCTATCCACAGGGGGAGGGTGTCCAGGGGGTGGGTGGTCTGTCCACAAGGGGAGGGTGTCCAGGGGGTGGGCGGTCTGTCCACGGGGGGAGGGTGTCCTGGGAGCGGGCGGTCTATCCACGGGGGGAGGGTGTCCAGGGGGCGGGCAGGCTGTCCACGAGGGGAGGGTGTTGAGGGGGTGGGCGGGCTCTCCACAGGGGGGGGGGGGGGGTGTCCAGGGGGTGGGCGGGCTCTCCACAGGGGGGGGGGGGTGTCCAGGGGGTGGGCGGGCTATCCACAGGGGGGGCAGGTGTCCAGGGGGCGGGCGGGCTATCCACAGGGGGCGGGTGTCCAGGGGGGGGGGCTATCCACAGGGGGAGGGTGTCGAGGGGGTGGGTGGTCTATCCACAGGGGGAGGGTGTCCAGGGGGTGGGCGGTCTATCCACGGGGGGAGGGTGTCCAGGGGGTGGGCGGTCTATCCACAAGGGGAGGGTGTCCGGGGGGTGGGCGGTCTATCCACAGGGGGAGGGTGTCCCGGGGGTGGGAAGTCTGTCCACAGGGGGAGGGTGTCCAGGGGTGCGAGCGGTCTGTCCACGGGGGGAGGGTGTCAAGGGGTCGGGCGGGCTGTCCACGGGGGGAGGGTGTCTAGGGGGCGGGCGGGCTGTCGACGGGGGGAGGGTGTCCAGGGGTGGGGGGGGGCTGTCCACAGGGGGAGGGTGTCCGGGGGGGGCGGGCTGTCCACAAGGGGAGGGTGTCCGGGGGGGGGTGCTGTCCACAGGGGGAGGGTGTCCGGGGGGGGGGGGGGGCTGTCAGGGGGGTCGGGGGTGGGGGTGGTGGGGGGGTGGGGGCTCTCCACAGGGGGAGGGTATCCAGGGGGTGGGCGGGCTCTCCACGGGGGGAGGGTGTCCGGGGGGTGGGTGGGCTCTCCACGGGGGGAGGGTGTCCAGGGGGCTGGTGGGCTGTCCACGAGGGGAGGGTGTCCGGGGGGGGGGGGGCTTTCCACAGGGGGAGGGTGTCCAGGGGTGGGGGTGGGTGGGCTGTCCATAGGGGGTGGGTGTCCAGAGGGTGGGTGGGCTATCCACAGGGGGAGGGTGTCCAGGTGGGTGGGTGGGCTCTCCACGGGGGTTGGGGGGGGGGGCTCTCCACAGGGGGGGGGGGGGGTGTCCAGGGGGTGGGCGGGCTATCCACAGGGGGGGGAGGGTGTCCAGGGGGTGGGCGGGCTATCCATAGGGGGCGGGTGTCCAGGGGGTGGGCGGGCTATCCACAGGGGGAGGGTGTCGAGGGGGTGGGCGGGCTATCCACACGGGGAGGGTGTCCAAGGGGTGGGCGGGCTATCCATAGGGGGTGGGAGGTCTATCCACAGGGGGAGGGTGTCCAGGTGGGTGGGTGGTCTATCCACGGGGGTGGGGGGGCTGTGCACGGGGGTGTCTAGGGGGTGGGGATGGGGGGGGGTGGGGGTGGGGGGGGGGGGTGGTGGCTCTCCACAGGGGGAGGGTATCCAGGGGGTGGGCGGGCTCTCCACGGGGGGAGGGTGTCCAGGGGGTGGGCGGGCTCTCCACGGGGGGAGGGTGTCCAGGGGGTGTGGCGGGCTCTCCACGGGGGGGAGGGTGTCCAGGGGGCGGGCGGGCTGTCCACGGGGGGAGGGTGTCCGGGGGGGGGGGGGGACTGTCCACAGGGGGAGGGTGTCCAGGGGGTGGGGGTGGGCAGGCTCTCCACAGGGGGAGGGTGTCCAGAGGGTGGCGGGCTATCCACAGGGGGAGGGTGTCCAGGTGGGTGGGTGGGCTCTCCACGGGGGTTGGGGGGGGGGGGGCTCTCCACAGGGGGGTGGGCGGGCTATCCACAGGGGGGGAGGGTGTCAAGGTGGTGGGCGGGCTATCCACAGGGGGCGGGTGTCCAGGGGGTGGGCAGGCTATCCACATGGGGAGGGTGTCCAGGGGGTGGGCGGGCGATCCACAGGGGGAGGGTGTCCAGGGGGTGGGCGGGCTATCCACAGGGGGTGGGCTGTCTATCCACAGGGGGGAGGGTGTCCAGGTGGGAGGGTGGGCTATCCACGGGGGTGGGGGAGGGGGGGGCTGTCCACGGGGGTGTCCAGGGGGTTGGCGGGATGTCCACTGGGGTGTCCAGGGGGTGGGCGGGCTGTCCACAGGGGTGTCCAGGGGGTGGGGCGGGCTCTCCACGGGGGTGTCCAGGGGGTGGGCGGGGCTGTTCCACAGGGGTGTCCAGGGGGGGTAGGGGGTGGGGGGGGGGGGGTTGGGGCTCTCCACAGGGGGGGTGTCCAGGGGGTGGGCGGGCTATCCACAGGGGGGGTGTCCAGGGGGTGGGGCGGGCTATCCACAGGGGGGCGGGTGTCCAGGGGGTGGGCGGGCTATCCACAGGGGGAGGGTGTCCAGGGGGTGGGCGGGCTATCCACAGGGGGAGAATGTCAGGTGGGTGGGTGGGCTATCCACGAGGGTGGGGGGTGTCCATGGGGGTGTCCAGGGGGTGGGGCGGGCTGTCCACGAGGGTGTCGAGGGGGTGGGCGGGCTCTCCACGGGGGTGTCCAGGGGGTGGGCGGGCTCTCCACAGGGGGAGGGTGTCCAGGGGGGTGGGCGGGATATCCACAGGGGGGAGGGTGTCCAGGGGGTGGGCGGGCTGTCCACGGGGGTGTCCCAGGGGGTGGGCGGCTCTACACGGGGGTGTCCAGGGGGTGGGGGCGGGGGTTGTCCAGGGGGGTGTCTAGGGGGTGGGCGGGCTATCCACGGGGGTGTCCAGGGGGGGTAGGGGGTGGGGGGGGGTTTGGGCTCTCCACAGGGGGGGGGGTGTCCAGTGGGTGGGCGGGCTATCCACAAGGGGCAGGTGTCCGAGGGGGTGGGTGGGCTATCCACAGGGGGAGGGTGTCCAGGGGGTGGGTGGGCTATCCACAGGGGGAGGGTGTCTAGGTGGGTGGGTGGGCTATCCATGGGGGTGGGGGGGTGTCCATGGGGGTGTCCAGGGGGTGGGCGGGCTGTCCACGAGGGTGTCCAGGGGGTGGGCGGGCTCTCCACGGGGGTGTCCAGTGGATGGGCGGGCTCTCCACAGGGGGAGGGTGTCCAGGGGGTGGGTCGGCTATCCACAGGGGGAGGGTGCCCAGAGGGTGGGCGGGCTATCCACAAGGGGAGGGTGTCCAGGGGGTGGGCGAGCTATCCACCGGGGGAGAGGTTCCAGGTGGGTGGGTGGGCTATCCAACGGGGGTGGGGGGGGGGGGTCTATCTAGGGGGGTGTCCAGGGGGTGGACAGGCTGTCCATGGGGGTGTCCAAGGGGTGGGCGGGCTGGGCTTCCCGCGGTCTAGAGGACCGGGCTTTTTCGGGCCGGGCCGGCCGGGCCCACGAGCCTTCTTGGAAAGGCCCAGGCCCGAACCGCTGAACCTACGGCCCGAGCCCGGCCCAACCCGATGCATGCTTTGTCGGGCCGGGCCGCTCGGGCTTTCGGGCCAGGCCTGTCAGGCTTTCAGGCTGCCGGGCCAAAATTACACCCCTATGCACAGGGGTGGCGGGGCTGTCCACAAGGGTGGCGGGGCTATCCAGGGGGTAGGGGGTGGGGGTTGGGGGGGGGGGGGGCTCTCCACGGGGGTGTCCAGTGGGTGGGCAGGCTATCCACAGGGGGAGGGTGTCCAGGGGGTGGGCGGGCTATCCACAGGGGGAGGGTGTCCAGGGGGTGGGCGGGCTATCCACAGGGGGATGGTGTCCAGGTGGGTGGGTGGGATATCCACGGGGGTGGGGGGGGGGGGGGGCTATCCACGGGGGTGTCCAGGGGGGGATGTCCACGGGGGTGTCCAGGGGGTGGTCGGGCTGTCCACAGGGGTGTCCAGGGGGTGGGCGGGCTCTCCACGGGGGTGTCAAGGGGGTGGGCGGGCTCTCCACGGGGGTGTCCAGGGGGTGGGCGGGCTATCCACAGGGGAGGGTGTCCAGGGGGTGGGCGGGCTATCCACAGGGGGAGGGTGTCCAGGTGGGTGGGTGGGCTATCCACGGGGGTGGGGGGGGCTGTCCAGGGGGTGGGCGGGCTGTCCACGGGGGTGTCCAGGGGGTGGGCGGGCTGTCCACAGGGGTGTCCAGGGGGTGGACGGGCTCTCCACAGGGGTGTCCCGGGGGTGGGCGGGCTATCCAAGGGGGTGGGGGGGCTATCCACAGGGGGAGGGTGTCCAGGTGGGTGGGTGGGCTATCCATGGGGGTGGGTGGGGGGGCTGTCCAGGGGGGTGTCCAGGGGGTGGGCGGGCTATCCACGAGGGGTGGGCGGGCTATCCACAGGGGGAGGGTGTCCAGAGGGTGGGCAGGATATCCACAGGGGGAGGGTGTCAAGATGGGTGGGTGGGCTATCCACGGGGGTGGGGGGGGGGGGGGTGTCCACAGGGGTGTCCAGGGGGTGGGCGGGCTGTCCACGGGGGTGTCGAGGGGGTGGGCGGGCTGTCCACGAGGGTGTCCAGGGGGTGGGCGGGCTCTCCACGGGGGTGCCCAGGGGGTGGGCGGGCTATCCACGGGGGGGGGGGGGGGGGGGGGGGGGCTCTCCACGGGGGTGTCTAGGGGGTGGGCGGGCTATCCAGAGGGGGAGGGTGTCCAGGGGGTGGGAAGGCTATCCACAGGGGGAGGGTGTCCAGGTGGGTGGGTGGGCTATCCACGGGGGTGGGGGGGGGGGGGGGGGCTGTCCAAGGGGGTGTCCAGGGGTGGGCGGGCTATCCACGAGGGTGTCCAGGGGGTGGGTGGGCTCTCCACGGGGGTTTCCAGGGGGTGGGCGGGCTATCCACGGGGGTTGGGGGGCTATCCACAGGGGGAGGGTGTCCAGGTGGGTGGGTGGGCTATCCACAGGGGTGGGGGGGGGGGCTGTCCAGGCGGGTGTCCAGGGGGTGGGCGGGCTGTCCACGGGGGTGGCAGGGCTATCCGGGGTTGTGGGGGGTGTCCAGGGTGGTGGGGGGTGTCCAGGGGGTGTCAAGGGGGTAGGGTGTGTCCACGGGGGTTGGCGGGCTGTCCATGGAGGTGGACGGGCTGTCCACGGGGTTGGAAGGGGGGGGGGTTGTCTAAGGGGGTGGACGGGTTGTGATAAAACACTATTTTATTGAATATTTTGTTGATAATAAATGATATAATTTCCTCACATTGTGTTAAATATGTTTAATTAGAAAGTATTTGGGATTAGATCATTCATTTGAATATTTGATGAAAATTCCATTTTTACCCTTTATAGTTCACTGTAGTATTTCGAAGATAAATATTTTTATATTTATTATTTGAATTTTAAATTTTGTAATAGTGTTTCTAACTTAATTATCTACAACTTTTATTCAGGACACTAGAGATAAATATTTCATTTGATTGTTGAAAATGATCCATGAAGTCAATGTTGGGCTGGACTCGCCAGAATGGAGAAGCTTCTGTATTTCGGCCATAAATCTTTCATCTGGGCCTGGATTAAGCCCAAATTTTAGAGGAGATAGAGGACCCATATCCTCAAATATTATCCTTCTGGAAGGCTGACCAATTCACGCGTTTTGGTGGTCAAATGTGCGGTGCAAGTTGGAATAAAATATTTGGCCGAATTTCCACATTCACACTTGAAACCACTTGTAACATCCCCTTCCCTCCCCTCTATAAATTGGACTTTTTCTCATTTGGAGGGGTTGGGACGTGAATTAGGAGATTGTAGGCAGAGGAGAATTTGTTTCACCCAAATTATCCAACCATTTTAAGAGGGGTAGCTCTTGAAGCAAGGATCCCCTCATCGAAGCCTCCTTCTCTTCTTCATTTTGTAATGTTTTCATTTGTGTAATAAACTTATTTGATCTTCTTTTATTATTCATATTTTCTTCTGTTTTGTTTAAATTTATTATTCTATTAATCTTCCTAATTGGGTTGGAATTCTTTAGTAGAAGCGTTATTGGGTTATACCCATTATAAACCTTTGCACATGCAAAACGCTTCTACGATGATTACGCCACCCATGGAAGAGTAGTCTTTTAGTAATCGATCTATATTATACCCTATTCATTTAATTATTTTGAATCATTAAGATATTGTAATTAACTTAATATTATCCATGAATTGTGTTTTTAAATTGTAAGAAACTAAGCAAGCAATTGAACAATTAACGCAAAAACACGTGAGGTCGAGATTTTGTGTAAATTGTGGGAGCGCGATCTTAATCGGTAATACAGGACCAGACGAGATAAATTTGTAGAGTTCAGATATAATATATAAACACAATTCATCCTCATTTCCAGAGGGGAAATTTGCCTTAATTTACCACTGACCATAAGCTAATCTTAGAACATCAATCAAAGCAGGGTGCTGCGATTGCATGTTCCAAAGTTAGCCTAGGGTTAAATTCACTTCATCTTCATGGTAAAGTTAATTCTCGTAGGGTTAGGGATTTAAAAAATTAAGGGATCATAATTAAGTTAATATTGATTTAAATGATAATGATTAATAATAGAGTTAAGAGGTAGAGTTAGATCGATTACGCCTTTTAAAATATTTTCTAAAAAAAACATCTTCTTGTTGTGTCTTTTTAATCAAACTTCATTTCAAAATAAAAAACAAAAAAAAATGCAATCTTCTTCCAGAAAACTTCTTCTATATTTATAAACTATAAAAAACCACCCCCATACTTTCAAGTAGTGTTTTTATTCTCTTTTATTTTATTTCTATAATACCTCTGAAAAGTTGTTTTAATTCACTTCCTCCTTTGAGAGACGACCTTGGTTAGCCACTCTGCTGCACCTAAGTACCCCAAAATCACACTAATCATTTGAGGGTGCCCACGACAACGCTCTTTCAAATTGGTGTCGTTGCCGGGGATGCAAGTAATTTATTCAACCTTTTATAGGTATTTATTTTATTTTTCATTTTATTATTTTCTTCACCTCTCTCTTTCATCTTTACCCTTTCTCAAGTTTTCATTTTTTTCATCCTCTTATTTTCTTTTTGGACCATCAACTCAAATGCTCATTTTTATTTTAATATGGTCCAATCAATTTTTTTTTCATTTTTATTTGATTTATGACATGAATTAATCCCAAATATCTCTTAGATCTTGACCCTGAGATTGAACGTAGCCTTAGGGCTCGAATCAGACATTCTCAGTCTACGAGAAGTTTCAATATTCAACCAGTTGGTGAATTCCTCTCTTCTGGAAACATTGAAATTGGAAGAAATTCAAATTCAAACATAAAAGAGGAACCAATGGCTAGAAATAATGGAAATGAACTTAATATAACCATTCAATAATTGGCTGCACCTGATATTAACTATCAACCAAATTGTATTGCATACCCAAATCTTGAATCAGACTTTGAACTAAAATCTGGGTTAATTCACCTTCTTCCAAAATTTCATGGCTTATCTGGTGAGGATCCCAATAAACACCTTAAGGAATTTAATGTGGTTTGCTCAACCCTTAAACCAATAAATGTTTCTAAAGATCAAATCAAACTAAGATCATTCCCATTCTCACTTGATGGAGCTGCAAAATATTGGATGTATTATTTACAACCCGAAGATGTAACTTGTTGGAATGATTTGAAATGTCTTTTCTTGCAGAGATTTTTTCCAGCATCAAGGAACACTTCTATTCGTAAGGAGATCTCGGGGATCAAGCAAGCACAAGGGGAGTCAATGTATGAGTACTGGGAGCGATTCAAGAAGTTGTGTGCAAGCTTCCCACACCACCAAATCAGTGAGCAACTACTCATCCAATACTTCTATGAAGGACTCACACCTATGGAGAGAAGCATGGTAGATGCTGAGGTAGGAGGGGAATTGGTGGACAAGACACCAGTAGCTACACATGCAATGATCGACAAGATGGAACAAAACTCCCAACAATTTGGTGATCAAGGTACACTACAAGTCAGGGGAGTACATCAGGTAAGTCCTCTTGAAAGTCATTTGATTGATACCAAGTTGGAAGAATTGACCACTATAGTGAGGCAGATTTCATTGGCTCAAAAGACATCCAAACCCCCCTCCTTCAAGGCCTTGTGGCATTTGCACTGAGATAAGCCACCCAACTGACTATTGCCCACAACTACAAGAGACAGAGGATTGCGCAGTAGTATTCCCAGGGAGACCATTTCAGCAGCAGCAAAAACCATATCTCTAAAAGAAGTTAGATTAATTTGCTCCAACATACAACCAAGGGTGGAAAGATCAACTGGACATGAGGTATGGCTCTAGAAAACAACAAAGATCACCCTTTCAACAAAACTTCCAGCAGCCTCCGCCTTACTAGAAGGGTTTCCAACAACCCCAAAGGAGATTTGAAGCCCAAGCATCAACAAGCCAACAACAAGGGAATCCCCCACAAAAGGTAGATTCTAATACTGATGATCTTTTGAAGAAAATTGTTCTTAATCAACAGAATGAGTTGAAGAGTCAAAGTTCGGAGCTGAGGGAGTTGAAGACTCAAATGAGCCAGATTGCCACCGCCCTCCATGAACTTGTGAGTAAGAATTATGGAAATCTACCTTCCCAACCCACTCCAAATCCAAAGGGGAATGTTAGTGCCATCACATTGAGAAGTGGGAAGCAAATGAACAATACATCTGGACCTACCATTCCACCGAGATTCACCTCTACTCCAGAGAAGATGCATTCAAAACCTACTGATGAGCAATCCAAGGAGAAAGATAAAGGTAAGAAAAAGATTGATGATGTTCCTCCTAAACCCCTTCCTTTTCCTAACAGGGTTGTTCAAACCAAGAAGATGGGTGAAGAAGCAATTCAAAAGGAGGTTTTGGACACATTCAAGCGTGTGGAGATCAACATTCCTCTACTTGAAGCCATTAAGAAAATCCCAAGGTATGCCAAATTCTTAAAATAACTCTACACCAATCAAAGAGGGATCAAGGGAAATGAGAGGATCAACCTTGGAAGGAATTTCTCATCACTCATTACACCAACTCTAGCAATTCCAACAAAGTGCAAGGATCCAGGGACATTTACCATCCCATGCACCATAGGGGAGTTGCACTTTTCTGATGCACTTTGTGATTTAGGTGCTTCAATAAATGTGATGCCTCACTCTATATTCTCTTCCTTACAGGTTGGTGAGTTGAAGTTGACAAGAGTAGTGGTGCAGTTGGCGAATAGAGCTACGACATATCCAGCGGGAGTCCTTGAGGATGTACTTGTCCGGGTAAGAGACATGATCTTTCCAGCAGACTTCTATGTGCTTAACATGGAGGATGATCAGGTAAGTTCTCATGCCCCCATTATCTTAGGTAGGCCCTTACTCAAGACTGCAAAAACTATCATAAATGTCAATGAGGGTACACTTTCCATGGAGTTTGGAGATGAAGTTGTGATATTTAATGTTATGGATTCCATGAAGTACCCCTCAGAGGACCATTATGCTTTTGTTATCTCCCATTTTGAACCACCACATAAAAAATCCATAGAATTTGATTGTCCTATGCTTAGGGAGATTATGAGTATTGGTTCGAGTTTGATGTCTAAGATCACTTCCACACATGTTGCTGATACACAATCCTCTCTTGGATTTGATTTTGATGTGGATTCATATTCTGATTTTGATCATGTTCACTCAGATTATGACATGGATGTTGAGTATGCTGATGGATTTGATGCTTTATTCTCTGATTTTGATGATGTCTATTCTGATACTGATGCTCTTTGTGCACATATTTCAGTTCCTTCAATGTCTCTATCCATACTACACCCTCCTTCATTAGAACTCAATCCATTGCCACCAAATCTGAAATACTCATACTTGTTGAGTGATGAGAGATTAACTGTTATCATTTCCAACAATCTCCCTTTTTAACATGAAGAAAAGATTTTGAATATTTTGAGGGAGAACATCAGGGAGATTGGGTGGACCTTGGCTAACATATCAGGTATTAGCCCCTCCATTTTCATGCATAGGATTCTCTTGGAGGATGGGGCTAAACCGGTGAGACAACCACAAAGGAGACTCAATCCCACCCTCCTGGAAGTTGTTAAAAAAGAAGTTGAGAAATTTCTCAAGGCAGGTATAATCTTTACCATTTTAGATTCTCAGTGGGTAATTCTTATTCAGGTTGTGACTAAGAAAAGTAGTGTTACTGTTGTTAAAAATGAGAAAGATGAGTTAGTTCTAATGAGGGTGAAAAACAGTTGGAGTGTGTGTATTGATTATAGGAAACTAAATCAGTCCACTCGCAAGGACCATTTCCCCCTCCCATTTATTGATCAGATGCTTGAGAGACTAGCTGGGAAGACACACTATTGTTTCTTGGATTGATTTTTTGGATATTTTCAGGTTCCTATAGCTCTAGAGGATCAGGAGAAGACTACATTCACCTGTCCCTTTGGCACATTTGCCTACCGGAGGATGCCATTTGGACTTTGCAACGCCCTAGGTACCTTCCAAAGATGCATGGTGAGTATTTTTTCTGATTTTATTGAGACCTACATGGAGGTATTTATATATGATTTTACAGTGTATGGATCATCATTTGATGAATGTCTAAAGAGTTTGGGAAAGGTATTGAATCATTGTATTGAGAAGAATCTGGTCCTGAACTTTGAAAAATGTCATTTCATGGTAGAGAATGGAATTGTATTAGGGCATGTAGTGTCAAAACATAGGATAGAGGTTGATAGATATAAGATAAAAATTATTTCATCCTTACCATATCCTTCATGTGTGCATGATGTTAGATCTTTCCTAGGGCATGCAGGATTTTATCGTCGCTTCATCAAAGATTTTAGTAAGATTTCTCTTCCTATGTCACGATTACTCCAAAAGGATTCTGATTTTGTGTTTGATGATTCTTGCAGGACTTCCTTTGATGAGCTAAAGAAATGTCTGACCACTCCACCTATCATACATCCCCCACGGTGGGAGATTCCTTTTGAGCTTATGTGTGATGCCTCCAACTTCGCGGTTGGAGCTGTCTTATCTTAGAGGGTGGAAGGACGTTCACATGTGATTTCCTATGCATCAAGGACATTGGATTCATCCCAATAAAATTACACAACCACGGAAAAGGAGTTTATTTCTATTATATTTTCTTTAGATAAATTCCATTCATATTTATTGGGCTCCAAAGTAGTTGTTTTTTCTAACCATGCAGCTTTGAGGTACCTCCTAAAGAAGCCATATGCAAAGCCATGACTTATCCGTTGGATTCTCCTTCTTCAAGAGTTTGACCTTGAGATAAAGGACAAGAAGTGGTTAGAGAATTTCGTGGCAGACCACATGAGTAGGCTTACTCACACACTAGAGGATGACACCTTGGACCGGGTACCACTTCGGGACACTTTTCCCGATGAGCATCTTTATTCCATCTCAGGTACGCATCCTTGGTATGCTGATTTAGTGAACTACCTTGTTGCCTCTAAAATACCTTCAAATTTAAAGAAACATCAAGTCCAAAAATTAAAAAGTGAGTCTAGGTTTTATGTGTGGGATGATCCTTACCTCTAGCACATGTGTAGTGACCAAGTCATTAGGAGGTGTGTTCCCGATCATGAGTTTGAGTCTGTTTTGCATTTTTGTCATACACTTGCTTGTGATGGACACTTTGGACCCCAACGGATAGCTAGTAAGGTTTTGGACTCTGGATTATATTGGCCTAGCTTATTCCATGATGCCCATGTGTTTTGTAAGTCATGCTCTCGTTGCCAACACACTAGGAACATTTCTAGGAGACATGAGATGCCCCAACAACCCATACTATTCTGTGAGATTTTTGATGTTTGGGGCATTGATTTTATGGGCCCTTTTCCCAGTTCATTTGGATTTTTGTATATTTTGGTTGATGTTGATTATGTGAGTAAATGGGTGGAGGACAAGGCCACCAGGATTGACGATTCACATGTTGTAGTGGATTTTGTCAAGGCTCAAATTTTCTGCAGGTTTGGAGTACCAAAGGCCATCATCAGTGACCAAGGGACACACTTTTGCAATAGGAATTTTTCTTCCCTCCTTCGAAAATATGGGGTGACACACAAAACATCAACACCATACCACCCCCAAACAAATGGTCAGGCTGAGGTTTCAAATCGTGAGTTGAAACAAATATTGGAGAAAACCATGCAACCAAATAGGAAGGATTGGAGCAAGTGATTGGATGATGTATTGTGGGATTATAGGACATAATACAAGAACCCCATTGGTATGTCCACATTTCAGATTGTTTTTGGGAAAGTGTGTCATCTCCCAGTGGAAGTCGAGCATCGGGCATATTGGGCTATAAAGAAACGCAACATGGAATTGGCCCAAGCTGGAATTCAAAGGAAGTTGCAAATTCAAGATCTTGAGGAGATTCGACTGTCATAATATGAGAACTCAAGGCTCTAAAAGGAAAGATCAAAATCAGTTCATGATAAAATGATCCAGAAAAGGGAGTTTCATGTTGGAGAGAAAGTCCTACTCTACAGTTCATGATTGAAGTTGATGCCTGGTAAGTTGCATCCCAGATGGTTAGGTCCTTATATTGTATCTAATTTTTTTCCTTATGGTGCAGTGGAGATCACACAAGAGGACACTGGAAGGAGATTTACAGTCAATGGGCAACATTTGAAGAGATACATTGAGGGACTTCCTACTGATGCAGTGGATTTTATCACACTGCATGACCCCATCATCACTTGAGCACGTCAGGCTGTTCCTAACCCTTTCACTTTTATATTATTTTTCCTATTTAAAAATTCTGCATTTCATGTGAATATATCATCTCATGGGTTCAAATTGAGGACAATGCAATATTTTAAGTGTGGGGGAGGGAACCTTTTAGTTTAGTAATTTCAATTGTTTTCCTATTTAAAAAAATCCAAAAAAAAATTGTGTGTTTTTCAAATTTTGTGTATTTATTTTACAATTTTCTGTGTTTTTTTTGAAACTTTTGAGCTAAAATGATTCTCATCACCATTTTTAAATCCATATCAATAAGTGAAACAATTTACCCCATGAAACTAAGCTTAAATGAATGCTGAAAATTACTTTGTTTCAAGTTCAAATATTTAGTAATTTCATGAAAAGTACACTGAATTTTGAATCCCATTCCACATCTCACTGTCTTTATATTTGAAATCACTTTCCTGTGAGGCTTCTAAACCATTATTTTCATATTATTTACATTCACCTCACTTCTTGAGAGAACCAAACCATGCTTGATTTAACCAGAATTTGATCTATTCCTGTCAAAACTTGAGGATTTGAGGTACTTATATTTAAATGATTGAGGCATTTGTTTGGTATTAAAGCCCCTATTTCAAAGAATCCTTTTTTATAATGGACTACCTTGAATATTTAATCCCTATAGCCCTTAGAATCCATGCACAACCTATTAGGTTAGCCACATTACAAGCCAATTTTCCCTATCCAACCAACTCTTGAAGTGAAATTGCATAATCTAGTTGAGCTTAAGTGTGGGGGAATCTATCTTGTGTTGTGCCACCACATTCTGTGATACTTTGGGTGGAAAATTAAATTCCGAAGAGATGTGTTTTCTACTGAAGAAAGTCATTTTATTGAAAGCTGTGCCTTTTTTAGAGCTTCTAATTGAGGTGGAAAGCTATTCCTTTTCTGGAGCTTTCATGACAAGTGAAGTTGTGCCTATCTGGAGATTTCAAGAAAATCATGTTTGAGAAGATTGAAATTTTTGATGCTGAAATGATGAATGGTGTAAACCTTTCATGACTTTTCATGATGATGGAGCTGAATTGATACTATGGGGATTGAGGAGAAGACCATATTTAAGTGAAAATTAGACTAATGCAATTTTTCTTCAAAAAGAGTCAAGCCCGCCTCATTCAACCTCAAAATTTTTCACATCTAAATCCTACCAACCGAAAGCCACAGAACAAACTTGAAAAGTCATCATGATAAAAATATGTCCTTGACTCACATCAGGTAGCGATGTAGGAATCTATCAAGCCTATGGTGACCCTTGTATGAGTTTGGATGAGAAATACATTGCAAAAAAATTGACATTTGTGTGATAAGAGAAAATTCAAGTGAGGTAAGTGTTTTGTGCATGGGAGGATAAATAAAGTGGAAATATATTGAATGATATAAATTAAGAACTTTAAATAATGGTTTTTTATGAGACATGATATCTTTTGTTTCTTAGTGTGTAATTGTTTGATCTCAAGGATATGTGTTTTAAAATTGGTTTTGATTTGATATTGATGTTTACTTGATATGAGGTTTTGCTCAGGAGTGCAAAAGGGTAAGTGTGGGGGAGTTGATAAAAAGCTATTTTATTGAATATTTTATTGATAATAAATGATATAATTTCATCAAATTGTGTTAAATATGTTTAATTATAAAGTATTTGGGATTAGATCATTCATTTGAATATTTGATGAAAATTCCAGTTTTACCCTTTATAGTTCACTGTAGTATTTCAAAGATAAATATTTTTATATTTATTATTTGAATTTGAAATTTTGTAACAGTGTTCCTAACTTAATTATCTACAACTTTTATTCAGGACACTAGAGGTAAAGTGTGCATTTGGTTGTTGAAAATGGGACATAAAGTCAAAGTTGGGTTGGAATCTCCAGAATGGAAAAGATTCTGTATTTAGGCCATAACTCCTTCATCTGGTCCTGGATTAAGACCAAATTTTTAGAGGAGATATAGGATTCATATACTCACATATTATCCTTCTGTAAGGCCGGACAATTCACGCGTTTTGGTGGTCAAATGGGCGGTACAAGTTGGAATAAAATATTTGGACGAATTTCCACATTCACACTTGAAACCACTTGTAACCTCTCCTCCCCTCCCCTCTATAAATTGGAGTTTTTATCATTTGGAGGGGCTGGGACGCGCATTAGGATATTTGAGTAAGAGGATAATTTGTTTCACCAAAATTCTCCAACCATTGTAAGAGGGGTAGCTCTTGAAGCAAGGATCCCCTCATCGAAGCCTCCTTCTCTTCTTCATTTTGTAATGTTTTCATTTATGTAATAAAATTCTTTGATATTCTTTTATTATTCATCTTTTCTTATGTTTTGTTTAAATTTATTATTCTATTAATCTTCCTAATTGGGTTGGAATTCTTGAGTAGAAGTGTTATTGGGTTATACCCATTATAAACCTTTGCACATGCAAAACGCTTCTACGATGATTACGCCACCCATGGAAGAGTAGTCTTTTAGTAATCAATCTATCTTCTACCCTCTTCATTTAATTATTTTGAATCATTGAGATACTTTAATTAACTTAATATGATCCATGAATTGTGTTTTTAAATTTTAATAAACTAAGCAAGCAATTGAACAATTAACACAAAAACACGCGATGTCGAGATTTTGTGTAAATTGTGAGAGCGCGATATTAATCGGTAATACAAGACCACACGAGATAAATTTGTAGAGTTAAAATATAATATCTAAACACAATTAATCCTCATTTACAGAGGGGAAATGTGCCTTAATTTACCACTGACCATAATATAATCTTAGAACATCAATCAAAGCAGGGTGCTGCGATTGCATGTTCCGAAGTTAGCCTAGGGTTAAATTCACTTCATCTTCGTGGTAAAGTTAATTCTCGTAGGGTTCGGGATTTAAAAAATTAAGGGATAATAATTAAGTGAATATTTATTTAAATGATAATTATTAATAATAGAGTGAAGAGGTAGATTTAGATCTATTACGCCTTTTAAAATATTTTCTAAAAAAACATCTTCTTGTTGTGTCTTTTTAATCAAACTTCATTTCAAAATTAAAAACAAAAAAATGCAATCTTCTTCCAGCAAACTTTTTCTAGATTTATAAACTATAAACAACCACCCCCATACTTTAAAGTAGTGCTTTTATTCTCTTTTATTTTATTTCTAGAATACCTCTGAAAATTTGTTTTAATTCACTTCCTCCTTTGAGAGACGACCTTGGTCAGCCACTCTGCTGCACCTAAGTACCCCAAAATCACACTAATCATTTGAGGGTTCCCAAGACAGTGCTCTTTCAGGCTGTACACGGGGTTGGGGGTGGGGGGGGGGGGGTGTCCAAGGGGGTGGACGGGCTATCCACGGGGTTGGGGGGGGGGGGGGGCTATCCACAGTGGTGGTGGTGGGGGGGGGGGGGGTTGTCCAGGGGGTGGGCGGGCTGTCCACGGGGGTGTCAGGGCTGTCCAGGGTGGTGGGGGGTGGGCGGGCTGTCCAGGGGGGGTGTCCAGGGGGTGGGCGGGCTGTCCATGGGGGTGGCAGGGATATCCATAGGGGGAGGGTGTCCAGGTGGATGGGTGGGCTATCCACGGGGGTGGTAGGGTCGTCAAGGGGGTAGGGGGTGTCCACGGGGGTGGGCGGGCTATCCATGGGGGTGGACGGGATGTCCATGGGGTTAGGGGGGGGGGGCTGTCCACGGGGTTGGGGGGGGGGGGCTGTCCATAGGGGTGGGGGGGGGGGGCTGTCTACAGGGGTGGGGGGGGGGGTTGTCCAGGGGGTGGGCGGGCTGTCCACGGGGGTGGCAGTGCTGTCCAGGGTGGTGGGGGGTGTTTAGGGGGTGGGCGGGCTGTTCAGGGGGGTGTCCAGGGGTGGGCGAGCTATCCACAGGGGTGGCAAGGCTGTCCAGGGTGATGGGGGGTGTTCAGGGGGGTGTCCAGGGGGTGAGCGGGCTATCCACGAGGGTGGGGGGGCTATCCACAGGGGGAGGGTGTCCAGGTGGGTGGGTGGAGGGGGCTATCCACATGGGTGGTAGGGTTGTCAAGGGGGTAGGGGGTGTCCATGGGGGTGGGCGGGCTGTCCATGGGGGTGGACGGGCTGTCCACGGGGTTAGGGGTGGGGTGGGGGGGGGTTGTCCCGGGGGGTGTCCAGGGGGTGGGTGGGTAGTCCACGGGGGTGGCAGGGCTGTCCAGGGTGGGGGGGGGGGGGTGTCCAGGGGGGTGGGAAGGCCGTCCGCGGGGGTGGGGGGCTATCCACAGGGGGAGGGTGTCCAGGTGGGTGGGTGGGCTATCCACGGGGGTGGTAGGGCTGTCAAGGGGGGTGTCCAGGGGGTGGGCGGGCTGTCTAGGGGGCTGTCCAAGGGGTGGGCGGGCTGTCCACGGGGGTGTCCAGGGGGTTGGCGGGCTATCCACGGGGGTGGGGGGGCTATCCACAGGGGGAGGGTATCCAGGTGGGTGGGCTATCCACGGGGGTGGGGGTGGGGTTGGGGGTAGGGGTCCAGGTGGGTGTCCAGGGGGTGGGCGGGCTGTCTAGGGGGGTGTCCAGGGGGTGGGAGGGCTGTCCACGGGGGTGGGGGTGGGCGGGCTGTCCAGAGGGGTGTCCAGGGGGTGGGCGGGCTGCCCATGGGGGTGGAAGGGCTGTCCAGGGTGATGTGTGGTGTCCAGGGGGTGTCTAGGGGGTGGGCGTGCTGTCCATGGGGGTGGGGGGGCTATCCATAGGGGGAGGGTGTCCAGGTGGGTGGGTGGGCTATCCACGGTGGTGGTAGGGCTATCAAGGGGGTAGGGGGGTTTCCACGGGGGTGGGCGGGATGTCCATGGGGGTGGACGGGCTGTACACTGGGTTGGGGGGGGGGGGGGTTGTCCAAGGGGGTGGACGGGCTGTCCACAGGGTTGGGGGGGGGGGTGCTGTCCACTGGGGTGGGGGTGGGGGTTATCCAAGGGGGTGGACAAGCTGTCCACGGGGTTGGGGTGGGGGGGGGGGGGCTGTCCACAGGTGTGTGTGTGTGTGTGTGGGGGGGGGGGGGTTGTCTAGGGGGTGGGAGGGCTGTCCACGGGGGTGGAAGTGCTATCCAGGGTGGTGGGGGGTGCCTAGGGGGTGGGCGGTCTATCCAGGAGGGTGTCCAGGGGGTGGGCGGGCTGTCCACGGGGGTGGTAGGGCTGTTCAGGTGGGTGGGTGGGCTATCCACAAGGGTGGTAGGGTTGTCAAGGGGGGTGTCCAGGGGGTGGGCGGGCTGTCCAGGGGGTGGGGGTGTCCAAGGGGGTGGACGGGCTCTCCACGGGGTGGGGGGTGGGGGGTGGGTGTGGGGGGGGGGGGGTTGTCCACAGGGGTGGGGTGGGGGGGGGAGGTGGGTTGTCCAGGGGGGTATCCAGGGGGTGGGCGGGCTGTCCACGGGGGTGGAAGGGCTGTCCAGGGTGGTGGGGGGTGTCCAGGGGGTTGGTGGGCTCTCCACAGGGGTGGGTGGGGGGGGGGGGCTATCCACAGGGGGAGGGTGTCTAGGTGGGCGGGTGGGCTATCCATGGTGGTGGTAGGGATGTCAAGGGGGTAGGGGGTGTCCACGGGGGTGGTTGGGCTGTCCATGGGGGTGGATGGGCTGTCCACGGGGTTGGGGGGGGGGGGGGGGGGTTGTCCAAGGGGGTGGACGACCTATCCACGGGGTTGGGGGGTGGTGGTGGGGGGGATGTCCACAGGGGTGGGGTGGGGGGGGGGGGGGTTTCCAGGGGGTGTCCATGGGGTGGGCGGGCTGTCCACGGGGGGTGGCAGGGCTATCCAGGGTGGTGGGGGGTGTCCAGGGGGTGGGCGGGCTGTCCACGGGGGTGGCAGGGCTGTCCAGGGTGGTGGGGGTGTCTAGGGGGGTGGGCAGGCTGTCCACGGGGGTAGGGGGTATCCATAGGGGGAGGGTGTCCAGGTGGGTGGGTGGGCTCTCCATGGGGGTGGTAGGGCTTCCAAGGGGGTAGGGGGTGTCCACGGGGGTGGGAGAGCTGTCCATGGGGGTGGACGGGTTGTCCACAGGGTTGGGGGGGGGGGGGGGGTTGTCCAAGGGGGTGGACGGGCTATCCACGGGGTTGGGGGGGTGTCCAAGGGGGTATGGGGTGTCCAGGGGGTGGGTGGGCTATCCACGAGGGTGGTGGGGTTATCCAGGGGGTATGGACTGTCTACGGGGGTGGGTGGGCTGTCCACAGAGGTGGAGGGCTGTCTAGGGGGGCACAGGGTGTCCAGGGGGTGGGTGGGGCTTCCCAAGGGAGTACGGGGTGTCTAGGGGGTGGGTTGGCTGTCCACGGGGGTGGCGAGGTTGTCCAGGGGGTAGGGGGTGTGGGCGAGCTGTCCATGGGGGTGGAGAAGCTGTCCAGGGTAGGGGGGATTTCCAGGTGTGGGGGGATGTCCAGGTACGAGGTGTCCAGGGGGTGGGGGGGCTGTCCAGGTATGAGGTGTCCAGGGGGGTGGGTAGGCTGTCCAGTGGGTGGGAGGGGCTGTCCAAGGGGGTACGGGGTGTCTAGTGGGGTGGGAGGGTTGTCCACAGGGGTGGCGGGGCTTTCCAGGGGGGGCTATCCACAGGGGGAGGGTGTCCAGGTGGGTGGGTGGACTATCCATGGGGGTGGTAGGGCTATCAAGTGGGTAGGGGGGTGTCCACGGGGGTGGGCGGGCTGTCCATGGGGGTGGACGGGCTGTCCACGAGGTTGGGGGGGGGGGGTTGTCCAAGGGGGTATGGGGTGTCCAGGGGGTGGGTGGGCTATCCAGGAGGGTGGTGGGGATATCCAGGGGGTATGGGCTGTCTACGGGGGTGGGCGGGCTGTCCACAGAGGTGGGGGGGGGGGGGGGATGTCCAGGGGGCACATGGTGTTCAGGGGGTGGGTGGGGCTTCCCAAGGGAGTACAAGGTTTCCAGGGGGTGGGTCGGCTATCCAAGGGGGTGGCAAGGCTATCCAGGGGGTAGGGGGTGTCTAGGGGGTGTGGGCGAGCTGTCCACGGGGGTGGGGGGCTGTCTACGGGGGGGGGGGGGGTGTCCAGGGGGTGGGCGGGCTGTCCACAGGGGTGGCGAAGCTATCCAGGGGTAGGGGGGATTTCTAGGGGTGGGGGATGTCCAGGTACGAGGTTTCCAGGGGGTGGGGGGGGGGCTGTCTAGGTATGAGGTTTCCAGGGGGGTGGGCAGGCTATCCAGTGGGTGGGGGGGGGCTGTCCAGGGGGGTACGAGGTGACTAGTGGGGTGGGAGGGTTGTCCACAGGGGTGGAGGGGCTGTCCAGGGGGTAGGGGGTGTCCAAGGGGGGTGGAAGGGTTGTCCACGGGGGTGGGGCTGTCCAAAGGGGGAGGGGTTGTCTAGGGGGTGGGCGGGCTGTCTAGAGGGTGGGAGGGGCTGTCCAGGGGGTACGGGGTGTCCAGGGTGGTGGGCGGGCTATGTACAGGGTTGGTGGGGTTGTCCACGGGGGGTAGGGGTGTCCAAGGGGGTGGGTAGGCTATCCACGAGGGTGAGTGGGTTGTCCATGGGGGTGGGGGTGGGGGGGGGGGTGTGCACGAGGGGAGGGGATGTCTGGGGGGGTGGGCAGGCTGTCCACAAGGGTGGGGGGGATGTCCAGGGGAGGGGTGAATCAGTCAAAAAAAATCATCAAGTCAAGTTTTATTTTTTATAGATAAAAAAATAAAGATAATGTGACCTACCTAATCAAACATATTTAGGTACAACAAATCAATAAACATCAAAGGTCAATAATATCAGTAAAAAATGTAATGGATCAATCTGTCCCTCATCACCATCAATATCATCACCATCATTATCAGCCTCACCCTCATCCTCATCATCGCCCCCATCATCGTCCCTGCCCTCCTCAATTCCCTCCTCCTCACCCTCGTACTCATCCTCGACCTCCTCCTCACCCTCCTCCTCCACCTCGACCTCCTCATCACCCTCCTCCTCCACCT
This sequence comes from Viscum album, assembly GCA_963277665.1. Taxonomy (NCBI): domain Eukaryota; kingdom Viridiplantae; phylum Streptophyta; class Magnoliopsida; order Santalales; family Viscaceae; genus Viscum; species Viscum album. The sequence goes on along the minus strand of OY728148.1, from coordinate 755,927,118 downwards.
CGACCTCCTCCTCTCCATCATCTCGAACAACACTAGAACTACCACCTGGTGCACCATATATAGAACTCATCGATGACATATATTCATCACAATTTTTGCTAGCCAATGGTGGAAGTGTTGGATGTAAAACTTCCATCAGTTTCATAAATGTAGTGTTTTCCCTAGAAGACTGTTCTTCCATCTCTATGGCCCTTTTTTCAGCCTGTGTCGTAACCTGCTGGAACTCGGTGAAACTAAAAATCGTACCTAAGGAGAGCCAATACCTCTTCAGAACTATACTCTTCCCAGGTCAGCAGTGTACTCTACCAGGGTGCTCATCTCCCAACACCTGATGTAAGTGATCGTTTGGCCCAAAATTGTCAAGTTCTTAGGAATCAAGGACCTCTAAAGAATCCTGTTACAAATATAAATATATTATTAAGTTACTAAATAGAGATTAAAAATTTATATCTACAAAGTAAAATTTTCAATCTGCTACTGAGTCGGTTCATTAACCGCACTTCCATCTTTCTTCCTTCTACTCAACCAAAATAGTTTTGCTCGAGGCAAATGTCATTTTATATTCAATTTATGCCTCTAAAATGACATTGAATGTGGGAAACCATAATTAAAAATAGGATACCAATAATTAATTGCATAACTAAAATTATATAACAACTTTAGCAATCAAATAAATTATGGAGGAAGTAATAGAAAGTGCAAGTCATAAAGAAAAATTATAAACTGTCATACCTACTGCCTCTCATGATCTAGCATCGTAGTACGTCCCAATGTGTGGAGGTATTTTTTAGCATCAATGTTTTTTATTTCTTCTGGATGATTTATAAATAAAATTAAATAATTAGTATTAAAGAAAAACATGAATATTTTCATTTAAATACCTCTAATGTGATTAATACCTTAAAATGGCTAGTTTTCCAATGAGTAATAATATGTCGATACTGTTCTAACAGACAATCATCCATGACAGGGACCGCCTTTAGCTCTATGCCAACGATAGCACACCATCCAATATACAACCCGGGCTTGTAAGATCTCCAAAGCTCACCTAAATATTTTAGATGTGTTGGTCGTGCACCCTCACCATCAGGGAAATTAAATCGAAGATGACACGAAAATATTAATTCATATAAATACAAAAAATAATATACTGCATTAAATACAACAAATTTTTTTACCCATATCTCTGCCAAAGCTTTATCCTTGACTTCATTTGTCAACTGTCACCATGAGAGCAGGCTAACAGGAATGATGTCGGAGTATTTGGAAATCATCGCCAAAAAACTCCGACATTGCTGCCCTGATTTTTCAATCATTTGACTATCTTCATTGTAGTACACCATCAACTGCGTACGGTGGTTCCACACCACACTCATGCGTGTACGCCCCTACCCCCACCTCCTATCAGTAGATGTATCTGTTATGAAAGAAAAACAAATATTTTATCAATACATGTTATAATAAAAATAAATAATGGTGTAAAAATTTGTTAGGGTTGTATAAGTATACCTACGATAATCTGATCAATGGGCGCCGCTGGATCTGTAGAAACTGAAGGAACACCCTGTACAGGTGGAGTGGGTCCCAGTGTATGCTTCCTAGGGATAGAATCTAGATGAATAGGAGTCAAAGAAAATGAAATATAAAATCCTGGAGAGAAGGAAGAAGAAGTAAAAGAAGATGATAGGGATGGTTGGCCGAATGTTGGAAGGGGAGTGGGAATCATCATCAGATATGGTATAGATGGGTGAGGAGACTCAGATGTAAAGGGTGGTGAAAACATGGGAGACCTAAATATCCCATGTGTCCCTAACGGCACACCGAGATCAGAATATGGGATGGATGGTATGTCAATGGGAGGGGCATGGTCTAATCGGGTATGCCGACCAGATCATCTAGTTCTCATACCACCCCCCCTTGTACGAACTCCTTGAGTACTGAGACCACTACTAGGCTACTCATCAAATAACTATTGCCTAATAGATGGATCATGAAAAAATGTTGAAAAAAAATTTAATCACATGACATTATATATTATTTAAATATATATATATTTGAAATAAAATACTCACTACAGGCACTAGTGGTGGAATTCCTAGCTCAATCATGTGATAATTGTTGTTCATCATCTGTTTTCGTCACCTCTCTTCAATTGGTTGTATTTCCTGCATTTGAAAACAAATACAGAAGTAATTAGAAAAGGATAACTAATGTGTAACCCAAAAAAATGAGAGGGAATATGGGGATTCGTGGATAATTTATCTATCCATTTTTTAGGTGAGCTTGAACATATATATAATGAAGTCAAAAAATCGTACAAGATGTAATAAAGAAATTTAATTTTTAGTAGGATGGTTATTTACTAAGTGTCATCAGTCTATTAAAATCATGGAACATTTATTCTACCAAATTCATAAGGGGTAAAGTAGTTGTCGAAATTAAAGAAAATTTTAATTTATTTAGCCCAGGTAGATGATGCAGGTTTCTATAAATGTTTTGTAGAAGAATATAAACCATCATGTTCATTACCTGGTAAAATGTTAAAGAGAGGTATTAGAGTTATACTAATTTTATACAAATCACAGTTGAAGCATTGAAATGTTCACCAAGTTAGGAATGTTGGTTTCGTAGGTTTGAATATAGTTCAATTCCAAATTACAAAATGCAATTCAAATAAAATTGCAACCAATAAACATTGAAAATTCACATAACAGTCAAGTCAGATACAAAATATTTGTAATCAATATTAAATCAATTTGAATAATACCTACCTTAACAACCCAAGTCGAGGTAAACCAAAAGAATTGAGAACATGAATGGATGATTTTATATATTTCCCACTAAAACTTCAGGTTCATAGTCAACTCTGAAAATTGAGCTATTGGAGTCATCAAAATTAATAAATGGATCATTTCTAATGGCATTAGGGATGGTGTAAATTCCATCATCACCATCATCAAAAATATGTCTTAGAATTACTTCAATAATGACACCAAATTCAGGTCAAAGATGGTTTTTGACATAAAAAACTTATTTCGCCATTGATGCCAATACATATGGTTCATCGGTAGCAAGAGTGCGAGTCATATAAATTACTCAAAATCCATAATTTTCAATAAATGTGCCCTACCTCATCATCGAATCAAACCACTATAATTTCATCATCATGACTCATCCATGAGAATAATAATCCAATATTATTATTTTTTCAACGACTCCATAATAACCTACATTTTCAAATCACAATCTACTATCTGATACACTAGCATAATTTTCTGTTTTGGTAGTAACCATAACACCATCATGTTGTGTTCTCATGTTCTTTTCTCATTCAGTGATAATAAATTTTCACCCATTGATAACAATTGATTTACAGTCACGAACCATGGTATTAGGACCAAAATCCAAAGCTCTTATTTCCTCAGAGACAGAGTCAGCAAGAAAACTCAATAACTGAAATATAAATGAATATTAAACTTAATTAAATATTGTTTTAATTATTTTAAACAGTAATATTATTACCTTCAATTTTAACCAAGCAGAAAACTCTTTGCTATGCAAAGTCTCCCTCCTTCTCAAAGATAAAAAACAATGCTTTCTATTTATCATCTCTTTATGTTCCCTATAGATAAAAATAGGAATAGTTTAATATATATATATAATATATATACATATTTAATTTACTTACAAGATGTAGTCATCGAACAAATCACAGTTGAACAAAACTGTGCGATGTGCCATCTCCCACTCTTCAAGGCTTAATTTCATAAATGTATATGATCCAGGAATTCCTCTTGTTTGAGGAAGTGATGGAAAATTGGGTTCAATTTTCTCATAATGTTCTTCTTAGTTTCTCATTGGTATGTTCATTATTGTAGTAAGATCATACAAATACATAGAGCATAAATCCATACATTCTTGTGCCAAGTAACCGTTCACAATAGAACCTTCGGGATGATTCCTGTTACAGACATAAGACTTTAATGTGTACATATTTATTTCAGTTGGATACATCCAATGAAAATAAATAGGTCCTTTGATAAGTATTTCAGTTGGAATATGGATAGTCAGATGCAGCATGCATGTGAAAAATAATAGAGGAAATATTTTCTCTAACTCACACAAAATTAATGGGGCAGCAGGCAAAATTTTTTACAAGAAAGACTTGGAAAAATTATTAGCACAAAGATATCTAAACAAATGGAACAACCGAATAACATCCACCCTTACATTATTGGACAAAATATGGTGAATTACTATTGGAATCAACTCATACAGAAGGATGTGATAATCATGAGTATTAAAATATTTTAGCTTCAACTCTCTTCTATTGACCCGTTTAGATATATTGCTTGAATAGCCATAAGGAAATTTAATAGTCTCTAGTAATTCTAGAAATTTCTTTTTTTTCTGTAGGTGTTATCACATAAGAAGCACATGGAACTTTCCATTTATTTTCACTGATACGCACAAGATGAAATTCTGGTATGATGCCCCAATCCACCAAGTCACGTCGAGACCTTAAATCATCTTTTGTCTTTCCCTTAACATTTAGAAGAATCAAAAGAAACATTTCAAACATATTTTTTTCAATGTGTATTACGTCTAAGCAATGATGTAAAAAATTGGTTGACCAATAAGGTAAATCAAATAAGATACTTATCTTCTTCTAATTGTAACAGGTTTTAGTGGAAACATTCTTTCTCTTTACAAATTTCATTTGACCCTTCCCGAATAAAAAATTGAAATCTTTCAATTCATTAAGCACATCAGTTCTAGACATACAATGAGGTGGATCATCAGTCTCTGTGGTATTTTTAAATATTCAAAAATTATTTCTATATGGATGGTCCATTGGAAAGAATCGTCAATGTCCCATAAAACTAAAACTACAATGATTTTTCAGTCTTATGGATCGTGTTTTCTTCATACAAATAGGACATGATAGTTTTCCCTTTGTGCTCCATCCAGACATCATTGCATAAGCAGGAAAATAATTGATCGTCCACATAAGCACAACACGCATATGAAATATGTCTTTCAAACATGCATCATATGTGTGCATACCCACATCCCAAAGAAGTTTCAACTCTTTTATTAAATTTTTCATGTATATGTCTATATCATTATCGGGATCAAAAGGGCTAGATATGAGTATACTCATGAAAGGGAAATGTTTTTTCATACACACCCATGGGGGAAGATTATAAATGTGTATAAAAATGAGCCATGTGTTGTGCGACATAAGAATCTGCCCAAACGGATTAAAACTGTCACATGAAAGATCCAACCTCACATTATGCATGTCAGCTGCAAAATAAGGATATCGAGCAACAAATATCTGCCATGAAAATCCATCTGCAGGGTGAACCAACTCATCATTAGTCTTCTTTGTCTTGGTATTATTCCATCACATTTTTATTGATATTTCATCATACATAAAAAGATTCTGGAGTCTGGGGATCAATGGAAAGTGCCGCATTAATTTTTGTCACACACGGGATAGTGTTATATCAGCTTTTGGTTTCTAGTGGGATGTGACACATTTTATACAATCATTTCGTTCAGTAGTTTCCTCCCAGAATAAACTGCAATATTTTGGGGAAGCATGAATTTTGTTTCTTGAAAATCCAAGTTCCTCAACTAACTTCCATTCCATATAGTGGTTTGAGGGAATATCTTCATCATTTGGAAGTAAGTCCTTCAAAAAGGTAATAATGCAATCGATGACAGTATTAGAAATCCCATATATAGTTTTCCCATGAAACAATTGGATTAAAAATTCCATCTTTTTCATTTTACCGCATTGTCGATATACTGGAGTCATGGAAGCATCATTAAATTTTTTCACCCTGACAACATCATCATTTTCATTAGACACATCATGTGTGATCATATTAAAATATTCTTGGGTCAAAATCCTTTCTTTTTCATGATGATGAATAAACAGAAACTGTTTATACAACAAATTATCCAATCCAGTCCTCTCATTTGGATCATCAGCAATTTGAGATTTTATTTTCTCCCCATTGTGATACCACACAAAGTAGTTTTCTTGAAAACCATATTTGGTTATGTGGTATCTGACTTCTTCACGGTTCAACCAAGGTCTTCCAACACAATTGTAATAGGGGCAGTGTATGTGACCATTATCTGAAGCATTATGAAATGAAAAATCTAAAAATATCTCCAAATTGTTTTGAAAATAACTTGAAATCTGATCGGTTTCATACATCCAACTTCTATCCATTCTATAAAAAAATTGTTATAAGTCATTTCATCAAAATCAATTCAATAAGATTGAAGTTTCATCAAAAATATATTTAAGTAAATGAGAATTGTTCACTTTATATGAAACCATAACTGACACACTACTCTATATGAGAATCAAAATATAAAAGACAACAAAATACTATATTTATAACAACATATCTTTGAAGAACTATACATGAGTGTACAAGATCATGAACAATTGCGGAGGATAATTATTCAGGAGTTGAGTAAATTTTAGATCGAATAAATTTTATATTTTAGTAGATTATTTGAGTGATCACATACACTACCCAAGGGGGTGGGGGTGTTCAGGGGTGTACGGGGTGTCTAGGGGGGTAGCAGGGCTATCCAGGGGGTCAAAGGTATCCAGGGGGTGGGGGCTGTCTAGGGGGTCGGGGTGTCCAGGTGGGTGGGCTGTCCATGGGGGGTGGGGGGGCTTTACAGGGGGGTACGAGGTGTCTAGGGGGGTGGGTGGTCTGTCCATAGGGGTGATGGGTCTGTCCATGGGGGTCGGGGGGTGTCCAGGGGTGGGGGGGATTTTCCGGGGGGTGGGGGCTGTCCAGGGGGTACGAGGTGTCCAAGGGGGTGGGCAGGGTGTCCAGGGGGATGGGAGGGGCTGTCCAAGGGGGTAAAGGGTGTCCAGGAGAGTGGTTGGGTTGTCCACAGGGGTGATGGGGCTGTCCAGGGGGTATGAGGTGTCCAGGGGGAGTGGGCGGGTTGTCCACGGGGGGGTGGGTGGGCTGTCCATGGGGGTGGCAGGGCTGTCCAGTGGGGTCAGGGTGTCTAGTGGGGTGGGTAGATTATCCATGGGGTTGGGGGTGTTCAAGGGGTTACAGGGTGTCCAGGGGGTGGGAGGGCTATCCACGGGGGTGGCGTGGCTGTCCATGGGGGTCGGGGGGTGTCTAGGGGGGCTTTCTAGGGGTGGGGCTGTTTAGGAGGTACGAGGTGTCTAGGGGTGGGAAGGCTATCCAGGGGGGTATGGGGTGGGTGGGTGGGCTATCCACGGGGGTGGTGGGGCTATACAGGGGGTACGGGGTGTCTAGGGGGGTGGGTGGTCTGTCCACGGGGGGTGGGAGGGTTGTCCACGGGGGTGGCGGGGCTATCTAGAGTGGTGGTGGTGTCAACCCCCAAACCAGGGTCGTAAAATCTAATCTCTATCCAATTGTAGCATGATTTCAACCCTATTATAGATGACTAAGAATATTGTTGGAGTAAACCATGAATATCATACATATAAATCACAACACACCCAATTGTAAACACACCACCAAAAATCATACGTGGATCGGATTTTATGAGCCATGTTTCGATGGGACACTACTCATAGTAGTATGAGACTTGTTATATCATTAGGTGATATGGATTTGTATGAATTTTAAATTTATATGAGATCAATATGGATAGTGGATAAGAACCTAAGTGATATTTCTTTACAGAGATCACTTCTTCTTGGAAGGGTAAGAGTGAGTGTTGGTATGGAATTTCAAGAAAATTCTTAACGTGCGAAAGAAACTATAAATTGGTTATATTTGATTCCTATTTTTTTGTAGAGTATCTAAGTGGAAAACCCACCCCCCTAGACACCCCCACACCCCTAAATCCCCCCTACCCCCTGCACCTCCCACCTAGATAGCCCCCCACCCCACCTGGACACCCCCACCACACCTGGACAGCCCACCCCCTCCTCCCTGGACAACACACCCCCATCCCCCATCTGGACAGCCCACCCCCACCCCCCCTTGATAGCCCACATCCCCTCCCCCACCAGGATAGCCCACTCACCACCACCCCTGGACAGCCCACCCCCTCCCTAGACATCCCACACCCCCTCCCCTACAACCCCCCACTAACAGCCCCCCCTGGATTGCCACCCCACACCCCACCTGGACAACCCACGCCCCCACCCCCACTAGACATCCCATACCCCCTCCCCCACCTGGATAGCCCACCCCACCAAACAACCCACCCCCTCCCTAAGACAAACCACACCCCCTTCCCTGCAGCCCCCACCCCCTAGAAAACCCCCCACCTGGACAGCCCCCCACCTAGACAACCCCCCACCTGGACAGCCCCCCACCTAGACAACCCACCCCCACACCCCACCTGGACAACCCACCCCACCCCCCACCTGGACATCCCCCCACCCCAACCTGGAAATCCCCCACCCCCTGGACAGCCCACCCCCAATGTTGAAAAAGGCGCACAACACAATAATGCGCAAAGGCCACTTGGGGATGCGGCGCGAGGCGCGGCACAAGACACAATTAAGGCGCAAGTTCACATAATTAAATATATACAATTTTCAAAAATATTTTAAATTAAAAAAAACTTAAATTCAATGAAAATAATACAAATTAAAATACATGCTGATAATTTTTAACCAAATCATAATCAAATAGTCAATCATTAAGAAACTAAATATTTAAATCATCATGTTATGTTATATGTCTTCTGTAATGTTAAATGTGTTTCTTTTATTCTCTGCTATGTTAAATGAGTTTGAGAACCTAAAAATCAAAATCACTGTGTTATGTTAAATGTGTATAATGTTATTCCTTTCTTTCTTTCAATCGATAGATGGTTCTATTTTTATAAAGTTTGATTTAGTTCTTATTTTTTTAATATATTAAATGTTATGTTATATTTAGGGATGTACAGCTCACTTTTGAGAAAATATCACCAATTTCCATCAGCCTTTCGAAGAACGATCTCTATTGCTTGCAACCACAATTTCCAATACCCCCCATGATTTCCCTTGATTTACCCAATTTCCTTCTACCCACGATTTCCATCGCACCCCTGATTTCTGTCGGCACTCCCGATTTCAATCGGGCCCTTGATTTCTGCCGCCCCTCTAAGCACGATCTTTGCTGCCTTATTCCTCCCGATTTCGGGGGCTACTGGTGCACCTTTTCTGAGCCTCACACCTAGGGGTGTCAAGACCCAACCCAACCTGACGGGTCCAAACCGACCCGACCAGGTCGGTTCGGGTCGGGTCGGGTTATGCTAAAAATACCCGGGTTGGGTTTCTCACGGGTCGACCTGTGTATGGGTTGGGTCGGGCCTCGGGTCGGCTGCATATCAACCCAACCCGACCCTTTGAACCAACAGCACGACTATCATGTGTAAGGAAAAAAAAACTCGGCTCATCGGGCTGTTGTCATTCCTTCCCTCCCTTCCCTCTCTCGCTTCACACTCGCGCTCAATGACTCCTCCCCCCAACCCCGACCTTCTCTTCTCTTACATTTCGTGGTGGCGAAACCCTTCTTTCTTCTTCCTCATCTTTTCCCTCCCTCGTGATCGACAGGCGACGAATCCTTTCTTCACCTCCTCCTTCACACCCTCCTCTTTCGAGCTCCTCCCAGAAAACCCTAACTCACCTCTTCTCCTTCTTTTGCAAAACCCTACTCCTCCATCCTCATTTCCTACCTCCTTTTGCTTGCTTCTTTGGTGGTGGTACGTAGCTATCTTTTTTTTTCGTATATTCACAATACACATTGGATTGAAACTCATTTTGTTTTAAAAGTTAAAATTTCATGCTACGTTGGGGTTAAATTTCGATAATCATGGTCCATCTTCAAGAAGTTGGCTACTGATTTTGTTTTATGTTGATGTATGTTTACAACACATTTTATTGAAACTCATTTTGTTTTATGTTGATGTATGTTTATATTTTTTTGAATTCTTTTGAATTCTAAAGCTTTTATTCTTTATTCATCATAGTACGGATTGCCTGCCATATGAGAATTTAACCTTGGGTTAAGAAGTGAGGGAGAGGAATGTCTTAGTTGTTAACTTCACTGTTATAATGCATTCAAATTTACCATTTCTTCCACTGATATTGGATGTAGCTAGAAATTCATTCATATGGAAGGTGGTACAACAACAAGTGGTTCTAATCCCCCAGTTGTCGCAGCAGTAGGAACTCAGAGTCAAATGGGGTCTACACCAAATACACATTCAATTACAGAAATAGGAGGGGGGATTTGTAGCAAACCAGTTGAATAAACTAAAGGTAATAAGTTTCCTAAAAAGGTAATAATTCCTAAAGCTTCTGCTGGTTATAGAGTTTCTCAAACTTGGGATCATTTTCAAAAGAAAAATGGAAGAGCTGTTTGTAATTACTGTGGTAAATATTACACTTGCACGTCTGGTCAGCATGGAACTAGTAATTTGTATAGGAATTTAACAAAGTGAAACAAAAATCCTCACAAAAAAATTGAGAAAAGTCAAAACACTCATGGTCTTAGAAGTTTGAAGATGAGGATGATGGAATGATTAAAATTTCAGTAGCTCATTTTAATCAAGAAGAGTGTAGAATTTCTCTTGCAAAAATGATAATCATTGATGATTTATCATTTAAATATGTTGAGAATCAAGGATTTAGGGAATTTATTGAAATTGTTCAACCTCAATTTCAAGTTCTGTCCAGACAAACAGTTGCTAGAGATTGCTTGCAGTTATATTTGAATGAGAAAGATAAATTGAAGTCCATGTTTGATACATTTTCTCATATGGTATGTCTTACCACCGACACATGGACTTCAATTTAGAATCTGAATTATATGTGTGTGACTACACATTTTATTGATGATAATTGGATCTTGAATAAAAAAATAATCAGGTTTTGTCTTGTTGTGGATCATAAAGGGGAAACAATCGGTCGGGTATTATAACAGACATTGAAACAATGGGGTATTGAAAGGATTAATACTGTTATCGTGGACAATCCAAGTTCTAATAATACAGTGATCAGTTATTTGGTTAGGAGAGTTAATGATTGGAATGGGCCTATTCTTAAAGGAGAGTATATGCATATGCGATGTTGTACACATATTTTAAACCTTGTTGTTAGTGATGGGATAAAGGAAATATCAACATCAATTGGTAGAATCAGAGTTTCTTGTAAATTTGTGAGAAGTTCACCTTCTAGGTTGTCTCTTTTTAAGAGCATTGCTGGGGAGTTAAAAATTCCTAGTAAACATTCTATAATTCTTGATGTGCCTACTAGGTGGAATTCTTGTTATTTTATGTTGGATGTTTCTGAAAAATATGAGAAGGTATTTATTCGTCTTGAGGAGGATTCAAGCTTTAAGAGTTCTCTTGTTTGTGAAGGTGGGGCTCCAACAACATATGATTGGGAACGTGCTCGTGTATTTGTCAAGTTTTTAAGGATATTTTATGACAAAAATATTGAATTTTCTGGTTCTATGCATGTGACATGTCACACGTTCTTTCACACTCTTTGTGACATATATATAAAAATCAAGAAATGGATGAAGAGTACTGATATGACTGTGAGTGCAATGGCTATTGCAATGAAGGTAAAGTTGGAAAAATATTGGGGTATTGGTTCAAATTTTAATTCTCTCTTACTTGTCGCAGTTGTTATTGATCCTTGATATAAATTAGCATATGTTCGGGATAGTTTTGAAATGATATTTTATGATGGAGACAAGAATGAGTTGATCAATAAATTAACAGAGGTTATGAATAATATCTTTGAGGCTTATAAATGCAAATATCCCATTCCGGTTGATCAATGCGAGTCAAGTTCTCATCAAGATGCACATATTCATGATGCCACTAGTGGTAGTGAGGATGATGAAAAATGGAAATATGCTTATAGATTAAATAAAAAGAAAAGACAATTGACACAACAAAGAAATGAATTAGAAAGATATCTAGAGATTGATGATTGTGAAGATTATTTCGATGGATTTGATATTTTAAGCTGGTGGAAAGGAAAGGAAATAAAGTATCATGTTCTCTCATGCATTTCTAGAGATATTCTAGCAATTCCTTTAACTACAGTATCATCAGAGTCTTCATTTAGTATAGGAGGATGAGTCCTTGATCCATTTCGTAGTTGTTTGAATCCCAATACTGTTGAGGCGTTAATTTGATCCCAAAATTAGTTTAGAAAGTCTAAACCAATTGACATTCGATAGCAACTGGAAGAAGTTGAATTTATTAAATCAGGTATCATTAAAAATATTATGTTTTTTATCAGTTTACATTTATTAATTATAAACCTCTGTTTGAAAAATAAAAATACTGACTTGTTATTTCTTCTGTTGTGCTTTTTAGATATTCCATCATCCACCACAACTCATGATCAAAATGTCACTATCTAAAAATAATGACTGGTGTTTCTAAGGTGGTTTCCCTTCCATACTACATTTCACTTTAGTTTCCCCTGCTTTGTTGTGTTTCAAATTGGATGTTTCTTTTGTTTGGTTTTTGAATATTTTATGCTTGATAGTGCTAAATGGTTATTAATTTCTATTGTAATGTTTGAAAAATGTTGATATTTGTACAGTGGTTTATTCATGTCTAAATAAAGTGATGATAGGGTTTTCACTATTTAAGGAATGTTGTGCATGTTGGACATTCAGATAGAGTTTCCTTACAAAATTGTTTAAAGATTTTTAACCAAAGTCTGCAAACCCTCACTTGACTTAGCCGAATGAAAGTTCAATATATGTGCCTAGAAAACATTTTTTATTGGATTAATTTGAGCACTTCAGTTATTATCCCAACATACCTACTTATAGCCTTAGGATTATATCTTTAGACTTTACAATAAAACTATCCATTTGATATTTGTTTGACAGTCGCATAATATTTCCATATGAAATATATTAGTGTTTTACTCCAATAAACTTTTCTCACAGTAGTTATCACTTATGATAAGTGATTCTGTACAAGTATTTCCAGAACGTTTATTGAAAAAATGCAGTGTTCTTCTGGAATTCAAGTACAATTTTTTTTTGTAAATAGAACAAACATCACATATTTTTTTATGAATCATTGTCAAATAGAGCCTCAATATCCAATCTCCATCAATGATCTATTTTGATAATACTGAGTAAATTTAATGTGATTTAATTTATGCAAGCATCTCACATATCAACTTATGATATATTCCCAACACAAGCATCATTCAAAGTAATTTATTTTATTTTATTTGGGGCGGGGGATGACGGGGTTGCATAGAGGCTTAGACCTTTTATTGGGGGATGGGGATGGTGGGGTTGAATAGAGGCTTAGACCTTTTATTGGTAGTTGGGTATAATGGGGTTTAATAGAGGCTTAGACAGTGTTTGGCTTGGGGAAAACTTTGTTTTCATTTTCCACACATGTTTGGGGTAAATGATGCGAATTCTTGTTTTCTCTCATTATCCAAAATATTTTATAACAAATTTTTCGATGTATTCTTGGAAAATGAAAACGGAAACATTTTTCAAATCCAATCACAGCTATAAAATCCAAATCAATTATTTTCTGTTTACAACTCTTCTGACTGTAGCTTTGTAATTTCTATACACATTTATAAAGATGATTCACTGTCTTCAAGTGTGTTTGCATCTGATGATAGAGCATGGAGTCTCATCCTGTTCTCCCTGACAGGAAGCTACTTGAACGACTTGTTTTGATTATTGAAGAAGCTCGTGATTTAATGGGTGGTGGAATATTGGATGAGAGAAATCATCGGGGTTTGACCACTCTCCCTGAATCCGAGGTCCGTGCATGTTTTTTTTCTCTTGCAAACTTTGCTTAAAGATGAACTTTGCTTAATTGCTTAGCTTGATGGTTTAGGTGAACTTCCTAAGTAAATTAGTTTCCTTGAAACCTGGGAAAGCTGTGCATGATATGATAAAGAATGTGATTCAAGGAAAAGATAAAGGTTCATATCAATCCAGTATGCACAGGTAAAAGTCTAAAGATGTTTTTTTTTATGATGAGGATCAAACTAGGAAGAAATAAAGTAGATTGAGGCCATGTTTGGTACATGGGGAGAACAGTGGAAAGGAATGAAATAGGAACCTTGAGTTGATGGAAAAGTATTGTTCATGTTTACCCTCATCAATGTTGTATCTTTAAGAATCTTTTTGCCTCTTTGATTCATTTATCTTCATTCCATTTCCTTTTATATCACATCAAATATCATTTTTTTGTCCCCCATTTTCATTCCATCAAGAATATTTCCCTGGTACCAAATGGGACCTAGGTGTTGCTGGGTATTTCAGTGCTATTGAAGTGAAATCTACATTAATCATTGTGGAAGTTATTCCATTCTTGGTCTTGGTTGTAAGTTACCTCATCAGGCTTTGTAGTAGCTATACTACAAACTTGTAAAGAAATTACCCTTTTCCGTCTCTCTTATGAAACATCTTGATAGCTTTTAATTAATGAATTTAAATGGAAAAATTTTATCTGACTGGTATTATTTCTTTGTTGTGATAAGATATGTGGACCTTAATTGACTTCTAATTATGTTTCCCAAAGAAAATACTAAAAAATTAAACTGAAACCTACTTATTATTGTTGCAGCTCTTGTTGTTCTCTTGGACTTCCTTCTGCAAGTTACTGTTTCTTTTTTCACCTTGATAGTTTTTGATTTTATGAGAGCAGAGGATAACAGTTCTATGTTTTGGGATGTCGAGAAATGCCTGGATAACCTGGGTTGATTCAAGGTATGTCTGCAACATGCCTGTTGAATTGGATTTTCAATCCTTTGTGACATTAATGGTTTGCATTATATGTGTGTGGCTGTGTGCTAGGGGTAAAAAATCATGAATGTAATGTTGATTGACATATACGATGTTCATAGGATTCAAGTTCTTCAGTTACAATTCTCTGTTGAATTGAAATTGTGTGTGATGTTATATTTTTTTATTTTCATGCTAATGCATTTTCAATTGAATTTGTCTCATCCTTAACTTTGGAATTGTATACCCCTACTAAAATGAAACTATAGATGCTTCTTTCCTGCATTTTTTTGGAGTTTCTTGCTTGGAACTGCTGCATTGGAACCAATCTGATCTGCTGCATTTTTTTGGATCCATTCTTTCCTGAATTTGTTTGGAACCAATTTCATTGGGTTAGGTTTGTTAGGGTAGGGTCTCGGTAGGGTATGTCTGATCTACTACATTTTTTTGGATCCATTCTGTGCTGCATTTTTTTAATCCATTCTGTGCTGCATTTTTTTAATCCATTTTGTGATGCATTTTTTTAATCCGTTCTGTGCTTCATTTTTTTGGAACCAACTACATTGGGTTGGGGTTGGTAAGGATAGGGTATCATTAGGGGTATGGGTTGGGTTGGTCTGGGCCGTGGGTAGGGTCTGGGCCGGGTTAGGTCTGTAATCCTCAGGTTGGGTTGGGTCTGGTTGTGCGTCCCTCGGGTTGGGTCGGTTCTGACCACTCAACCCAAGATGATTGACCCAACCCACAAATAGATGGGTTGGGTTGGGTCCTTTTGTTCATGCATCACCCAACCCAGACCCTATGGGTCAGGTTGGGTTGGGTCATCTGGTCATGCAGTGTGTGACCCAACCCGAAATTTTTCTTGGAGGTCGGGTCCAAAACCACCTATGACCCGACCTAACCTGACCCATGGACACCCCTACTCACACCATAGCACCTCTTGTGTAGAGACCCGAAGCTTGGCATACATAGATATTACATTACTTTTTCAGAAATACTTAATACATAAAAAAATCAGACACATAAGGACCGTAATAGTTTAGTGTCTTTGGAAACTTGGAATATAAACTTCTAATCATGTTGAAAGATCTTAAACATCTCCCATAACGATTCTCCCCTTTTTGTTTCCTTACCTAAAACCTTTCTTTTAATCATGGGGGAAAAGAAAACATAAAAAGGGTGATCTCAAATGCTCAGTAAGGGTAAGCATGGAGAAAATAAAACAAACCATATACATTTGAACTTAAAAACATGAACATAATATTTAAACATCAAAATCTTGAGCAATGACATAAAACATGGCATTACATAAGGCATAGATCATAATGGATCATCAATCATGATAAAATAGCATAGGAATAAAGCATGTAATTGTGGAATCCATTAAGCACATGTAATGATTTCCATAGTAGCCAAGGCATTACTGCCATGACTATCTTAGTGGACAAAGTCCCTTTCTGAATTGAGTTCACTCCTCGTTTCAGTCCTGTAACACTGAACCAGATTAACTTACCATTCCAGCCATGTCTATCTCATGAGATATAAATCCTTACCCAATGTATTGGAGGGAGATATAGGTCCCACCCATCTCATAATGAAATCATTATTACTTTTGCCACAAAATAAACATACACCATTCATAATAACCCAACGAATAAAATGGGTTTCATAAACATCATCCCATCATCACATAATCCATATAAAATAAATGGATATCATTTCATAATAAGAAAAGTGAAACCATGTAAATCATAGAGACATTATACTTGAAACATACACATAAGAAATAATGTCATCTTAGTTGAAAAATGGTTTTGATAAAACACTTGAAATGAATTCTTGAGGAAAATATCCTTTCATCTTCAAAATCATTTTCTTTTCACAAAATGTCATGCAATTTTAAAAGAAAAGGATTTTGTTGAAAATAGTCATGAAATATTTTGGAGGAAGCTTCATGAAAATAAGTCTTTATAAAACCATAAAAATCTGTTCACGCTGTATAAGTTAAAAATAACATTCTCCTCGTACTTTTGTCGAAAAAGTCAAAAAGTACCTTATATGGTAACCAAAGGAAAGATTCCATCCATACAATGTGGTAAAAAGTAAATAAAGGGTAAAAATGACTTTAAACATTCATGAAAGAATAGTAAACATTTTATGAAAACATTTTTAGAAAACATGGTCATGAATGATAAACGTAACCCCAGTAAATACTTAGGTATAAGCAATCTCGGATAAAAAAATGAGATTGAAAATTTATCCCTTACCTTAGGTCCGATATTCTTCGTATGGATCCGAACCTCCTGTATAATGATTTAAATAATTTCATTGACTTATTACAGAATCATATTCATTGTTATGATATCATATATGGTTCACTTATGACTTTATATTACCCATTCTTTTGTAAATTCATGTTAAAGTAACGTTTTGGGTAAAATCGTTTCATTTGTCATTCGTGTTTTAACTTGTAATTATTCATATGATTACTTAGATCACGGTTACTTACATCCAGAATGTAAAAAATGATTTATATATAATATATATTCAGAATATACATATATACAATAGATCGATAAATGGAAAGAAATACACCGTTCATGGAGACGGTAGGCCGTACGTACGCATGAACGTTGTTTTTGTTTCCTTATTGAATTGAATGGAATTAAGTAGATGACATACATATATATATTCATAAATACAGTATCATTATTATGTCATATATTTCATTATTACTTATTATATATACTTTATAATCATTCATGAATGGTTAATCATTGAGAATGAATCTCATCGCGTCGTGGAGACGGTAGTCCATACGTAAGCACAAGCGATGATATCATTCCCATGATCGTGGAATTGTATTTAAGTGTATGTATAATATTTAAGAATCAATACCACTTTTCAATAATCATATATATTCATTATTTACACCATTATACCCATTCAAGTAAGGTGGTGGTGGAAAATAGATTACACCACGGCGTGGAGACAGTATTCCTTACGTACGCACGCGCGGTGATTTCGTTTTCCGTAGGATGGATAAATGGTGAAATAGGGTTGTTTCATACTTATAATAACATATCAGTATATGAGTGATTCTGATGTTATTACTTCATAATGAAACAACTAAATAAGAAGAAGTGGAAGAAGAAATAAAGTTGAAAGAATCGGTAACGAACATTACCTCTTCTTTGAAGCGCCTCTTTGAGGCCTCCTCTTAGGGCACTAAAATTGGTCTTTGAAGAAGACCATTACCTCTAGGATGTTTCTAGGGAAGTTGAGAAGAGAATTTGGCAGGGTTTGGACGAGCTTGAAGGCTCAAATTGGTGTGAGGAAGAGAGGGAGGAGGTGCCCTTTTATAAGGGAGGGGAGGGGCACCTTTGGAAATCTTAAAAATATTAATTTATAATAAATCTAACCCCACTTAAAAAACTCCAAAAATGACTCATATTCGAATATTAAATGATATAGGGTTGTAATATCATCAACCAATAAAATTTAGACATGTTAGGAAATTATTTTAAACATTATCAACTTGATTTATCCTTACTTAATCAATTTAATTTTATTTGTGGTAATAACATTCTAAATTTTAAATTATAACAAATAATTACTTATTTGTTGTGAATTGTACATAATTGGATACTTTATAAAATTTTAGACCATATAAATTTAAATTTATAATTTTTTATATATTTTTGTGATTTTTAAATAATTTTATAATATGTTATTTTTATAAAATAACAATAGTGTCAATTTTGACACTATTCACACTATTCATTTATTTGAATTTAAATAAAATATATACAGAAGATATGTTCAGAATAAAAGCTTTAATAGATTCATAAAAGGTCATATGTATCTAGAAAATTAGTGGAGAACATTAAATTGTTCGTATAATATTTATTTTATTATTTTTAAAACCATTTATTTGGTTTATCGCTTAATAAAATAATTACTACAACATTTTTGTATAATTATTTAATATAATTATTTGTTTCATAAAAATTAAAAATAAAATCCTATGATGAATATAAATCTATTAACTTTCACAATAATACTTTTACTCGAATTTATCATCTTAAAATCACAATATTTATAAAATTATGAAGGTGACAACTTTGGCATCATTTAAAATAAAATAATATAAGTGTCATAATCACTTTTATAAGACTCCAAACGGTTATATATTAGGTAATTGGATGATTAAGGTGTAGATATACAATACCAATAAGTTTTGGTTAGGTTTGTGGGCGTTTTAATAGATATTATTATTTCAATAAAAACTATATTACTGATTTTTCACTTAATAAATAATTTCTGCATCATTAATGTATCACCATTAATGACAATTATTTAATCCCTAAAAATTCTAAATAAATTATCATGATGTAGATAATTTTATTAGCTTTCTGGAGAAAATTCATGTTTGATGTTTTATGATGTTTATCACTAAATTTAAATTATTATACTTATAAGATTTAAGAGAGTGACATGTTGTCACTTTCTTTGGTTTTAATAATAATTAAATTATTTTCATGGTCAAAAGTCCATAAAATGAATCTAATCTGACCCTTAGGTGATATGGGTATACTTTTATCCATCCAATAGAATTTTTTCATGTGTTAGGGTAATTTTATAATATTATATTTACCCTTAATTACCCGATTTACCTTTAACTATGGTAAATAAAATTTACCATAGTTACTATTCATAATTCCCAAAAATAAAAAGTAGCCTATTAACATAATTTGGACCTACTTATTCCAAATATGGAATCCATTTTTTCAAATTCAATACACATAAGTTGCAGAAATTAAATTAAAATTAATCCCGTTGTCGAATGAAAATGGGTTTTTGATTAAAACATTGCAAAAGATTGAATTGATTTAACCTACAAATTCAATGTAAAATAAATGCTAATTACATAAATTATATTAAATGGTAAAAATATATTCTATTTATAATTTAAAACCATTCAATATTATAATTTAACCACATAAGTTATTACGATGAAAAAAGTTGTTTTTAATTAAAATATAGCGTGTTTTTATTATTCATTAAAATATGAAAGTTATCAGAAAAATATCAAAACTTTATCCAATGTAAATTTTTATATCATAATTCAAAATAAGAATTTTATTTTGTCAAATTGAACTTATAAACATGTCAACAACTAGATTTAAAGTGGGTGCGCCATCAAAAGGCAGCAAAACTGCATTTTTTGAAAAATACTTATTTTACCCGAAAAATTTATTTTGTTCTTATACCATGTTCTAGAAAATGTGTAAGATGAATAATAATGTTATAAAATTTAAAATTTAGTTAATACTATTCATAACGGATAGTTCATAATAATATTATAATAATATACCGTTGTTTAGTAAAACCCGGTATTGCGTACAACACACGCTATCGAGGAAGGTTGCGATTGCGTGTAATGAAAGCCAAGTTAGGGTTGTGTGTTGTGAAAGAATCCTTTGTTGTTTCATATAACATAATCCAACCATATTTAATTTATACATTGAATATATATATATATATATACACTCAATGTTACGTAGAATGACTATTATCAAACGAACTTGAAATTGTGTGTAACACAATCTAAGAATAGTGTTGCGTATACTGAAAGCTAATACGGTGTTGCATATAGGACAAGATAATCTTGTTGTAGCATAAAACACATGACATCAAATAAATTAAAAAGAATACTTATCATAAAATATCGGGTTGTTACATTCTACCCCCCTTAAAATGAATTTCTCCCTCGAAATTCGTCGGGGTTATGCATGGTTTTCTACTTGAAAGTTTCTTTAATTAAAAACCACATCGTAAAATGAAATACCAAAACTTAAATTTCAAAACTAAAGTATGAAACGTAACAGTTACCCAAATTAACTCATCATTGGGTTTCCACGTAGGAGAACATAGGTGAAAATATGGATATGGAAGAGAAATCTAACCATCATGTTCTGATGGAGAGTGGTAGAGAACATGGCTATGAAAAAGCCAATAATCACAAAGCCATATATTTGTGATGATCTAAGGTACCATATGATTCATCGGATATAAGGGCACTAGGACAACATTTTTGGTTTTCAAGATCATTTCCCAAAAGTTGAAGAATTTGAATTAGAAGAAATACTTGCTTGATTTTGGTACAATCTCACTATTGTTCGTTCTTTGAACAATTTCCACTTCATCTCTTAAATACATGAAGTTGAATTTGTTATTCGTGAAGTGTTAGCAGATCATGTGATAGAATGATGGGTCATTTTATCTGTTTCAAACAAAAGGTTAGCAAAAGTTATAAGTCCATCTTAGGGTTAGATTAATCGTATATGGTTCCAAAAATGAACTTATACTTCATATATCATACCGCTTAGTAAAATAAAACTAGTTTCTACTAACCAGGGACTTTCTATAGGCCAATGGTAGGTGATAAAGGCCTATCGCACTTCGGTTGTGGGTTCGATTTCCACAACCTTTTCCGACGCGATGGGCTGTCACCCGTCCTGCAGGTTGTCCTTTTTCTAAAACTACATTACTATAACATCCCATCAATAATATCGAAAAAAAGTTCTATCCTTAAACAATACTAACTTATGTCCAACATAATCCATTCCAATATTTAGGCTTATCTAAAATACTTCGGTCCAAGCTCATAGTATAAAGAAAACAATTACTAGAAAGGTTATCTACCAAGAATGTGAATACAAGCATTTATCCCACATATATCATAAGATATATCTTATTGGTTGCATTCCAAACACATGAATACCTTAGTCATATATTCTCTTGAAACATAAATTACCATAGAACCTTAGTGAAAACATGAATACCATCAAAAGGTAACTCTTTCCACATACCAAAATCCCAAAAATCTATATAATCAAACCATAATATCACTTAGTCCTTATATCAGTCATGAGCTCACGAATACAATCAAACATCTCATCATCTTCTTATCCCTTCATTATGCACATATCATCTACTTTCCAAAAATATTTGAATAACCTTCCATGGTTACCAGTACTATTCAACATATACTTTCATATACTTTAGGAAAAACAATAGTGTAACAATCCTTAGATGATTCTTTATTCCATAGTACCATACATTATTCTTTATAAACATACAATAATTCCACTAACTTCTTAAACCACTAGCTGAGCTTCATCATTTATTTCATCTCCTATTTCATTTGTAGTCTCTTCATCATCATCCACATAAATACTACCCGTATGACCATGCTGATTCTCTTCATGAGATTTACCTTAGGGAATTGGTTTGCATAATGCCCATAAATTCCACATTTAAAACATCTAATCATTTTTGATGACGTAGAAATACCATTATCCTTGTCCATGGTGTTAACTGAAACTTTTCCTTTGCACTTACTGGCTTTGTGTCCTTTTCCACACCCAAAGCATCTTCCAGTTCCTTTGAAACAATCTCCCTGATTCCTCTTCCCACATGATTTACATGAGGGAAATTGAACTTTATTTCCTCTATGGTCATCATGAAACTCTATCTTTCTCTTATTATCTGAGTTGGGAAACTTATCAAAGTTGAGATTATTGATCATATTATGAGATTGCTGATTAGGCATAATAAGGATGTTTGGACTTCCAAATCCCATTTCATTTGGTTGCTCATGAATAATATCATTCCATTGTCCATCATATCCTTCATTATCATGAATCTTCCTGTTTCCAGCCATTTTCTAAAACCCAAAAAGAATAGTGTGAGAGGAAAAAATCATGCTAGGGAAAAAAACACAGTAAAGGAGGAGTACCCTCAATATCTAACATCTTAGGTTAAATTATATGATTTTTACCATAGTTCTAGGACTATATCCTATACATATACTTATCCTTAGGGATATCCCTAGACATACTTAGAAATATCTCTAGGGATCTCACTAACGTTTTCACATCCTAGTTTCCAAAGGTTGACTAAACCTTTCCACTGATACCAATTGTAGAGACCTGAAGCTTTACGTACATAGATATTACATTAATTTTGCGGAAATACTTAATACATAAAAAAATTAGACACACAAGGACCGTAATAGTTTAGTGTCTTTGGAAACTTGGAATATAAACTTATAATCATGTTGAAAGATCTTCAACATCTCCCATAATGATCCTCCCCTTTTTATTTCCTTACCTAAAACCTTTCTTTTAATTCTGTGGGAAAAGAAAACATAAAAAGGGTGATCTCAAATGCTCAGTAAGGGTAAGCATGGAGAAAATAAAACAAACCATATACATTTTAACTTAAAAACATGAACATAATATTTAAACATCAAAATCTTGAGCAATGACATAAAACATGGAAGTACGTAAGGCATAGATCATAATGGATCATCAATCATGATAAAATAGCATAGGAATAAAGCATGTAATTGTGGCATCCATTAAGCACATGTAATGATTTCCATAGTATCCAAGGAATTACTGCCATGACCATCTTAGTGGACAAAGTCCCTTTCTGAATCGAGTTCACTCCTCGTTTCAGTCCTGTAACACTGAACCGGATTAACTTACCGTTCCAGCCATGTCTATCTCATGAGATATAAATATTTACCCAATGCATTTGAGGGAGATATAGGTACCACCCATCTCATAATGAAATCATTCTTACTTGTGCCACAAAATAAACATACATCATTCATAATAACCCAACGAATAAAATGGGTTTCATAAACATCATCCCATCATCACATAATCCATATAAAAGAAATAGATATCATTTCATAATAAGAAAAGTGAAACCATGTAAATCATAGATACATTATACTTGAAACATACACATAATAAATAATGTCATCTTAGTTGAAAAATTGTTTTGATAAAACACTTGAAATGAATTCTTGAGGAAAATATCCTTTCATCTTCAAAATCATTTTCTTTTCACAAAATGTCATGAAATTTTAAAAGAAAAGGATTTTGTTGAAAATAGACATGAAATATTTTGGAGGAAGCTTCATTAAAATAAGGATTTATAAAACCATAAAAATTCATTCACGCCGTATAAGTTAAAAATAACATTCTCCTCGTACTTTTGTCGGAAAAGTCAAAAAGTACCTTATATGGTAACCAAAGGAAAGATTCCATCCATACAATGTGGTAAAAAGTCAATAAAGGGTAAAAATGACTTTAAACATTCATGAAATAATAGTAAACATTTTATGAAAACATTTTTATAAAACATGGTCATGGATGATAAATGTAACCCCAGTAAATACTTAGGTATAAGCAATCTCGGATAAAAAAATGAGATTGAAAATTTATCCCTTACCTTAGGTCTGATATGCTTCGTATGGATCCGAACCTCCTGTATAATGATTTAGATAATGTCATTGAATTATTATAGAATCATATTCATTTTTATGATATCATATATGGTTCACTTATGACTTTATATTACCCATTCTTTTGTAAATTAATGTTAAAGTAGCGTTTTGGGTAAAATTGTTTCATTTGTCGTTCATGTTTTAACTTGTAATTATTCATATGATTACTTAGATCATGGTTACTTACATCCAGAATGTAAAAAATGATTTATATATAATATATATTTAGAATATACATATATATAATAGATCGATAAATGGAAAGAAATACACTGTTCATGGAGACGGTAGGTCGTACGTACGCATGAACGTTGTTTTCATTTCCTTATTGAATTGAATGGAATTAAGTAGATGACATACATATATATATACATAAATACAGTATCATTATTATGTCATATATTTCATTATTACTTATTATATATAATTTATAATCATTCATGAATGGTTAATCATTGAGAATGAATCTCATCGTGTCGTGGAGACGGTAGTCCGTACGTACGCACGAGCGATGATATCATTCCCATGATCGTGGAATTGTATTCAAGTGTATGTATAATATTTAAGAATCAATATCACTTTAAAATAATCATATATAGTCATTATTTACACCATTATACCCATCCAAGTAAGGTGGTGGTGGAAAATAGATTACACCACGGCGTGGAGATAGTATTCCGTACGTACGCACGCGCGGTGATTTCGTTTTCCGTAGGATGGATAAATGGTGAAATAGGGTTGTTTCATACTTATAATAACATATCAGTATATTAGTGATACTGATTTTATTACTTCATAATGAAACAACTAAATAAGAAGAAGTGGAAGAAGAAATAAAGTTGAAATAATCAGTAACGAACATTACCTCTTCTTTGAAGTGCCCCTTTGAGACCTCCTCTTAGGGCACTAAAATTGGTCTTTGAAGAGGACCAGGACCTCTAGGATGTTTCTAAGGAAGTGGAGAAGATAATTTTTCAGGGGTTGGCCGAGCTTGAAGGCTCAAATTGGTGTGAGGAAGAGAGGGAGGAGGTGCCCTTTTATAAGGGATGGGAGGGTCACCTTTGGAAATCTTAAAAATATTAATTTATAATAAATCTAAAACCACTTAAAAACCTCAAAAAATGACTAATATTCAAATATTAGATGAGATAGGGTTGTAATATCATCAAAAAATAAAATTTATACATGTTAGGAAATTATTTTAAACATTATCAACTTGATTTATCCTTACTTAATCAATTTTATTTTATTTGTGGTAATAATATTCTAAATTTTAAATTATAACAAATAATTAATTATTTGTTGTTAATTGTCCATAATTTGATACTTTATAAAATTTTAGACCATATAAATTTAAATTTATAATTTTTTATATATTTTTGTGATTTTTAAATAATTTTATAATATGTTATTTTTATAAAATAACAATAGTGTCAATTTTCACACTATTCATTTATTTGAATTTAAATAAAATATATACAGAAGATATGTTCGAACTAAAATATTTTATAGATTCATAAAAGGTCATATGTATCTAGAAAATTAGTGGAGAACATTAAATAGTTAATATAATATTTATTTTATTATTTTTAAAACCATTTATTTGGTTTATCTCTTAATAAAATAATTACTACAACATTTTTGTATAATTATTTAATATACATATTTGTTGCATAAAAATTAAAAATAAAATCCTATGATGAATATAAATCTATTAAATTTCACAATAATACTTTTAATCGAATTTAACATCTTAAAATCACAATATTTAAATTGTTATATTTATTAAATTATGAAGGTGACAACTTTGGCATCATTTAAAATAAAATAATATAAGTGTCATAATCACTTTTATAAGACTCCAAACGGTTATATATTAGGTATTTGGATGATTAAGGTGTAGATATACACTACCAATAAGTTTTTTCCAGGTTTTTGGGCCTTTTAATGGGTATTATTATTTCAATAAAAACTATATTACTGATTTTTCACTTAATAAATAATTTCTGCATCATTAATGTATCACCATTAATGACAATAATTTAATCTCTAAAAATTCTAAATAAATTGTCATGATGTAGATAATTTTATTAGCTTTCTGGAGAAAATTCATTTTCGAAGTTTTATGATGTTTATCACTAAATTAAAATTATTATACTTATAATATTTAAGAGAGTGACATGTTATCACTTTCTTTGGTTTTAATAATAATTAAATTATTTTCATGGTCAAAAGTCCATAAAATGAATCTAATATGACCCTTAGGTGATATTGGTATACTTTTATCCATCCAATAGAATTTTGTCATGTGTTAGGGTAATTTTATAATATTATATTTACCCTTAATTACCCGATTTACCTTTAACGATGGTAAATAAAATTTACCGTAGTTACTATTCATAATTCCCAAAAATAAAAAATAGCCTATTAACATAATTTGGACCTAATGATTCCAAATATGGAATCCATTTTTTCAAATTCAATACACATAAGTTGCAGAAATTAAATTAAAATTAATCCCGTTGTCGAATGAAAATAGGTTTTTGATTAAAACATTGCAAAAGATTGAATTGATTTAACCTACAAATTCAATGTAAAATAAATTCTAATGACATAAATTATATTAAATGGTAAAAATATATTATATTTATACTTTAAAACCATTCAATATTATAATTTAACCACATAAGTTATTACGATGAAAAAAGTTGTTTTTAATTAAAATATAGCGTGTTTTTACTATTCATTAAAATATGAAAGTTATCAGAAAAATATCAAAACTTTATCCAATGTAAATTTTTATATCCTGATTCAAAATAAGAATTTTATTTTGTCAAATTTAACTTATAAACATGTCAACAACTATATTTAAAGTGGGTGCGCCATCAAAAGGCGGCAAAACTGCATTTTTTGAAAAATACTTATTTTACCCGAAAAATTTATTTTGTTCTTATACCATGTTCTAGAAAATGTGTAAGATGAATAATAATGTTATAAAATTCAAAATTTAGTTAATACTATTCATAATGGCTAGTTCATAATAA
The DNA here is from genome assembly GCA_963277665.1 of Viscum album. Lineage (NCBI taxonomy): Eukaryota > Viridiplantae > Streptophyta > Magnoliopsida > Santalales > Viscaceae > Viscum > Viscum album. The sequence continues at coordinate 755,899,942 of OY728148.1, read as the reverse complement.
TATTATAATAATATACTGTTGTTTAGTAAAACCCGGTATTGCGTACAACACACGCTATCGAGGAAGGTCGCGATTGTGTGTAATGAAAGCCAAGTTAGGGTTGCGTGTTGTGCAAGACTCCTTTTTTGTTTCATATAATATAATCCAACCATATTTCATTTATACATTAAATATATATATATATATATATATACACTCAATGTTGCGTAGAATGACTATTATCAAATGAACTTGAAATTGTGTGTAACACAATCTAAGAATAGTGTTGCGTATACTGCAAGCTAATATGGTGTTGTGTATAGCACAAGATAATCTTGTTGTAGCATAAAACACATGACATCAAATAAATTAAAAAGAATACTTATCATAAAATATCGGGTTGTTACATCTTGGGTAAGCGCACAAGCTGCATGCCAAAGGCGCACCTCGGTGAGGTTGCCTCACCTCACCGATGGTGAGGCGCACCGGGTGTGCCTCGCCACGCCTCACGCCAAGGTGCGCTAAGGCGCGTGCCTTTGACAATATTGCCTATCCCTACCCCCCTAGACATCCCACCCCCCAGGAAATCCCACACCCCTCCCCCACCTGGACACCCCACCCTGACCCCCCCTGGACAGCCCACACCCCTCCTTGGGCAGCCCATACCCCCCTCCCCCACACCCTTGTAGCCCCCCTACCCCCCTGCTACCCCCTACCCCCTGGAAACCCCCCACACTTGGACAACCCCCCTACCCCTCCTGCATCCCCCTTAGGGTAATTTTATTTAAAATCATTTTATTCATTAAGAAAGGTAAATCATCATGCATTATCCATTTCATTCCAAAAAACCCATTCAATTTATCAAAACATGAAAAATTCAATTTATAAAGCTATATGGGTCACTTAGGAAATGTCATTGGGGAAAGGGGAAATCGACTATATTGTTCATTCCAATTTAAAAATTGGGCCAAACACTTTGGAGGTGTGGTGGTGTCTAGGGGGTTGTCTAAGGGGGTGGGGTGTCCAAGGGGGTGGGGGTATCTAGGGGGGTGGGGGTGGTGGGGGTTTCCATGGGGGGTGAGGGGTGTCCAGGGAGGGTGGGGGTGAGGGTGTCCAGGGGGTGGGGGTGTCTAGGGGGTGGGGGGAGGGGGCTGTCCAAAGGGTGGGGGTGTCCAAGGGGGTGGGGGTGTCTGGGGGGGACTGTCCATAGGGGGTGAGGGGTGTCCAGGGAGGGTGGGGTGGGGGTGTCCAGGGGGGGAGCTGTCCAAGGGGTGGGGGTGTCCAGGGGGGTACAGGGGGTGGGGGCTATCCAATGGGGGGTCTAGGGGGTGGGGGGGGGCTGTCTAGGGGGGTGAGAGGTGTCGAGGGGGGGTGGGGGTGGGGGTGGGGGTGTTCATAATTCCAATCCATCACCCAACCAACAACCAACTCATCCTCAATATCAATACCCTTACCATTATTCCTTGAATAAAAACTATAAATACAAAATCCAAATCCAATTTTTAACTAAACTAAAGTCCACATAAACTACCATATCACCCCACTAAACAAACCCTTTACCATGTTTGAAGTGTAGAACAAAAAATAGAAAACAAATCAAAGGGTTCGCTACTCCACAGATCACAGGAACTCTAATTTAGCCCAAATCAAAACAAAAAACAGAAAAAATAGAGGTATAACATTAAAATTAAGGTAACAATTACTAATTTGAAGTGTAAAAATAAAAAATTGATTGATTGAAGATGGATCTATAGCTGGAAGGAGTTTCAAGACCAAGAAAACTTCAAGAGGAGCTTTGGATTAGGGTCTGCAATCAGGCCGAGTGGGAGTTGGGGTGCTTGGTATTTGGGGGAAAACTTTCCCAATGGTTTTTAAAAACCGTTGGGAAAGCCTCTCTTTACCAACGGTTTATTAAAACAATTGGTATATCTTAGAGGAACTAAATATTTCCCAACAGTTTTTTCAAACTACTGGGAAATCTTAATTATATCAACACATTGCCAACAGTTTGAATAAACTGTTGGAAAATGTTGCCTTTTTTTACAGTATACCAACAGTTTTAAGAAACCGTTGGTATATATCCATTGGGAAAATATCCAATTCTAGTAGTGATTCTTTGAACTCTTTCATCTCACAGCTCCTCCATTGAGACAAAATACATATCCCAACTGTGACTTTAGATCATTCCTCTACTGGAATTTGTGTTATTTTCAATGGTCTATTTGTTACGGGATCCTGTTGTAAATAAGCTTTAGCGACTGGGTCCCATCACAAATAGCCCATTGTAGAAAACGGTGTCAAAATAAATGTTTTTTGCGACGGGCCCTTCGCAAAAAATATTTTTTGCGACGGGGAAGTTTTCGGTCGCAAATAACTCTTAGATTGTATACATTATATATAAATAAACATATGTGATGGGCCCGTAACAAATAGTATTTGCGACGGTACCAAGGGTCTGTCACAAATACTATTTAAAAATATATTTTTAAACTATTTACGATGGGATCCCATCGTAAAAGATCCCGTCGCAAAAGATCCCGTCACAAATAATAACCAAAATAAAAACTATATATATTTATTTAAATTATAATTAATAAAAAATAATATTAAAATTATTAAAATAATAATAAAATAAAAAATATTAAAATTATCAATATTCTCAAAAAAATATAAAAAAATCATAAAATATTATTATTATTATTATTGGTAAAATAAACAAACATTATAAAATATAATACTAAAAAAATATATTTAATAAAATCATAATTAATGAAAAAATAATATTAAGGGGAAAATATATCAACTGTTTTACAGGAATCGATCCAGACTTCCCTGGTTGAGCTTCTTTATACCTTTATTTTCCACATGTGGGATAACTATCCAATGACTAATTTTCACCAGAATATAAGATGCAATTATTTGAACATGCATAAATATTCTGATAAATAAGGCCCAGATTAGGAACCAACCTCTTGCTCTCATAGTAATTTATAGGAAACACATTTCTTTCAAGTAATAGTGTTTTGACCAAAGAAAATATCTTATCAAAACAGTTGTTTGACATTGCATTATCTGATTTAATAGCCATAAATTTTGTAACCGCTTCTAATTTGTTTATCTTGCAACCAGGATATAATGCATCCTTAGAAAACCTCAATAACTCATAAAATTCAAATGGTGCCAACTCATGAGTTAAATTTATATCATCTTGAATTTCAGTATGTTGAACAGATGGACCTACAACATCATGTACTAAATTTTGAAACCATGATGGATCCAGAATCAAGTTATTAGTATCTTCTCTAAAATTGTGTTCACCGTGTTGATACCAAAAAACATAATCTGGTTGAAAACCAAACCGCAAGAGATGTCCCCCACCCTTTTCAAATGTGTCAAACGTTTTCAGAGCACATTTTTTTTACAAGGATACTTAATTGTGCCTTCTGAAACATATTCTAGTTTTGATGATGCAAATGATAAGAAAGCTTCAACACCCTCAATATATACATGATTTAAACCAAAACCGTTTGGATTTCTGCGCTAATTTATCCAAGCACGATCATATAATAATGACTGTTGTCGATTTCCTTGTTCCATATTTTTCTAAAAAATATAAAATCATCACTATTTTTTAATAATTTGAAATTATAAAAACACTATCTGAAAAAAGAAGATAAATAATTACAACTACTTCTTAATAATTACCATTAATTTTGGGCGACACAATTTCTAGTGGATTGATGACTACTCTTTTGTCCGAAAGCTCATTTACTTGCATCTTTCTCACACTGAAATCACAATGAAGAATCTGCTCAGAGGTATGCATATTCATTCTCATGCATACGAGAATGTATAAGCATACCTCCAAGCAGATTCTTCATTGTGATTTCCCTGTGAGAAAGATGCAAGTAAATGAGCTTTCGGAAAAAAGAGCCCCCTTTCGTTGATGAATCATCTTCTTGCAACTATCACCGCTTGAAAACATTATAAAAAATTTGGTCCTACGAATTCATATTCAAACTTGAGTATACGAGATTAGATATGCATACGTAGAAGCATACTTTTTATAATGTTTTGAGTCAATGAATGTTGAAAGAATAAGTGTCATCGAGCAAAAAGAGTGTTGTCAATCCACTGAAAATTATTCCAAGTTATTACAAGTTATTACAATTTATTACAATTGATATTATTTCTAATTATTCCTAATTATTCCTAATTATTACTAATTATTACAAATTATTACTAATTTATTTCTATTTATTCCTATTTATTCCTATTTATTCCCAATTATTTCTATTTATTTGTATTTATTTCTATTTATTCCTATTTATTACTATTTATTCCTAATTATTACTAATTATTGCTAATTATTGCTAATTATTGCTAATTATTCATATTTATTCGTATTTATTGCTAATTATTACTAATTATTGCTATTTATTTCTATTTATTGCTATTTATTACTATTTATTTCTATTTATTCCTAAATATTCCTAATTATACCTAATTATTTCTATTTATTCCTAATTATTACTATTTATTACTAATTATTCCTATTTATTCCTAATTATTTTTATTTATTACTAATTATTGCTAATTATTTCTATTTATTGCTAATTATTCCTATTTATTGCTAATTATTCCTATTTATTTCTAATTATTACTATTTATTGATAATTATTACAATTTATTGCTAATTATTACTATTTATTGCCAATTATTACTATTTATTATTAATTATTACTATTTATTGCTAATTATTACTATTTATTTTTATTTATTACTATTTATTGCTATTTATTACTATTTATTACTATTTATTACTATTTATTCCTATGTATTACTATTTATTACAAATTATACCTATTTATTACTAATTATTCCTATTTATTACTAATTATTCCTAATTATTACAATTTATTACTAATTATTCCTATTTATTTATAATTATTCCTATTTATTTCTAACTTTACCTATTTATTTCTAATTATTACTATTTATTTCTAATTATTTCTATTTATTCTTAATTATTGTTATGAATTTCTATTTATTGCTAATTATTCCTATTTATTTTTAATTATTCCTATTTATTGCTAATTATTTCTAATTATTGCTAATTATTTCTAATTATTCCTATTTATTTCTAATTATTCCTATTTATTGTGAATTATTCCTATTTATTGCGAATTATTCCTATTTATTGCGAATTATTACTATTTATTCCCATTTATTACTATTTATTCCCATTTATTAGGAATTATTCCTATTTATTACTAATTATTTCTATTTATTACAAATTATTCCTATTTATTACTATTTATTGCTATTTATTGCTAATTATTGCTAATTATTTCTAATTATTGCTATTTATTACTAATTATTGTTATTTATTACTAATTATTACTATTTATTTCTAATTATTCCAAATTATTCCTATTTATTCCAAATTATTGCTATTTATTCCTATTTATTGCTAATTATTCTTATTTATTACTAATTATTCCTATTTATTACTTATTATTCATATTTATTACTATTTATTCCTATTTATTACCATTTATTTTTATTTATTACTATTTATTAATAATTATTCTTATTTATTCCAATTTATTGCTGATTATTTCAATTTATTACTAATTATTCCTATTTATTGCTAATTGTTCCTATTTATTTCTAATTATTGCTATTTATTACTAATTATTACTAATTATTACTAATTATTACTAATTAATGCTAATTATTACTAATTATTGCTATTTATTACTAATTATTTCTATTTATTGCTAATTATTTCTAATTATTGCTAATTATTGCTATTTATTGCTATTTATTGCTAATTATTGCTAATTATTGCTAATTATTGCTAATTATTCCTAATTATTGCTAATTATTCTTAATTATTCCTATTTATTCCTAATTATTCTTATTTATTCATAATTATTCCTAATTATTTCTAATTATTCATATTTATTACTAATTATTCCTATTTATTACTAATTATTCCTATTTATTACTAATTATTCCTATTTATAACGATTTATTACGATTTATTCCTATTTATTACAATTTATTCCTATTTATTGCTATTTATTGTTATGTATTCCTAATTATTACTATGTATTTCTATTTATTGCTAACTTTTTCTATTTATTGCCAATTATTCCTATTTATTCCTAAGTATTCCTATTTATTACTAATTATTCCTATTTATTCCTAATTATTCCTATTTATTACTAATTATTCCTATTTATTACTAATTATTCCTATTTATTGCTAATTAATCCTATTTATTGCTAATTATTTTTATTTATTGCTAATTATTCCTATTTATTGCTAATTATTGCAATTTATTCCTAATTATTCCTATTTATTGCTAATTATTCTCATTTGTTACTAATTGTTACTATTTATTACTAATTATTACTATTTATTACTAATTATTACTATTTATTACTATTTATTACTATTTATTACTAATTATTACTATTTATTACTAATTATTAAAAATTAGTACTAATAATTTCAATTTATTATTACAAATAAATACTAATAACAAAATAATTTAAATCTAATTTAATTACAACTAATCAAAAATAATTAAAATTAACATCAAAAAATGAAATAAATACTAAATTAAAGAAAATATAAATACCTTTAAACTTGATCTCTTATTGGTGTAGATGGCTTCAGAACTTTTTGGTGAAAAAAAACTAACTCACCCAAATTTTCTCTCTGAAAATTGAGTTTAGAGAGAGAGAGAGAGAGAGTAAGAAATGAGAGGTGGATTTGAAAAAACGTATGGGGGTATATATAGGTTAGATTAGTTGCGACGAGACTATTTGCGACGGGTTGCCTGTCACAAATAGTTTTTTTTTGCGACGGGACTCGTCGTAAAAACCTTCACCCGCATTATTTACTGTCGGCGATTAAAAGAGTATTTACGACAGGAGCCGTCGTAAAAGGTACCTGCCGACACACTATTTGCAATGGGAGAACATCCCGTCGCAAAAACCTATTTACTGTCGTCGGGTATTTGCGACGGGACCCGTCACAAATACACACGGACTGACGCATTATTTGCGACGGGGGAATACCCCCTGTCGCAAATAACCTTCCTGCGGTTTGCCGCGCAAACCGCGCCAAACCTTTTGTGACGGGACCCCAAATCCTGTCGCAAATAACCAAGTATTTGCGACGGGTAGAATCCCCAATCGCAAATAACCTCTGGGACGAACTATTTGCGACAAGATTAATTCCCGTCGCAAATAGCCCGTCGCAGAAAGCTAATTTTCCTGAAAGCTAACATATGTATCACTCCCGATGACTAACTCTTCATCTCCTCTATAAACTAGGAACACATCCTTAGTTCACCTCAGATACTTAATGATATTCATCACAGTAGTCCACTATTATTCGCTTGAATATGCTTGATATCTGCCTACCAGGCTCGAATCATAGGCAACATCAAGCCACATCCATAACATGACATACGTGATAGATCTTATCACAAAAGCATATGAGATCTTACTCATTATCTCTCTTTTCTATTGTGCTTGAGGACACATCTTCTTGGAAAGATGTATACTATGTGACACTGGAACCAATCCCCTCTTGGATTGTTCCATACTGAACCTCCTCAGTATCTAGTTAATATATGTACTTTAACTTAGTCCAAGCAGCCACTTTGATCTATCACACATGGTCTTGGTCCCTAGAATGTAGGCTGCTTTACCTAAGGCCTTCATGGAGAATCACTTTCTCAACCATGCCTTAACCTCTTATAAGGTTGTTCATCATCAACATTGCATTTTTATTAAAAAGGCAGAAAAATACAACAAAGAAGTCAGAGAGAAACTAACTAGGGGGATCTAAAATAATGAAGACCCAATTGATCCCCTCTAATCAAATTTACTTCCTCCGGATCCAACTGAAGAGAACTTGAAAAACAAATGACGTTATTACCTTGTACAACCACCGCCAATGAAGCAAGATGATCAACCAATTTGTTGCCCTCCCGCCACACATGAGAAATCCAAATGTTAGAGTTTTTGAGGCTATCTTTTCACTTCCTGATAGAATAGGCTATTGACTAAGGAGATGGAATTTTACTATGCATTGCATCATGAAAAATTAAAGAATCAGTTTCAATCTGGCTGAGCATAATATTTTTCTGGGCACACAATACAAGACCCATCTGCATAGCTTTGGCTTCTGCTTGAATTGAATTACCCCTCCCAAAGTATGAAGAATAGGCAAGCAGGACACTTCCCCAAGCATCACGAACCACCCCTCCTCCTCGCATAATACCTAGTATGCATGAACCATCAAAATTCAGCTTCAAACCTGTGCTTGGTGCCACCCATTGAACCCAATTCCCTCTCAATGCATGGACTGGTTGCTGAATAATAAAACCATTCCTCTATAAGGCTCTCAAAGAAGGAGCATCATTCCATTTATTATAACCATTAACCGGATCAATAAGCAGGTATTTCTCCCTCATAACAATGGACCATTCCGTGGCAAGAATGCCTTCAAACCTGGCCTTGTTTCTTTCCCACCAGATGCACCAACAACCTGTACTTAATATTGCAGTTCTAGCTAATTTTTCCAGTACCTCACCTTTAATACCATGAAACCATCTTTCCATTAAAGATTTTTCAGCAAGATTAGGTGAAAAAATACCAGTAAACCCTCCAAAAAATCTCTATACTTTTATGGCCCAATCGCTCTCAAAGAAAGGGTGATTAACATCTTCCTCCATGTATAAATTGAAACAATGACATTTATAAACCATGTTTATTCCTAACTTCCTCAAATTCTCATCTGTAGGAATAGCCTGGTTTCTTATCCGCCATACAAGAAAGTTAAACTTAGTAGGAATACAACTACACCATACCTTTTTATTCCAAGTATCCTACTACCCTTGATGATTCGAAATCTGGTTGAAGTTATTTAAAGAAAAAAAACATGTATTAGATGCAGTAAACACACATCTATCCATATCAGAATTTAAAATAATATCATCCAAAACCTCCCTTTACCTCTCATCCAGAACAGCGTTAATGAACCTAGGATTTTCTCTGGCCTCCTTGAATGAAATCAAAGTTCCAGGACAACCCAGATAACCCAATACTAAACCTGCCCAGTTATGAAACCAAAAAGATAACTCCCCCTTCCCTACAATCCATCTTGAATGTTGTTGAATGACCAGAATAATTTCCTAGATTAAGGACCAAAAACATAGATCCATTTGAAAAAACATTTTCCTCATAACCAATCCCTTTATATGACATAGTCTTCCCCCACAAAGTACACTCCTCCACCACTTCCCAAGTGAGTTTTGAATGCATGCAGTGAATGGTATTATCCAGGATTCTCACTCCAATCCAACCTATTATAAGGTTGTTATCTTGTGTTTAATTAGTAATATTTCATCAATATATACTACTATGAAAATTATTGTACTCCCACTAAACTGCTTGTAAACACATGGCCCACCTTCATTCTTAATGAAACCAAATTATTTTATAGCTTTGTCAAACTGAATGTTCCATAACTTGGATTATTTCTTTATTCCGTAAATGGATCTCTACAACTTTCATTCCTTTTTGGCATTGGATAGAGCCACAAAACCTTCTGGTTGTGTCATATACACATCTTTCTAAAGTTTCTTGTTAAGGAAAGTAGTTTTGACATCCATATACCAAATATCATAGTCATATAAAGTTGTTATAACAAGTAGAATTATGATGGATTTAAACATGGAAACTGGAGAAAAGGTTTCATTGTAGTTAATGCCTTGAATTTGTTCAAACCCTTTACCCAATATTCGTGATTTATAGGTACTAACCTGACTTTACATGACCAACTTTCTCTTGAATACCCATTTACACACAACATGATTTACATCCATTGATAGATCAACCAAAACCCACACATGGTTTTGGTATATGAAATTCATCTATGAATTCATGACTTATTTCCATTTTGTAGCTTTTGATCTCTCAACTGCCTCTTTGTAAGATAGGGGATATTATTGTCAACCAATAATGAGTCACCATCTTCTATGACTAGAGAACCAAATCTATACAATTCTATAACCTCTCTAGTGCTCCTATGCGGTACTTGCGTATCATGCTTGCTCCGCGCACCATCTCCATGTACCTCCTTCACGTACTGCCTCTGCATACTGCCTTCGCATACCGCCTTTGTGTACTGCTTTCGTGTACTGCCTCTGTGTACTGCCTTGGTGTACCGTTTTTTCCTTCTGAAATTTTTTTATTCAAATTCTGTGAATTATTTCATCTCCTGCATACCACTTTTTCCTATGAAAAATATCTTCTGTGAAATACTCCTTCCAATTTTGTGAACTATTTCATCTTTTTCATACCACTTTGTCCTATGTGGAATCTCTATCGCATACCAATTTTTAGAATTAGTTGAGTTCTTCCACAATGATGATATTTTCTTATTGAATTTGCTCTATTAAATGATGGTATTAACACTCCTTATATAGTCAAATAACTTTACGAATTTCACTAATTCTTTTTACCCAAATATTCAATGTGGGAAAAAATTCATCGCATATTGAACTCCATCCACGTACTTTAAGCTTCCACCACATACTGCAGTCCTCTAAAATATGAACCTTTATCACATATCGTTAACCTTATGTGTACTGTAAGTCTATCGGTCTATGTACTGCATATCTTTTTTCCAATGACAAGCCATCCCGTGTACTGCAACTCTTCACTGCGAACCGTCACTACAAACCATTTTCGGTTTTACGCACCGCTCCACATACCATTCCCTCTTCCGGGTACGCGGCCGTGAACCATTCCAAGAACATGGTACGCGGTCCCTGCTATGAGGTACACAGTTTTCTTCCTTTTCCGATTTTCTTCGCCATTCTGCATCTCATTCACTCCTATGCAAAAATACTTCCCTTTCCAAAAAATCCCGATTTGGAGGTCCAAAAATTTGACAAACACTGGGAAACAAAACCACCATAAATATTTGTTTCAGTAAGAACACTCATGCTTCTTCACTGTCATCTGGCTTCTTCAACAATTAGGGGATTTCATCACGAACTCCTTCCACCATGATATATACTCTTTGAATGATCAGTTTCAACATTGTTATATTCTCCAGGGAAAGTACTACAATTTCTCTGTCTTCCAGCAACATCAGTTTTTCCAGTAAACACTGAATATGACCGGCATTATCCTCTCAGCTTTGTATGATCATTATTAAATCATAAAATGTCCACATGATCTCTCATGCAATGATGCATGTCTCTTCAGGTAGGCTCTTTCATGGTCTCTTTGAAGAATGATATATTGATTACTTTATAACTTCAATCCCTTCAACACTCTCTAAGATGGTTTCATTGTTGTAGACAATGTATCACCTTTGATACATGTACTTTGAACTTAAGATCAGTTCAACAATCATCTGAATTTATCACCCTCAATACCTTGGGAGTTCTTATTCATCTCCTTCTTTATTTTGATATTCATTGACAACTGTTGACAACAAATACAACCTTATACACAAAGTGGTCCCAACAGTATCATCACCTGGGAAAGACCCATCGGGCTCTTCCCCTGCCCACCCCCATCATCGATCATTTTGCCCTCTTCAGTCTGTTGGGGCTCGAAGCCCGACGCCGTAGCGGAAGTAGTCGTTGTTGCAGAAAACACACAAGAGGAGAATATTTCACTTGAAGGCCTTTTATCACCCGAAGGCATTTTATCACCCAATGGAATTTTACACATCACCCGAAATATTTTCACACCACACCCAAAGGAATTTTTAAAACACAACACTGAAACCATAAACATACCATTTTTGTTGTACCACCAATCATCACAAGGGGGACACACCGCTTGATCTTTTCAACCAAGAGGACTTTCGATACATGGAACCTTCATGAATCTCTTTTCACGCCATCATCGACGATTCTCTCTGCATCATCGTATGCCATCATCTTCACGCACACACATTCATTCACTGTCGTTGACATGCCATCATCGTCGACATCATCACCTCTACTTCATTCGTCTTCATCATCTTTTCTTCACACCAGTTACCGCAAACATGACAACCCCTTCCTCATTTCTCTCTTGGTGGCTACATCTTTGCCAACCCACATTCCAAAACATGCTACAACATCCTCTTATATAGACATATTGTCCATATCTCCATTTAATGCAGTCAACATTCATAATTCCATTATTATTCCATCAATTAATATTGGGAATAACTCTTCATTAATTTTTTGAGAAAATCTTTTATTAATGTTGATAAAATCCCTCCATTAATAATTTTCTCTCCCTTCATTATTTAAATATTAAATCCGAAATCCCAACAATCTTCACCTTGATTTAAAATTCAAATACTCCACATTAATCTCCACCATCTGGTTCAATTTGATCGCCAATTCCACCAAGCTTCAAATGTCACCCAATGAACGGAACACACCACATGACACCTACGGCCAAGAAGACTTTCGATATTTCAGCAACACCGCTGATACCGCCGTCATTTTCGATGACATCCGAGTCCTGAGTCCTTGATAGTTTGTTCCACCAGATGCTTGCTACCGTGTTCTGCAACCGAGCACTTCAACCAATCCCTTTGATACCACTGTTGGGGCTCGGAGCCCGACGCCGCAGCGGAAGTAGTCGTTGTTGCAGAAAACACACAAGAGGAGAAGATTTCACCCGAAGGCCTTTTATCACCCAAAGGAATTTTACACATCACCCGAAGGATTTTCACACCACACCCGAAGGAATTTTTACAACACAACACCAACACCATGAACATACCGTTTTTGTTGTACCACCGTTCATCACAACCAGGACATGCCGCTTGATCTCCGCAACCAAGAGGACTTTCGTTACATGACACCTTCATGAATCTCTTTGCACGCCGTCATCGATGATTCTCTCTACATCATCGCACGCCATCATCTTCACACACATGCATTCATTCGCTGTTGTTGACACACCATCATCGTCGGTGTCATCACCTCTACTTCATTCGTCTTCATCATCTTCGCTTCGCACCGGTTACCGCAAACGCGACAACCCCTTCCTTGTTTCTCTCTTGGTGGCTACATCTTTGCCAACCCACATTCTAAAACATGCTATAACATCCTCTTATATAGACATATTATCCATATCTCCATTTAATGCGGTCAACATTCATAATTCCATCATTATTTCATCAATTAATATTGGGAATAACTCTTCATTAATGTTGGGAGAAAATCCTCCATTAATGTTGTGAAAATCCCTCCATTAATAATTTTCTCTCTCTTCATTATTTAAATTTTAAATCAGAAATCCCAACACGGTCGTAGCAGTGGACGCTCCTCAGGCACTCGTGGATGTGGTCGTATGGAGGGTCATCGTCGTCCCCTTTTCCAGCAATGTGGCAAGCTCGGCCACCTGATCGACCATTGTTGGGTTCTTCATGGACGCCCATCTCAACAACTGTGGTAGGGTCAGACCACGGTCTAGGATGCTTCCTCGTCAGCTGCAACCACTACGGAAAAAATAGCTTTTTGCAACGGTCTATTTGCGATGAGATTAATTCCCATCGCAAATAGTCCGTCCCAGAGGTTATTTGCGACGGGGGGTTCGTCCCGTTACAAATAATTGGTTATTTGCAACGGGATTTGGGGTCACGTCGCAAAAAGTAAGGCATGGTTTGTGCGCCAAACCGCGAGAAGGTTATTTGCAACGGGGGGATTCCCTTGTCGCAAATAGTGTGTCGGTCAGAGGATATTTGCGACGGGACCAGTCATAAATACCGGCGGCAGTAAATAGGTTTTTGCGACGGGATGTTGTCTCGTCGCAAAAAGTGTGTTGGCAGGCAACTATTTGCGACGGGACCCGTCACAAGTACCCTTTTAACCGCCGACAGTAATTAATGTGGGCAAAGGTATTTGCGACGGATCCCGTCACAAATAGTACCATCGTAACTAATCTAAATATATCCCCCGTCAGTTTTTCCTGCTCTTCCCTTCAATTCTCACTTCCTCTCTCTCTCTCAACTCTATTTTTAGAGTGAAAATTTCTCCGAGTTAGTTTTTTTTACGAAGAAGTTGTGAAGTCATCTACATCAATAGGAGATCAAGTTTAAAGGTATTTATATTTTATTTAATTTAGTACTTATTTTATTTTTTATGTTAATTTTAATTATTGTTGATTAGTTGTAATTAAATTAGATTTAAATTGTTTTGTTATCAGTATTTATTTGTAATAATAAATTGAAATTATTAGTACTAATTCTTAATAATTAGTAATAATTAATAATTATTAACGATAATTTGTATTGTATATAAATAATTAGCGGTAATTAGTAATTAGTAGTTGTAATTTGTAGTTATTAATAGTAATTAAAGCTAATTAGTAATAATTAGGGGTAAGTAGTAATAATTAGGGTAATTAGTAATAATTAGGGTTAATTAGTAATAATTAGCGGTAAATAGTAATAATTAGTAATAAATAGTAATAATTAGGAATAAATAGTAATAAATAGTAATAATTAGCAATGAATAGTAATGAATAGTAATAAATAGTAATAATTAGTAATAAATAGTAATAAATAGGAATAAATAGAAATAAATACTAATAAATACTAATAAATAGAAATAATTAGTAATAATTAGTAATAAATAGTAATAAATAGGAATAAATAGGAATAAATAGGAATAAATAGGAATAAATAGGAATAATTAGGAATAATTAGGAATAATTAGTAATAAATATGAATAAATAGGAATAATTAGTAATAAATAATAATAAATAGGAATAAAGAGAAATAATTGGTAATAAATAGGAATAATTAGTAATAAATATGAATAAATAGGAATAAATAGGAATAATTTGTAATAAATAGAAATAATTAGTAATAATTAGGAATAATTAGTATTAAATAGAAATCATTAGTAATAAATAGGAATAAATAGGAATAAATAGGATTAATTAGGAATAATTAGTAATAAATAGGAATAATTAGTAATAAATAGGAATAATTAGTAATAAATAGGAAGAATTAGTAATAGTTAGGAAGAATTAGTAATAATTAGGAAGAATTAGTAATAATTAGTAACAATTAGTAATAATTAGTATTAATTAGAAATAATTAGTAATAATTAGAAATAAATAGTAATAAATATTAATAAATAGTACTAATTAGTAGTAATTAGTAGTAATTAGTACTAAATAGTAAAAATTGGTAATAAATCGTAATAAATAGTAATAAATAGTGACAATTAGTAACAATTAGTAATAATTAGTAATAAATAGTAATAAATGGTAATAAATAGTAATAAATAGTAATAATTAGTGATAATTAGTCATAAATAGTAATAATTAGTAATAAATAATAATAAATAGTAATAGATAGTAATAAATAGTAATAAATAGTAATAAATAGCAATAAATAGTAATAAATAGTAATAATTAGTAACAATTAGTAACAATTAGGAACAAATAGGAACAAATAGGAACAAATAGGAACAATTCGTAATAAATGGTAATAAATGGTAATAAATGGTAATAAATGGTAATAAATGGTAATAAATAGGAATAAATAGGAATAAATAGGAATAAATAGGAACAATTAGTAATAAAATAGTAACAATTAGTAAGAAATAGTAACAATTAGTAATAAATAGTAACAAATAGTGACAATTAGTAACAATTAGTAAAAATTTGTAACAATTTGTAACAATTAGTAACAATTAGTAACAATTAGTAACAATTAGTAACAAATAATAACAAATAGGAACAAATAGTAACAAATAGTAATACTTAGTAACAAATAGTAACAAATAGGTATACTTAGGAATACTTAGGATAAATAGTAACAAATAGGAATACTTATGAATAGTTAGGAATACTTGGGAATGCTTGGGAATACTTGGGAATAGTTAGGAATAGTTAGGAATAATTAGAAATAATTAGGAATAAAATCAATTGTAATAACTTGTAATAACTTGTAATAACTTGGTACAATTTTTAGTGGATTGGCGAAACTCCTTTTGCTCGATGAATCTTCTCCTTTCAACTCTCACCAACTCAAAACATTATGAAAAGTATGCTTCTACGTATGCATATCCAATATTGTATGCATGAGTTTGAATATGAATTTGTGGGACCACAATTTTCATAATATTTTCAGGCAGTGACAGTTGCAAGAAGATGATTCATCGACGAAAAGGGGGATCTTTTGTCCGATGACTCATTTACTTGAAACTTTCTCACACTGAAATCACAATGAAGAATCTTCTCAAAGGTACGCTTATACATTCTTGTATGCATGAGAATGAATATGCGTACCTTCGAGCAGATTCTTTATTGTGATTTCAGTGTGAGAAAGTTGCAAGTAAATGAGTGGTCGGACAAAAGAGTAGCCATCAATCCATTGAAAATTGTGTCGCCCGTAAATAATGGTAATTATTAAGAAGTAGTTGTAATTATTTATCTTTTTTTTTTCAGATAGCATTTTTATAATTTCAAATTATTCAAAAACAGTAATGATTTTATATTTTTTAGAAAAATATGGAACAAGGAAGTCGACAACAATCATTATTAGATGATCATGCTTAGATAAATCAATGCAGAAATCCAAACAGTTCTGGTTTAAATCCTATATATATTGAGAGTGTTGAATCTTTCTTATCATTTGCATCATTAAAAATAGAATATGTTTCAAAAGGCACAATTAAGTGTCCTTGTAAAAAATGTGCTCTGAGAACATTTGACACATTTGATAAGGTTAGGGGACATCTCTTGTGGTTTGGTTTTCAACCAGATTATGTTTTTTGGTATCAATAAGGTGAACACAGTTCCAGATAAGATACTAATAACTTGATTCCAGATCCATCACGGTTTCAAAATTTAATACACGATGTTGAAGGTCCATCTGTTCAACAAACTGAAACTCAAGATGATATTGATTTAACTCCTAAGTTGGCACCATCCAAATTTTATGAGTTGTTGAGGTCTGTTGAGGATTCATTATATCCTGGTTTCAAGATAAGAAAATTAGAAGTGTTGCAAAATTTATGGCTATTAAATCAGATAATTCAATGTCAAACAACTATTTTGATCAGATATTTTCTTTGGTTAAAACATTGTTACCTGAAGGAAATGTGTTTCTTGTAAATTACTATGATAGCAAGAGGCTGGTTTGTAATCTTGGCCTTAGTTATCGAAAGATTCATGCATGTACAAATGATTTCATCTTATATTCTAGTGAAAATGAGTCATTGGATAGTTGTCCCGCATGTGGACAATCGAGGTATAAAGAAGCTCAACCAGGAATGTCTGGATCGATTATAGTAAAATAGTTGAGATATTTTCCCCTTACACCCAGGTTGCGACATTTATTTATGTCTCATAACACAATATCAATAATTTCATGGCACAAAACCAAGATTTCAACCAATAAAAGCTTTAATTATCCATCTGATGGAGATTTATGTAAAAAATTTAACCGTCTGCATCTGTCTTTTGATTTAGAAGCCCGAAACGTGCGATTAGGTCTTTCTACTAATGGTTTCTGTCTGTTTGGTTCTTATGGTAGTTAGTATTCATGTTGGCCTATCTTTATAACTCTGTACAATTTAACTCCATGGATGTTGATGAAGGAGCCCTATATCTTTTTAACCTTATTAATCTCAGGACATCCAAAAAAGAATATTGGTGTTTATTTGAAACCATTGATTGATGAGTTAAATGCATTTTGGAGTAATGATGTTAATACATATGATGTTACTGTGAAACAAAATTTCATATTAAAATTTGTATTGATGTGGACGATTAGTGAATTTATGGAATATGGAATGTTATCTGGCTAGAGTACACAAGGTCTGAAATTATGTCCTTACTGTATGAAAGAAAACAAAGCCTTTATGCTCATCAATGGAAAAAAACCTTGCTATTTTGACTGTCATCGCAAATTTCTTCCAACCGATCATCCTTTTCAGAGGAACAAATCTCATTTCAGAAAAGGCACAATTGAAATGGATGGACCTCCAAAAATGATATTAGGTACAGAGTTAAAATTAGTTTTATTTTCGTTACCTCTCATCACATTTGGGCTGACATTAAACCAACAGAAAATTCATGGCTTTGGGAAAGAACATAATTGGATAAAACGGAGCATTTTTTGGGATCTTCCATATTGGTCTAATTTGTTGGTCTGCCACATGTTGGATTTCATGCATATTGATAAGAAATGTTTTGATAATTTATTTCGTACAATTTTGGATACACCATGTAAGACTAAAGATATTGTAAAGGCATGATTAGATCTTTCCCAAATTTGTAGGAAACCAGAACTTGAACTATTTGAAAATGTCATATTACAGAGGTTAATGAAGCCAAAAGAAGATTATACACTGTACAAAGAGAGTCACTTATTATTTTGTTAGTGGATTATAGATTTGAGACTTTCAGATGGCTATGCTTCCAATTTGGGTAGATATGTTAAGAATGGCTATATTGCCAGATTAAAAAGTCATGATTGTAATGTTATAATGGAAAGACTTATACCGATTAGATTCAGAGGTTTGTTGAATTATATGATTTGGGATTCGATAAAAGACATATCATATTTTTTGAGACATTTGTGCAGCGACAACATACTACAATGCGCTAAGAAAACTGAAAGAAGATGTTGCTGTAATTATATGTAAAATGAAAAAAATATTTCCGTCGGCTTTCATTGACTCAATGGAACATCTGGTATTAAATTTTCCATATAAAGATAAATTTGGAGGTCCAGTACAGTTTCGATGGATGTACCCATTCGAGAGATGCATGTAAAAATCTAAGAAAAAAGTACATAACAAATCATTAGTTAAAGGCTCAATTGATAATGCTTATTTGTAAGAGGAAATTTCTTTTTTCTGCTCTCATTATTTTGAATCTAAATATCCCTCAAAACACAATAGTATGGAACCAAATGAGGGGAATGTTAATGATGAAATAGACTATCAATTATCAGTTTTTAATTATCTAAATATTGGTTTCGGCGGAGTTCATGAATGATGGATTTCAGATGAGGATGAACATCACAGAGCTCATACATATGTTATGCACAATTGTGAATAAATGACATCATTTGTACTGTGAGTGCTTCTATCACTTATTCTATAATTCATGTTACAGTATGTAAACTTATTTTATTTGTAGGTTATATTATAATCATATCAAGAAACAACTTCCACAAATTATAGCAGCTTCTCTTGAAGAACGCAGACAAAAAAATCTTAATGGTTTCAAAAACTGGTAACATAAATTATTGATGGTTTAATATCAATTCAATTTATTATTTATTATATTGATAATTATTTTACAAAATTTCAGGTGTCTCAACATGCTCATAAAATTGATAAGCGACTGTGTATATTGAGTAACCCACTATCCAAAATGGTTAAATCTTATAATGTATATGTGGTGAATGGTTTTCAATTTCATACACGTGCATATAAGGAATCAAAAAAAAAAACAATGAACAATGGAGTTTTCTTGAGAGGATCACATCATGGAGAAACTGAAGTTGACTTTTATGATATTCTAGATGAAATTATTGAGCTATGTTATCTAGGACAGAATTACATAACGATGTTTAAATGTTGGTGGTTGGATATTGAGAGAGGATTTCATGTTCATATGACTCATGGAATCATTGATATTAAATATAAAAGTCTTCTTGTAGTAAATGAACCATTTTTACTGGCTCAATAGGCACATAAAATTTATTATACAATGTACTATGCTACTTCAAGAGACCTGAGTGATTGGTGGAGCATAATAAAAATGAAATCTCAGTTAAATCGGTTTACTCAAACTGAATGTGGTTCCCCTGAAGTGGAAGGAATTAAAATTTTTCAAGAGACTACTCAAAATCCATCTTTTTCACAAAGATACGTGAATATCGATGATGACACCCCACAATTAAGGGTCGATGGTGACGAATATGTTAATGATGTTACAAATGAATTTGAAATGACAAGAGATGATGAAACTGAAACTCATATGGATATTGATGATGTTGAGGATGAATATGAAGACATTGACATCGTTAGATATGAAGATGGTGATAAAGGTGAACATTGACACAGTTAAATGCTGGTTATAATCATAACTAATATATATCTATATATAATAGTTATTTTCAACTATCTACTAACAATAATTATTTTGTGTTTCAGATGAACCCTGATCTATTTCGTGAGTTGGAGGAGGTTGAGCTACCTTTGTATAAGGGGGATTTGGGATCATTTGACCCTTATCCTACTGAAATTTCAGGGGGTACGCAGAGGGGGCATGGTCTTGTGCGACTGATGATTCATAACCCTATCCTCGAGTGATGTCCATGTCTTGGCTTCGATCCATGCACACTGAGGTATGGTAACCTATATATTTTAGTTAGATTTCATTAATTTATTTATATATATACTAATTGTTTGATTATTTATTCTTTTTCACAGTTTTGCATATGTAGTTGTTGGATATGGGAGCGCTATCTTGCACAATTATTGTTCTCAGCCATGAATCACATGGGAACATATTTCCATTGATGTGCAGCTTGACATGTTCAATCATTAGCTAGTACGTAAATAAATAATATTTATTTTGAAATTTATTTTATTAATAACTTGATATTATGAATTATTTGTAGGGTTTATGGTATCCTATCAATGACAGCATGCGTGACGCTACCCACGCGGCATGACAGGTGTCTATGCATGACCGTTTCCATTAGTTTTTGCATAATTTGAGAAGGACAACTATTAAGAAAGTAGGAGAGACAGAATTTGATGAGTCATATAGAGTCCACCGACCAGAGTATATTTCATCTCACGTTTGGGATGGATTATGTTTACATTGGTTGGGTGGTGTATTTCAGAGGAGATCTTCAGTGGGTCGGCAGAACCAGGGGAGACAGGAGGTGACACATCGAACTAGTAGTTGTACATTCAATACACATAGAGAGAATCCGATGAGTATCTTTTTTAAATATTTTATATAACTTTAAATATAAAAGTTTATTTTATATTTCTATAGACAATTGATCATCCCAATATTATGAAGTATGATGTTTATCAGAGGATTTATAGTGATCCACCCACTGGAGAGATTAGAGGTGATCGCCAGCGTCGAATTGTGGTTAGTATTATTTTTTTTCAGTTTGAAAATTAACTGCATATAATATTTTCACAATTTTAATTTCAAATTGGAATTGAAGGAGTCATATGAGGATGCGACCTCTTAGATACAGGCTGAGAGTCAAGACAAGACGACCGATCAGACCAGTTCCCACCATTTTGATGAGGCGTCATGGATGCAGGTGACTCAGTATGGCTTTGAGAAGGGAAAAGTAGTTGGTATCGTCTCTCATTTGACTCTTGGTACTTATTATGGTACTATTGTGATGTCGACATCCAGCTCGAGAGGAGCTCATGTAGAGGCATCATCTTCTGCCTCACAGTATTAGGAGCAGTTGCGAACTCAGACTGAGCTTATAGAGTTTGTAGAAGCAGCATGAAGAGATGCGTCAGCAGCAGCAATAACAGTAGTACAAGGAGGATATGCATCAATGACAGTAGTAGTACGAGGAGGAGATGCGTCGATGGTAGCAACATCATCACGAGAAGATGAAGTACATGCGTCGTCTGACTCATAGTTTAGGGATGAAGTTTCCTCCACCATCTCCTACAGCTCCTCCACCTCCTCCAGAAGACGACCCCCTTAGTGATTTTTTTATGTTTAAAACATTTGAATTCAAGATTTGTTGTAATATGAACTATTTACAGTTTCTGTCTTTTATATTACTGCGAATATTACATAATTTTTTTAATATTTTATTATTTATTATTAGTATTATATTTTTTAATGTTTGTTTATTTTACTAATAATAATAGAAATAATAATAATATTTTATGATTTTTTTATATTTTTTTGTGAATATTGAGAATTTTAATATATATATATATATTATTTTAATAATATTAATATTATTTTTTCATTAATCATAATTTTATTAAATATTTTTTTAGTATTATATTTTCTAATTTTTGTTTTTTTACTGATAATAATAATAATATTTGATGATTTTTTATATTTTTTTGAGAATATTGATAATTTTAATATATTTTTTTTATTATTTTAATAATAATATTATTATTTTTTCATTAATCATAATTTTATTAAATATTTTTTTTACTTTTTTTAGTATTTGCGATGGGACTTTTTACGATGGGAGCATGTCGCAAATAGTTTAAATATATATTTTTAAAAAAGTATTTGCGACGAGACCAAGGTTTCATTGAAAAAAAAAGTATTTGCGATGCCGTTTTTTGCAATGGGCTATTTGAGACGGGACCCCGCCGCTAAAGCTTATTTGTGATGAGATTCTATCGCAAATATCTCAAATTCAAGTAGTGAACTCTTCCTCCATCTCTGAACCTTTCCATGGTAAACCTCCGGGTGATTTGCGGTCCTTGAACCCCTCTATACCAGGTCTATCTTCTGCTTCTATTGCCCACTCTGGTGGTTCTTCTACCTTCATCGGTCATCGCTCCCCTGCCTGGATGCTAGACTCAGGTTCCTCCAACCACCTCACTGGTGATACTAGTATGTTGTCCTCTTATTGTCCTTATATTGGTTCCTCATCCATTACCATGGTTGATGGTTCTATTATCCTTATCACGGGCTTTAGTGAATGGTCCTTGAATTTATCTATTCTCTTGCCCTCCATGGCACATGTACCTTGTAGTCCTTTTAACCTTATATCCATTAGTAAGATTATAAAGGATTTTAACTATGCTGTAATATTTACATCCTCTGTTGTTGTCATTCAGGATCGGATGATGAACCAGGAACTTGGCAGAGGCCAGCTTCGGGATGGGGTCTATATGTTCGATGAAACGACATCCATTGCCTTCATGTCTGTCTTTGCCTATGCATTGGACCTTCATTCCCAGTTGGGATATCCACCCACCTCTACCATTCATTAACTATTTTTAGATATTGTTCCTCATGTGTATTTTCATTTTGAGTCTTGTAAATTTGCGATACATCATCGCACTTCATACCTTCCTTGAGTGGATACTTGGGCCTCAAAACCTTTTGATCTGGTTTATTCAGACGTTTGGGGTCCCTGTGCCATCTCGAGTCATTTAGGGTATAAATATTATATATCCTTCATTAATGATTTTTCACAAATTACTTGGATGTACCTACTTAGAGAATAGCCTGAAGTGTTTTCTACTTTCCAGACTTTTTATAATGAGATTTATACCTAGTTTTCCATCTCTATTAAATGTCTCTGCTCAGACAATGGGTGAAAGTATTTATCCGCTCCCTTTTAGTAGTTTCTCTAGGTGAAAGACATCATTCATCATAACTCCAGTCCTGATACACCCAGTATAATGGAGTGGTTGAGTGGAAACACCGACATATTTTGGAGACTGATCATTCCCTCCTCTTCCATTGATAGGTGCCTCTTCTCTTTTGGGGAGATGTGATTATTACTACTGCATACCTTATTAACTGCCTTCATTATTCTATCCTTTAGGGGGGGACTCTTTTTCAGACTCTGTTATCCTCTCTCCTTCCTCACTCACTTACACTTTGGGTGTTTGGATGCCTATGTTATGTTCGTGACACTCATCTCGGCCTCTCTAAAATCTCTCCCAAATCCCTTCGTTTCATATTCCTCATCTATTCACACACTCAGCGTGAATATCGTTGCCTCTCTCCGGACCTACAGAGGTATGTCATCTCTATTGACGTCTCATTTATTGAGAGCTATTTTTTGTCACTTCCTGCTCCTCATCCCAACACTATCATCGATGATTGTCTTCCTCTCATCATCCACCCTCCTCTAGTGTCTCCCCCTGCTGATCCCCATTTTGGTACGGTCTACTCTCGTCATCCATCGAATGTCTTCTCCGTCCTGACCAACGACACCATCATCCCCGCTTCATCCGATGCTCATGCCCCAACACCAGATGACTTTCCCATTGCACTATAGAATGGTACTCACTCTTGACAGAGTACTCTATTTACATCTTCATATAGGGGTCTGTTAGCTCTAGAGATGGTATATATTCCCTGCATAGTTGGCGATAAAAAATCTCACCTGGGGTGGTGACAAGTGATGTAGGATGAATTGCATGCTCTAGAAGACAACCATACTTGGGATTTAGTCCCCCTTTCGGCAGGAAAATAGGAAGTTGGTAGAAAATGGATTTATACAGTCCTCCTTAATGCCGATGGAACTCTCTATCACCTCAAAGCCAGCCTTGTGGCAAAGGGCTTTGCTCAGACATATGGTATTGACTATTTTGATACCTTCTCTCCAGTTTCCAATATGGAATCCATTCGATTACTCATCTCTCTAGCCGCTCATCATCATTGACCCCTTCATTAAATATATGTCAAGAATGCATTCCTCTATGGATTTCTTGAGGAAGATCTTTATTTACAGTAGCCCCCCAGATTTTGTGCCTTCAGAGCCAACTCCCAAGTCTGTCAACTTCTCCGCTCTCTATATGGTCTCAAGAAGTCTCCTCATTCTTGGTTTGGCTGATTCAGCACCTTCATCACCGACTTTGGGCTCTATCGCAGTATGAAGGACCACACCATGTTTTACAAGACTACATCCACCGGCTGCATCCTATTGGTAGTATATGTGGATGATATCATCATCATCGGAAGTGAATCCACTAGAATCACCCAGATCAAGGGGAATCTTCACCATCACTTCAACACCAAAGATCTCATCACTATCACACAATTCCTTATCATCGAGGTCTCTCATTCTTTGAACACCATCTTAATCTGCCAATGGAAACATGTGTTGGATATTCTATAGGATGCTGGTATGGAACATGCCATCACTGTTGACACTCCTCTCAAGCCTGGGGAATGGTCTCTCTATGAATCCTCAAAACCATATTCACACCCAGAGCGGTACCATCGACTGGTGGGAAAACTCAATTATCTCACCATGACTCATCCAAACAATGCCTGGACTATTGGGAAAGTGGGCTAATTCATGGAGCATCTGACCACCTCTTAGTGGGATGTTATCCTCTACATCGCCAAATACATCAAGAGAGACTCTTCCCGTGATCTTCACTAATCCCACCATGCTCATCTGAATATTGAGGCCTTTTGTGATGTTGAATATTCTGGTTGCCTTGCAACCTGAAAGTCTACTTATGGGTTTATCTTTTTCTTGGTAGACAACATCATCTCTGGGCACAACAATAAACAGACTGTCGTCTCCAGATCTAGTGCAGAGTCTGAGTATCATGCCATGGACACTGTCATTACGGATATCCTTTGGCTTCATCATCTTCTCCAAGAGCTTGGCTTTCCTCTGCAGACATCTTCTCATATCTGGTGTGACAATCAGGAAACCATCAAGATTTCTTTAAATCCTATCTTCCATGAATGCACGAAGCATATCAAGGTGGTCTTTCACTTTCTTCGCCACCACCTCGAGCACAACCATGTCAGCTTTAGCCACATCCCGATGGCAGATCAGTTTGCTGACATCCACACCAAAGGCCTTCCAGTGGATCACTTGGCTTCACTCAGTTTCAAGCTAGGCTTCCACAACATCTACGACCCAGCTTGAGGGGGAGTGTGTATGGTCTTGTCTGATTTCATCTTTTTTTGTGGGACTCTTGGTCCAAGCTAGGCATGTCTAGCTTGAAGGGGAGTGTTAAACCCTATTTTTATTATTCTAGGTATTTTTGAGTCCCACATTAGAATACTCCATCAGGTATTTCTTTTCTCAATCTATAAAAGAAGGCCTTTATCTCACTTTGAGGTAAAGAGAATTCATCCTCTAAAAGGTTGTTATTATTATTATTGTTGTTCTTGTTGTTATTAATATTGATATTATAATTAATATTACTGACCTTATTATTATTATTATTACTAAAAAAATTATTATTATTATGAAAATTATTATAATTTTTATTTTTATTTTTATTTTTATTATTTTTTCCCTCTTTGATTAGGGTTTGGATCCCCCTTGTAGTGCCTCACTCCTCTCCCCCTATTCCCACACAGCGCATCCCCCTACCCCTAGAACCTTGCCATCGCACCACCCTCCCCCCTTTGGGCAGCCTCTATTGCACCACTCCTTCGGCGTGACCCATCTTCAGTGCCCTGCACCCATCGCGCCACCTGACCCCCTTCATTCCACCCTCATGTCGGCCAACCCCGCTTTTCCCTAGCATGCATGCTTCCCTCCCCCATGGTCAGCGCCCCCTCTCCTACCTCCTCTGGCTAACGTGACTCGCCAACCTCCCTTGTTTTGGTTCCCTACACCCCTTGTGTCTCCTTGCTCCCCTCGTGCGACCCCCCTCGATGCGCGGGTCCCCTCCTACAACCATTGGTGCGCGACTCCCCTTCTACAACCCACTACCGGCGAAGCAACCTCTGGTGAAACCTCATTACCGGTGCGATCTACTTAGGTAGACCGTTTTTCCTCTTTTATAGGGTTTTTGTCTTTTTTCTTTTGTGTTCCCATATTTCCATCAGCTAGGGTTGAGTTTTTTTTTTACATTTTTTCAAAAAAATATTTTTTAAAATACCACTAGGGTAAAAAAATTTATGTTTTTACCTCCCAAAGGCGGAACCTCATGTGCCGCCTTTGGGGGTTTTTCCGCCCAGGGCAAGGCGACACATGGTGTGCCGCCTTTGCACAAAAACTAACCGCAAAGGCGGCACACCACGTGCTGCCTTTCCGATGTGTGATTCTGTTTCAAGTACGCGACTTTGAAAGACTATAAAACATAAACTATAAGACCAATATAAATGAAACTTTAAACACTGATTAAAATTATAAGAAATAGTTGAAAATAAAAATAATTTCATAAAAAATGTTGATACAAATTAATTTATAAGCTTTCAAAACCACCTACTTGAAACTTAAACATATTTCAAGTATGTGACTTTGAAAGCCTATAAAATATAAACTATAAGACTAATATAAATGAAACTTTAAAAACTGATTAAACATATAATAAATAGTTAAAAACAAAAATAATTTCATAAAAAATATTGATAAAAAATAATTTACAAGATTTCAAAACCACCTACATGAAACTTAAACATATTTCAAGTACGTGAATTTGAAAGCCAATAAAATATAAACTATAATACCAATATAAATGAAACCTTAAACATTGATTAAAAATATAAGAAATAGTTGAAAACAACAAAAAAATTGTAAAAAATATCCATGAAAAATAATTTATAAGCTTTGAAAACCTCCTACTTGAAATTGAAAAATGTTTCAAGTACATGCCTTTGAAAAACTATAAAATATAAATTATAAGACCAATATAAATGAAACTTTAAACAATTATTAAACATATAAGAAATAGTTGAAAATAAAAATAACTTCCTAAAAAATGTCGATGAAAAATAATTTATAAGCTTTCAAAACCGTCTACTTGAAACTTAAATTGTTTCAAGTACGCGAATTTGAAAAAATATAAAATATAAAATATATGAGTAATATAATTGAAACCTAAAACATTGATTAAAAATATAATAAATAGTTAATAATTAATTATTTAATTAGTAATATAAGTATTCATTATATAATAATTAATTAGTAATATAATTATTATAAAATATTTTTCATCAACATTTTTTAAGAAATTCCTTTTTTTTCAATTATTTCTTATATGTTTAATCAATGTTTAAAGTTTCATTTATATTGGTGTTATATTTTATTACTCAATAATTATTACTTATATAATAATTATTAATTATTACTCAATAATTATTACTTATATAATAATTATTTAATTAATTATTAATATAACTATTAATTATATAATAATTAATTAGTTAATTAATAATATAATTATAGTCTTTCAAAGTCACACACTGGAAACATTTCTAAGTTTCAAGTAGACGGTTTTGAAAGCTTATAAATTATTTTTCATCAACATTTTTTAGGAAATTCTTTTGGTTTTCAACTATTCCTTATATTTTTAATCAATGTTTAATGTTTCATTTATGTTGGTCTTATATTTTATGTTTTATAGTCTTTCAAATTCGCATACTTGAAAAAATTTTAAGTTTCAAGTAGATGGTTTTGAAAGATTATAAATTAATTTTTATGGACATTTTTTAGGAAGTTTTTTTTGTTTTCAACTATTTCTTATATTTTTAATCAATGTTTAATGTTTAATTTTTATTGTTTATATAGTTTATGTTTTATAGTATTTCAAAGTCGTGTACTTGAAACATTTTTAAGTTTCAAGTAGGCGGTTTTGAAAGCCTATAGATTAATTTTCATCAATATTTTTTAGGAAATTATTTTGGTTTTCAACTATTCCTTATATGTTTAATCAATTTTTAATGTTTCATTTATATTGGTCTTATAATTTATGTTTTATAGTCTTTCAAATTCGCGTACTTGAAACATTTTTAAGTTTTAAGTAGACAGTTTTGAAAGATTATAAATTAATTTTTATGGAAATTTTTTAGGAAGTTTTTTTGTTTTAAACTATTTCTTATATGTTTAATCAATGTTTAACTTTTCATTTGTATTGGTTTTATAGTTTATGTTTTATAGTCTTTCAAAGTTGGGAACTTGAAACATTTTTAAG
This sequence comes from Viscum album, assembly GCA_963277665.1. NCBI lineage: Eukaryota > Viridiplantae > Streptophyta > Magnoliopsida > Santalales > Viscaceae > Viscum > Viscum album. The sequence continues at coordinate 755,871,282 of OY728148.1, read as the reverse complement.
TTTCAAGTTGATGGTTTTGAAATCTTATAAGTTATTTTTGGTCAACATTTTTTATGAAATTATTTTTGTTTTCAACTATTTCTTATATGTTTAATCAATTTTTAAAGTTTCATTTACATTGGTCCTATAGTTTATCTTTTATAAGCTTACAAAGTCACATACTTGAAATATGTTTAAGTTTCAAGTAGGTGGTTTTGAAAGCTTATAAATTAATTTGTATCAACATTTTTTATGAAATTATTTTTGTTTTAAACTATTCCTTATATTTTTAATCAATTTTTAAAATTTCATTTATGTTGGTCTTATATTTTATGTTTTATAGTCTTTCAAAGTCACGTACTTGAAACAGAATCCCACATCAGAAACACAGAATATACTGCGTAGAAAAAAAAAAGAACCAGAATCCCACATCGGAAATGCAGTATGATTTTCAGGGTAAGCCCCCTTATAAAAGGGAGTCTAGGGTGAGGGTTTCTGTCAGAATCCAGACTGCTGTAATGGCAGTGCTGCTGGATATAAAATAGCAGAAAAATTCTGCTGAAAAGTTTTGTTATATATATATATATATATATATAACAAAACAAAACAAAAAAATAATAAAAAATTTAAAAAAATATTAATGCAAAGGCGGAACTTGGTGTGACACCTTTGTTGTTTATTTTTGGTCAAAGGCAGAACACCATGTGCCGCCTTGCCCTGGGCGAAAAAACCCCTAAAGGCGGCACGCCAGGTGCCGCCTTTGAGGGGTAAAAAAATAATTTTTTTAACCTAGATGTATTTTCAATTTTTTTTTTGTTGAAAAAATGTAAAAAAAACTCGCTAGGGTTTCAAATTAGGGTTTTAATCTTGGTTATTTTTGTTCAATATTGTGAATTAGGGTTTAATTCGGTTTTCATGTGGTCCGATTGGTGTGAGATTGATGAATTAGCACCAATTTTTGGGTTTTCGATATCAAAGTAGGTGGTTTCATGCCCTAATATTTTAGATGATTTAATTTTCCTATTTAATTAATTTTAGCATGTTCTAAACATTAACTTCATGGTGTAAATTTTGTTTTGGATATAATTTGGCATGCATATATGATGATTTAAATTTTCTAAAGGAAATGGCCAGGTATTTTATATGCGTCTTATTGTGTAAATTTTTGGATATGTTTAATTAATTGTTTAAGGTATACAAAATGTGTTTTAAAAAGTTTTTGAGGTGTGAGTATGATTAAAGTGAGTTTTCCAAAAGAAGACAAATGATTTTGGCATGTTGGTTTTTTATTGAGAACATTGAAATATGATTTAGGGGTGAGAAAGTGGTTTTGAAGGGATTTGATGAGCAACTGGTTTGGAAACAATTTTTTTTCACATGAAATTGTATGTATTTTATGTGTAAAGTCTTGTTGTGCTTATTTGTAGCCTTTAATAAATTGTGTAAATAGTTTATTAAATTGTATTAGTGATGCGAACATGTTTTGAAGGGTTTGGAATGTCTGTGTGTTGGGTTTGCATTTTATAAAAGAAATTGGCTATATTTGTGTGAGTGTTTTGGTGTGATGCTTTAGGGAAAAGGTTTATTAATTGTTTTTAAAGGCGTGAATCATGTTTTATAAGGAAATTAAGGTGCGAGCATGTTGAAAATGGGATTTTGGAGGAAAAGTGTATTATTTGGCATGTTGAACTTATTGTGAACCTTTGAATTTAGACTGTAACTAAATTAAGTAATGAAAAGTGTGTTTTTAAGTGATTTTTGGTTTGAGTATGATTTTACAAAGGGTCTTGGCCATAACATTGGTTAGTTTTAGTTGTGTATTTTTTAAAATGAGTTGTAAATTGTTTAAATGATGAAAGACATGTTTTAGAAAATAATCTTTGTTTATGCTTGATTTTAAAGAAAAGCGGCCTTGGCCCATGGAGTTGGTTGATTAATTATATATTCTTCTATGCTTCTTAAAAAGGGGGATTTTCAAAATTAATAAGTAATGGTAAATTTATTTTTGAAAGGTGCTTTGGTGTGCGTTTGATTTTAACAAGATACTTGGGTATGAAAGTGGTGACTTTTGTGTGTGTGATGCTTTGTTTGACTTGTGAAATGTGAAAGTGGTATACCATGTGAATGAGAAACTGGACTGAGCACAAAAATGGAATCCTGGGTAACTAGATGGACGGACTAGGACTAGCTTGCTTGTGATACAGAAGTGGCTATGGCTCAGTTTCACTTAGCTGGATTGATGATTACAATACTAACTAAACAGGTGATATGATTGGAGACCACTAGGGTTATAGGGATGTCCCCTACTAGTGGCTCGTGCATGAGAATGTAGGTTGTCATGGTTTCTATACCACATTTTCACTGAGATGTGAGGTTCCTAGAATCCCACTTGAGCTAATTTTACCTTAAGGATTTACCCATGGTGCTCTACCTTATATGTTGGGGTGCCATCTGTCGGCATACGATGGACCTCTTGTGTGTGTGTGTGTGTGTACTTTTAGAATCCCTTTTTTATTTTAAGTAGATGGTTGTATTGTCTTTCTTCGTAAGTAGTTTCTTTTCTTAAAATTTTTATTCACAAATGATTTCCTAGAAATGTTTTAAAAAAGAATTAATTTAAACGAGCATGTTATATTGTCTTTAAAATATTTTGTCATGGAACCTTTTTACCCAGGTGGAATCCTATTGGGAATTGGCTCACACCCTGTGTTCACCTTTAGGTGTATGTAGATCTTGTTGTTTGTTTGTTTCAGGTTAAGGCAAGGCATGTAGCATCGACAGTTTGGGTTTCTTGCAGCTCTTGTTGTGTATCTTGGTGGTGGAAGCTTTAGGATGTGCTCCTCACGTTGTACGAAGGTTAGGGGTGATGTCTTGGTTTTCTATTTTTGTCATTATCCCTTTTTGGGTTGTTTTGGTTTGTAAACTTAAAATCTGGTAATTGTTAAGGGAATGTTTGGTTGATTTTTTAGATATGAATTTTTAGTTTTTATTGGTCATTTTAATATGATTAATTTGGGTAAATTGTTCCCTCTCATTTTATTTGATATTTGGGAACTTGTGCCAGCTCGTGGGGATAGAGAACGCCCTTCAGGCCTTGTCACAGACCGGGTCGGGCGTCGGGTCAGATGGCGACCCATCTTGGTTCATGAAAAAATAAATACTAATCATATAAATTAAAAACATATTAAAAATAGTATTTAGTAAAATATAAATATGTATAAAAAATGAATAAATTCAAAAAAAAATTATATCAAAAATGAAAAATATGCATGACATATGTCAACCTTGCCCGAAATCCTTCGAGATTTATTTATTTATTTTGGATAATCCCCTTTTTAACTGGGTTAAAAGAGAATCCTTACATGACCCGTTGACCCAATGAAATAAGGCCCAATACATAACTCGAAGGCCCACTGGCCTGACTACACTAGAAATGCCCCTCCTCAGTGACTGCTTCAATGATTCCAAGCTCCCCACCTCGCATGGCTAATCATTTAGCATTGTCTCATGTAGAGATGTGTAGTTCCTAGTACTGATGGTAAAAACCATAACCTCTCATCTTTCCAATCCAGTTAGCTCTACTCTGGTGGCTTCTACTGCTCCGATCATCTTCTGGTGCGCTCTCCTGTGTGGTCTGGTCTGATTTTCTACATGGATCAAAATCCCATGACTCAGAGGCCTCTAGAGGCCTGAAAACCTTGTGATCCAAAGTCCATTGATGGTCTGAAGGCCCTGATACCCATAGAACCAAAGCGATGGCCCGAAGGCCCAAATTGAATGAATAGTTCTGGATGCTACAATACTACACAATATTTACTACAATATTGCCACAGTAACCCAAAAATCCACCTCCACGTGTTATATATATATATGTACATCCCACGTACATGTTCACATATACATACATATACATACATCTGCACATGTAAAACATCTATGTATACACACACACAAAACATGCACACACAATATAATGCTTACACATATATGCACATAAACATTGATATAAATGTACAAGTTCAAATATCACATATTAACAATACATCATTTATATTTATATAATTGTTTGAATTGTTAATATATATATATATATCAATATATCATACTTATATTAATTATATACATCCATTTTCAATTAATCTATATAAATAAACATTAATTTTTGAATATAAATATGATAATTATATATATATATATATATATATATATTAATAATAATTTTTATTTAAAAGATTTTATCAACGCTAAGAAAAGCGTCGATAAAGATTCACCTTTATCAGTGCTAAAAATGCGCTAATAAAGGGTACACTTTTATCAATATTTTTTAGCACTAATAAAAGTTAAATTTATCAATGCTTTTAGTTAGCATTGATAAAATTTACCCTTTTATTAGTGTTTTATGTTTAGTGCTGATAAAATCCAACACTGGATAAAGGTCAATCTGTGGTAGTGAGTTGGCTCTGATTCAAGTGTGGGTTTGATAGAGTGTGTGAGTTAGACCTAAATCAATATTGTAATATTTTATTATTATATTATGTACATAGTTTAATATATATAAACGTATTTTATTCTTACCACCTGGTGTCTTTAATTCTGTGTACACTATATGTCAATGTTCTTAAGTTACTTATTTTATCAAAAAGTTATAGCATTTCCCCTTTATAATAAGAACTTGAAGATTCCATGATAATAATCTTAAACATATATCTTGTGATCTAGATACATCAATCTAATAGGACACAAATGATGTTTGACCATCAGGTGTTGAAGGCTCATAAGTATTGAAAATTATTTTCATGAAGTTTTCACTTAGTGATCTCCAAGTATGAGAGATCATGAGGACTAGACCCCTAATATAAGCACAACATGTTTTGGGTGTCATTGAACATTCCTATCTATGAACATTTTAGATCATTGTTAATGTGTACCATAAATTTTATACCTATATGTATGATGAAATCCATGTCAATTTATATTCATGGCGTGACAACTTGTGTTAGGTGTTTCATAAGTTGTGTGACATTGGTTAAATAATCAAGACATGATTTTTCCTTTCTGAGTGATGGAAGAAGACATCTCTAACCATGTGACTCAGATGATAATGCCTTCCTAAAATCCATGGTCATGGTAGTCATGGAAAGTGAATCAAAGATAGTCAAGTAAAGATATTTCAAGTATGCAAGGATGATGAAACTAATATGCATCTTTATTAACGAGATATCGATTGACAAAAAGATTATATCACACGATGTATGTTCAAAGAAAAGTTATTGTTGCTATAAATTATCCTTATCACATCAGGGGTCATGATGTATTGTTAGATATCACTCTTTATTTGTGATTTGGACTGAATTTTATTGAGATATGGGTATATAAGATCACACATAAATTTTATTCATAGGTTCCACTTGTTGGATTTGGTGCCCTAGAACCAAATTCTATATACGTTATGATTACATGAATTCATAGTTTAGAATAATAATAAACCATTTATCACGTCATGATTGTTCTTCTGCATGACATAGTATGTGATAATGTCTTAAGAGTAGCTATCACACTGAAAGGTCATAGCAGCTCCCCATTATGACGAGAGCCCAGAAGTGCTACGATGGTATTTTTAAATATATATTCCATAACCAGATAAAATCATTTGAGGAACATAAATTATACATGATATTAGGGGTGGAAACTCATAAGACTTTGAGATATCTTCTCATGGTGTACGCCCTTGGTAATTTATAGTGTGGGAGATAATGAGAACGAGACCCACCAGCAGAAAATCCACATTTATATATGTCATTGGATGTTCCTATATACAAATGTATTTATTAATACCTAGACTTTAATATTATTATTAATGGATATTATGAGTCATGTACTTTGATTTATTGATGAAAATTGTGATGACATATGTTTGTAGTGAAGTAGGATATGTTGGGTTCATCATAAGTAATATTTCATTAATGAATAATAAGAGAATGGATTTTTCACTTTTTTCTTTAAAAAAAGTTTGATATCTCTGGCTCTTTGATGGAAATGATATAGTCTAAACAAATCCATGATCATGGTGATTTATAGGAAAGTCCATTTCTAAAAATTCAAAGCAATGGACATTGAACACATATGTTGATGACACTGACATACAACTTGTTTGATTAGATATATCATGATAAAGGGATTATATTACATAGTAAGCATCCGTATGAGGTTTTATATTATTGCAGTATTAAATTATTTTTCTATGGGTGCCTTGACGTGTTTCTAGACACTATCCATGGACTTTGGGGTGCTTCGCCTAATACCACTGAGAAATAGGACTAGAAGGTCACACAATAAGTGTATACAAAACTTTGGTTAAATAATATTATTATTTATTATTTAACATGTTTAGTAAATATTATTCTCACATGTGGTTTAATAATTATTAATGTTTGTTTGATCGCATATATTTTTTCACTAGTTATTTGTTAGAATATTTTGTGAGCGGGATATTTAATAAATATTTATTAGTTGTTTAGTGAATATAATATTTATGTATTTATTAGTGAATAATGAAATGATATTTATTTATTAAATAAATAGTAATTATTCAAGGCCCAATAAGTATAGTGAAGGAATGACGAACCGAGTTTAATGGTCTGATAAAAAATAATATATGTTAAATATTATTTGAATAAATAATATTTAATTAATTTGTGAGTTTTGTGCATTTCAAAAAATAATAATATTATTATTATTATAGACATGAGGTTTTGCAAGGATCGGTAAAATAATAAAGGCAAATGTGAATTTTTTTTTTACTCTGGTACTATTTAAACTCGATTATATTATTTCCAATGGTTGTTTCCAATTTTTTTGGTTTTCCACAACAACATTTGAAGAATTATCTTGAAGCCTTATAGATTTCTCTCCCCAAGAATTCTCCCAAAGAATACTCTTGATTCTAGAGAGATCAAAGAGAATCCATCTTGAAGCAATTTTCAGGGTGATCAAAGAAGAACGATGCATGCATTAGGACCAACCGCACTAGCACCCAAATATTTCTATGGTGATGTTCATAGGTTTATGGAGCACGTGTCACCGCTAGAGTGAATCTACACTTGATTTCTAAAATGAAACAACAGAATGACATAGAGACACCATATTCATCAATGAAGAAAGAATTCATTGTAAGGTAATTCTTTAATTACTTAAATTAATTATAAATCATTATGTGATGATCCTATATTTTGGTTTTTCTGTTCTTTCATCAATTAATATTTGATTCAATTCTGCTGGTCACAATGTTTATCATCAATGTACATATCAGATTAATCCTTGATTATGAAAAAAAATTGAGTTGGACATACCTCATCTGATGCTTCTTCTATGCTCAAAACATTCACCATTGATTCAGATTAATCAAAGTTTAAGACAAAATGGGGACCACATTTTTGGTACAATGTTCATATAAGTGTGAATGATTGCAAGTAAAATAAATAAATAATTTCAATAAGTTATTCGAGTTTAGAATAATGCAGATTGAATTTATTTTTCAAGTAATTTAAAAGTGATTTATGTTTAAATAAGTGAATACGAGATTTTTTTTCAAACAAAAATCATGTGTCCAAGGTTTATTAAACACATACTGGAAGAAAAAATCCAAGTAAATGTTTCGTATTTCATCTCATGACATGTTTAGATGTTACAGAAGTGTGATGAAATGTTCATGACACTTAATGCTGGTTATATACGTCTCAAGTGATGTTTTGAGTCAATTTTATAGGTTGTTATTCTTAAAGGACTAAAGTACAGTTAAGAAACATACAACCAAGGTATAAAAATAAAATTTAGACCCAAAATTCATAGTTTTTTAGAGTTAATGAAGAGATATTAACAAATGCGTTTTGATTCCTCCTTTACATATCATGTTCATGGCGTTATTGTGGTTATACGGGATTAGAGATAAATGACTAGGAGCATGTGGAGAATACATGGACATGTCTAGAGGGGTTCTTGCTTGGGTCATTTGATAAACAATGAACCAATGAACAAAATGTGATTGGATCATGAGAAATGGTCAAGGTATCATTTCTTTTATTTCTTCATACTTATAATTCTATATGCCTTTACAATTCAGGTGTTGGTATGTTGGATTTTTTGTCATGACACAGATCCTGCTATTTTTTTTAAATGTTAATATTGAACACTTTTATCACACCTGATTTTAATCATATTTAGAATATTTAATCACATTTTCCATGCATATCAAATAAACTACCATAATTACTCAATATTATAGATTTATAAACCAATGTTCTTATAATCAAACTAATTATTGAACCATATAAGTGTCGTTCAGATCGAATGATCAAATCAATTTTATTATATTTTTAATATTATGTTATTATTTATCATATATTTTTATTATCGTATAATTATTTTAAACAGTAAATTATCAATATTTTTTTCTCAAAATATTAGCTTGACTTTCATTTAATTAAGTCTAAAAATAGATTTATTATTGAATCACCCCAATTTTAATAAAATTAGATTAATTTTATTTCAACTATAAACCATATAATATTAATTTTTATTTCATAATATTCATAATTTTTTATTTATTTTAAATTTAATTTATATTTTATAAAACAAATATTAGATGACTTGTTAATTATTAAAGTAAGGTGGATGAGCCCATTGGAAATTGGATAAGATCCACTTCAATTCCTTATAAACTACTCTAGTGAATCATTTCCATAATTTAATTAAAATTCCAGATCTAAAATTGAATACACACACACACACAAGAAACCTTATAATAAACAACATTCAATGGGATAATGATATATAAATATAATTACATCTAAAAAATTAATGATCCTTCACAATCATTAATAATGAGATATGACAAAAAATATGATTACTCTATGACTCACAATTGATGATTAATAACCAACAATATAAATTCATCATCATCAAGAGCCACAATATCCTTCTCTCCAAAAAAGTACCCCTCCCAATCTACTTCATGATCCTCACATATATAAACCACCTCACCAAAGGGAGTGGCACACAAGGTGGATGGAAAGTTGGCCTCAGGACCTAGAGTTGCGACAAAGACATGTTCAAAAATGAATTATAGAATGTGCGAGAAAATAAGTTTTTTCCTTTTTTCTTTTCAAAAAATCCATCATTTTCATTTTAAATTCATAAGAAATTATTTTCATTTATATAATTCAATAGTCATTATTATTTAAAAAAAACATAATACATTTTCTAAAATCAAATGGAAACTTCATTTAAAACATTACAAATGAGACAAAACATATACATAATTCTATAGAAAACCCATGAAAATAAAGAACACTAAACAAGTTGATATAGATGATGAGATTCAACATTTTAAAAAAAAAATTCTGCTATGAGGAAAGTTGTAAACAAAGAAGAAACAATATTGGAATTTTTAGATGAGCAAATAGTCTAAAATATGCCTTTGCTAATAGGAGTGTTTAAATCAAAGTTATTAGCTGCTCTGTAGTACCTATGGTCCATGATATAAGAAAAAAATAACCATTTTACAAATATTAAGACAATTGGATAAAACAAATGAACTCATTGAATCTATCACCAATTATGTTGGGCACCAGAACAAGCACACACACACACAAATAAAAAAAGAAGTACATAACATTTAACATGGTTCAACAAGGTGTATTCCCATGTAAGTAGATCCACTATCATCTTCATCTCCAATCGTTCATCAAAGGATACATGTTATATATTAATTATCTCAATTTAAATAGGAGAAAAAAACATTTTTGAGGGTAATTCATCTTCCCTTGATGATATTGGTTTCCGAACACATCACCGACTGCTTTGGGCTTGTCTTCGACAAAAGGAAAAATATTCCTTCCACAATTCACTTCTCAAATTAAGAGTGGGCTGCAGAAATCACCCCCTCAAGACTAATTTGGGATAGAAGCTAAACCAAAATTATCCTTATAGAGCTTCCACTTTTATTTTGGTAAATTTTTTTCATCATATTTGTCTCATCATTATTAGGGTAGACTTTCTCAATTTTCAACAACATATTTTTCAAAATTACAAATCTAGATCAAATGCCAATGTATTTGGACTTAAATTGAATTTTTAGTTTTTTGATAAGATGAATTTCACTTTGACTATAACAATAGAGAATATAATTCTCTTGGATCTATCCTACCTATGGTAAAAAAAATCAACCATGGTATATTTCCTTAAACCTTCAAAGATTTTGATATAGTCAACTTCTATGGTTGATAAGGCAGCAAAATTTTGTAGTTGTGATTTTCATGAAAAAACTTCCCCTACAATTGTTATCAAATATCCAGATATTGAATTTCTTGAATCTACATCTCTAGTTCCTCTGAAAATTATTATGAACTTAAAATGACTCACAAGTGGAAAGTTGAACAATTTAGATTTATTCATGTTGAATATTAAGAGACTTTTTTTATGAATCATTCTTGAGATAGCCAAAATAGTTTTTCAACTAATTTTTTTCACCAGTTAATCTTGGTGATATATTTTTCTATAATCTAAATGTTACCAACATAAGACAATAGAATTATTAAATCACCATTATAAACACTTTTTATGAATACACAATGATCAATAAAGGTTTATATTTATTTTTCTCCATGAATGAGTCAAACTTCTTGTATCCTTTTCATGGTGTTTGTTTCAAACTATATAAAATTTTCTTAAGTTTATATGAATATTTTTTTCAACTATCACTAAAAAAACTTCAGTACACTCCATAGAAATTCAATTTTAGCATAAATTTTTCATGTATTCAAGCTGAGACTAGCTGCAAAAACTCAAAAAACATGAATAGGATTCATTTTTACAATAAGATATTTTTTTATTAAATTCGATGCATTTATTTTTTTTATCCTTTAAAAACCAATTTTATAATGTATGTCCACTTGTTCTTGAGTATTTTCTTTCTTTGTGGTAAACCTAACAAGTTGAATGTGCAGATCTTATGAAAGAACTTCATCACCTTTTATATGAAGTTTATTCACACATTCTTGTAATGAATTATAATCACATCATAACTTTATGGTTCTATTTAGTCAATGAGTATCACATACTTGTGTAGAAATTACTTATAATTCAATTTTTGTTCTTTAGTGGATTTCATCAACCTTGTTTTTAGTGGGATATATTATGGAACATGAAATAATGGAAACATATCACATGTTGGTGACATATTATTAGCACTATAAACCTATCCCCCATTATCTAGAATTGTTGGTAAGGTGGTTGATTCTAGGTTGACATGAGTTTATTTTGATTAAAGATTATCTTATTGATATAATCTAAAAGTCTATATAGAAATTCTTCATGAATTCATCCAAGATACACTAATTCCCTTTCCCTCTAACTTCCTCCTCCCATATTTTAGGAATTGAACAAATTATTTTCAATAAAAAACCCTCAAATGTTTGCATGAGAGATCATTACTTGTCCAAACCTTTTCTGGTATATCGTAACTTTGTGAAATAGATGGATAAAGGTTGATAAGATCATCCACATTCCTCATTGCCTCTTCCCATAATAAATTTAATAGTTTTTCATTTTAGAGGACACATCCAACCCCCTTATAGATGGTTTTGTTCATCCTCTCCACGATGCCATTATGTTGAGGTGTTTTTTATATTTATTTTTTCAGTTTAATGCATAAACATCTACATCATTATTCAAATAAACTATGATACTCTTCTTCATTGTCCAAACATACACACTTTAACCTTTTACTTGTTTCTATCTTAACTTTTGGATGAAACTACTTGAAAACTCTTGCACTTGATATTTATTTTTCAAAGAAAATGCTCAAAATTTTCTAGAGTGATAATAGAATTCAATGAGACCTATATGTATTAAATCTAAAATATTTGATTTTATAGATAAAAAATAACAATGAAATGATGTTATGTGTTATTTTTTTAGGACACAATCAACACAAATATCCAAATTTTTATTTTGATTCTTGGAAAAATCTTCCACCTTCATGTGACCAAAACTTTTTGGAGTGTAAAATGAAAAATCTTTTTAGATGGTGACATGGTAGGAGATACTTGAATTGACCACCCATGTCAAATCTTGGTTTATAATATTTACATGATTATCATCTTGAACAACAACGAAATCAACACAAACAATATCAATGCTATTTTTTGGGGATTTACTTCTAGTTTCCTTTGTTTCACTTTAACTTCCAACACTCTCAAATGAAGTGTCCGAGTTTACCATAATACTTGAGGTTGTATCTTTATTTAGATTTTGATCACCCCACTTTTGTTGATTTTGATCATGAACTTCTTTAACATTTTTATCATCCTTGTTTTTTTGTAAAGTGCTGTTGATTTACAAGTATAACCACCTCATCGTTCCTCTTGGATTCTTCATTCATTATTCCATATTTCATCCTTTATAAGGTGAGATTTCCATCGGGGGTAGAGTTTCTAACCAAAAAAACTAGTGTTCCCCCACACTTTAATAATTAAATCAATATCAACATTACATATAACTCATAATTAACTATCATTTTCATAGAATTAAGTTAAAAAACAATACAGTGTTACATAAATAGTAACAATGTAGAAGAATAAGAAAGAAACAAATAAATGGAAACCAATAAACCAAAAGTTAAACTTTATTACTTATAACCACTTATACACTTTTAGGTAGTAAGGTATGGATTTAAAATAGAAGATCTAAGAGGGACCACCTCCTCAAGTTTCTTAGGATAGTGAATGAGTGTAACTAGAGAGAGACCACCTCTCTAGACTCTACGACTAGAAGGACCACTAATGTATGTTCACAATAATACCCCCACCGAACAGGAGCAACTCTTACTTAGAGGCGGTTCTTCTAACCAACTAGCCACATCACCAGCAACGGCCCAACCAACTCACATATTATCCTTCTCTGATAGGTGTGAATAATATGAGGACTTGTAATAACACCACTGGAGACCACTAACCCATTAATAACAATACCCTCCTCAAAAGGAACCTTGTACCCAATGTGAAGAGTTGGAAATTGTGGTTAAAAGGTCTTTAAATCTTGCCATGTTGACTCTTCAATCGACAACTCCTTCCACTGGATGAGGCACTCACCTTGTGGTGGAACCTACAGCACCCTCTTTTCCAACAACTCAGCTGGTTCAACCACATGTTCTAAACCATTATCCCACAATTTGGGAAGAGTTTCCTATATAATAAAAAAACCCAACCACATGCTTTAATTGAGAAAAGTGGAACACCAGATGCAGAAAAGAAGTTTCAGGTAACAAAAGTTTTATGGGGAGGTATCTGAGAGTCCCACAAAAACTCCCAGGAAGAGGCAGTGAATCAAAAACCACCCTCAATTGAAAAAAAACAAGATATCAAGTCTAATAGGGTGATTTGAAAAAATTATAGAAAAGAAATACAATAACAAAATTAAAGTAATGAAGACAACAATATACAAATGCCACAATTTAAAATGAAATGTTGTAAAGACAAAGAAAATTGGGAGATTTACATGGTTTGGACCATTGTGATCCTACTCCATGACAAGAACATCACCCCACACTTCTCTATATTAATATGAAAAGAAAACAATGATAGTATAAAATAGTAATTAGAGAAAAGGAAGGAAATAAAAACATACAAAATCTAGAGGAACAATACAATGATTCTCACACAAATATGAAGAAATAAACAACAACAACAAAAATAGGCAGTTGTATTTCATCTTGTTTATAAGGGAATTATAGGTGAGTTTTCATTTACTGATATTTTTAGTTGGATAAGGAGAGAAAAATCCAAATTTGGCCTCATGGTTTCTTCCAGAATCTGTGTGTGTCCTCATACGTGAAGTTGAATCAAAATATTTTAGTGTTAAATAATAAAAAGGAGAATTGTATTGGAAACTTTATCCTCATATGTTAACTATATTGTGGATATTGGTGAATATAAGCATCGTTTTTAATTCATGGGGACATTTAATTGGACCATGAGTAGCATTTTTATCCATGAGAAAGTGTGGCCATCAGATTACACAAGAACTTGATCCACAATTTTCTCATGTGTGTTGTTGTGTAGCTAGAAGTTTTTTCTATATGTTGACTACCCAAGTTTTTTTTCTTAAAGGTGTGTTTTGGTATTCAAAGGGGAAGGGGGATTCCAATCCAGTGTTGAAGATGCCAAATCCCGAGGAAGTGTTGGGTCCTATCACCTTGAGGAAAAGATGGTTTTTTAGGTGAGGGAAATTTTTAGGATGTGGGGCTACAGACTATTCTGTGAGTGGGATTAAGTGTTGGATGGATGGTGTGTGTGTATCTGGCCATGTTTGGTGGTGTATGTGTGTTGAAGGAAAGTTTTGTATTTTTTCCATTATTAGTTGTTAAATATGGTAGGGGTTGTTAGCTATGGAAAGTAGGGAGTTATTTCCTGAGTGGTTGATTGTCAGTTTGGGGGGGAGATCTATCATTTGGATTTCAACAAGGATATTGGGTGATTGGATGTTAGGATGTTCCAACTGGGCTCTCAAAGAGTGTTCTTCTCCTAGATTTTCTCTATCTTTTCTCCTCTATTAAAATATTTTTTAGTTCCTTTTCCTTATGCTACAATATATACCACTATTGAGTAGAATAGTAATATACATCATAATTGTTCTATGCTCTTCCCTCGTTTTTTTCTGCACCACTAATTGTTAATTTGGATACCTAATAGGAGATACCACCTCCTAAAGCTCCTTTTAACCGCGAATGAGTGTAATTAGAGAGAGACCACCTCTCTAGATCATGGTAACCAACAAGAGCACTGTCACATGTTCATAATAATACCCCCACTAATAGAAACAAGGGGATGCATAGATATTGACTACTATAGTGTGGCTTTGGAGGAGTTGGTGAGGCGATACTAGAGGTCTCTAGCCTGGGTTGTGTAAGGGTTACTCGCACCCACCGATATAAAGGTCCTAGGGATGGGTGCTAGATGTGTAAGGGTCCTAGGATTGTAATAGGGTTGTGTAATGGTCATTGAGTAATCTTGTTGCATAGCTGTTGTTATGTAAGGGTGGTGGGAATAATTCCTTAATACTAGGGGAAGTGTTGAAAATTGTAATAGGAAGAGGTCGGGGGCTATTAGTGGTAGGTGGATGGGTATTAAATAAAGGAGAGGTTGTAGGAAAAGGGGATCACGAATGTATTTGGTTAGCTTCCTGCATAATTTTCTGGAGGGTTAGGCCTCGATCTAGTGTGTATAGTCCCAAGGAATTCATCTTCTTATTCTCCACTTCTATTCTTATCTCTTCTACTTCTGTTGATCGCTATAATCCGTGTTCACTGGAACTATTGAATTTAACAAAAACAATTGTACCCTCCTCTTTATATCTTGCAATTTATTCATATCACCTTCCAAATAAGTGAAACTATTATTTAAAGGTGGTTCCTCTAACCAACTAGACACGTACCGGCAATGACCCAACCGACTCACCAATCATCCTTCCTTCTTCGATAGGTGTGAATAATAGGAGGTTTTTCACCAATGCTATCAAGAACCACTACCTCATTACTGACACATATGAATTCAATCATGTGTTTTTATATGTTGCACCCATCCTAGTATTTTAGATTGAAAATTCATCATATTATATTGACCTTGTTTTGTATGCATCTTTTCCATTTTTTGTCACAAAAGATAAACACCATTTTAATTGTAAAATTTTCAAAAGATTTTTTTGTTGATTCATTGTCTAAATTGAGAAACACACTTTATTGGGAAGGATCCACCACACATTGATTGTTGGGATGATGTTAGATGATACCTTATTTCCATATTGACCATACATCACAATTTTCTTTGATGATATCACAATGAACTTAGTTTTTGTTGATGATATTATGATAGATTTTTATAAATCTTTAAAACACAAGATGTATTCCATTTTAATATGATAGGTTTCATAATTAAATGCAATCAATTTAATCATTTTCCATTTATTAAATGTGAATCATGAAAAACTAACTCTATGAATATGTCTACCATGATCAATTTAGTATAAATTGACTCTTGGATCAGCCAAATCAAATTTTGAATGAATAAGTTATGACTAAAATAATATTGAAGATCGACCCACTTTCTTCCCTCCAAATTGTTGAAATCAAAACAAGTCGCTTTGAAAATATTAATAATTATCCTAAAGATCAAAAGGTACACAAAATAGGGAACTGACATTTATATCAAAGGACAATATGCATAAAAAATAGAGTTTATTTGAGAACCCATATGCAATAAAAATCTCAATGCATAATTTTTAAGGAAAATTTGGGCTACACTAATGGAAACTTATCCTTTAAAAATGGTTTCAAACCATTGGTAAAGGCTGGAAAACTATTGGTATAAACTATACCAACGGTTGTCCAAACTGTTGGCTATGGAGCCATGGGGATAGATATATCCCAACAGTTTTATGAAAACCATTGGGATATGGTAGGAAAATGGATTATATACCAACAGTTTCATTTAACTGTTGGTATAAATCTTTACCAATGGTTTTAAACTATTGGAAATATCAAACATAACGTCTATACCAACAGTTTTAAAACTGTTGGTATAGACTTTTACCAACGGTTCCCCACAAACCGTTGGTAAAAGTGAATTAAAATTTTCTATACCAACGGTTTTTAAACCATTGGTATATACCTTTTCCAACAGTTTACATAAAACCGTTGGTATATGTTCTGTTTAGACATATATGTCAACGGTTTACAACCTTTGGTATAGGCTTTGCCTCCCCCCTATGCACTTGCAGTAGTTCCACCAACAGTTTTGCCTTCATACAGAATTCTCAATACCTACATAATAAATATAGAATTCTATATAAATTCATAAAAAATTCATACAACACATAATTCTCAATATCTCCAATTATGTATTTAATTACACAAATACAAAATTCATAATTCATAATCTAATTAACAATTAACACATACACAATTCAATTCAGAATTCAGAAGTCAATTACCCTATGCAATAAAAAATTCAGAATTGAATTCATACAATATTGAATTCTCTATAACACATACAGAATTGAATTCAGAATTCAGAATGTAATAACCCCTATATAAGAAAATCATGTTTTAGGTTTTTGAATATGGAAATGTTGTTCATAGGCATGGGTGAATTTAGATGAGATTTGAATTTTTGGATAATGTGGTATGCTATGTTGTAGTAAGGGGTAATGTGACATGGGGGGTGGGGCTGTCCAGGGGGTTGCGGGTCTATCCAAGGGGGGTGTCCAGGGGGTGGGGTGTTGTCCAGGGGGTGGGGGTGTCCATGGGGGTGGGGGTGTCAGAGGGTGGGGGTGTCCAGGGGGTGGGGTGGTGTCCAGGGGGGTGGAGGGGTTGTCCAGGGGGTTGGGGGTTGTCTAAGGGGGTAGGGGGTGTTTGGGGGGTGTCTAGGGGGTAGGGGTGTCTAGGGGATGGGGGTCCAGTGGGTGGGGTGGTGTCCAGGGGGGTGGGGAATGTCAAGGAGGGTTGGGAACTGTCCAAGGGGGTAGGGGGTGTATGGGGGGGCTGTCCATGGGGTGGGGGTGTCCAGGGGGTGGGGGTGTCCAGGGGGTGGGGTGGTGCTTAGGGGGGGTGGAGGGGATGTGCAGGGGGTTGGGGGGCTGTCCAGGGGGCGGGGGGTGTCTGGGGGCACTACCATAAAACTGGGCAAGGCCAGTGCCAGTCTTTATCAGCGCTAACGAAAAAGCACTGATAAAGGTACCCCCTTTAACAGTGCTTTTTTAGCGATGTTAAAGGGTACCCCTTTATCAGTGCTTTTTTAGTAGCGCTAATAAAAGGGGTATTTATTAACACTTTTTTTAAAAGTGCTGATAATGGGTCTACTTCCAAAAAAAATTCATTAAAAAAATATATTAATATTTAAATATATAGATATAGTTATATTGATATAAATATAATATATAATTTTAAATATATTTTAGATAAGTATAAATATACATTTACACTTAATATACTTAATATATAAGATATTTAGTGAAAATAACTTATAAAAAAATTAAAAAAAATATATTTTTAATTAATAATTTGCTAATTATTATGGATTAATAGTCATTTAATAACAATTTGAAGACTAAAAAATTAAAAAAAAAATTAAAAAAAGATCCAAAATATGTTGAAAACGCAACTCGAACTTCAAACGGCCATAACTTTTGATCCGAGTGTCTATTTGAGCTCTACAGCATATCAAATCGAAGCCTATGACGATATCTACATTCTAATGACTAAGGAAAAGCCTTTGTCACATTTTTCGAGGCCAAAAAAGGCTTAAAAGGCCTCCAAAGCTGAGTTTTTAGTCAGGATACCCTGATTTTTTAACATTTTTTGGATTTTCAGCCTCGTTTAAGGGGGTATTATTGGATTTTTTTTGGTGGGGAATGAATTTATTCCAAGGTATTACATTCATATTAATATTATATATTTGAAATTTTATCGTTTTTTATAATACATTGTTATTTATAATCAAATATATAACAATATATACATATTTTTTATATATTCACACATAAAAATTTAATTATAAATATAAATAATAAAATATATTTACATATAAAATATATTAGATTTATATAAATAATAACTAATATCTATTTTATTTAAAATACAAATATAGAAATATTTATATACCTATATATTAATTTAACTATATATATATATATATTAATATAACTACCTATATATATTCATATAACTATAAATATATATATTAATATCACTATAAATATATATATTAATATAACTATATATATATATTAATATAACTATATATATATATTAATATAACTATATATATATATATATTAATATAACTATATATATATATATTAATATAAATATATATTACTATACGAATAAATATAACTATATATATATAAAAATAAAGATATCATGAAATGGAAAACAAATCAAAATAGAGGATTGGTAAGGGCTTAGGCGCACAAGGGGGAGGTCTCGAGTTCAAAACTTGGTGGAGGCAGGGGTGCGCGCATGGGGCTGGATTTGGGGGGGGCTAGTGTTGATAAAGGGTGGAGTGGGTGCATACGAGTGCTGAAGGGGCTGGAAAGCACTGTAAAAAGGGGGGCTCAAGCACTATAAAATCCCCCCTGATTGGCATGATTTTTTTTAATTTTTTTTTTAATTTTTTTTAATTTTTTTTACTTTTATCTGTTCTAACAAAAAGAGCTGATAAAATGGGTCTTTTATCATCGCTAAAAAGAAAGCACTGATAAAGGACCCTTTTACCAGCACTTATTTTTAGCACCGATAAAATACCCCTTTTATCAGTGCTTTTTTTAGCGCTGATAAAAGGGGTCTTTATCAGCGCTTTTTGGAGCACTGATAAAGGGGACCCTCCCCCCCCCCCTTTATCTTCACTGGCTTTAACAGCGCTGTTAAAGGCCATTTTTAGCGCTCATAAAAGGGGTATTTGTGGTAGTGGGGGTGGGGGGTTGTCCAGGGGGTGGGGGTGTCCCGAGGGGTGGTGGATGTCTAGGGGGTGGGGTCTGTCCATGGGGGTGGGGTGTCTAGGGGGTGGGGGTGTCCAGGGGTAGGGTGGTGCCCAGGGGGTGGAGGGCTATACAAGGGGATGGGGTCTATCCAAGGGGTTAGGGGTTGTCCAAGGGGGTAGGGGTGTCAGGGGGGTGGGGGTGTCTAGGGGGTGGGGGCTATCCAGGGGGTGGGAGTGTCTAGGGGGTGGGGTGGTGTCCAGGGGGCGGGGAGCTATAAAGGGGGGTTGGGGGGCTATTCAGGGGGTCGAGGTGTCTAGGGGGAGGGGGTGTCCAGGTGGGGTGGGTGGGCTGTCCACGGTGGTGTGGGGATGTCTAGGGGGGTGGGGGTGTCCAGGGGGTGGGGGTGTCTAGGGGGTGGGGGATGTCTAGGGGGTGGGGGCTATCCAGGGAGTGGGGGTGTCCAGGGGGTGGGGGTGTCCAGGGGTGGGGGGCTTTCCAGGGGGGTTGGGGGCTATCCAAGGGGATAGGGGTTGTACGGGGGGTATACAAGGGGGTTGGGGGGTTGTCCAAGGGGGTGGGGCTGTTTGGGGGGTGGGGGCTGTCTGGGGGGGCTGTCCAGGGGGTTGGGGGGGCTGTCCGGAGGGGTGGGGGTGTCCAGGGGGGTGGGGGCTGTCCAAGGGGGCAAGGGGTGTCCAGGGGGTGGGGTTGTCTAGGGGGGTCGGGGGGCTATCTAGAGGGTTAGGGGCTATCCAAGGGGTTAGGGGGTGTCCGGGGGGGTCCAAGGGTGTGGGGGTGTCCATGGGGGTGGGGGTGTCCAGGGGATGGGGGTGTCCAGGGGTTGGGTGGTGCCCAAGGGGGGTGGAGGGGCTGTCCAGGGTTTAGGGACTACCCAAGGGGGTAGGGGGTGTTCGGGGGGTGGGGGGTTGTCCAGGGGGGGCTGTCCAGGGGTGGGGGTGTCCAGGGGGTGGGGGGCTGTCAAGGGGGGTGGGGGCTGTCTATGGGGTAGGGGTGTCCAGGGGGTGGGGGTTTCCAGGGGGTGGGGTGGTGCCCAAGGGGGTTGTGGGGCTATCTAGGGGGTTGGGGTTGTCCAAGGAGGTAGGGGTGTCTGGGGGGGCTATCCAGGGGGTGGGGGATGTCTCGGGGGGTGGGGGTGTCTAGGGGGTGAGGTGTCCAGGGGGTAGGGTGGTGTCCAGGGGGTTGGGGGCTGTGTAGGGGGGTTGGGGGGGTTGTCCAGGGGGGTCGGGGGTGTCCAAGGGGGTGGGGGTGTACAGGTGGGGTGGGCGGGTTGTCCACAGGGGTGTGGGGTTGTCGAAGGGGGTAGGGGTGTCCAGGGGGTGGGGGTGTCCAAGGGGTGGGGGTTGTTTAGGGGGGGTGTCCATGGGGGTGGGGGTGTCCAGGGGGTGGGGTGTCCAGGGGGTAGGGGGTTGTCCAAGGGGTGGGGGGATGTCCAAGGGGGAGGGGGTGTCCAGGGGGGATGTACAGGGGTGGGGTTGTATAGGGGGTTGGGGGGATTTCCAAGGGGTGGGGGTATCTAAGGGGGTGGGGGTGTCCAGGGGGTGGGGTGGTGTCCAGGGGGGATGTCCATGGGGTGGGGGCTGTCCAGGGGGTGGGGGCTGTCCAAGGGGGTGGGGATGTCCGGGGAGGTGGGGGCTGCCCAACAGGGGTGGGGGTGTCCAAGGGGTGGGGTGGTGTCCAGGGGGTTATCCAATGGGGTGGGTGGGGTGACTAGGGGAGGTGGGGGATTTCCAAGGGGATGAGGGGATATCCTTGGGGGTGGTGGGGTGTCCAGGGGGTGGGGGTGTCCAGGGGGGTTGGGGTGTCTGGGGGGGTTCTAGGGGATGGGGGTGGGTGGGGGGGCTATCCAAGTGGGTGGCAGTGTCCACCCCCAAACTAGGGTCGTAGAATCCAATCTCTATCCAATTGTAGCATGATTTCAAGACTATTATAGATGGCCCAAAATATTGTTGGTTTAAACCATGAATATCATACATAGAAATCACAATACACTTAATTGTAAACACACCTCCAAATATGTGGATTAGATTTTATTTTCCACTCTAAATATCATACATAAATTCTAAAAAAACACACCTAATTGTAAACACACATCCAAATTTTGTGATAAGTATGTGGATTATTTATGCTTTGACAGGCTAGATAAGAGCTAATTCCAAGTTGTTATACAAGGTGTATGTTTACAAAATTTTGTGTGTGTGTCAAATATGATCCTATGTATGTTTTTTAGGCATATGAGAAAATTTTTCTATGGGACACTACTCATGGGATTATGAGCCTTGTTATATCATTAGGTGATATGGAGTTGTACGAATGTTAAATTTGCATGATATCAATATGGATAGTGGATAAGAACCTGAATGAGATTTATTTGCAGGGATCACTTCTTCTTGGAAGGGTAAGAGTTAGTGTTGTTATGAAACTTCAAGAAAATTCTTAACGTGTGAAAGAAACTATATATTGGTTATATGTGATTCCTATTTTTTTGTAGATTATCGGAGTGGAAAACCCACCCCCTCCCTAGACCCCCCCCCCCCACACACCACTGCATCCCCCACTACTCCCCTTGCACCCCCCCCCCCCCACCTAGATAGCCCCTCACCCACCTGGACAACCCCCCCCCCCACCCACCTGGACATCCCACCCCCCTCCTCCCTAGACAACCCACACCCCCTCCCCCACCTGGACAACCCACACCCCCACCCCCTTAGACATCCCACCCCACTTGATAACCCCCACCCCCTCTCCCACCTGGATAGCCCACCCAACACCCCCATAGACACCCCACCCCCTCCCTGGACAGCCCACACCCCTCCCCTCCCCTGCAGCCCCCTACCCCCTATAGCCCCCCTAGATAGCGCACCCCCCCACCTGGACAGCCCCCACTTGGACACCCCCCACCTGGATAGCCCACCCCCACCCCCACCTGGACAGCCCACCCCCACCTGTACACCCCCCCATACAACCCACACCCCCT